>CAJRST010007779.1:15507200-15630083 GCA_907169785.1 Menidia menidia | reverse complement strand
CTATCTATCTATCTATCTATCTATCTATCTATCTATCTATCTATCTAAACTGAGTAGTTGCTCTTTCATTGAGGAAGCAGTTTCAGTCTCAGAGAGGCATGTGGCTCTGGTTGGTCGTCACTATTTCAACAATTGGATGCTTCCTGTTCCGAGCCTGAGAAATCTGTGGTCTCACAAAGATTATAGGTCACCGAGAAAGTATCCACAGGAGGCGAGCAGGAACTGGGGCAGCGTTTGTAAGACTCAGTTATTATATTGCTGCATGTGGGCCAACGGCAGGCAGAGCCTGACTGAGAAACCGGGCCAGCACAGTCAGCGGCAGCAACCTGAGAGGCTGTCAGAAAATGTAGGTTAACCATAGATTACGTAACACGGACAGCACACCCGAAAAGCCCACCGCGATTTGGCCCCACTGTTTTTTTTCTCACTGTAGGCCGGAGATAAGATCAGCCGTTGGAGACAAAACGCTAGTGTGTGACCGGGTTGAGAAAAAGCCGCTCTGAATTATTGATTCTTCACTGTGATTCCCATGAGACGCGAAAGCCAATCGAATCTGACAGAAATGGAAGGAAGTGCGGGTCAGTTTACACACTGACTGTTGTTGGTGCTAAAGTGACCGTAGGCCGTGGAGGAATGCTCGTGTTTACAGTCGCAGCTCAGGCTCACCTGAAATATCAATTTTGCTGCGTGGGTTACTACCTCCAATCTGTCTGAGCTGCCTAAAAAAGATCAGCCTCCTCCTCACACACACAAATGACACTATAGTGGTGAGAGGCTGCAAAAGGAACAGGAAACTCCAACTGTAGCTCACCGGTGTATTTTTGTCCGAGCAGTGCAACTGTGCTATTAATAGTCCCACAGCCTCATAGAGTACTTTCATCATGCGCTATGACACCAAGATCTGAGTAATGATGCACAAAGTGGATGCAGCCTCGGTGATGCTGGAAATCCAGTTTTAGTCCACGACGAAAAGAAAATGACGCAAAGATTGGGATTGACTCTTTTTTTGTTTGCTGAATCTTTTCTCACTGGTTCGTCACCGGTGTTTACACCCAACGCAGGTCAGTGGAAAAGGGAAAGCCAAAGTGGGTCACATTCTCACAGCCCAGCAGCACTGGGCTGGAGACGGGCCGTCCACATCAGACATCGGGGCATTTTTTTGGTTTGACCCCTCAAACTGATGTGTAACAACGTGTGGGTCAAAAGTTGAGCTTAGTCTTTGGGTTTATCTGTCTGTCCATCTGTTAATCTGGCACTCTGTCTGTCTCCTTGAGAGCTCAGCCTCATTTTCCTCCTAGTCGTTTACGCAGAGCAACCTATGATTATCTTTAAAAGTAGAGCCACTGGAATGTTAATCTTTGGCCTCTTGTCCTGAAAACCCTCAGTTTGGACATTTCAAAATGAGCATGAGTATAAACCTGCACAGATAAACTTTACCTAATGAAATGGTCCGCTGTTCATGTTTAGCATGCAGGCAGAGAAGGTGATTTGTCAAAGAGGAAAATGTATAGGCTTTACTAGGAAACACCAAGATCCAAAATCTTATTTCTATAAACAGCTCTGCTCTTCTCAAAGGAGTGTTCTGGAGTTTATGGAACAACAACATTACCGGAGTCATTTTTTCTGTGAAATACAATGAATACCACAAGAAGGTGTTACCTTTAACAAGTGCCTCATCCCCATTTCCATGACAAGCCTGGAAGCACACAAACACAAAACACAGCCTGTTGGTGACAGTGTGCATGGGATGACAATGAAAATACATATTAACTTGATTACATTCAATTAAAAATTGAGTACTCTTGTTTTTTTTTTACTTTATCTGAATGTCACGGAGTTTCCTTGAGCTTAAAATGATAATAACTAAAGTTATTTGTAAAAAAGTCAACTCGTAAATATCCAGTTGGAGTGAAAACAAACGCCCAGCTTTGCGCCTTCTGATAATAATCTCCAGCTGGAGGTTTAGAGGCTCGTTATTTACCAGCTCATCACTGTTGGTAACAGCACAGTGTGAACTAAACAGACAGGAATCTGTGGGCCGCAGTGAGTCTCCCGCCTCTCCATGTGTCACCGTCTGCGTCAAGACACACAGCGAAGGCACAAAGACCACGCTAGCAAAACAAGATGATACCATCCTTCGCACTTCCGGGTTTGTTTAACATTGTTCTGATTTAAAACAACATAAACTTTCGTTGAAAGTTATATATTTTCAATTAAATAGCTCAAATAACATCTCAATGGAGGCTAGAATTTTACAAATGTCGGCTTAAACGGGGTTTTCTGTGATTGTGAGTTAAACTAATCGTTAGGCAGCTCTTCCGTAGTCGCGTGCAGATGGTTGGTCCTTTAAATAAGGGGGAACTATCTTGCTCTAGCTCTAGTTTCTGTGGGAGCTCCCAGCCAGTGTTCTCATATTCACACTGTCACTACTGTGCGTAGCCTCACATAAACACAGGCGGACACAAAATGCACAGCTGGCCGGGCAGCGGACAGGACCGATAACTTTGTGTCAGCCTCAGCCCTCCGTGCTGTTATGCTGTCTTTAACTTTGTGGTGAGTAACCCAACACCATTATTTGACCGTACCATAATATCTTAATGCCTTAAAAGTAACTTTGAAGTTGTTTTTTATGTGAACCGCTTTCTGTTATGTGTATGGATACTCAGTCGCTTAAATAACAGTAACGTAATGCTAATTATTCCGCTTATTACCATGTCGGTGCGAGTAAACGAGTTCTCTTTTCTGTTTTTGAGACACACATGTGTACATATTTATATATACATGAACCCGACGTCATACTGTGTTAACTGTGTGGGGCGCGAGAGGAACTTTTTGGTTAATTGGGCTGGGTTTAAACGGAGGCCGGGCCCACGGTGTTGGGCAGCGGGGAACAGTGTTGTCATTGTGGCTTACGGGGCCCACCGCGGTGTCTCCCTCCGCCGGGGGTGAAGGGGTCAGCCGCCCTAATTGTCATGCCGAACAGGAAACGACTCCGGCGGAAAAAAAAACCCGGGTGACATCCGCGTAACATTCCTGAAGGGGATTTTAAAGTGTGCGTGGAGACGGAGGCGTGACGGCCGCGCGCTGAGGTCGCGCGCCGGAGTGCGTGCTCCTGTTTCCCAGCGGCGTTTCTGCCCTTTGGGTATGTGAGCCGTGTCAAAAACCGCTATAGTCCCTCTGAGTGTGCGCGCGTGCGCGCCCGCGTGCGCTTCGCTGCTGTGAATCTTCTAAATAATGGATGTCGTCTCAGTGGAAGCCTGGATGTACAGTGAAGTCTCCGCTCTGCGGGATGTGCAGTAGAGGGGATGTAAGTGGGCCAGGAGACAGCCGTTTCATGATTTGAGCCGGAAGTCAGGTAGTTCCAGTCACTGCTGACAGAAAAAGGCCTGCAGAGCAACGTTTAAACTTTGCCACAGCTCCAGAAACTCACTGAGCTGTGTCCGGTCTCACCTCTTATTTGCAATGAATCCAGGAAGTACACACAGACACACATGCACAGACACAGACACACACACACACAGACTGCAGCACACACACTGGTTTATTTGGTTGCTATTTGCTTGCCTCCTACAATCAGAAGTCTTTTGTCTGTTGGACCGTGACTGACTGTGTTTCTGTAAAGGATGACTGCATTTTATTTGACATGTTTGACATGTTATGTTGCCACTAAAAACATATCAAAGCAAACATTTGTAAATTTTTGCTTTTGATTAATTTGATGTTTTTTCAGCCAAAGAATCAGTCAGTCAGTCAAGAATTTTGACAATGAAAAAGCCTTTCCTATGGATCGCTGCCTTCAAATTGCTGTTGTCTGGATTTATTTTCCATGTTCAAGTCCAAAAATAGCTGCCGCTTGATCCATTACACGCCCAGCCCACAGCATACTACCAAAGGACCGTCCGTTTCCACGTATTCTTCACCAAAAAAAACTGGAGGAATCACTGGAATGTTAATTACTCTGCGGGGAATGGAAGACGAGCCTCGATGTGTGTTTTTTTTCTCTTCTTCCTGTAACTCAAATGTATAGCTGTTTATAACTTCCAGTAAGATTTTAGCTCTTGCGAGCGCACTTCTGTGAGTTGGACGATCTCCATCCAGATGTAAAGAAAGCCAAACAGACTCTCGTCCTGAAACCAGCTTGACCAGTCGGTGTGTCTGAACACATCACTCCCTTTCACTTTCCATTTATCATGAATTCCTTAAATGATTCATGGATCTCCTCTGACAGATATATCTTACTGGAGTGGTAAAATAAGTGCTGATCGTTGCCTGGAGCCAGATTCTTCATCCCTTTGGTTTTCTTTTATTATTCATAAATGAAGACAGGCTGCTTGGATTTGACACCGGTGCCCCTGTTCCCTTCTGTTTGTGTAGATTGTACATCAAAGACCACTGCCAAACAATGAGAGGCGCCCTGAAGAGAAAGTTAGACGAGGACGAGAAAAGTCCCTGCTCTTCCTCGTCCTCTTCGTCTCCATCCTCCCCCTCCTCCCCCTCCTCCCCCGCCTCCTCCGGGTGGGAGTCTGAGGGGGACAGCGGCTCCTCTGGGAGCCAGCACTTCTCACCTCGCCGTCCCGCCTCTCCCAGCTCTCTGCCCGGTAAGTACCGCTGCCAGGCACCACTGTTTATTTTCCCCCCTTCTTTCAAATAATGCAAACCTCCTCCTTATCAGCTCGTTTTCCCATCAGCGTTTTATAGGAGTGTCTCTTATCGCCCCGCGGCAGCAGTTATGAGTGAGTGATATGAAAACGCCAGCCGCTCGGCCCACTCCAGATAACACGCACGGAGTCAATCGCCTCTGCGGCGTACAGGCTCATTTGCCTAAGCTGTAGGAAGTTTTTTCATCAATTTGAATGGCAGAGTTGCCTTATACAAGTCATATCAAATGGCTTTTTTAAGCTAAATGTAACTCCACTCGCCGTCTGTTGGACGAATGCCCGTCTGTGACAACTTGACAGAGATAAAAACTGAATCGCCACACGGCAGCTGGAGGAAAACTGGAGGACATAGAGGAGGAAGAAGGTTTAAAGGGTTTGGGGGGGGGCTAGATTAACCTCCTGAGGCGAAAGAAGATGGACTATACCATATGTGCCAGACTTAATGGATCCGGGAGGGAAGTGTTTTGACAAACCGGAGCTGTAAAGACAAGCAAACTTCCCTCTGATTTGACTCCCTCTTTCAGCTGGAGCGATGTCTAATGTTCAGCCTCCTGGTTCCGTCCCGCCACCTCTGCATGCTGTTGGTCTCTCACTGTTGCATTAGGCCACATTCTTGGTATTGCCTTTCAGTGTTTGTGTTGGACTTCTGACCCCATAAAAGTTTCACTCCAGTTTAGGAGCTGTGTTCACCAAGCATGAAGGAACTAGGAACTTTCAAAAACACATCTATCTATCTATCTATCTATCTATCTATCTATCTATCTATCTATCTATCTATCTATCTATCTATCTATCTATCTATCTGTCTATCCTCTTTGTGTTCTCTCTGTATTTTTATCAGACCCCCTGTTGAGACTTCCCGTTGCACGACGTGATCTGATGTGTTTGTTTTTCTAACCCGACCAGTTCGCTCCATCCTGAAGAGGCCCGGGCTTACCAAAGGGCAGAGCAGCGTGTGCTTCGGTCAGGTGACTGTGTTCAGCTTCCCCCGCTGCCAGGGCTTCAGCAGCGTGCCGGGCCGCGGGGGGGCGTCTCTGGGCATGGCGTGGCGGCACAGCGCCCTCCGCAGGTTCACGGTGGCCGAGCACGCGCTGGAGCGCAGGCAGAGGCGCACGGAGAGGCTGAGGCAGGACAGGATGGAGGCCCTCACACAGAAAGTGAGCTCCCGCCCCCACACCCGCCGCCCCTCCCGCTCCCCCGCGCAGCCCTCCGACCCTGTCGCTCTGCTTCCAGCCAATCGAAAGCGGAGCCGTCGAGCAGCCCGAAGCCGGCAGCCTCCCTCTGGACCGGGTCCTGGACGAGGACGCTGACGGCCCCGGTGGTGACTCCGAGCAGGAGGACGGAGGTTCCCTTCAGCCCTTCTCCTCCAAACAGCGGCAGGCCCTCCTCCAGGCGGCGGGGGTGACGTTCATCGACCGGGAGGAGAAGAGGCAGCTACACGCCCTGCGGCTCTCCAGAGGAAGCTGTGGCTGTGACTGCCAGGGCTTCTGCGAACCCGAGACCTGCGCATGTAACCTGGCAGGCATCGGTTGCCAGGTACACAAGTCTGACAGCACATACACCTAAACACTAAAAAGCAGAGAGGCAACAGACAGTGTCAGGGTGGATATAAGCTCACCTTATCCGTGATGATAGGCGAATATAAGACACTTTCATTTAGCCTCTCAGTGGGTTTTAACTTTACACCCGGGTGGAAACATCCTGACTCATGTCTCGCTTTCCTTTCTGTGCCTGACAGGTGGACCGCTTCAACTTCCCGTGCGGATGCACAAAGGAGAACTGCGGGAACACCCGGGGGTGCGTGCAGTTCGACAGCAGGCACGTGCGCACCCATTACATCCACACTGCCATGAGGCTGGAACTGGAGCGCCGGCTGCAGGAGGAGGGGCGGGGCCCGGGGGGCCCGGGGGGCCAGACGGGACTTCCCGAGGAGCTTCACGAGCACGGAGACGAGGAGGAGGCTCATCGGGCGCAGAGTGCAGGGGACAAGAGATGTCCGTTTGGGTTTACTCTGGAGGAGGACGGCCTTCCTCTCACCATGCCCGCTGCTCCCGCCTTCCATTTCATCCCCGAGCGGCTGGCCGGAGAGGAGAACAGCTGCTGCAGCGACACCACCGAGTCCTCCTGCTCCTCCTCCGACTCGGACGCAGGAGCTCCCCCGAGCGGGGGGAGCAACGGAGGTCTAACCTCCGACACAGACGAGCTTTCGTGCGTCCAGCCGATGGAAACACAGGAACCACTAACGCAGCACAGCAGCAGCTCAGAGCTGTCTGAGCTGTCTGAGCTCAGCACCGGAGCTCAGACCCCCAGCCCCCTGTCAGAGGACGGGAGGAGGGCCTATCTGGACGAGAACGCAAATCAGTCCAGAGACTTCTTTGACGATGACTCTCTCGAGGATTTCCCCAACACCCCCTCTCCCACTGTGGACTACTCCTTAGGCAGATACATGGACCTCAGCCTGTCATCTGACTCCGACCTGGAGTTTTTTGACAGCGACTACCCCATCGGACCTCTGTGCAGCTTTTTCAAAGAGCACAGACATTCAGGCAGCTTTCAGCCCCTCCAGCTGTTTAGCTCTGTGAATTTACCACAGTACGAGTCAAGCACTCGCCTCCTAGAGTCTCTGATCGGCCTGACCTAATCCAGAAAGGACCACATGCAGTTTCCATAGCTGATTTGTAAAATAGAGCAACAACACATCTGAGAGAATATCTGTAAAGAGCACTGATTTTATATATATTTGTAATATGATTTTACAAAGAATGATTGATAATGTATTTTTCCAAAATACATTTTTTCTACTGCCTTAATATTATTTTCTCTTCTTCTTCTTCTTTTTTTTTTTTTTAGAAAGAATGCACACTTAAATACTTAATATTTGCCTCCTTTTTAAAACCTGAAACTTAATGATACCTAACGTGTTTATTGAACTGTTTTTACCATGGACACCAAAAAATAATTGGATTTCCTTGAATGCTGTTATAATGCTATTTTCAAAGGTAATTTTGCTGAAAGTGAACAGAAGCATGTTGAGACAGAGTCATCATTTCAGGAGCACTAATGTGGCGTAATGCAGAATGAGCCACTTCAGCACTTCATTTTCACATCATGCTCACTGTGGATTATTTTGAACATTTGTACTGGAGTTGTGAAATAAAATATTCTTATTTATTTTACATTTGTTTCATGGGTGGCAATTATTTGTTTTGTGGAAAAAGTACAAAACAAAATATACTAGTCTATTAATGCATGTTAATACATAATACACAAAATTTAGATTAAACCTTTATTCTACCAAAGTAGAAGGCATGACTGCAATGCAACACAACAAAGTAAATTGAAAGAAAATAATAGTTTGATATAAATCTATTTTAAAATCCCTTTCCTGTCGCTAATTAGTTTGGCATTTAAACGTAGAATTTTTCTGGACTACATCATAACAACGAAAGCTGGACAATGCACGCATGCGCGGTGCCTTCCAGTTCGACGGAAGCCCGTGTGTGCTCGATTGTTTTGGTCTGCTAACAAGATGGTCGTGAAGTGTCAACCGTAGAAATTACCTGTTTTTTTCCTAACGAGAACACTAATAACGTAAATCCGATAAGAATGGGGTTATCACAGAGTTCAGAAGTATCGGAAGGAGGGACGTACGGATATCACGTGCACGGCGTAAGACGAAGTGATTTTGAAATTGGAGCAGCGCGTGCAGCACCTTGCGAAATGTTGCCGTGTGCTAACGGCTAGCTTAATGTTTACAGTGTTAAAGCTGATGAGGTGGCAGTGCTCACCACAATTTGGCACACTTGGATGAAGATATCATGAATTTATGTTCCTAGAAGTGCAAGAAATTAGCTTAAATGTAGCAATTTAATGTACCGGTGCTCTCAGTGGGTGATATTGAGTGGTTGTGCTTATGTGTTGTGTTTAACTATCCTATAAAAAAATACGTATTCAGCTCGTGAACTAATCTCTTAAAAGAGGAGACATTTTACAAGTCACCGTTTAACCTCAAGCTTCGTTGTATGATATAAAAAGTGGGCAGGACTAAGTTGTATTACGGTGCTATTGACCTTGATAAAACATTCATGATTTAAGCCCTATGAATATGAGTTTGAATAAAAAAAATAGATGATTTTGATTATGGTGATTGAATCATTTTTTAACCTTAGTTATTAACATTTTGAGGAACAGTTGTGGAGGCCTATCTAAGACTTTTAGAGCAATGTTCATATTCATTTGAAGTTATGTCATTTTTATTTAATTAGATTAATCGTATAAAGACGACCTGTGCTGGTTTTGGTAGGTTCAGCCCAGTTCTCCAGCAGAAAAGGCAGGACTCCAGCCTTTCTTCGACTTCATTCTGTCTTTGGACAGCAAAAGGCTCGTAAGTATGCTGCCGCAAGATTGCAAGACTTTGACAGCTGATCTGAAATGTCAAAAGATCATAAACATATTTGCAGCATGTTTGTTGCTATGAAACAAATCCTGCCTAACCCCCCTCCCCCCTTTTTTCTCCCACCAGAATGAAGAGAACGACCTGTTGAAGGAGCTCCTGAGAGCCAACATGGAGAAAGCGGTGAAGATGGAGGTGTACAGCTCCAAAACCACCCGGGTGCGTGAGCTGGAGGTGGTGCCCAGTAACATGTGGGGGGGCCAGGGTCTGCTGGGGGCCAGCGTCCGCTTCTGCAGCTACCAAGGAGCCAATGAGAACGTGTGGCACGTGCTGGTGAGCAAAGCCCTCAAAACCCGCTGATCTTACTGGGATATTGCACTAACAGGTGCATGGACCTTATATGTCCCCCTCCCGCCCCCATTTAGTCCTCTAAACTAAAACTGTTTCCTCGTAGGATGTGGAGCCCAGCTCGCCTGCAGCCCTGGCAGGGCTTCAACCCCACGATGACTACATAGTGGGAGCAGATCAGGTTTTGCAAGACGTAAGCCTCCTAAAATCACACGTCCTCACTTATGTTCAAATATGGTGTCAAGTGAAGGCTGACACCCAACATCAGTACAGAAAATATGCAGATGGACATAGGAAAACAAAATCCAGCAAAGGGCTGACACAGGAGTGAGGATCGTCTCCTATTTCTGCCCCCGCTTGTTCAGTTTCTCTACATTTTTAACAACACAACACACTCCGTTTAGCACGTAAACAAACGCTTTGACCACATCCGAGTGTGCGGCTGACTCTGGGTTCTCGGTTGCCAGTCGGAGGACTTCTTCTCGCTGATCGAGGCCCACGAGGGGAAGCCCCTGAAGCTGCTGGTGTACAACACACAAACCGAGGCCTGCCGAGAGGTGGTGGTCACCCCCAACGGAGCGTGGGGGGGGGAGGGAAGGTACGAGCCAAAGAAAAACACAACAACCACAAAACCAGAGGGATTTCCTGCATTTGCAGTGTAGTTTATCTTACCCTCTTATTTGAGGAAATAAAAATGCTTATGAAGGGTTTTGTAAAATGACATGCATAGAGATAGATTCTGTTGCTTCTAACAAACTTATACCTGATTGTTTTGTCAGTTTATTCAATAAATAAAATTAGGCAGAGAAGAGCAAAACTGGTGTTTTTTTAGCAGGTTTTTCAAAACAAAAGTAACTGGTGCTCCATTTGAACATTTCTCCTCTTAGTCTGGGTTGTGGCATCGGCTACGGCTACCTTCACCGCATCCCTGCTAGTCCCGATGCGTCCACAGAGGAGCCCACCCCCCCCGTTCCGGAGGAGGACCCCACTCCCCCGCCGCCCACACATGGATACACAGAGGTAAATCTCCCCGTGGGCCTGAACCATGCACTAAAAGCCTCAATAATCCCATAAACCAGTGTCTCTTTAGCTCCTTTTCCTGCACGTTCAGCATCTTTGTCGTTTGCTGGCTTCCAGGCACCTCTGATGGCTCCTTCTGGCCTCAGTGAGGAACTGTCAGGCGCGGATCCGGTCGGCCTCCAGGAGGCGCCGCTACCTCCGCCCATTCAGAGAGTCATGGACCCCGGTCAGCACACATCCCGTCACCCCCCCGCCGCCCTCCGTGGCTGTGGGGTCCCACCACAGACCTCTGATTGTTACAAAACCGTGTGTTTGTCGTTTTTTAAGGCTTTTCCGAGTCAGATGTGGCGGCCGTGAACCCTGACCCCGCAGACCTGCTGGACAGGCTGGATGTATCCGTGTCCTCCATCGACATGACCAACACGTCCCTGGCCATGCACGAGGAGAAGGACGTGGACGTGGACGTGTCCGGCGTGGGTGAGGAAACACGCCGGCGGTCTGCAGAGGTTAACGGCCGTTAACCCAGATGGTCCCTGACATCTTTTTTTTGTTTTTTGGGTCCCACAGAGGAGCTGGAGGACAGTGTTATTCTTTCGTCGTCCACGGAGCTCCAGAGTGACCCCCCTGAGGCCGCCGCCCTGGACCTGACCGCCTCCCTGCCCTCCACCGACTCGCTGTCCGACTCCGGCCTCCCGGGGGCCGGGGCCTCCCTCCCGCTGTCCGAGGCCTCGGACCCCCAGAGCCTGCTGGGGGAGTGCAGCCCCAGCCCCCCCATGGGCGTGCTGTCCATCCCTGACGAGCCCTCGGCTCCGGCCGCCGACCAGACCAACGGAGCGGACTCTCCCCCCGAGGCTGTCGTGGACTCACAGGGGGGGGCCCCTGAGTCTGCAGAGCCCCTTAACGTGACCCCTCCTCCCCAGTGCGAGCACGAGCACAACGAGGAGGACCCAGAGGAGGCGCATGAGGACTGATCAGGTCTGTACACAGAGCAGAGATTTAAGCTGAGGCTGACAATCGATTTTTTTTTAGTTTTTTTTTTAGCAACACATGCGTAGGAGCCACAGGTTAGCCTGAGCTACACTGAGGGGGGGGTGGGGGGGCTGTTAGGCTACGTGCTGATACACTACATGAAAAAGTCCCAGCATGAATGGAAAAGGACAGCCCCCCCCAGTTACTGCAATAATATCCTGTTTGTCTCTATATGTGGGAATGGAGTTACTTTAGGCCAAAAGGGTTTTAGTTTGGACTTTTTTTTTTTTTTCTCTCTTTTAGATCACACGGGTAATGATCCTTTGCTTCTGGAACATCTAAAGTGACATATACTTGAATACTCCCAAAGATAAACATATTTTACTGCTGCGGGGCACAGTCAGAGCCCTCCATGTTCTGAGGAAGCATCGTTTACGTCACTCAGATGGGGGCTTTTAAAAAACGACTGAGCCCGGACATAAAGGGCTT
This sequence comes from Menidia menidia, assembly GCA_907169785.1. NCBI lineage: Eukaryota > Metazoa > Chordata > Actinopteri > Atheriniformes > Atherinopsidae > Menidia > Menidia menidia. Next base: position 15,618,206 of record CAJRST010007779.1, on the reverse strand, counting down.
TCGCTGTATAACTCTAAGTCCTGTTGCATTGATGAGAAGCACTGAGTGCATGTTTTTACACCAGGTCGGCTGAGGTCAGTTAATTTTAAACAGTATCTTTTTATTATTGTTTTTTTTTAAGTCTTGGAGCTTGTGACAAGTTTCGGGTCAGACTTTTAACAGCCAGTCATTTGCCCGAGTGGTAATTTAGTTATTTCCACTTTTAGTTCATATGATCTATGCAAAGTACCATGTAAGTATGTTGTGTATTTCCAGTAGAGGGAAACCCTTCTGAAATCCGAGTCCAGCATCATGGAAGTACTCTAAATGAATATTAGTTATCTGCTTCTCTTTTAATGGGGCTTTTTATGATTTGTTTTAGTCCAAGTAGGTGCTAATGTTAAAAATATGGTTAATTATTTTTGCAGGTTTTATTAATGGATTGTATGTGTTGATAGGAATGAGTGCAGAGGCTTTAATGAATGTAAAGGGTGAAACTTTGATTGTTAAACAATCATATCATTTGACTTAAAAAAAAAAAGTGTCCCTTGTTTTTATTTGACTCACCAGCTGAACATGTTACAACTTAAACATCCACCTCTAATCCCCATACATCCTTCATTGTTAAACCATTCCAATTTATTTCTTTGAATGCCTAAAATATACATATTTCACAAATTATTACAAGGAATATTGCAGAGTTATGGCCTAATTGTGGTACACATCTTGTTTTTGGCCAATTTTAGAGCTCGCCCGATGCGTCCTCCGTTATGGCGTTACACACACTCGTCGTGGCAAAATTAACTCCGGACAATTTACAGTGAAAAGAGCGACGCTCTGAGGGAGAGATGGGTGTTAGCGTGGGTGAACTTCCCACAGTGGCTGGATGCTCATAAACTCCACCGGATGAGATTCCCTGTTAAAGTTATATTTACTCTTATTCAGTCTAAATGAAATATACACCAATAACAGCCCTCAGCGTCATCAGTGTCACCCAAACACAGCATGTAGTTACGAGTTACTGTAGGATATATACCTTATACATAATTTTCCAATTGCTAAGATGACTTTAACAACTAGTTTCAGAGTAAACTTGAATTTCTGGGTTGCAGTGAGTACAACAAATGCAATTCTTAACATCCAAGTCACATTACCTTCATAATCATGAATGTGCTCTGGGGATTTAGGGGAGGAAAAAAAAAACTATTAGTTTTTAAGGAAACTGTACAAGAGCAACAAAAGAGAAAAAAATAATGCTGCAAAACCAAAAGAAAGTCATTTAAATCAACAATGGTGCCGGTATATTTACAAAAAAGAACATTCATTCCATGGAGAACAGCACAGCTAAAAGTAAAGACAAAGACTGGACTCTGTCAGTGAGGTTTAAGCTCTGCGACATTTAGACATCCGCAGCTGGGTAAGTTCAAGTTAAGGTGGTGTCTTATTCAGGGGGGGGGGGGATGCTACCCAGAGACAAGTGTTCTCCTGCCCGGGTTCAAAATGTTTGTGGGACAGGAACAGTTTCTGGAATGTACTAGAGCAGAACAGTCTACTACATCCATGTGCAGACACACACACACACACGCGCGTTCGGACACAAACAACGAACCGCAACTTCGGCCGCTTTGGAAAAAAAAAAAAATGGGGAAAATAAGCCAATCGGAAGGAAAGGGGGATGAATAACTGAAGAAATTTAAGAGAAAAAAACAAACAAAAACAAAACACATTTGCTGAAATTAAAAGTCAAACAATCCCTCAAACTTTTATAGAACCATCATGGACCCCCCCCCCCCCCTCCTCAGGAGTGTGTAGGCTGCACCGGACAGCTCAGGTCACTTCCCTATGACACACACACACCCCCCCCCTTTGAAAATTTACCAGATTCTCCTACTGCGACGCTTGACCACACAATGGGGGTTAGGGGAACTATATGTCAGAGGTGGGTGGTGATTGGCAAATGAGAAAGAGTTCTGCTCGTAGAAATGAGGACTTTCACGTGGACTTCTGCCTATAGTGAAGTGTCAAGTCCCCGCCGCTCTTCCAGATAAAATGTTTAACTGTTCGCAGGTCCATGTTGGGGTCTAGAACCTGGCAGAGAGACAGAGGACAGCAGAGCAAAACGATGTTAGGTGAAGGCGGGGGGGGGGCGTTTGGGGGATGGCGGGGGAACGGGGGCCCACCTGGTCCTGGCACATGAGCTCGATCTTCTCCTCGGCCAGCATGGCCATGTCCTCCTCCTTCTCCTGCTCGCCGGGCTTGTCGTTGGCCGAGGAGCTGGTGGTCTGCGACTCGTTGTCCAGGTTGATGATCTTCTCGTAGACGTGCTCCATCACCTTCCGGACCTGCAGCATGTCGCTGGCCGAGAGCCGGTCCCTGCGGAGCACAGCAAAACGCTACAAAACCGGCCCGCCGCGCGCAGAGCGGCCAGGGACGTTCCACACTCACTTTTTAAGCGTTTTCGCACCAGAAGACGAGTGGGGCTGGAGGTAGAATGGGATTTTGTTGAATTTGGGCATGTTTTTCTGGAACAGAAGAAGAGTTGCGCACATAAATGATGGAAACTAAGAAAATGGCCACATAGATGTAAACTTTCAGGTCGATTTAAAACCATTTTTTTTTACAGATTTGTTGTTGCTTTTTAAACGACAAAAGCCTGTACAAAGCCAATAATTTCAATTCCATTTAATGATGGACACCAGGCAAATATCCTCTTTATACAGAGGTGTTCGGTTTTAAGGATCATTTAAGTCTCCTGAACAGCTGCTGACGCCACTGTGTCGGGGTTCTTTAGCACCGCTCCAGCTGTGTGCGCCTTTGTAGGAAAAGATCAAAATTAAGTCACATTTTTCATTAAGGAAAACATAATTTCTCCCTTTAAACAAGATTTCTGTGTTCCATTAGGAACTTTACTATGACTTTGAGTAAGGTTTGCAGTCCACCTTTACTCACATTTTACAGTGCATTACATTTTGTGTAATGCTTTTTTATTTATTTTTTAAAGTGGGGATACTCACATCTACAGTTATGTCGATGACCCACTGGGGGACCGTCTCATTCAGCAGCATGGACTCGGTCTCACCGCCTGAATCTCTGCATAACAACCTGCAAAACGGAGGAGGAATCAGACAATTCCCGGAGACTGACTCGGGGCTCCCGCCTTCACTCCAACCGTACCTAAAAAGAGTTCTTCCTCCCGCCTCTCCGAAGATGACGGGTGTGTGGGGGGGCACCTGGAAGTAGCCGTTTCCTTTCTGGACCCTGTTCTCTTGCTCTCCGTTCACTGCGGGGACCGGCACAAAAACACTGAGTGACGGCGGACCCTCCGAGGCCCCCCCCCCCTTCCCGTGCAGAGCTCCCGGTCCTTACCGTGGTTCACCTCGTTCTCCTCCTCGTCCATGGGGTTGAGGCGGGTTCGGGGCCAGAACTCCAGCAGCGCCTGGAGCAGCAGTCCGCCCAAGTTCACTGTGGGGGGGGGGGACAGCGAGAGCCTGTGTGACGGACAGCGGGGCTTCGGGGTCTGACACTGGTTTACACTGAACGGGGACAGCCTACGTTTGGGGTCGGATCCGTCCGAGCTGGAGAACCCTGCGTCCTTAGCCGACACCCAGGCAGCGAAGCAGTCGCTCTCGTCCAGAGTGATGGTCAGCATCTGTTTGGAGCGAGCAGGTCAACACAAACACAGCAGGGGGTCCCTCACAAACCAGCTCCCCCAACAGGGACTCTGTAAACTCACCCCAGTTTTCAGGTCGACGGAGAACCAGTTTGGCACGTAGACCATCTTGAAGCGCTTTTTAATCTCCTCGTCGAATTCCACTTTCCCTAAATCTTCTCCCTTGCAAGCCTGACGGTGAAAAGAAAACGGAAACACGCACACACACGAGGTCAATAATCAACTGGAGTGCCGTCGTACAAACACATATCTACCCTTAAAGGGGGGGAAGGTCTGAAATGAACTGCCCCTCCGCTGAGGAAAAGGAAAGAGTCCCAACTTCCTCATGTGTCTCAGTGTGGCCCTTCCCTCACTGAACATGAGCTGAAAACCCAACATGGCTGCCCAGGCACAAACAGCAAACTTATCCTATGTTGTCAAGACATTCAAACGATCTGAACAGAACTGTGCACGTTCTCATGCGCGTGGGGAGCAGAGCTTTCAGTTATTGTATGTCTCTTATATTGTCTTATTTTTCAAAAAATAAAATGTATTATTATTATTATTATTAACTCCCTAAAAGATGTTCTTATCTGGACAGCTGAGAATCACAGTGTGATGGAGGCCCTTAAAGCCAAAACCCCTTAAAGCGTCAGGACAATAGAGTGTGTTTTTACCTTCAGAACGTCCCAAAACGCCACATTGTTGTTGGTGTCTTTGGTGAGTATGTGTCTCTTGTCATTCAGAATGTGGCACTGTATAATACTGGCACCTCCTACGACGAAAAAAAACAGAGGTTTTCTTTCTGGGGCTTCTAAAAAGGTGATTATGGGATGGTTTTTTAAGAGAAATAAAAGGACAGCATTACCCTTGATGACCTGCTCTGGCTGCGTACACAGTGGAGTTAGCGGCGTGCTGCAGTCGTTGTCGTACTCCCCCGATGACCTGAAGTTGTGCATTCCCTTTAGAGACTACACCAACAAACAAAAAAGCACAAACAGAATTCAAACAAACAGAATCACAGCGAACCGGAAAAACCCATTAATCATCCCCTGGGATTTGAAGCCGCGGCTCCGATTGCTACAGTCCTCTCTTCCGTTCCAACAGCAGAGCTGATTTAAAGGCTTACGCGCCTGACCTTCCATCCGCTCTATTACGTTTGACAGTCGATCTCGGAGGCGTCACACGCATGCTTACCCATTTATTAACGGATGACTTGGTGGTGGAAACCCAGATAGCTGGAGGTGGGTCAGCAGATCTGTCCAGTTCCATCTGAGCAAAGAGAGAGAGACGTGACTCCAACTGACCGTGCACAGCTCTGAATATTACAGCAGCGGGACAAAGAAAACTAACAGTCATTTCAAATACCAGAAGTTAAAGAAAGCCTGGGCAGATTACATCCCTGTCAAAATTTCCAAAATAAAAAAAAAAGTTACTTGAAAACTAAAAATTCTATTTCAGACTTGAGGCTGAAGTATTCTTCCTGCGTACCTTAAGCACCGGGGCTTTCTCCTCACAGATGAGCACGCGGATGTCCGGGTTCCGCAGGTCGGTGCAGTAGATCTTTTTGTCCCTGCCTCCAGAGTACACGTGGGTGAAGGCCTCGTTCACCTGCAGGGCCCACACCCCCTCGTCGTGCACCCGGTAGGTGGCGATGCACCTCTGCTGGCCGAGTGACCACAGGCGGATGGTCCCGTCCGAGCTGCCCGACAGGCACTGCGAGCGGGGAGGGAGCAAACCCGGGCTCTAAAAAATCCCCCTTTTTTTGTCTTTTTTTTTCTAAAGCGGTGCAGTACTTTTGATCGGAACCCACCTGAGTGCCATCCCGATTCAACAGCAGCGACTTCACGTTGTCTGTGTGGCCCTTCAGCTTCATCAGTTTCGCACACGTCCGAGGATCCCACACTCTCAGGACCTGAAGGAGGGAATACCAGGTTTTCAAAAAGGCTGAGACCCAATAAACTTCAGATACTAGGTAGATACTAACATCTTCAAACACTTAAAGAGACCTGAGCACGTGCCCAAAATTGATGTGAACGTTCAACCAAAACACAAGCTACAACTACACAAACACTTATCATTAGATGGCAATACAAAAAAGTTCCCTCATTCACTCTGCTGGAAGCACCAACCTTCTCAGTGGATCCAGAAACAATAACTGTACCCATCTGGTTCATGGCCAGACTATAGATCGAGTCCTTGTTCCCACTCAACGACGAAGCTGTTGGGAAACAAAGAACGTTGAATCCAAAAGTCTGGGTTGCTTATTATCTTATAGAAGCATATCGGCCACAGTAAGGAAAGATGTTGGGTCGGCCCCACGTCTGGAGTCCCGGGCTGAAGTGCTTACTCACTGGTGACAGTGTTGTTGGAGGCGGTCAGAGCTGTGAGCGTGTTCACGTCCCAAAGAAAGATCTGCCGATCCAGGCCGGCCGACGCCACCAGCTCCTTGTCCTTAGCGTAAGCCAACGCCTTGACGTAGTCTTTGTGTGTCCGTAACGTCGACATACAAAATCCTTTATGCGCATTCCATACTTTGACTGTTGTGTCTGATGAGGCAGATATCACTAAAAGGAGAGGATTAACCGTCAGAACGGACAGGTGGAAAAACAACAAATCCCCCAGGAGCAGCTGGCAGTGTTTAAAACTCACAGGTTTTCCCGTTGCAGCACAGAACTATGTCATTAACCCAGTCTGTGTGGTGCTCCATAGACGCGATGTATGGGTCTTGCTATAGAAACAAAGAGGCAACATTTTTTAAGCAGCGTCATTAGTAACAGTATAATACAGTAAAGGATATGAATAGCTCTCCAAGAGTAAAGTGATTCAATATTCCAATCTTAAGAGGAGCGGAAACTTTACTTTATGCTGGTAGACACTCCATATCCGGATGATGGAGTCCCTCCCTGCAGTGAAGAGCCGGTTCAGGGCTGGGTCTAACTGGAGTGCGTTCACCCCATTTCGATTGTACTTCTCCACCTCATCTCTAATGACATAAGATACCTGTGGCACATGGAGGTGAATGGGGTCAGACTTTTACCTGGAGGACTTCTAGTAAAACCGAAAGCACACCCACTTTCGGGCAGAGACGCGCTTCATGCAGTTGTCGTGTAAAGGCAAAAGTAGCGAAAACAACACGGAACTTGACTGAATTTTCCTAATGAGAAGTGCTAAAGGCAACATATTTCCCGCCCAAATACCCAGCGCCCCCATCATTAATAACCAGTGTACAGGGTACACGACAGAAACAAAGAGAGCTGTGTTAGACCAGCAATTAGACGGAGCCGGGATACAGGGTAGCTTAGCTACCAATAGCACGAGCATTAACTGGGAATAAAAACGAAGATAAGTCACACTTTCTTTTAGGCTTAATTTGTGTTAGTTGCTCGTGTCATTAGATATTTTACAATTACTTATTAGACAACTGCATTCAAATTACCACACAAACATGTTGCCATTTAGACGTAACCGTTAGCAGAAAACGCTAACACATTTTCTATGCTAAGCTAAGCTAGCTAGGTTAGCCGGCTTGTGGCACGAGTCATAACAACAGCGCTGCTTCCACTAAAGCTTTTTGCAAGTAGTCGAGTGTTTGTGATCTATATCTTTACTGTAAAAACTTTTATCTCGCCGTTGAGAGATTTTCAACCTTGCAGCTTCCAATATTTACCTGGACTTTCCTCCGCCCAGCAGCATTTTGCCTGTGATGCGTGGCCATCTTGCATGTTGACACTCAATCCACGTGATGCTACATCCGGAAGTAAAGAAAACACGAACACCTGAGCTTTATGGGTAATGTGGTTTTACCACGGCATCTGACTAACTATTAAGATTATACGTCGTTTTTCCACACCAGTTTCTTAGCACTTCCATCGACGAAGAAGTTGTATTCTTGTTAATATTCTTAATTTAATTATTATTTATATAATTTTTAACGGGGCTGGCTTTAACGAAGGCGATATACAACACATGATATCTAATCGACTGAAGGATTGAATAAATCCGTCTCGACGACGTCCATTTACTCGCTATTTAGATGGAATTATTAATTAAAACTATGACATATTACCTTTGAATTTACCTGTACCTTTTCAGTCTTGCAAAGCATATATCGAAAAAATAGCAGATTCGAGATTTTTATGTTTTTTTGTTTTAAAAGCAGCCACTAAGTGGAGCCAAATATCCTAATGGCCTTGGGAAACTCTGCGGGGCAAAGTCGCCCAAAGCCTAACCCCGTCCGCAGGCGCACAGACACACCCACGCACGCGCCCTCGGCAACAATCTTGAGTGCACGATAAAATGCATACAACCAATAATCAATTTGCACAAAGTGTAAAAAGACATGTATTCACTTATGCATCTTTTTTCAATCCAACACCCATTGAATCAGTTGTTTATTCATCAATTTTATGGGGTTGAGCGCCTTTTCAAATCTACCTGTTCCTGTCGCCAATCCCGTTGCGGAAGTTTTATTTTTGCGTTTAAAACCCATTATCGAACATATAGGATAAGGAAATCAAGTATTAGAAATTGTGAAAAGATTTAGGGCTCAGACCTACTTGTTTCTAAAAAAACTGGTAATATGTCATGATGGGATTAGATGAGATTACATAAAGCAGCCTTTTGTGGGCTGTGTGGACGTGGTGCGTTCAGGCTTCAACCGCCGAGCTCTGCGCCCAAACTTCCTCTTGAGTGTCCCAGCCCGACTTGTTGATGGGATCTAAAAAAAATTGCCAGCTCCCTTCCTCTGCAGGCCGGGGAGCCTCCTGCACACGTTTGCGCGCGGCATGAGGCGCCCGCTGGAGCGGTAATCCTCTGTGGTCCAGCTGCATCCTCCCTCCCTCATGCCCTCGATTGCTCAAGGGCACATTGAGGTGCGCACTGCTGCGCACTGCTGCTCAGGACGGCGCAGCCTGCTTTGCGGCTCGGGACTTTCCTGTTGCGGGATGAGCGCACAACTGGCCCCATGAATGGCAAAGGAAGCTGGGAAAGTTGCGCATCGCACCTCTGGCAGCTCTAAAATGTCCAGCACAGGGTGACAAGGCTTCTGGTGACTGCCTGGAGAACAGTATTGACCGCTGTAAACTTTGGATTCCGCTGACAGTTTTTGTCTGTCCTGTTGAATGGAGTTTGGGTTCATAATGGAGCGAAGTAAGCCTTGATGTGAGGACATGGATTTCGCATGGAGGGTTTTGCTGTTCCTTCTACTCAAACCCGAAGAATTTAACTCTGGAAATGATGCTGTTAATCTCAGAGTTTATATGTAAGTATCATCACTGGAGGGATTCACACTGCTTGCAAAAAGTCTGAGCAGACAGAATGCGTCATTTAAACGTTAGGCAAAAGACCGTCTCAGTATTAAGGGAAAAAAAAAAACTTTTTTCTAAAGATTATCTTGAATTGAATCTGTGAAGTGAAATTACACCTGCCCAAACTGGTAGTTTATGGCCATGAACTCTTAATGCTGCAATATTGTGTTCGCTGTCTACACATGAAATATGATGGCTGGCACTTAATATATATATATAGACCAAATCTTTGATACAAATTGGCAAACTGGGACAATACAGGGGTATTAATTTGTTAAAATTAGAAAGGGGCATTCCAATAACTTTCAAAATAATTTCCAGAAATGATGAAACAGCCCAGCTTGTTGCAATGATTAACAATCATTGTGTTACCTTTGTAATTATGAGAACTTGAGAATAGCCATTTTGTAGCTGTAAACCTCCTGTAAACAACAGTGATTACACTGAAAGGTTTGCACCAAAGAAGTAGGTCATCAGTTCAGATCCTGTGTAACTCGGATCACAGAGTGACACTGTGAGAGGGGGCGAGCAACACCAAACACGGCCCCAGCGAAATGAGAACAGGCTGACTCCCAGCAAGCCCTGCACCTATTTGCTCATATATGAATTAGGGTTTGTGGTTAAAGGTCACAAAGTTGTGCAAAGTTTGTTGTGTTTGTTGCTCAAGTTGTGTAGCACCAGACTTACAAGGGACCATTTAAGAGCTATTTGTTTGTGTGTGTACGTGTGTAACAGACCAGAGAAACAGGGAAAACATTCAGGGCAACAGATCCATGAGATCAATGATCAAGTCAAGGAAAAAACAAAGCAGAAGTATTGTTTATTGTTCAGGTAATACATATCTTAAGGTTTAAAAGACAGAAAATGGCGATATAACAGTAACACAAAGCGAGAATTGGCTTATTGTCAATTGGGAGTTTAGAGTGAGTTAGAATAAAGTTAGAATTTAGTTTGACTGAACCTCTGTCTGTCGTAGTTGGTAAAAGTACTTCACGGACCACACCGGGATCTTGGACCTAGTTGCTGCTATTCAAATGCACATGTACAGCCGGTACCCTGATGGGTCACAGAAGTGCCTCAGTGGTGCTTTTCATCTGACCTGCTGACATAATCAACCTGTACAAGACTGAGTGGAAACTGGGAAGAACCCAAGATGCATCCTGCTTTTTAGAGAGAAGCTTTTCCCCCTAACTTAAACAATTTCTTGAGCATTTATTTGGCTATTATCACTTTGATTTTAAAATGTTTAAAAACAGTCTAAAAAAATGTATATATATATAAATATATATATTTATACATATAGTTGTCTTAGTAATTAACAGAAATAAATCACAATGCATTTTTTTTCTCTCTCTTTAGAGTTAATTTTCAACAACCCAAATAGTAACAGAAGCACTTTTGTGGACCGAAGTTATCCTCTAGTGTCTTTAAAGACTTCCTTATGTCTGGTACCAGGAAATGTCAGAGGAGACTACAGATCTTTATTTGGAACACTTTGCATTTTGCTTTACTGCACAGATATTACTCCAAAGATCTATTGTAATTTGCTTTAAAATCTTCAGTTTTCTTTGAAGATTGTTGTAGTTGAGGAGGCAGATTTTTCACCCAGTGATGCACAATGCAAATTCTGGGTAATGTTCTCATTAATACTTTCATATCAGAGTAAGAAACCGCTGTAGGATTAAGAAACTCTATATTCAGACCTGTAGTAACAATCTTTTGAATCGGCTTTCAGGTTCTTTAGATTGTCCAAATGAACAAAACACACCTGATTTGAATTCTCAATGTTTGTCCTCATCTTGCTACATAAATGTGGCGCATGAGAAAGCTTTCCCAGATGCATCATGGGTTTTTTTTCTCCCTGCCTCTTTAGCTCCTTACATTACTGGCAACTTTAAAAAAAAAAAAAAGCATCCAAACCGGTATGCCATCGTAGATCGTGCAGACACCAGATCTGAAACACTCTGAAAAAAACACAGAGATCCACCTGAGGCTGATAGAAGGAGTCAGTGTTGTGAGAACCCGCTCAGCACAGGCCCGACTGTAACAGATGTTCCTGCGTATGTAAAAGTCCCGCACATTAAAGCCCTAAATCATCAAGCAACAGCGCTGTATAAATTGAACCTAAGTTATATAAGCGAGAATGAGGAGCACTCTTTTGTATATGGATAAACATCTGGTGATGGGAAAGTAACTGAACTGCTTGTTTACCCTCACATGTTCGGGGCATAGTTAATATATTCATGCGGCACATGAATTCAGTAAAGTAACAGCACTACTTGTTTTCCCTCATATGTTCAGGGCATCGTTAATCCCTGTCAAAAACATCTCAGTTAAAAAACGTTTTTTTTATCATAGACGAAAAGACAGAAGTTTGCAAAAAATGATTTATTTCGTTGATAAGTTTAATTTACTTTCAAAGGTGCCCCTGTCTTTTTTAACACTACAAGCTACATTCACACTTCTAAATCTGCTCAGCATTACTGGCTACACTTTAGTTTTTTACTCCACAGCACATGTTTAAAATCCACTAGATTCATTAGAGTCAAAGTAAGGGTCAGTATTTTGTCCATAGATATTTCAGCATGTGGTTGAAGTATCATGCCCTGTTTACAATTTTTCTGCCCCTTTTTTATACTCTGTAACATGGTTTCTGATCAGCAAAATAAAAAAAAACTGCACATTTAGTTTATTTTTAGTAACAAACGCACTTGTATTTCAACTCTCCCTGGTCACATTGTGTGATGCCACTCGTGCACGCGCAGTTCAAGGACTCTAGTTTCATTCCAATCATCTTCATTATTTGTGGTGCTGATGACCATTTCACATCTGGCTGTTATGGGAATTAAATGCCATTGAACTAAAGTCCTTTTTACCCCCCCCCCCCCCCCCCCCCTCGCTGTGTTGAATGAAATGCTTCACAGCCATTTTGTCCTGCGAATGAGTTTGCATGCAACCTAACCCTGAGCATTTTGGCAGATATTCTCTGGAGATTTCGCAGACTCATTTAAACGGACTGGCTCACTTCACAGAGGCATCGCTCCTTTTTCTAAAAGAAGCGCCGTGTTTTTTGGGAACATTTTGACAGACACGGCCACACTGCTCTGAACCTGGTTTATCTGCTTTATGACTTTGCACGCAAATCTCAACCTCATTGACTGCAAATTGGAAAGCAATGGGTTTAGTGTATCAGACGAGTTTATCTGAGATTGACAAGGGTCAAACAAGCAGATAAAGGGAAAGCATATAACTGCCGTCTGGCTGGATGTGTGAAAGGATCAAGGCATTTCAAGACAGTCGGGGATGGGAGACTCAGAATTAGGTGACAGTTACAGGATGCAGAGGTAGTTTTTCTGTCAAAGGATAAATATGAAATAATCCTCTCTTTGGGAAGCTTCCCAAGTTGTTTGCATCTCTTCTTGACCAGCGAACAGTCAGAGCTCTCTATCTGTGCCTGGAGTTTACCAGTGAGAACGAAGCAGACGTGCCACTTTGAGCCTTCCAAATGAACTAACGTTGCACCTCTCAGGTCAAACTTTGACCATCCATTCCATAAATGTAATTTCTTGATGCATAAAACTCAAATTCAAGTCAAAAGGCATATTAGAGGCACAGCAACCAGTGTGTGAGCACAATGGATTCATCTTGGGTCTACATAGCTTGTTGCTTTCCTCCATAATAGTTATATTGATTTTATATCTAATATATAATACGCTTGTTTCAGATCTTGTGTTCTGAAATGCTCAGTAGGTGATATTGTCTCATTATTCAGCTTTTCTGACAGACAAATAACCAGTTTTGTGTTTCAGACTGACTGCCCTGTGCCCCCTGCACCAAACGTCATTTGGTCTTTCATTTAAAAAAGAGAAAGTCTGCTGGACTTATAAAGAGTCACAATTCGAAGCTAGAGAGTTGGCGATTTGTTGTTTTACAGGTTACATGCGGTGATGTAATGAAATTAGGTAATGCATCAAATCCTCATTTACATCTAATCGACCTGAGCCAGAGCTCAGTTTGAGTCTCTGTTTCTCCAGATTTGCCTCTGGAACACATATTATCACAGTCTTTTATTTACAAAGGATCAAAACTTTAGGGCAAACTCATCTTTGACTGGAGATTTTTGAAAACAGAGAACATGAGCCAATCAAAGTAATGGAGATGCATGCGTTTCCATGCAGATCTCAACAGATTTGTTAGAGTTGATTTTTAAAGTGGAATCGTTTTCTACAGAATCTCTTGCATGTGTTGGTGGAAGTCATGCAGAACTGAATCATTTTGACATCACTTTACTTCACGTTGCCTGAATTTTGTATGGCTGGAGTCAGAATTCCACCCATATCTGGGCTTTGAAACGCAATTCTTTTCTTCCTTTATAATCCTGGGGGCAGGGGTTGTATCTCAGCCATTAAAGGAGGATGTGAACAGACCTTTTTTTTAAATGCCACATCTTTTTAATCTGTTAAAAGTTCATAACAAGTGAAAAACTGTGAGTCCAAAGACGACATTTACCCAGACCAGTGGCTGTTAACACCAGTAGCTTACTTTACATTAGGCCTCTGGTCCAGACCCCCACCCATCTGAGACAGGTGTAGGCTGACCTTTACGTTTACAAAAATATCGAATAAACTCTTTGTTCACTCTCAATGACAATTGTATTCTATGACTTGTTCCCACTACCAGCCTAAGCCCTAGAGTCCTGGGTGAAAGTCCGGTAACATCCACCACAATCTACTTTGTGGATTTTTGTGTTTGTCCAAAACAAAATAGCTTGACATTTCCACTTGGAATAGATGGGAAATTGTTCTTTGCGGCTTTGTCCTTGTAAACACTTTGCTCCCTCCGGTTGACGGTAATCCATTGTTAATGTCAAATGTTGATGAAAGCAGATTTGAGGGCTTTGAAATCTGTCAAGCCAACTGCTGACACAAGGTCGAGGTTGAGCTGGTTGGTAATTTGACAGGAGACGTTCAGGAATCAGGAATCTCTGAAGCGGACATGGCTGACCTCACCTCTTTCTCCTGTTTTGCTCCTTCTCCCCCCCTTGTTCCCCTCCCTGCAGCTGTAAGTAAATTCTAGTACCGAACTATCAGGATGAAAAGATGGCAGCCATGCTGTTACCAACGGGTCCTGATGGCTTGCGGCGGTTCACTCGCGAATCCCTTGCTGCCCTGGAGCGGCGGATTGCGGAGGAGCAGGCCAAGAGCGCCAAGGATGGCCACAAGGCCCAGAGGAACGCCGAGCCGGTCAAGCCCAGGGTCGACCTGGAAGCGGGCAAGCAGCTGCCGCGCATCTTCGGCGACCTCCCGACGGGACTGGTCGGGGTGCCTCTGGAAGACATCGATCCATTTTACTACAAGAACCAGAGGGTGAGAGATGGTCCATGAGCGTGGGATGGGTCACATGGTATTTTGAGGTTTTGGCTATCTTTAAAAGATGCTAAAAAAAAGACTGTAGTCATAAACTTCCACAATTGTCTAATAGATGCAAAGAAAAAAACGCTCTGCTTCCCGAACTTCAGGTTTTAGGGCTAACACACCTATGGTACCAATTCCTGTTGGACTGGGCTGACTGAAAAAAAAGTTAGTTCTGCCAAATAAATGGCACATGAAACTTTTCCCTTTGTGGGCCTTGAACGGGGTATGGTCAGCCACCGGAGCCGCTCGTTGAGACCTGGGCTGTGCAACCGCGTCTCTTTAGCTCCCCAGTGGACGCTGAAATAGGATTAGCAAGTTTTGATTTGCAGAGCTGGTAGATCAGGCCGACGCCCATTAGTGGAGAGATGAAAAAAGGACATGGCAGTCATTCTCAGGGTCTCTTTGTTTTGGCATGTGATGCTCCGCTGGATGGGAGGATTATCCAAAGACGGGGGAAAAAAAATATATATTTATATAAATGCCACATCTGTTGGGGAAACATTCAGCCTCCATTATCTCAACTGGCCTCCCCTAGCTGGAAGTGGAAGTTAACACAGATGGTAGACAGAGAGACTCGCTCCACGCTGGAGCTAAATTGTCATCCCCGCTCAGCCAAGAAGCAGCAACATCTGCTCAGAGCTGCTGTCGGGCTTCTCTGCAGGATGGGGGAAAAAAACAAGTGCCTTTACATAACGGAGGACTCCGAGCAACATATTTGTACAGTGTGACGGGGGGGTGGGGTCCTCCACACTAATCCGTTTTTCTGTCTCTCTTTCTTTTGCAGACCTTTATAGTACTTAACAAAGGGAAGGCCATCTTCAGATTCAGTGCCACGTCAGCGCTCTACATACTGAGTCCCTTTCACTTCATCAGATCAATTTCCATAAAGATTTTAGTCCATTCATATCCTTTTTTATTAGTAGGTGCCCTCCGTGGCTTATTTCAGTTTGCTGTTACAACGTACAATTCAATACAGAACAACAGCAATTAAATCAAGACAGTCAGATATCATTGAAGGAAAGAAAATCCTAAAATGAAGAATTCTTCTCCCAGATCAGAATCAACAGATAATAGTGAGACATTTTACAACTTTCTGAAAAATGTCAGGTCATCCTTGTCAGGTCTGGATTGACACTATAAATATTTCTGTTGGATGTTTGGACTGCAGGTCAGTTTAGCGCCTGTTCTCTCAAACTTTAAAGCTGTGCTGCTGTAATGGATGCAGGTGGTTCAGTATTACCTTGCTGTATTCAGCAGAGTCTTTTAGAGAAAAATAAATGGAGGATTATGTGGCTCTCAAGTCTTTTTACCACAAAAAATTTTTGCCTCCCCCACTTTAATTAAGTTTATCCCACAGAAAATAGAAAGTTGACTATATTTGACCCAAAGGGCCAAAGAATAGAGCGAGATGTAACTTTTTGACATGTGATGTTCTTTTTCGTTAAGTAGTAAAATGTCCCACTCTTAACTTTCGACGTATTTTTCTTATGTTGTATTGGAAAAAAAGGTTTTGGCTCATTCACAAATCATTACCTTATATTTGTTTGTTTTTTTAACATTGTTACAATTTTTTTTAAATGAGCTGAAATTACAATATTTGGGGTTATTATAAAAAATGTGTATGTTGAAATAATTACAGAAAGAAATATGAGTTTTTTGTTGTTAGAATTGTTTCGATGCCATTTCCTTAACCCTCTCCACATTGTTTAGCTATTTCATAATGTTCACAATCCTGACCAACTGCTTCTTCATGGCCATGTCCGACCCGCCGACGTGGACCAAATATCTGGAGTGAGTAAACACCTTTTTCACCGTTGTTAAGATGCTATTTGAGCTTTAGCTCGTCTACATGTGTTCTAATGAGGAGTTTGCTGGGGTTTGTTGCTTCGTCGGTGACTACTGAAGATGTAGTTGACATGTGAGTATTCGTTGCATGTGATGTTTCAAAGCTCCTGTCTGCATGCTGCTGAGGACACATGCTGAACAGGGAAAGTCTACGAAATCATGTTGAGACATTAGACGCTGTGCATGATGCAGAAGATGTGGCTGAGCTCTTCATCCTCCCCTTGGTACTGGACATTCTGCTAGCCGCACACACAGCCTCCGTTGGTCAACCTCCTGCAACTTTTGTAGTTATTTCTTTTTATCAATGGGAAAGGAAAAGAAGTAGAAAGTTAGATTTTTTTGAAAAAATCATTCCCAATCTTCAGTTCAAGCTAACATGCGTGGGCGCTCTTCTTCTGGAGCTACATTTGCCCAAAGGGTTAAAGCAGGAGTGTCCAAAGTTTGCCAGCTTCAACACACCTGGTTTACATTAATGTGCCATAAGCAGACATGTACAGAGCCTTTGTTTGGATCTATTTCATCAGAATGAGGTGGGTCGAAGCAGGGAAACTTCTAAAACCTGCAGGACAGCGGCCCTCGAGCAGTGTTGGAGCCTCTCTCTGGACAGGTCACCAGTTCATCACAGGGTCAACACAGACCACGCACGGTCATATATACAGTCAGTTTAGAATCAGGATTAGCCCAGTATGCATGTTTTTGGACTCTTGGAGAAAAATCCAAGTGCAAGCAGAGTACTCCTCAGAGAAATATTCCAAACTTGTGTTTGATTTGACGTGCTGACTGAGAAGCTGGGGATTGTAAAAGCTACCAACCAGTAAACGAACATTCATATCCCCCGAATTACAAAAGTATCATGACCAAGTTTGTCATAATACTGATCAATATAGGGTATTTAAATAGTTTAATGGGCCTTGAACGAGCCTAGCTTGAAGACTGAAAAGAAAACAGGCTCCTGCTAATTTCTCTTTTTTTGCTTACGCTTGTATTTTTGATCTGATGCTCGATAATCTGATAATCGAACCTGTGCTAAGTGGCAGTTATTGCAGTTGTTTCAGCATCTCATTTCACATCTTGAAACCCATCTGCAAGTGACATCGCTCCTCTGTTATTATACTGTTGTTAGTTTTGCGGCCTCACACCTAGAGGTTCGATTTTCTTTCCTGGGCTACATAACATGAAAGACTGAAGCAGGATTATGTTTGCACCGATGTTTTCCAGGTACACGTTCACCGGCATTTACACTTTTGAGTCGGCCATAAAGATATTTGCGAGAGGATTCTGCATAGTGCCGTTCACCTTCCTGAGAGACCCGTGGAACTGGCTGGACTTCATCGTCATTGTCATGGCGTGAGTAGCAATATTACTCATATCCCACCAAAGCTGATAATCTGTCTCCTTTAAGATCTCTTTGCTTCTGGGGACATTCTCTAACAGCCAGAGAAGCTTCTCTCTGAAAATGTTTCCCATAATTCAGAATTTGCAAGCATTTGAAAGGCAGCCTGTAATGATGAGCATAAACACAAAGATCCCTTGAAAATCTTCAGCCACGTCATTGCTCCCGCGATCAGTCATTAATTCTTTGCCATAATTTTACGTGCGGTAAGCCCTTAGCGAAGGCTGCAGATCTGTATGGAATGGATTAGATGGATGACCTCTGTGCTGTTGGATTGTCTGAGACCAATCGCCCTGATGGAACGTTGGCTTTGTTTGAAAACAGAGACATTAACAGGATATGGACACACCGAAAGCCGCCATAACCCTCCTCGATTAACTCGTTTTTGATTAACTATGGTTCAATCAGCCATCTTTCCTGTCATCCTACAGGCACCAAACAAATTGATTTCCTGTCTTTAAATCGAAGAGTCACATTTATTCACATTAAATTACAGAAAAGTATCAGACAAATCCTGGCAGATAGTCTGATAATTTGACTGTTTTGGTTCATGTACAGTAACATTAGATTGGGAGGAAGTAAGCAGAAGATTTCTCTCAAAGTGCTTAAAAAATTAATATTCAACAACTCATAATCACCTCTAAATGGCAGGCAAACAAACTTCATGAGTCACTGGTAAAATTGGCAAAGCAGCTAAAACTACATTTTACAGGAACCAATTTGAACTGAAATCAAGGCTAAAAGAGAGCCAATTACTAGATAAGATTAATCCGTTTGGACAATGAATCTCCGATTTCTTCTGAAGATGCATTCAAAACAATTTGGCGATCGGTAATATTCCAATAGTTTTCAATCATTCTCTAACAGGGCCAGAAATCTGCTTATTTATTTGTACTCAGAATAAAGTATCAGCTTTGACACATTTTCTGGGACTTGTGTATTTCATTTTACACTAAAGAAGTCGCCGGTGTATGAGGAAGCTCTTTCCTTTTACATTTTGATAGAAGTCCCCCTGTTCTTTACATCATTTTCCAGTTATGTCACAGAATTTGTTGATCTCGGAAACGTCTCAGCTTTAAGAACCTTCAGAGTACTGCGGGCACTGAAAACCATCTCCGTTATTCCAGGTAAAACGACCATTTCTCTTCTTTTTAAACGACGTCTTAATGGAATACAGATTGCAGGACACCACTTTCTTTCTGCTCCGTGAAGGTCTGAAGACCATCGTGGGCGCTCTGATCCAGTCGGTGAAGAAGCTGGCCGACGTGATGATCCTGACCGTTTTCTGCCTCAGCGTGTTCGCCCTGATCGGCCTGCAGCTCTTCATGGGGCTCCTGCGGCAGAAGTGCGTCCGCAGCCTGGGGCACTGCATCAACTCCTCGTACAGCCCCAACACCTCCTTCATCTGTAACAACAGAACCTGGAGCTCGCCTGCAGACTTCTTCAGCGACGAAGGTCAGATGCAGAAGCAGTTTTTCCACACCAAATATCGCAACATCTGCATGATCTATCTGCTTGAATTCGAACTTTTTACTCTTTCCTCAGATAATTTTTATAAGGTCGAGGGATCAAAGGATGCCTTAATATGTGGATACGGAAATGATGCGGGGTGAGTGAACGCTTCCCCCGCTCCCGTCTGTTTTTCAGCTGCAGAATTGTTACACAATTTCCATTTTTTCCATTTTATGGCTTTTGATTCTATGCATGTCAGGTGTACGACAGGATACGCGAACGTGAACACCAGGTTCAATTTATAAAAGACAAAAACAGCAGCAAATGACTTCTTGTCAGCTTCAGACATTCTGCATGATGCTCAGAAAAGAGGAGTGAGTCTCTCTGAGGGACGGATGGAGCGTGGCAGAGGCTGCACACACGATATCATGTGATGAGGATAATCACTCTGGGTCCAGTGGAACCTTTCACTCAGAAACGCAGAGTTGCCAGCTGCACACTGGGGTCATCTCAAAACCTTTATGACATGATTAGGTTAACTGAGCCTACCAGGTCCTTTCAAATGATACTACTCATTTATTGTTTGCATGGCAAACAAACAGCACCTACTAGTCAACCAGCTTGTGTCTTATAATGAGGAATTCTATGGAAATAAACCAAACATTCAGTCTTAAGTCGCTGCCAAATGGTTGAGATGTCATTTTGAAGGGCTATATTTTTGTGGAGTGGTGGGTTTTGCTCCCATCCAGGGGGCACAGTGTGAAACCATCAAAATATTGCTACTCAGCCTATTGATGGAGTAATCCCGAAAAACCAAAAGCTTTTGAAACAAGCACAACAGTACAACTCTGCTGCTGCCAGGTCCAGTTCAAGGGGTTATAGTGAGCTAAATACCCATCTGTGTGAATCCGAAATCCTTCAGCCTAAAAAAAACGGCCCCGTTAGGTGCTCTTGTTACTATTACAAGATAATGGATGAAGGAAGAGAACATTTGTGGTGATATCAATTGTTTTTACATTTACCAGCACGGTTCTTCAGTGTTCGACTGGTGATTTTGGCAAGAGTGGGTCTGAAGTGAACTTCCCTGTGCAGATGGTTATTAATCATTTGTGATGTGTAATGTTGAAAAAGGTTGGCATTTTGGTGTAAAAACTGAATACAATTAGTCATCTTGACATTACAAGCTGTCGTACATTTTCTCTTAAAAATTGGTAGCAGTAGTCATCATCTTTTACTAAGAAAAAAATATAAAAGAAAAAAAAGTTTAACCACAAGTATTAGAATAGAGACAAATGAAAGTGGCGGGGCTTGACTAATATGCATAAACTATTTTAAAAAATCTTAATATTTCTTAAAAAGGCTAACATGGCTGCCAAATACCCGTAGCTAAATAACGCCGTCAAAATAAATGGTCGTTTCGTTGTTTTTTTCGTCGCAGACAAAATGGAGCTAGTCAGTCACAGCCGTGCATGGGAGAGCAGTCGCTCAGTAGTTTTTAATCTCATTCAGCATCCCCCCCCCCCCCCAAAACACAGGAACTTAATCTCTCAAGAAGCCAAAACCGATCCAGCAATTTGCGATGAAGTCAGAGTGGCTGGAGGATGCATTTGAGGGCATTCAGGGGAAAGTGATGTCATGAATTCCTCTCTGTTGTAGGTTAGTAAGATCAGACTATTTTTACGACCTGTGCAGCCGTCCCCACCTGCAGCTAAAGCTTTCTGCTTCCACTATTTGTGCAGTTTAACGAACTTAATGCGTATGGATCACTTCTCTTTGAGTTTGGCTCCTTATGGTGTCTAATGAGCTCGTATGAAAAATAACAGAGAGCATAAGTCTTGCTCTCTGCTCTCGATTTTAACACTGCTGCATCATCACTGCTGACATGGTGTTTATTGCATTCTTTTAATCTTTTTCACTGCTGCCAAATGAGGAGTGACACAAAGTCATGTCATGGTTGCCAGGTCATAGTTTAACCATAACCATAAGGAAGCTTATGGGGTTGTTTGCAAATGATTGACGCAGACTTTTAACTCTTTTTTTTTTTTATTACACTGAACTTTCTGAGGCTTTCTGTGGAGACGGGCAAGATACTAAGCAGGTCAGGCTGGAGGACGTAAAACATAGAGGATGCTTAATCTTTTGAGTGTATTCCAACAAGTAATCCCTGAGTAGATTTCCAAATTAAAGCTTTGGGTACGTTATGATGACACACGCCGCCACACACAGGCGCACAGACACACACAGACGCACCAGGGCACGCATGCACACACCCGTGCATATTCCAATGATATTTGCAGCCTCGTCGACAAGTTTGCGATAAACCATTTGCTCAAAGGTCCGGGCTGTTTTTCATCGCTTCTACTGTAGAGTTCAGGCGAACGCTTATCCCCTCCCATCTTAAAGCCACTGTGCATTAAGGATTATTACTGATTGTATAGATGTTTTCAACTTTTGCCCTTGACTGTTGCAAAGCATGGAAACCCACAACTTTAGTCGCAGCTGGGAAAAAAGAAAAAGAATAAGGCAGATGTCCCCGTCCTGCAATGTCCCCAAGCTGCAGTAAAACCGATGACGCCGCCTCAAAAATCGTACTTTTAAAAATGTAAACATGTAGTAAAGAGCTTTGACGGAGATTGTGCTGCTTTAGTTACATAAAATCCCTTGTGAACGTGTTTGGATTGTTCTCAAATTAAACTCCTGCTGTGCATTAGCCACACAGGCTCCCTCACTCACAACTGAATCTTATTGCCAAAGGAGTCTCAATTCGTGCTCATCACTGGAAAAAGTAAGCAGTACACATAGCAATCACATCAGTGGATGCAGTTTCTAGATTTTTGTACGTCATCCATCCATTTTATGACGCGCATGTCGGACTGGGCTGCAGGTGCAGGTGCCTCTTCCCAGCCACCTCCTACGGTTTATTCCCTACCACTGAGCATGTCTGAACACGTTCCCTGGAAGGTCTCCAGCAGGAATCATAACCACAGGCCCAAACCCTAAATGCAAAGTAGTGGCTCCACTGTGGGATCTGACTTTAAAAACCAAGTTCTCCATCTCCAAAGCTACACCCAGAAACACCTCGAAGGAAGTTTATGCATTTTAGACTCGCCTCTCAGGACAAAGCTCAGCATTAAGGTGCTTCAGATTAGGATGTTAAATGATATAGATTAAAAAAATGTTTTTTTTTTATTTGACAAGATGACAAATTTCTCCTTTTCACAGCTGTTTTCTTGTTAATTTTACCCATTGATGAGCTTTCTTTTTTATTTCATATCTCTTTTATATGAGACTGAACAAAATGAATAACCAGAGCTCAGACTTATGATGCAGCCACTGTTGACAGGAAATAAATTAGAAGTGCAGGGGTAATTTTCACTATTAATTTATAGAAACATTATTAATAAATCCCATTGGTTGAATAATTAATTTTAGGATGGATGCAAATTCCTTTGACGACAATGTCATATGCTTTAAGGAATTAAAGCACCCACGTGGTGTGGGTGAGCAGAATAAATATGTTTACCGGCAACTAAATGAACCGTCTAAATCAATTGCACAAACTACCGAGTTGTCCTTGATTGAATCCCACTGTCGTGTCAGCGTGTTGTGTGTGTGGTCGTATGATTAAAAGAGGTGAGGCGATCAGTGACAGGTTGTGCTGTGAGCCTGGCAGGAAGATGTCCGGCCCCGCTTCCCCTGCCTGTTGGATTTTACTCAGAATTCCCGCTCAGCTGGTTGGTAAGATCCACAGCTGTTCTCACAGCATCGCTCTGCGGCCCAGATGTTTGCCAGCCATTATGAAATTATTCCACCCTCTGACTGACACGGCAGTCAGGCTTGTTCTCAGCTGCCGGACTTAAATATTTTTTCTGTAATGCCACTATGCTCACAATGAAGATCATGGACGAAGGCATCCTGCCGGAAATGTTTTGAACTGCAGTTTGATATCCATCTGGCTCAGCATAATCCCACCTCACCCCGGTGTATTTTAGTCGCTACGGCCGAAATAAATTTCAAGAACCCTCTTCAGTTGAAATAGTGGTGATGATAGCAGTGCATGCATTCACAGTCTCATCTGCTCCCCCCCCCCGAAGTGAAATGCTGCAGGGCAACATGTAGATACTGAGGATGTTTTTAGCTCTGATAAACCAGCCCGCACGCTAGCACGGCCCGGTCTGTCCCGGCTGCTCCTGATGTAACTAGGCTCAGCCTTTATTCATCATTCCAGATGTCCAAAAATCTGTCTTCTGCCTCTTAAATCTATGTGCATTACAGGAAGTGCCCAGATGGATTTGAATGCCTAAAAGTAGGAAGGAATCCCAACTATGGCTACACCAGCTTCGACACCTTCGGCTGGGCCTTTCTGGCACTTTTTCGACTCATGACCCAAGACTACTGGGAAGAACTGTTTCACCAGGTACAGAATATCAGTGTTTTTATTCCAGAAATACTCAAAGTCTTGGGCCCAATCCAATTTTTTATCCCTGAAATCTCCCACTTTATCTAAAATTCTGGTTTTGCAATGGTCAGGCATGTGTCTCAAACCTCTGCAAATGCAGGAGTTGGGACCCGGCACTAGTTTGGTCCCTAATAGTGAGAAATATTTATGTGATAGTTTCACTATAGCAATCCATGTTGTAAAAACCTTTTACAAGATGGATCTCTTTTAATTTAGCTTTTTCTATTGAAACCTAAGCATTGATATCAGCAAAAAAAAGCTAAATGTATTTTGGTTTAGTCATTACTATATTCACTCAAGCTGTAAAGAGACACAATTTACGTATGAGGTTTACCAAAAGATCACAGGTAGATTTTTATGCTGCGACTTTTAAAAAAACATTGTATAATGGATCAATCAAAACTGAAACGAAATTATATTTCCCATACTATCCTTTGATTTTAAAACCTGGAAAGAGATGTTTCTTTGGATTTGACAGACTTTAATCTTTCAGATTTTGATATGTAAATGAAGTTGGATTTAAGCGCTAGTAAGAGCCAGATTTTTAAGCAAACCCTAGAAACTGAAAGAGCCCATCTACAATCATACAAATGCATAAAAGTGCTGGTTGTTAAAGGAGCGAGACATACATTTAAGATAGGACTTTTCTCACTGATTCATGTCATGGTATCCTCAGACTTTGCGCTCGGCAGGGAAGACGTACATGGTTTTCTTTGTGCTGGTGATCTTCCTTGGATCCTTCTACCTGGTCAACCTGATCCTGGCTGTAGTGGCCATGGCTTACGAGGAGCAGAATCAGGCCACCATTGCCGAGGCCTGGCAGAAAGAGAGGGAGTTTCAGCTGGCCATGGAGCACCTCAGACGAGAGCAAAGGGTAGGAGCAGGATTGTCAGATTTGGTTGTGTGCCTCTGAGTTGACGACCAGAACCTGGCGCTCACCTTCTGTATTCTCGTCCCCGTCGGTCTGAAGCTGGCATCCAAAAGACAAGCGCAGGAGACAGACTCAGTCCTGTCCCCGGAGCTGTCGCCCTTCTGTCTGAAGGCAGGGAGCATACGGCGCAACAGCAGCAGGAGAAGGCGATCTCACAGGACTCTGTCTGAGGAAACGGCAGGGGAGGCTGCCGAGGAGAAGCCGGACCCTGTGGCCGACACTGTGGTACAGTATAGCGTCACAGTAGAAAAAGGCTTTCTGGAGATCAGCCGATTGTCCAAACCAAAGCAGCTAATGGGATCTTAATGTCCTCCACAGCCTCCTTTGTCCCCCCTGCCAGTCCACCCCCTGCTGGCTACGCTCTCGTCCCACCCGCTCAGCACCAGGAGAGGCAGCCAGATCAGCATCTTCAGCTCGTTCCGCGTCCGGAACAACTCAGAGGCCGAGTTCGGGGACGACGAGTACAGCGTCCACGGGGACGTGTTCAGGAGTCGCACCAACTCAACTGCCACGCCCTGGAAGAAGAGGACGGGCAGCGTTCGGAGCCACTGCTCCCAAGTCTTCACGCCGAGCCTCAACCTCAACGGTCGACTGAACATCTCCCTGGACCAGAACGGAGTTACCACCATGGGTCTGCTCACCCCTACGTCCATGCCGACTTACAGCATGGAGAAAGTCAGGGAGGACACAGTGAGTGACTCAGGCTTCTTTTGATCACGTCCTCATGAAAGGAGTCGATAAGAGTGGGAAAACTGTATTGGAATTATCATCCAAACAAGTCATTATTTTGAAAAAGAAACGTAAAGGCATTGTTTTTTATTCTTTAGGTACTTTCAGTCCATCCGAAGCCCAGCATTACGGAGGACACAGCTCCAAAACCTCCTCTCCAGCCTTCTCCCACAGCAACAGAGCACTCTCTGGTTGTCAGGAAAAGAGGCCTGAGCTCTGTCAGCTTTCTGAGTGATGCCATGGATGGTGAGTCAAATGAACATAGAAAATAATGTAACCAGATTGAAAACAACTTGTCTTTTTTGTATATCTTTCATGAATTTATCAACAGGACAATCCCTGCTTTCCTACACATCTAGTAAATGTTCAATCTTATAGAAGCTCTTGTTAGAGGATTTATTTTAAGTGTTTTATAGGAGTAAGATGGTGCTAATCATAAGGCTTGCACGTTGAATTTCACCTTTTGAAACATCAAAAAGCCTTAAAACCTGTTGGAGTGACAATTGATATCTAATTCATTTTACACTGTACCATATTTTCATCAGATTTTATTCCCTTTGTGACTATTGAGCCATGTTATCAGCCACCATTTAATGCAGAGTGGCTGGTAAACAAACACTTCTGATTACCTATCAGCTTAAAAAGAAGGATAACACTTGTTTCCCTCCTTATAATTTTCCACTTGCTGACAATCTTGTATTGTGCTTGTTAGCATCTAGTACGTTAACATTCACAGACCCCAAAAGAACAAGAAATAGGCAAAATGGACTCTCGTGAAACTCACGCAGATGAGTAAAGGTGAACTTTTGCTGCTCTTTGCAGAGCTGGAGGAATCCAGGCAGAAGTGCCATCCTTGTTGGTACTCGTTTGCGAAGAAGTACCTGATATGGGACCGCAGCCCCTGGTGGCTGAAGCTAAAGGAGTTTGTCAAGTTCATGGTGATGGATCCTTTCCTGGACCTGGGCATCACCATCTGCATCGTCCTGAACACCCTCTTCATGGCCCTGGAGCACTACCCCATGACTGATGAGTTCAACACCATGCTCTCAGTGGGCAATCTGGTGAGAGGCTTTTAAATGATAGGAGTCGGAAAGTTTCCTGTGTTTAAAACTCTTTCTCCCAAGTGCTCTTGGATAAAGGACGAAAACAACAAAGTACTCTGAAGAGCTAGCAGGAATGCTATTCATGAAGTTTCCTTTTTCTAGTGGTGCACAGATTACGCCTTATCAAAGGTTGTCTTTTTAAAGATGAGAAAATGCAAGGGCGGTATTTTAACAAGAGGGGGGCCAGATTTCTCCCCCTACTTTGGAATCATAGTCGACCAATGTTCAAACTTAAAAGGAACAGTATATATAGATTTTTATATATTTTTTCACTTCAGGTTCTGGTGGGTTTTGGGTGCTTGAATCCATTTTTACTAAAATTATATTTAAAAATGTCCCTAAATGACCTCCAGGTTTTCTTGATTTCTATTTTTAGCAATGGAACAACAAGTAAATTCACCATAGAATCATATTATAATCACATTGGGCACAAAGTAAGATGAACACTTATTAGCTATTATGTAGTTAACTTGAATCAGAAACTCTGGGCTCAGAGAAACTATATTCTGCTTTTCCTGTTGTCCATTTTGACCCTGGTAGTTTTTCTTATTCCCTAAAACTGAAGCAGGTTTAAAAAGGAGAATATGAGTCATGTGAGTGTTTTGAAGGCCCTTGAAAACCAAAAAAAATACAAATGAAAGATGATAAATTCACCACAGAGCTCAGTTTGATAATAATATCATCTGATCTAAACTCAGACTGATAGTTTTTATCTTTGTTTTCATCTTTCAGGTGTTCACAGGGATCTTTACGGCGGAGATGGTTTTGAAACTGATTGCGATGGACCCTTATTACTACTTCCAGCAGGGATGGAACATTTTTGATGGCGTCATTGTCTGCCTCAGTTTGATGGAGCTGGGCCTCTCCAATGTAGAGGGACTGTCTGTCCTGCGATCTTTCAGACTGGTAAAAGAAATACCAAACTTTATTATACCTCAGATACTTATTGTTCTTAATTTCTCTTTTTACATATGGAACAAATCATCCCGTGCAAATTTTAGGCTAGAGGAATGTAAAGGGGTTTGAAGAAAAGGAAAATTTAATCAATATTGGGGTTTTCCAGCTGTTTGGATTAGATTCATTTCAAGCATGCAATTTCTCAAGTGCAATTTAAGGACTTGATTCAGAAATCTAGAGGAGCTTTGGTTTAATAAGATGAGATGGTCTAATGTTTGCCTTCCTCCCATTGTTAGTTACGAGTATTTAAGTTGGCAAAGTCCTGGCCCACGCTCAACACTCTCATCAAGATCATCGGCAACTCAGTGGGCGCCCTGGGAAACCTGACACTGGTGCTGGCCATCATTGTCTTTATCTTCGCCGTGGTGGGCATGCAGCTATTTGGCAAGAACTACCAAGACTGTGTGTGTAAGATCTCCTTTGACTGCCAGCTGCCTCGCTGGCACATGAAGGACTTCTTCCACTCCTTCCTGATTGTGTTCAGAGTGTTGTGTGGTGAGTGGATCGAGACCATGTGGGACTGTATGGAGGTGGCCGGGCAGCCTCTCTGCATCCTGGTCTTCATGTTGGTCATGGTCATTGGAAACCTTGTGGTAAGTTGTTTCACATAGCTCTGCATATCCGTTTAAAATAGGTTGTTTTTGTCCATTTTTTTGCATTTCTGAATCGCAAAAAGAAAAACGAAAAGGATTTGGCTAACAAGTCCCTCTCCTCTGTTCCATAGAGTTTTGTCAGCAAAAGTATATCACACAGTGACAGGTTTCCATAAGTATCATTTTTGTGCTGTAAACAAAGTAGCAAATATATAAAACCAAAACATAGACCGCTAAACGTTTTGCACATGTGCCAGTATTGAGACCTGCACATTTGTGATTATCCCCATTTACAAGCTCATTTCTTTTTACTTTAGAGGTCCGTTAGAATAGATTCACATGTCTTAAATGTCACATTACACTGAAATACTTCCTCTTTAAAGTCCTGTCTTTGTAAGGAGGCCTCCCATTAGGTCCTGCCTACTCTGGTTTGTCAGAGAGGAGGTTTATCACATCTATTCATTAACTGTTTTGGAGTGTGAAAGGTAATTCCTCTGGGTTAAGTTTTGAAGCCTACAAAGAAAGCCTGAACCTCACGTTTCAGGACATAATAACAAGAAAAACCTCTCTGCAATGGAATAACAACTGACTTGTGTTTTGTCACACTGCACTTGTTTTACATGAACAAATAAGCTATTCGGAACTCGTTAACATGGCATATAAAAAAACGTTAGTAACACACCCTTGATTTCTAATCTATTTCTGGTGCAGCCCTTTTACTGCATGTAATATTTTAAGTCAAATCCAGTTGTTCTTCAATGGAACAAACTCTCACTGCAAATCCAAGTGATGATGTCACGAATAATCTTGGATTATGCAATCAACAGTGGGGACAGCTGATTGTGCTTATGAAGACAAGTTATGCTTCCGGCCCAGTCATGATCAGTTTAGCAGGCTCCAGTATCTTCTGTGTGTTTGATTGAGGCCTTTTCAGAACTGTCTGAAGTCTTTCGCTATGTTGTGCAACCAGGTCTTCCCGACTAGCATTGCCAACTCTAAAAAAAAGTCATATCTGCACAATATGTCCCCTGTAAAATGCACCCAAATTTAGTTTGAGTTTTTTTCCACTGCTAATGGTTGAAGTCTTACAGTAGAAGGGGTCAGCGTTCTCCCTGACATTCACATCCAGCTGCCGCTGTGAATAAATGGTTAATCTGTTCGACAGTTCTGTTTGTACACAACTGCTGTCACACAGTGCCGTAGCAAGGATGCATGCTGTATTCGTTGGTACACCCATATGGTGACTTGTTGTCCAGCTGTTGCCTGTGAGCTAACGTTAATGAGAAAAGATCTAAATAAAATCCCGGCTGTGCCAGTAGGCGACATTCATGAGATTCATATCATCAGTTCTGCAACTTTTGAAAATATTCCCCTGCTGGTGGGTTACAGATTAAGTCAAAGGACATAATATATTGTTTATGTCCAGCAGTCTCATTCCTATTTGTATATGAACCATGTTTATATTCTCCATTCCGCCATACATTAGCGTGACGTAAGCTCAGCAAGCTCTGTCGATCTAACTAGAAGCAATCAATGTGTTTCCAGCAAGTTGTATTTCTGCGTAATTCTTAACCGGACGAAACTTTACATTGCAATGCCGGCATCATCTCCACAAAAATGAATGTATTTCCAAATAGAATCTGAAACCTTTGCAAGGTCCAAAAGCAATAACTCATGATCAAATATATTTCACAGCAACAAGTATTGCACAGATGGTCAACATCTAATGCAGGATCAGGTTAGACTTTAAAGTATTTTCCTGAATACTGTTTGCTTTTTAGAGGTTTGTGGTATGAAAGATTTGTGATCACTGGATTGATTAGAAAGAAAAGAGGTTTTCTTTTGAATGTGAGTGTGTTAGATTTGCAATGCTTGAATCCATAAAGACCTACCTGTAAAATAAAAAGATGTCATGGTGATCATGTTATAGTATATAGAGAGGTAAAATATTTGCATTTCTCACTCACAATTCCATACAAAAAAAGAAAAAAAGATCAAAATAATTTTGTCCTGATCAGGTCTTAGCATTAGATAAGAGAACCTCAGACAGCTGGAACAGATCTAATGGATGAATGGCCAAAAAAGTGACCCTTGGCGACTCCTACCTCGGTCTGATATGATTGATATGTTCAGAAAAAAAACAGTGTCCCTTTTTTATTTTGTTCTGTTGTGTTTGAAATTTCTCCAGCAGTTTCATTGTACATGAGACTTAACTTAAACAGACCTTTAACGACGAGACCCGATCACGGCATTGCTCTTTATGGAATTTACAACGGAAACCTTCGCTGCACATGAATTGTGGGACAGCTGTTTATCTACAGGATTATCCAGGATGCTTAGAGGCAGGAAGGTTTCAGGGCATTCATCACTAATCATCTGGTCATGCGCCCCTTCTCTGACTGGCTCAGTGGCTAAAGATGATCCTTACCAACTGTGCACATCGCCCATGCACACAGGAAACGTGGGCACGGAGACCACACAAACACTGCTGCTGCTCTCTAACCCAGCAAACAGATTACTTGGGAGTTGTATGCTCTGAACCTTGACTTCGGGGTGGTGTTGAGCATATCTTTGAAGAATATCCTCCTGAATTACAGGGCAGGATTTGCCAATGTTGACAAAATATGTGGGACATCATGTCTGGCTTTAGGTTTACTTATCCCTGAGCTAAAAGGCAGTGACATGCTGCAACCTGTAAAAGAAATGTTGAGAAGATAACAATGATCGGTGTTCCATAATAAGGCTGTACATGCATGATGTGGTGCCAGTGTTTGGATTGCCTCTCTTATTGATTACTATATTGTTTTCTGTCATCAGGTTCTGAATCTCTTTCTTGCCCTCCTGCTCAGCTCCTTCAGCTCTGACAACCTCTCCGCTCCCGATGAAGATGGTGATTTGAATAACATTCAGATCGCCATCGCCCGAATCCATTCCGGTTTCGAGTGGCTTTCCGCAATTGTCGCCAATCTCCGAAACCACGATGCGAAGAGTCAAGATGAGAAGGCCAAGGAAGCTAGTCAGGCCGTCGTCCCGGTCGGGAATCATGTGGAAAGCAATGGGGGAGTTTTAACAGGCTACGGAGAGAAGTACATCACACCGGAAGAGGACAGCTACATGACCAACCCCAACCTGACCGTCATCGTTCCCATCGCGCCCGGGGAGTCGGATGTGGAGTTTCTTGAGGAAGAGGAGATTTCAGAATCTTCAGAGGATGAAGATGACAAGCCAGTAAGTTTGGTCGAATGCAAATACACAAGTGTACACAAATCTTCCAAAACAATTTCCCAAAATTTCCCAAAATAATCAGTCAGTCATCAACTTGACCGCTGTCTCATTGCTTGAAATGGGGAGTGACCCCTCATTTCAAGTAAAGTCACATCTGTAAAGTTGTGTTAAGATACACAATGGGGAGAGTTTATGTGGCATGGGTTATCCAGAGTAGAGAATTTGGAATTGGCAGAAAAACATAAAATACATTATAAAGGCAAAGGCCAATTTATTTGTAATGTAAATTTTGTTTACAAGACCATTCAAAGTTGTTTAAATAAAATAAAAAATGCATGGAATAGTGAGAGTTTTAAAGCATATGATTAAGTTAGGTTTGATAAGATAAAACTATTAAAAAATGATTTATTAGATAGATTAAAAGTAAAGAGTGCAGATAAAATGTCTCCAGTTGTCGTATGCAGCACTAAATAAACTGTCAAATACAAAACTGATGTCATGCAGTCAGCATCTGGTAGAGGTTTCCCAGAGTTCCCTGATCTGAAAAAAAGTATGACGACAATACTTGAGAGGAGAAAACCCATGAACAGATCAGACACTAAAATATGTCAGAGCCGGATAACCAATATCTAATACTTATAAAACAAAAGCCAAATCATAAAAAAATAAAAACTGACCATAAGGCGAAAAACAGATTACAAAAAAACAGACCAATGAGCATTACTTATTTTATATGTCTTTTTTAGGGGGAGGTTGGGGGTGGTATCAACAAAGCTGAAACCCACTGAGCCAGCATCCTCTTGACAGTTTGCAGCCTAACTGTATGTGTTGTGGTTTTATTACACACTAAAGGAGTTAAATAAATGAAAGAGAGTGAAAAAGAATAGCTGCAAACATCCAAAAACCATCTAACTGACTGCTGCATCTATGGAGAGAACCAGCTGTGTCATGCAATATCGAGATAACCTGCAGAAACACAAAGAAAATCACACAACAAACAGCAGCAAGTATATTAGAAATGACGTATATCACTATGTTTAGCAGCGTTATTATCATAAGTCGGCATGTCAGTGAATTTATGATGGTGCATGTGTATATGGGTGATAGGGTAAGGGAGGACAAAACTGGGGAACTGAGGACAACTACTGGCAATAAAGTGGAACTAGAACCTAAACTGATCTGAAGCAATATGGTACTAATACGGTACAGAATAGATCAGAGCATTAAACAAGTCATGATGAGCTTTTACCAAAAAGAAAAAAACTTAAAAACTCCTGTTATAGAAATAAAAACGATCCTAATTCCACAAAATAACTCAAACAGAAGCTAGCAGAGGACAAAAATTCACAAATCCAAGCAGTTTATATAAATGACGGAAGAGTAATGAATGCTTTGACTCTTAGCTTTTGGGAAAATTGGTGTAGAACAAAGTTGTGAGGCTCCCCCTGTTTAACATTGTGGTCAGAGGACGTGAGAACAAAAAGACCAATGGAAACAGTAAGAATTAAAGTGATAACTGACGTGTTTTATTTGCCAGTTAAAAGTATGGGACTGTGATGCTGACGACTATGAAACCAGATTTTTAACATTTTTCTTGCAGCATTGGTGTGCATTGAAGTCTCTATTTCATGAGTGGACCATTGGTAGAAATAGGAAATTTAAGTAATCTTTTTTTTGTTGCATAAATAGAATGGAAAACAGCTTTCAGGGAAAAATGAAGAACATCTTGGGCTTAGAAAAGCTTGCATGCTGCACCATTTCTAGGCCGTGAGCAATAAGATTTACTGTCACTGTGACACTGCGGCTCAGCTCCTGTTTGTGCCATTTTAAGATGTATTTTTCTTCGCCGGGAAGCTTTCACGGAGCGACCTGTGGGTCAGGCGCTGGTTGAAGAGGAGGCTGCTGTCCTGTCTGGCAGTCAGACAGCAGCAGGCCAGATGTGGAGCCAGGCTCTGTACAACAGATTAAACCTCCACAGCCGAGCAAGGCCAGGCAGGTCCAGGCTGAGCAGAGCAGCCTGCTGTCTATCGCTTCCTCTTCCTCTTCCCCCCCCCCCACACTCCACTCCACACCACCCTCCTTCAAGCCTCCATCAGCTTAACTGGGCATCAGCAGCTGCTCACTGTTAAAGGAGAATATCTTTTACATGTGTAGAGCTTTAAACAGACATAACGTTAGATTATGGTTATTAAAACTGTTTAACGTAACTAATTTCCCTTTTAAGGGGTCAGACACTGTAAATCCCAGTTGTTTATCCTGTTGATACAAAACAAAATACCAGAGCATATTGTTTCTCTTGCGTCTTTGAACGCTAAGACTGTCATGTTGGTAATCTCATTTCTGGGTCCTGTAGACGCATGCTATTGCAGGATAAGACTTCGTACCATTCAATTGGATTAAACCTGCACTTCTGTCCTGCGAATCATGTCAAATACGTTGCCTGTGCAAAAAAAAAAAGGAAATCTCGTCAGAATCGCATTACGGCTCAGAGGAGATTTAAAAATAAGGCAGCGCATCTAGGTGCGCTGGCCTTTATGAGGTGGATTCTCACTGGCTGTTGGTTTGTGCTATTAGCATACCAAAGTCATGGCAGGACGCCGGTTATTGTTGTTTCCTGAAAACATCTGGAACATCTTTGATAACAAGTTGCTGTTTTAATGTGGGCCTACATTGTGTGCTATATTTTGATATAGAGGTATGGGGATATTCCATCTCCATGTGCAGGATCCCAGTATATGGATCTATTAGGTGGCGAACTGTTCAGTAATATTGAACCTTATCTTCTCAGGAGAAGATTAGCCTGTCAGAGGGCAGCACTGTCGATCTCAGGAAGCCCGGAGAAGAAGAAGATTACTTATCAGAGCTGGATGACGATAGCATGGAGCCTGACGATTGCTTCCCTGAGTGTAAGTGGAACATTTAGAAAGCTAATTGCAAAGTGTATTTCTTAAATCCTGGCGGCGCGATTGCTGTTTTTTAATGTATGGGATCATGTCGATTTGCTCCTACAATGACATCAGTTTGCCTGAGGCACTGTCAGTGCTGCAACATCGACACCAGCCGTGGTGTGGCCCAGGCCTGGTGGAGGTTGAGGAAGACCTGCTACCAGATCGTGGAACACAGCTGGTTCGAGACTTTCATCATCTTTATGATCCTGCTCAGCAGCGGGGCCCTGGTGAGGTTTCCGCAAAGCAAAAAGCGTCCCTTCTGATTTCAGTCTGACTTAACGTTGCTAAAATATCACCTCAGATGTTTGAAATTTCACAAACGACCACAACGCTCTTTTGTCTCTTACCTCAGGCTTTTGAAGATATCTACATCGAGAAGAGAAAAGTCATAAAGGGGATTTTGGAGTATGCTGACAAAGTCTTCTCCTACATCTTTGTGCTGGAGATGTTCCTCAAATGGATTGCGTACGGATTCAAGAAGTATTTCACCAACTACTGGTGTTGGCTTGACTTCCTTATTGTGGACGTGAGTGAAACTTTTGTTATCTTTCTTCTTTTGATTGCAGGCCAATTAAAGGATGCAGTTAAATTTGAGATCTCATGTCAAACTGACAAAACTGTGGTTTCCTCTCCCCACTTGGTCTCTATTGGTGTTGTGCAGTAGTAAATGCACTAATATTTTCAGAAAAGCTCCTCACAATGCATGAAAATGGGTTAGTTCTACCCTGTGTTGCTCCATTTGTGGGGGAAAAAATCATCAGGTCTGTATGCAGTTAACTAGATCACATATTCCTAAAAACACACACTGAAACAGTGTATAGTTTTGCGGTTGCTCTGTGTCAGGATTTGGACGGATTTTTTCCCCTTTTAAAAGGGTTTTTCCAGTGCAGGGACTTACGTTAAGCTTTGTGAGCCTCAAACATGTTTAGAGTAAATGGATGCAGCTTTGGACTGTGTAGAAATCCAAAGCGGCCGAGGCGTCCAGCCCGAGGCCTGACTTGACTTCCTCTGATTTCACCTGCTTATACACAGATCGCCACAGACCGCGCTATTGTTAGGGTAAGTGGTAGTTAGCAGGTCCCAGGTGAGTATGAACTCTGGGATTGGATACTTGCATCTGCATCACAAAAGCGTCTGTGTTCCTTCACTTGTAAGTCCTTTCTGTCGTGATATCCAAAGCCACCGTCTTGTTTCCAAACAAATGATGGGACATAAAATATGTCTCTTCCAACAAAATTACTCAGCCGTTCTTTGAATTGGTTACAGCAAGGCCTTGGCTTTTGTATCAAAAACAAATGCGGTGCCATATTCTCTGAGGACTATCTACAGAAGATCTGGTGTGCTTTGAAAAGTCCACCAAACAAATGCTGCCGAAAATACATTTTTACTCCTATATATTTATTTTAGAAATGCACAACTTGAATTAACATCCTATCTGTTTAAATCATGCTCTGAATGTTCTTTGTTATTGTTGTTTGAAGGAACAGATATTGTTCATTATTTCAATTACTTACTTTCTGTCTACTGTTTATGAAAAATACTCTATTGTATATTTATTACTCTGTTTATGTCTCTTTCTGTGTTCTTGCGGTTCCAAACATGTCTGTTATTCAGAAATTGATTACGAGTATCTTCTTTAGATATATTGGACAAACACATCTGTACATAGACTTTTATAAAGAAATACAGGATATTTGGCTCTTATAAGCCTTTAATAAGTAACATAATGGATCAATTGGATTCAAATTGGGAGACAAATTTGGCCAATTCTGATCAAAATTCTTTATAAAACTCACTCTATTTTATATATATACATATTTATATGCATATATAAGTGAGTATGCATGCATGGATACCATTTGTCCATATGTGCATACTTGTCTGTGTTTTACCATCTCCAACCATGACATGAATTTCCTCTTTATTTCATTTATTCCATGCCATTCTCATTCATAAATGTCATCTAAGGGTCATTCAACAGCGGAATACCATTTTGTTTTGTCTGTATTGGATGTAGAATAGAGTGGAAGTCCAAATTTACTAAAAGATGACGCAAAAAAACTAAATCCAAACTTCAGAATTTCATAGGTGGGTTCCTAACTGTGGAATGTCCCAAGATACACCACCAAAAATGAAAACAACAAAAGAAACAGCCTAAAATGTTTAAATGGGTCATTGCTTGTTTTTATTTTTATTTTTTTTCTGCATTTTGATTTTGGTATTATTTCTTTTTACAGTACTTTACCTTTAACAATGACAAAAAAACGTAACTTATCTGTTCAGAATTTTTTTGTCTCTAATAATTTGTGACTTTCTGTTTTCCACATAGGTGTCCTTGATAAGCCTGGTCGCAAACTCACTGGGATATTCAGACTTTGCTGCCATCAAGTCTCTGAGGACCCTTCGGGCTTTGAGACCTCTTAGAGCTCTGTCCAGATTTGAGGGCATGAGGGTAAGGGACCAGTTTTTTGTATTCCCATATACAGTATACTTAGCAGTTTTACTGGAAAGTATTTGTTTTATGTAATAATAACTGAACACCAGATTATGCTATAAATCATTTTTAAAAGATGGTCATTAAATTATTTACAACATGGCAGTTCAGCTAAATGGATTCAGGACCAGCATGGCCGGTTGATCGCTGTTGTCCGTACATGGAATTCCCAACGACTTTTCCAATTTTGAAACATTTTGTATAGAAAGGCATTTAATTAAAACATTTGGATAGTATTTTAACCAACCAGACAGAATTTAAAATGGCCGCATTCGGTCCAAAGTGCAAAAATATGCTCTTTCAAATAATAAGTTACAAGCTGGCAATGTATTTTACATCTACAAACCCTAAAGCTGATGATGTCAAAGGTCATGTGTCACTAAATGATGGCAGGGCTCACGCATGGTGTCTTGTTACATAGACAGAACTTAAATGTCAGTGGTAGTATTACTTTGCATGATTTGGTTAAGATGTTGTCAACACATGCTATGGCTTGAAAAGTACTCATTTTTCAGTGCCATAGTTTAAAACTCACAGGTTAGCACTACTTTTTTCTTTATATGTCGCCAAAAAAAGGTGGAGTTTTCTCCCTGTTAGAAAGATTCCAATAATTGTGACTCAAAGTGTCTTCCCCTCATGCACCATAAGTTTGGGGATCTTTTTTTTTCATTTTTCAATGCTTTAACCATGTTCAAAACAGTGAAACTTTGTCATTGTGACATCATAACGTAGCACTTTTAGCATTTAAAACAAGCCTATATGTTAAAAACTATGTGTCGCCTAACTGGTCGAAGCAGTGACATTTTTCTTGTTTTTTTCCTCATCAGGTCGTTGTGAATGCCCTCATAGGAGCCATCCCCTCCATCATGAACGTGCTCCTTGTTTGTCTCATCTTCTGGCTCATCTTCAGCATCATGGGAGTCAACCTGTTCGCCGGCAAGTTTGGAAAATGTGTGAACAGAACGGGTTTTATCCACAACATTTCCATCATCAACAACAAGTCCGACTGTCTGGCTATGAATGACACCCAGTTTTACTGGACAACGGTCAAAGTCAACTTCGACAACGTGGGGCTCGGCTACCTTTCCCTCCTGCAAGTGGTGAGCTCCCTCCACCTGCAAACAGTTGTGTTTTTTCATCTGTCCAATATACGAGTTCA
This sequence comes from Menidia menidia, assembly GCA_907169785.1. Taxonomy (NCBI): domain Eukaryota; kingdom Metazoa; phylum Chordata; class Actinopteri; order Atheriniformes; family Atherinopsidae; genus Menidia; species Menidia menidia. The sequence continues at coordinate 15,580,567 of CAJRST010007779.1, read as the reverse complement.
TGGACTGTTTTGTTTCCACCAACAAGAACGTTTACTTTAAGAAGAGCTCCTATGGTAAAAATGTCCAGACAGCTGAGAGGGCAAACCCTTTCTTTGGTCATTTTAACAAGTCAGAAAGTCATTGCAGGGTTGATTTCTGTCAGATGAAACCAGGTTTTCACAGTTATGTTGTGTTGTGTCATGTTATAGGCAACATTTAAAGGATGGATGGAAATAATGAATGCGGCTGTTGATTCAAGAGGAGTAAGTATATCCATTTTTTCAAGGCCAGCTTTATGAATGTCTTGCAGTAACCGAGTGACTCTAAAACACTTTTTTTTAAGGTGGAGGAACAACCCAGTAGAGAAATCAACCTCTACATGTACATCTACTTTGTTGTCTTCATCATATTTGGTTCCTTCTTCACCCTCAACTTGTTCATAGGTGTCATCATTGACAATTTTAATCAGCAGAAAAGAAAGATAAGTATTAACACTAGTGTCAACTGTGTTATTTAATATCTTTTAATAGTTTTTTGCATTTCAATGTATTAGCAAAAAGGATATAAAAAGGCTAAAGGCTAAAAAATCGGCAATTTATAGAATTTTTTTTTTAAACTGCAAACTAATCTGGCTCCCTCAACAACGCACAGAGTAAAGTAGAGAATGGTAATTCCAAGCAATCCAATTGGATTGGAAATAATTTGTCTTAAACTTTAAATACTTTAATAGAGAAACATGTTTGCATTTCTGTAGAGAATAATGTGAGCTATTTTTTTCATTTGTACTTAGGGGGACAGGATATCTTCATGACTGAAGAACAGAAAAAGTATTATAGCGCTATGAAGAAGTTGGGATCCAAAAAGCCTCAAAGGCCAATACCAAGGCCCGGGGTACAGTAAAATAACTCCCACATAAAATTCATTTTGAAGATGCTTATGCATTATCTAAAATTTCTATCAATGGAAATTCTAAACACGCAAGCAAACATCTGTCCTGGATCTTGCATTAGAATCGATTTACTTACCGAGAACTGCTTGTACTATTTCCCCATCGCAGAACATTCTTCAAGCCTTCTTCTTTGATCTGGTCTCCAAGCAAGCCTTCGACATCATGATCATGATGCTCATAATTGTCAATATGGTGACTATGATGGTGGAAACCGATGAGCAGTCCGAGCGAATGGAGTCCATTCTCAACAAGATCAACATGGTCTTCATTGCGATTTTCACCACTGAATGCCTGATCAAGCTTTTTGCCCTCCGGTGTTACTTCTTCACAGTTGCATGGAACATTTTTGACTTTGTGGTGATAATTCTCTCTATTACCGGTAGGTAAAAAGGGAGATTCGCTTCTGTATTTCTATTTTTATTAATCGGTCTTTGAATTTAAGTTGTTTTGGGTTCATAAAGTTCACCGAAACAAAGTATAAACACAACATTGTTTGGTTATTACTTTATCACAACTGAGATGAACATCCACAGGCTCAATATAAAAAGAGTTGTATTTCTGTGTATCAAATATCTGGAAAAATAGGATATGTTATCATGCCAAGGGAAGATATTTGTGGATCCAATAAAAAAATAGGAATGGAAGCCAGGCCAGTATATTAACCTAAACCAAAAAATGTTCCAGATCACATAGTCAAGCTGAAGAAATCTTCACCCAATTTTTATCGGTTTGCTAATGCAAGAGTCTCTCCACACAATGAATAATTGTAACCAAACAATTCATTGTTTATGTGGAGGGGGGGAAAGCATTTTCACTTGTGACTAATTTGTTTCTCCGTCTCATCTCAGGGATTGTTCTCGCTGACATAATTGAGAAATACTTTGTTTCTCCAACCCTGTTTCGAGTCATTCGACTGGCAAGGATCGGACGCGTGCTTCGACTTATACGTGCAGCCAAAGGAATAAGGACTTTACTGTTTGCCTTAATGATGTCCATGCCCGCACTCTTCAACATTGGCCTCCTGCTTTTCCTGGTCATGTTCATCTATGCCATCTTTGGCATGGCGAACTTTGCCTACGTGAAAAAACAAGATGGGGTCGACGACATGTTCAACTTCGAGACCTTTGGGAACAGCATCATCTGCCTTTTTCAGATCAGCACTTCGGCTGGCTGGGATAACCTCCTGAGTCCGATAATGTCAAGTCCTCCGGAAGAGTGCGACAGCGCTTACGTCAACACTGGCACGAACACCCGGGGAAACTGTGGCAACCCCTCGGTGGGCATAGCTTTCTTCGTCAGTTACATCATCATTTCCTTCCTTATTGTTGTAAATATGTACATAGCCATCATTCTGGAGAATTTCAGCGTTGCCACCGAGGAAAGCACCGAGCCGCTGAGCGAGGACGACTTCGAGATGTTTTATGAGGTCTGGGAGAAGTTCGATTCGGAGGCCACGCAGTTCATCGAGTTCCCCATGCTTTCCAACTTTGCCGACGCTCTGTCGGAGCCGCTGCGCATAGCAAAGCCCAACCACATCAAGCTGATCGCTATGGACCTTCCCATGGTCAGTGGGGACAAGATCCACTGCCTGGACATCTTGTTTGCCTTCACAAAGCGTGTGCTGGGAGAGTCGGGTGAGATGGACACCTTAAAGCAGCATATGGAGGAGAAGTTCATGATGGCCAACCCCTCCAAAATGTCTCACGAGCCCATTACCTCCACGCTGCGCCGCAAACTGGAAGAGGTGTCTGCGGTCATCATTCAGAGGTGTTACAGGAGGCATCTTGTGCGCCGGCAGATGAAGCAGGCGTCCTATCTCTACAGACAAATAAACCAGGAGACTGTAGTGGATGTGGAGAACCCCCCGGAGACAGAGGGGCTGATAGCCTGCATGCTACAACACTACAGTTCCATTGGGGTCGCAGCTGCACAGATAACGGAGGACACACTCATTTCTTCTCCACCGTCTTACGATAGTGTGACACGGGGAGCCTCGCTGAGTCCCTCTGACGCACTCAGATCATCGGCCAGAGGCCCCGAAGTGGGAAAAGCTGGTGAGAGCTATGAGGAAACATTTCTTTGAGACTCAGCGACATGGCGAGTGACACATCTGATGTCGTCTATTTTGTTTACAGCTGAGAATAGGGATGATGGCACCTCACAGTCAAATGGATCGGTTGTTTTCAATGAGGAAGAAACATGCAATGTTTTCAAGTAGCTAACAGCCTCTGTTTCAGTGAAATAACACAGATGTAGAGTAGCTTACATAGTCATGATCGTCAAGAGAGCAGGTGAAGAGCTACAATGTGAAACTTGTTCTCAAAACATCTTAAAAACCATTCATTCTGACTTTTGACATCACAGTATGAAAGCACAAAAACTTGGGTACTCTAAATGCGTTTTTTTCAGCTATTTTGAATCGTCCTTGTCTTTGCATAAATATGACCAGCCGAGTTTCTGTCTTTCCTTGGCCTCTAATATTGGAATTCTACTCGTAAAAATCTGATGAGGTCATATATATTTGTGCAAATGTGGACAATTCAAACTTCAAGAAATTCTCTGTGAACTGAGCAGCAACTTTATAACAGGAAACGTGTGGATATCAAACTCTCTTTATCATATTCAATCTTATTTTATAGCACATTAAGTGCTAGCAGCTATTATCTGTGTGTGTGTGTTCTCTTCACTCTGGTTATTGTACAAATTCAATCCAAAATTAGGGCACCTTGCATAAAAGTGAGCTAGTAGATTTGCTAAAGATTGACATTAATTGAAATTATTTTTACTATGACTGGCACTTATTTATATTTGTGCTACTAAATCTGTATAGCACATGTGCAAATAAATATATCTTTTGTATCTTTTGGTTACAGAAGGGAGAGATTCTTTGCTAAACGGAAGCTAAAGCTGCTACATGTTTTTAGGGTTTTTAGAGCAGTTTACAAAAGCAGAAAAGGAGTATTTTTTATCATTAACCTTTGTAACAAAGCTATCTATTTAAAGTTGAAGCATATAAAGTTTTACATATACATGTCAATAGATGTCAGATATTTTTTTTGCCAACTTTTTATTAGCAGGCTATATATTACACACCAATGTTGACTGTGGGAGTTACAATGTGAATATTCAGGTGTTGGCCAACACATTATGACAAAATGAAGCTGTTAAAGACAAACAGTTAACAAAGTCTAAGAGGAAATCATCAATTTTGATGCTTCAAAACTATTCTTATTGGAAAATAAAAATACATTTATGTACACGTTGAATATTTTCTACAGTACAATGGTAAAATGTAGCCTCTTTATTTCAAAGCATAAACTTTTTTTAACCGTTCTTGTTATGTCTTCAGTATTAAACAGCTGCTAAATTTACAATGTTTTCCCGGGTAAAAAATAAGAGCACAAATTACGGTTACCTTGCACATCTAACACATTATAAGTTTGACTTGTGTGTCAGTGACAAAGAAGGGCTGTGTGTACTAGTAATATGTGATTAATGTGCCTGATCTCAATTTTTCTGCACACTTCTCCGAACCTCTCCAGAAATTTTCATTTTGATCTGATGGATTTGAGGGGCATGAATGCACCGAAAGCTCATTTTTGTAATTAAGTGTGTAAAGAGCTTCGAGGTTTTAATGTATGTAAAGCTGATTTTTACCTATTTTTTGTAAAATATTTATATTACAAGGCCATCTCAGTGACTGGTGATGGGATAACACAGTATGATTAAATTACATATATATAACATGTTCATTTTTATATAAAAGTCTTTCCTCCAGAACACAATCATTTGCATTGCATTTAGTTACAGCAGTTCATGGATTGTTTGTCAAATGGTAATAAAACTCTTTTCCATATTTGCCAGCATCCCAACTGTCAGTGCAGTTCACAGTGACTCATATTTAATATTGGCATATGCTATATTTACATTCTGTTCTGAAATGAGAATGAAAAATAATCAATTCAATACTGCAGTGTCTCCATCTTTACATCAAAAGCCAGTTAGCTTATTTGACCTCATTACAAATCATAGTGCTGTTACATCTCTCTCTCGCTCTCTCTCGTGTATGAAAAAAAAAATAGACAGATGTGCACAGACCTCTGCATCTCCATAGCTATCTGCCCTTGTGAGCGTGTTGCCCTTTAGAGCTTAAATTTGTTTATAATGCCTCTACAAATGCAGCACAATCACATAAAACCTCCTCAACATCATAGCTTAAATGTTATTGTAGAGAAATGGAGGCTCACACACACACACACATGCACAGAAAACCACACAAAGATGCTACTGAGAGATTAACCACTAGTCATGGAAAATTCACTAATAAAGCTTGAGAACAACCTTTTTCTTTTTTTCTTTTTTTTTGCATTTTCTGTCTTAAGGGACTTGTCCGAAGGAAAGAAAGCTCTCAGGATTTCGCTTTTTTTGGACTGGTGAAATAATTATTCGCGAATAACGTTGGATTCATGTTAATAGTTTAGGGCTCCCACGCTTGGAGGAAAAAAAAAAATCATCAAGGGTGCCAATTTGGATTTAGCCCCAAAGAGATTTCCTCTCTCTGGTTGTCTACGCGGTCAAATCCAACTCTGACCAGCTGGGATAGAGGGATAATCTCTGTGTTAAAAAAAAAAAAAATCACTTGTTTTAATTACACACACACATGCACGCAAATACACAGTCTGTCTTTCCGTCTCTTGCTCTCTGACACGCACACACACACCCACATATTCAGTACATATATGCACTTCCATGCATTTACACATCTTTAACACGCTCATTTTAACTGTTGCCATCCATGCTCATAATCATACTGAATTAAACTTGCGCTTTTCTGTGAAGTGCCAGAAAACTGTGACTTGAGTGAATGTGACTTGGTAATTGATCTGATTTTCGAAGCGTCATGACATGTGGTGGAGATTAAAGCCTAATCAGAGCGAGAAAACACTTTTAAAAAAGATTAAAAAAGCACTATATCTAATTACAAAACGCAGCAGCTCACAGCCAAAAACCTGCAATGTCAATGTAATGCACTGCAAATTGCCTGCATGCATACTGCGAGCATGCTAATAGAAAATACATTTACTGGATTGCTTGTTTGCTGTGTGTTGTGTATTTAAATAATACTGATTTTAAAGAATGCCACAGGTTCTGTCTCAGGGTCATTATCCTGAGATGATTGCAATATGGGTCATTAACGGATAGAAAACTAAACAGTAGAGACTTTTTTAACAGTTTATGGCTTGATGGTTCATGTTCACAGCAGCAATTTAAGAAACACTTCTGGTTAATTTCATTTGAGCAGTGGGTTAAATGAAATGTAGTCTTTGGGCTAAGGCTGCACTAATACATTATTAAGGTTTTTTTTATGCAGATTTTTACAAAAAATCAATTTAACTTTATCTTATTTCAAAGGCCTTCCGAACTAGTGAATTATAGTAGAGAATACATCACTGTCGTTAATAAAGTACATTTTGGAAGGTTACTGCATAAAGTTTACCCGCTAACTTTAATGTTAGCTGATGTTAATGACTGAAATGTTACAGTTAGTGTTAATATGGTCCCAAGGTTTACCCCATCAACGAGGCTGGAACTTTAAAATAAAAAAAGTGGAATTTTTCTTTCTGGTAGCAGTACTACTCCACCAGTCAGCACGCTCTGCAGGGATTTACTTAGTCATGGTGGCCAGCACTGCCCAGAAGCCCCGTTGAAGCACATCTGATTCCTTATCCCATAGATTCTCTGATACTGATAGCGTGGTAGAAGGTTCCATGTTTTCCATGTTTTTATATATCATGATGGAAGTTTCCATCTTCATCAAATGTGGATCCGTATTCCCTTTATTTTGTGGCCTCAAAAGGGAATGTTACAGCTGTGCAGTAATTGAGCCAAATGATAACGCTTTTGAGATAAGCAGCAAAGAAAATTAAATTGATTGCAAAAAACACTTAAAAAACTGCATTGTGGTGTTTAAATGCAACTTATTTTTCTATTTTTCTGTGCGGATAAGGAGGGGAAGGGAGTTCAAAGTTACATTTAGGCTAAACGCTTTGGCAGATGTTGTTGCAGTTGTGAAGTTCTCAACTGTCAGTTTGTTTTAGAGGATGGAAACACACATGGAAAGAATGAACTAGACTTTGATGCAGCACTGTAAACTATGCTATGTGAGTTTCTCACCAAATTGGAATAGTTTATCTTTATTCCAAACTATGAGCAAATATAGAGACCAACATTTGTTCCATAAAATATTTTTTTTGCTGCATTTCCACAGTATGATTTTTTGGCTTCTGGTCTTTCAAAAAAACATTGTCTTTTTGCTTCAAATATATAAAGCTGATCTATTATACACATTCTGTGCCAGTTGTTACATGATGCGTGAAACCAAAACGGATGACCTCAAAAGCATTACTCAGAAAAAAGGTCAGCCGTGGTCAAACAGCCAAAATGGACTCCAGAGGTAAGTCTCTGTGCCTGAAATGTGATTCCAAGTGGTTCCTGTAGTCGTGCCAAATGCATCAGTCAGTAATTAATCACAATTTATTTAGTCCTTTATGTAATCATCTATTTTTTCCCTCAATCTAATTTTTTTTATTTGTTCTATACTTAAAAAAAAAAAGACATGTGACAGTAGGAGGTTGTGTAAAAACGTGTAACAAGTTATCTCATTGATGGAACATAGATGTGTTGTTGGGGTGTCATCCTCTTTGGTTTTGACTCCGGGGCAGACCGGACAGTACAGTGGCGCTACAGCTCCATCTAGTGGTTCAAAGTGGAAGTACAGCTAAATGTTATTACAAACTGTTTGCTCATCATTCTATTTGGAGGATATCCCTTTAAACCTCCAGGATTTCAGCATCATTTGCAACTTTTAAACCTTGTTACTTTCGTTTTCTGTATTCCAAAATCCTATGTCATCTAAGCTCCCTATCTGACGACTATCAGCAATTGATTATGACACAGCTTAGCATAGCTGCTCATAAGCAAAATACCAATCCAGTATCTTATTACCGTATGTTATGTGTCTTTCAAAATATTGCTTAACAAAATGTTTAAGAAATATTTAAAAAGTTATATTCACGTCATATTCCTCCAAATTAGATATGATTAAAAAAAATAATAACTATGAAATTAAATCACGGATTTTATATTAACCTTACTCTGTAAATACAATGTTAATCTGATACATTTTTAAAATATAAATCAAGTTATGCTAAAAACCCTTTCATGTTGCGAGTAATGTATTAGCCTCTACTGTCCGGTGATGCGGTGCTTGTGATTTTTACCATAGAATCAATTGAAGGGCGGAACCGACGGGCTGTCTTGTATTACAAAACGAGCAACCCTTTTCTAAACCGACTCTGACTGGGCCAACGCTCCCGAGAATAGTGTGTTTCAGGAAGAAGTTGGCGCCTGAAGCCCCATATTCTGGTTGCTAGCAAGCTAACCGAAACGATGAAAGATAGTCTAGTTTATTGAGTTTTCTCTCCAGGGTAACTAAGGACTCCCAAGATGAACGACATGGGTATGCATTATCTTGTAAAACTCGGCAACATGGAGTATTTGTGCATCTTTTGTGCCTAGCCGAATAACTGAAGAGAGGGATTAGCCGAGGTTTAGCAGGCCTTGACTATTCCCTGGAACAAGAAGAGTTTTTATTGCTAAAAATAAGCCGCCTCTGCTAAGCAGCCTTAGCGGCCTTGTGGCTAACACGTTAGCTGACGCTAACGTTTTATATTTAGCACAAACTTAAGAAAAAATATATAAATGCCTTTATAACTAAATAGCTTTTCAAGTGAGTAGAAATGTATTGACTGCATAATAACATGTCGTATATGCACTAGTAAAAATATATATTTATATACATACAGATGTAGTCAAATTCTTGACGTTAACGATGCACCCACAGAAAGTGTTTCAGTCTATGAGTGTTTCAGTGTCAGTAACATGTCAGAGGACAGCATGCAAACCTCTGTGCTCAGAATGAATCGACCACGCAGACGCGTGCATGTGGAAACTGTGCATGAATGGAGGAGTGAATGGCAGAAGAGCTGTGGACAGTGCTGACATCAGCAGCCGGACCTGAGCAAATGCATTTCCGGCCTCCTGTCAACACTGGTCATGTATGTTGTGATGAGTTTGCCAGCTGAAGCCACTTTTTATGTCAAACGAATGACTTCCTGCTTGTGTGTACTTGTGTCTGGGCAGAATTCAGCGTTCCTCTGTCTTCGCTGGCGCTCCTGGTCCCACCGCTTCGCTTGATGTCAGCAGTGATGTGGGAGGTGGTGAGGCAGCGCAACATCAAGCACTACGGGAAACTGGAGGAGTTCGTGTCCATGGTAACAGATGCCGTTCCTGAACTGATGAGCAAAAGAGAGGGCAGGCTGCTGTCACTCGGCCTGAGAGCGAGAGTAAGTGGAAATTTGGTGGATTTGCACAAAAGAAAACTCCATAGAAGCTGTCTGAGGAAAGGTCAAGTTTGCCAACTGTTTTTCCTCCAGACCACCCTGGAGCTGCTGCGCTCCGAACACCCGGAGGATCTCAAGGCGGTGGAGACTCATCTTAACAGGATTCGATCTTCGTGCATCGAGGAGGTGACAAAAATGATGTTATGCAAAAAGAATCACACATAAACACACTCCAGGACCCTAACTGGGTGGACGGTCTCTCTTTTTCTTATGTGAGGGTAAGTTGGTGACTGTCCTCTCACTGATGTTTTGCCAACCAGACAAACGACCATGTGATCGAAGCCCCAGAGGCAAACTTCATGAAGTTGGTGCAGGGCCTCATTGAAGACACTGACGGCAGGGAACACTTTCTCAAGGTAAAGAGCCTGGGTGACTTTGGCCCCGTCCATTACTCCTCTCATCAGAAACGTCACCCTCAGTGTTGAAGCACTTTGGAATAACTGGTCAATTAAAAGAATACAGTCAAATTTAGGGAGCTTACGTAGCAGAACTGAACACACCGCTGTCAGCTGTACGACAGCAAAAAGTCCCCAAGAAAAAACTTGGGGGCTTTTTGCTTATTTTTCTTATTAATTATTTTTAAGATTCAAGCTATACAAGCTAAAGTGAAAGACTGCTTTTCAGGAAGTAAAGTTTAAGTTGCATCTGTCTACATGTTAGCCATTCCAAAAGTAAAGATTTTGATTCTATATTACAGAAATCATATCACACCAAATGTATTTATTTATTTTATTATTATCATGGAGCACAAATTCTGCCTTTTCCAAAGGTGTCCCGACAGCATGGTGCAGAAGGAGACAAACAATATAAGCCGCTGCACAGCGTAATCTGCTATTTGCTCTCTGTCTCATACAAATCTGCCGGCTTTATCCCGTGTGTGACTCCAATAAAAAAATCCCCAGGTACATAATCCTCTCATCTGAAATGCGCGTCGCACAGGGTCGAGCTCCAACGGCCTGGAAGGCCCGGGTTATTTCAGAGCCATTAAAATCATTGTCTCTGTGACAACGTCAACAGTTAATGTGTGGCTGAGTATAATGCCTCTTTATGCCCCCCCCCCTCAGAATGTGTTTCCTGTGGAATACGGCCCTGACTTCGACACGGCGTTGGAGACTCTGGTTTGCGAGTTCTTCAGCAGGCTGGAGGAGCTGCTGCCTATACCGGATTTCAAACAGGCAAAAGACCGTCTCCACAAAACCGTAAAGCAGATGCTTTTATGGCCGCGTTCAGCCTCCATTTCCTGTTTTTTCTCCTCCCGGTAGACGGCGTCCTGGATCAGCGCTGCCCCCGCCGTGCTGGAGGAGTACATGCAGTGCGTGTCAAACGGGGACGACCTTAAATTCCTCCTCCAGAGCAAGCAGTGCCACGGGAAGCTGGCAAAGACCACCGTCGGTGTGTTTGTGGGTGTTTAAGACGGTGCTGGAGTTCCACACATGGGGCTTTTTATTCATTTTTCTCTCCGCCGTTCTCCCCCTGCAGCTCACTTTCAGTCGGACGATCTCCTGATCCCCTCCCTGTCCCTCCCGCCATCCCTGGAGGTGGCCATCGCTTCCCACCCGAGCAATTGCGACGACGAAAACGGCGAGGTCCCCCAGATCGTCATGTTCGACGAGGAGCTGTCCACCAACCCGTCCACCTCCGCCGACTTTCCCGAATCCCCCAAAGGGGCCGACGTCTCGCCGCCCCCCCGCGGGCGGCAGCAGCCGCCGGGGGTCCACAGGTGCCCCGAGTGCGACAAGTGTTTCAAGCACCACTCCGTCCTGGTGGAGCACCGGCGGGTCCACAGCGGGCTGCAGCCCTACCACTGCTCCCAGTGCGGCCGGGCCTTCCGGACCGCCACCCTGCTGGCCGGCCACCGGCTCCGCAAGTGCCGCAACGCCGCCTACCTCTGCATCAAGTGCGGGGACAGCTTCCCCACCTCGCTGGACAAGTTCCGCCACCGCTGCCCGAAGCGGGGCCGCCACCACGAGTGCGGCCAGTGCGGGAAGAGCTTCCCCAAGTCCAGCGGGCTGAAGGAGCACCTGCTGACCCACATGCAGAGCCGCCTGTTCAAGTGCAGCCACTGCGGCGCCGGCTTCTCGGGCATCGGCGACCTGAAGTACCACCAGCAGGTGGACCACGACAAGCCCTACCAGTGCCAGCAGTGCGGCAAGAGCTTCATCTCCTCCAAGAGCCTGGCCAAACACCAGCAGCGCCACCGGGAGGCCGGAGGGGCGGACATGGCCAAGCTGCTGGGCGGGGCTCCGCACCGGAAGGCCGCCCCGGGGGTCCGGACCTGCCCCGCCGCCCTGTCCTCCTCCAGGAAGACCCCGGTCAAAGCCGTGTACCCGCGCGGGCGGGTCACGCACAACTGCCCGCTGTGCGGGCGCAGCTTCAAGTACCGCTTCGAGTTCCTGGAGCACCAGCGCTTCCACACGGCGGTCAAGCCCTACAAGTGCTCGCAGTGCGGGAAGGCCTTCCGCACCGAGACCCACCTGTCGGCCCACCGCAAGCGCAAGTGCAAGAACGCCGCGCACGTCTGCACCAAGTGCGGCTGCCAGTTCCGCTCGCCGCACGAGCGCGTGCGCCACCAGTGCGTCCAGCTGCTGACCAAGTACGAGTGCGCGCACTGCGGGAAGACCTTCAAGATGGCCCACCTGCTGCGGAACCACCAGATGAGCGAGCACCAGCTGCCCTACAGCCCCGGCCACCGCTTCCGCTGCCGCTACTGCGAGGAGACCTTCCCCGGCATCAGCGAGCTCAAGTACCACCAGCGCGTGGACCACGAGAAGCCCTACCGCTGCCCGGAGTGCGGCAAGTGCTTCCTGTCGGAGAAGTGCCTGACCAACCACGAGCTGCGGCACAGCGACGAGCGGCCCGAGAGCTGCGCCGTGTGCGGCCGCGGCTTCCGCAACCGCTACGACCTGAAGCAGCACATGCGCACGCACACGGGCGAGCGGCCCTACCAGTGCACGCACTGCTCGCAGTGCTTCTCCACGGCGGGGGGGCTGCGGAGCCACACGCGGGTCCACACCGGCGAGAAGCCGCACGTGTGCCCGGACTGCGGCAAGGCCTTCTCCCAGATGGGCGCCATGCGCACGCACCGGCTCACGCACACGGGCGAGCGGCCCTTCAAGTGCGCCGTGTGCGGCAAGGGCTTCACCATGGCGCACAAGGTGACGGTCCACATGCGCGTGCACACGGGGGAGCGGCCGTACGTGTGCGCGCAGTGCGGGAAGGCCTTCTCGGACGGCAGCGTGCTGAAGCAGCACATGCTGAACCACTCGGGGGTGCGGCCCTACCACTGCCAGCTCTGCCCCAAGACCTACACCTGCCTCAACCACCTGCGCAGGCACCTGAAGAGCCACACCAGCATGACCTGAGCAGCCGGGCAAGCACGCGCCGGGAACCCAGCTAGAAAGAGCCAAATGCTGCACTTGCTTCTAAAAACAAAACAAAAGGGTACTGAGAGTTCAAAGGACCAACTCGACCTGCAATAAGGAATAATGAGCGATGCTGTGTGAATGCTGCGGAATGATCACAGGAAACGGCACTAAATGACACCTGTCCCTCGTCCCCCGCCAGGCTTTATGGAGTGTCCTTTGGTCTGTTTTCCTGTATGTGGGTCTCTAACGCGCGAACACATGCGGATGTTGGACTGTGGACTGTTTCATGGAGCTCCCACAGAGCCACAGAACGGGCTACTTCCTCCAATGACTTTTCAAATCCACATCTGCATTTTCACTTTTCTGTGGTGCAGGAGCGTGGAGTGAGAACAAATGCGGCTCTTCTGTGGCCCGTAGGGGGCCGTGTGCTGTCGGGCTGACCCTGCTGTATGATCAAATGTCGATTTTGAGGGGAGTTTATATTTTTTTGGAAAGGCTTTGAAAGACGAGTGGACGCGAGGCGGCCTACAGACACTGAAAGTGCAAAAGAGAAATTGTTGATAACCTTTGTTACGACATAACTATTTTTTTTTCCACCTTGCCTCTAGGCCTTTTATAACTACAACTTGATGTGTGAGCTTAGAATTAAAGTGGTTTGGTTAATCTTTGTGTTTGGACTCTTCTTTTTTCTTGCGAGAGAAAAACATTTTAATAGGTCTGCAAGAAAGATTAAACGGCTTCACTAGACGGCGGGTTTTTTTTATTTCCTGTAATTTACCCTTTCCCCCCTATTGGGTCATGCTGATTTAATCAAACATTTCCTTGGAAGCCTTCACCATCTGGGTTTGACGGCCATTTTTTTTCTCTGCTGCTGCAGCCCCTCCAGTGCGCAGAGGAGCCTAATTTGGCCTATTTCCTGTAATCAACTTATGGCATCGTTTTGAATCTTGATTAACGTGCAATTTCCTCGTGTTTTGCCTGGCGCCCAGAGGGATCAGATAAGGAGAATTACTCCCAATCTTATATACCACCGTCTTTCTGTAACGGAAAAAGGTCGATCGGGGCTATCTCCATTAACGAGGAGGCTGGTTTGTGTGCCAGATAATCAGGTATTGGATCACATGAACAGACACATCTGGGCGATCTTTTCCATCTGTTGGTGGAACGTGTTTTTTCGCTGGAAGGGAGAAATGGATTCACAGGAAAGTGCATCCATCGACAGATGCATGCGGCGTTAAATGTTGCAAGATGCGCAGCGGCGCGTCTTCTCCCAGACGCGCGCGGTGTGGGAGTTTTGTCTGAACATCGAAGCCCCCTTTAGAAAGATGTTGAGCATCTGGGCTTCAGTTGTGTTGTTTTTCTTTTCATCTTGATTTTGTGATGACGTGTTGGTGGTTTATGTCTCGACTCCCCAAACTTCCAAAAACTCATTTTGATGTGTGTTCTTTCAGGAAATGCACTGAGGCATCTGAAACTGTAAAACTCGCCGTTCTAATGAGGTCCATGTGATTTCAACGGAATACAAGTTTGAAGCAAATGAACGCATCGTACCATTCAGAGCCCCCACAGCTGCGCAAAAGCCGACAGATTTACTATGAGAGCCCACTAATAAATACAAATCATTACCAGATGTCCCTGTTTCTTGCATCCTCATCCCTCCTTCTCTTCGTTTTTTCCTGTCCTTCCCTCCTGACTTGGTGATCTCAGTGGAAAATCTGAGTCCTGGCCAGGCCTTCCTTGCTGTCCCACTCTGTGTCCACGTACACGCACACAAACACACGCGCGCATATCCACAGCAACCATGCAGCATCTACCCCCTTCGACACCTTGCCAAGTAAACATCCCACGCTTTTCTGCCCCCCTTCCACACTCCCCCATAATTTTTTCCAGAGTAACGTCCAAGACTAACACACCAAGAGCGGTAGATGGCACTGTGTCTCTTTTTGCTTTCCAGTTTAAAGGAGTTTGGAGAGAAAAAAAGACCCTCCTCGATTAGCGTTTTTTTGCCTTTATGTTCAGGTCAGGTCTGTGCTCCACAGTGAACCAGATGTCTGAAGTCTCCACCCACTCCAGTTCCACAGAAACGAGAGGGTTTTCTGCAGAACCGAGCACAAAATGCTTCCAATATGTTCTCCGGCTGCTTTTCATTAACTGGTGAAATCACTCCAGCCTGCATCTATCTTTGGGCCCCTGTCGTGTGTTTTTTTTTTCCTGTACGACACTTGTGAAAGTTCCTCAAACCTGTCCTTTTTTTCCCCCTGCACGACACTTGTGAAAGTTCCTCAACCCTGTCCTGCAGGATTGAAAAACGAAGGATCATCTCTGGCCTCTGTTGTGAAGCCAAAACCACAAAATGAGCATGACCACTTTCAACATTCTCATACTTCACAATATAGTGAAGTTACTATAGAACATCACGTCTGTGCGCTTGGAGCACCCACTGCAGTCAGCACTTTATTATCTCCTCCCTCGCCACTCCCAACTTTAAGGAAGTTTGTGCATCGAGCCCTCACCGTAAAGTTTTGGCCCGTGCGCGCTCTGGTGCAACCATCATCTCCAGACTAATACCGTGAACTCCTCCTTCTTCCCCCTCCCACGCCGTGCGCACTGGTTCTCCTCTGCGCGCTCTGGGTCTCGCGTCGGACAAATTGCGGCGGAGCGCCGGATCCTCTAAAGTTGGCTGAATTTGCGTAAAGGGGGGGTACAAGGTTCGGTTTTTATTTTTATGTGGACTCGGTTATTATATGACTTGGTTTTCAGGCTAGATTTCTTAGCAGTTTGACCATGGAGACTCTCAGAAGTCTCCTCACGCTGCTGTGCGTTTTCCTGGCCGGAGCGCAGATCCAGACGCAGATCCAGATTCCCAAGTATGAGGGTAAGTTTGCAACTTTAATCCTTTACTCTACTGCTCCTGTGATGTTGCTGCATGCAGAGTGGTCATCTTACAGTTTGATTAACTGACGTCATGTTTATGAGATTTGAACTGCCCACAGCTTACATGCTTTTCCGAATCTGCGAAGCCTTCCAAATCAGTAGCGCATATGCAATTAAATTAAAAACAGAATGCCAAGCCAGGAGGTGAAGGCCTCCTGGCGAGTGGGCCTTTAGGTTTGTAGTAACATGTGTTAGGAAAACAACGTATAATTGTAGCCAAGAAATGAAGCATAGAGGCACTTCGGGATTGCTCCACAACGCGCAACGATTGGTGAAACGCCAGAATCCACAAACCGCCATGTTAGAGCCGGTGTCACCTGTCGGTCAGCCTGTATTCATCTGAAAGATGGAACATTGTTTCCATAATCCACCGTGATGCCTCTACCTGCAGCAGTGGTGATGCCTGTGCCGTGCCACCTGTCCTCAGAGGACTGTGGCAAACCCGGTCCCAAGCTGGCACCATTAATGTTGTGTTTCAGTCGTGCCTTTTAAGATGATCATTTTCTCCAATTGCCATGTTTGTTTGTTTCCTTTTTTGAACAGAGTGCCCCGTTGACCTTTTCTTTGTATTGGATACATCCGAGAGTGTCGCCCTCCGAAAGAAAGAGAACTCCTTTTACATTGATCAGATGAAGGAATTCACCAACGAATTCATAGATGAGCTCAGGCAAATGTAAGACAACTATGCACACTCACACACACACACAACCACACACGTAAAGATCTTTTACTTGTGTGTACCTGGATGATTTTGACCTCTTACAACACAGCAGTGATGTACCTCCATGGTGTGGAACCACCACTGGTTGTGGGCACAAGTGTGTCCTGTGCATGCTTCTGCTGTGATGTTATGCTCAGCTGACCAATATTGAGAAAGTCCCCCGCTTTTTTTTAACACCAAAACAGTCTTTGCCCATCACAGACTCCACTAGGCCTCACCTAACCATAGGTGAGGCCTCCTTGAAGTCCTGTATGACCATGTCCAACCCATCCTTGAGACATGAAGATTTTGGGGAATTAGCAAGCCAAGTCATCTCCTCGAGTTGGCTTCCCTTTGGCACCCAAAAAGGTGTTTTGCCATTAGGTAATGCACCTTATCAGCAGCCATCTTTAGCATGGTGGTACATGGCCACATGACATCCTTTAGAATAAATGGAGTCCCAGTCTAACGGAAAGCAGAGCCCAAAGCATCCCTCTGCTCCAACCCACCTGTTCTCTTCCCACACTCCATTTTTCTGCCATGTCTTTCCCAGATACATGACATGATGTAAAAGAGAATCCAACAACCTAAGCCAACTTCTGTCTTTGCCTCCGGTCCACTTTTGATGCTCAGTGCACACACTAGGTGCCTACGCAGCCCAAACTGGGATGCAAGACGTGCTCTGACAACCTTTTCTTTTTTCAGAGACAGGGTTACCTTCTCTGGCAATTCTTTTTTTACTTTGAGTTTGCTTTTCTGTTAGACCCAAAAGCAAGGCCTGTGTCTTCAGTCCCCATGTGTATCGGGGGACTCTTTTCGGCCCTCTGACCAGGTTTGCCTGGGTCATCACAACTGACATGCGACAAAAGCTGCTGTTTGTTTTCGATGTCACTTCTCATTCGAATTCTTGCCAAAGGTTGTTTTACTGCCACCTGAGGATCGGCATAATCCCCAGTTTTTCACGTCACCTGGTTGTGTTAGGGCGGATTGGTGTACTGGACGAGCCCATCGCAGACACATAGTGTGCCATAGTCAGAACGAAAGTTACCCACACAATCAAGTCATTATCTAAATTCTACATCTTAGTTTGAACGATGTGATGTGGAACTGCGTTCATTGTGAGTTGACGCTCTCTCCAGGCGCCACCACTGCGACCGCACCGTCACGTGGAACTCGGGAGCGTTGCACTACAGTGACGAAGTCATCATGGTGAAGGAGCTGAGTGACATGCGCACGCAACGCCAAGCCCTGAAGGACGCCATCAGTAAGATCAGCTACATCGGCAAGGGCACGTACACAGACTGCGCTATCAGGGAGGCTCTGGCTGAGCTGCTCACTGGGTAAGGACAGCACTCGCACAGAAAACAGCAAAGGAAGCGGCCATCATCTCTGACACTGTGTGTGTGTGTGTGATTGCATGCAGAGGCTCCCACTACCATGAGAACAAGTACATCGTGGTGATTACTGACGGCCATCCGCACACCGGTTACAAAGAGCCATGTGGAGGTGTGCAGGAAGCTGCCAATGAAGCCAAGCACCATGGAGTAAAAGTGTTTTCCGTGGCCATCTCGCCCGACCAGGAGGTACGAAACACACTCTCACAAACAAACACACAGAAGTTTCTCCCCCTCGGCACACGGAACAAACTCAAAAGCTCACGAGCCAAACTCTAATCGGTACATGTAGAATGTCAAAATCGTATTTTTTTTTAGGCAGTCTCTTAAGTTTTCTGAAAGATTTTAGAGCAGCATATGTTGCAGAAAAGAACTGGCCTCAGTCCATACTGGTCGTTAGGAGCTTTTCCTTAGGTGATGCAATTGTACGATTTAATAGGTCAGAATTTCACTGAAACAAAAGAGAAACGCATTGTAGTTTTTTATCTTTGATGAAAAGTTGGGATCCTGTCGCAAAAACAGATCCCGTTGTGTGTCTGTGTGCAATACCAGTGACACTTGCTGTTTGACATAAGCACCAAGACTCGGCAGACAATATTTTACAGGCCAGTTTAGATTCGAACATGAGCAATGCTGCCAATAGCAAGCAGACATTTTCATGGGTCATGATCTCTGCAATATGATGTCTGTGAATGTCACATGAACGCTGGTTGACAAATGGATCCCCTTTTAACACCAAGGTAGGCCTTGTCTGATTTCACGAAACAGACGTTCGATCAGAAAGGCACAGCTAAGGCCTCTTTAGGACCTGTTGGTGAAGATGTTTGTGTTTTTGGTTCTTCCCCCAGGAAAGCAGGCTCTTACTCATTGCCACAAACCGGAATTACAGACAGAACTTCACCGCTGCGGATGACGCCCGATCCAAAAAGACTAAATCCATTCAATCCATCATTGAAATTATTGTATGTATCATCTTCTCTGGTATCTGTAAATGTCAAAGAAAAAGTATGCATTTAAAACTAACCACCTTCTCATTTTCCTTCTTTCAGACGAATGAGACCAGGGATGCGGTAAGTCTATCTATATAGAAGTGTTTTTAGGTAAAATGGGAGGATATTGCCACCAGTGATGGGGTTTGTTGTATAGCAGGAGAGGCTCATTTGACTCTGCATTGTGCTAAAAATTGCGACTATTGTTTTAAGCTTTTGGGACAGTTTGTCTCGAATTTCACCTCTTTGTTAAATCTATGAATGAAAATATTGTATTCAGCGTTTTATTGGGTAAAACAATTGAAAAGCATTTTTCTTATGACCTTTTATGACCAAGACAGAATTGTTTGTCCGAGAGCTGTGTACAGCTGTTTTCTCCACTAAATATTTATTTAAGTGTTTATATTGGGTTTGACTGTTTAGTTTGATGCATCTTAATAAGACATGCTGCAGCTGGGAAATGCTTCCAGAAAATTATAAACAAGAGTCATTCAAATCATAGGAGATGATTTTGTGTTTTGGGGGGAATAAGTGGTCAGCAAGGCTCAGTCTTGTCTCTTAAACTCTCCTCTTAATTTTTTTTCCCCAGTGTTGCTCCTATGACTGCACTGTAAGTTTTCCTTTATTTCCCTTTTCATCTCGAAACAAACACAAATGCCATGTCCTCTTCGTCTTCTACTGAGAAGCATAATTCATTTCTCGTTTGGTCTGCAGCCTCCCGGAGGAGACAAAGGCGATAGAGGAGATGATGGCACAAAGGTGAGGTGTCCATCGGACAAATCGGGCCGACGGAAGACCACAAACCTGACCTGGAACCCCCTGAGGTCATTGACGTTCTTTTCCTATCTCTTCAGGGAGAAGCAGGCCGACCGGGAATCCCGGGAGAAAAAGGCAGCATCGGTGACATGGTGGGTACCAAACTTGAGGAAGATGCAGAGGTACCCCTATTTCACTGGAGATGATCTAACAGTCCTGTCTTCCTGTTGCAGGGCAGCCGTGGTGATCCTGGTCCAGTCGGCTACACTGGAATGAAGGTGCAGTGCTCCTAAGCATTAACCAAACAAAATGTTGGCAAAAATGAATTATGTCAGCATAATTATGTGATTTTACAATAGCAGCACAGGATTTTAGCTTCAAACACCAATTTACTTCTTGTGGTTGTTTCTTAATGTCATTGATCCATTGAGTATTAAGAAGCTGTGGTATTGAATATTCCTCAGACTCATAGGTTTAGAATATATTTAATTGACAATTAGCATTCAGCGCTTTCTGACTGAGGCTTCATCCACTCTATCAGCTCATTCACACAATAATGGGTGTATTTTCCCTTCCAGGGAGACCGCGGAATCAGGGGAGACAAGGTACCATCAGTTTGAAAAACAAAACTATTTCCAAAAAATATTCAGATTTTTCTCTAGTCTGTTGAGTTCAACATGAGTGTTTGTTTTTCTGCAGGGTGAACGAGGACAAAAAGGCTTCAAGGTGCGATGCTCCCAGTGCTGTTCCACTACTGTTTGTTGTGAAATCACTTTTTCCCTTTCTTTGTCCAACTCTCCGGTCCTCTAACCCTTGCATTTGTTCTTCCATCTCAGGGCGACAAAGGTCTAAGGGGGAGGGATGGAATCGATGGACACAAAGTAAGTAACAGTACAAATAGGGCAGATATTCCACTTTTTCCTTGCTAAGTGTCTTCGGCGTTTGACTTATTT
The DNA here is from genome assembly GCA_907169785.1 of Menidia menidia. NCBI lineage: Eukaryota > Metazoa > Chordata > Actinopteri > Atheriniformes > Atherinopsidae > Menidia > Menidia menidia. The sequence goes on along the minus strand of CAJRST010007779.1, from coordinate 15,560,085 downwards.
ATGATTTTTTTTTTTTCTCATTAGGGTGAACCTGGCTTTGCGGGCCTTCCGGGCTGTAAAGGTTCCCCAGGACCAGATGTAAGTGTGCCTGTTTAAACCCCAGATTAAAGAAACTGTCTATGAGTCAGCCTCCACTTACAGTAGATGCACCCGAGTGCAGACGGTTTGAACTGCAGCCAGATGGAGGACAGCCACTCATCAGATGCTCACAAACTGTACCTCTCACGAGGAGTCTGAGGGAACGCAGCTGCACGCAGCCTATCAGATAGGATGACGTTACAGCGGGCTTTCTATTTGGAGTCCTAAAATTTTCTTGTACACAGACAAACCCCTTCCGCATCCACCCCAAGACTCGGCCTTCTTTGTTTACAGAATAGCCATTAGCCACATTTCCACTTTTCAGGAATGTTTCCCCGACCAACATCAGGCTCTGTGCCTTAGTCCCCTGGCTCTTTAATCAGGGCTTTGTTTACATACTCTTCTGTCAGGCTGTTTGACTGAAGCCATATAGTCATTCTCCAAACAAACCGCAGCACTCACGCATACACGAGCGGACAAGCGCTGCACCCTTAAAGATCGAGTGTTGGGCCTTCTGCTGCTCGACATCATCACACACTGGACTGGACCCCGTTTGTGTTGTACGTTTTCAGGGTCAAAAGGGAGATGGTGGACCCAAGGGGGACCCCGGCCCGTACGGAAGGAAAGGAGCCAAAGTGAGTTGGGAAGATTTGAGCGTCTTGTGCGTCTTGCCCTTGCCTGTTGGCGCTCTGCTTTAAGGCCGTGCATGTTCCATTCAGGGAGATACCGGAAGAGATGGCGAACCCGGAAGGCCTGGAGACACCGGACCCTCGGGACCGAAGGTAAGAGAAGCGAAGCACGGAGACAAGGTGAAAGGCGGCAGGTACGGGCTTTTAACCATGTGCGTTGTGACAGGGCGATAAGGGCACGCGCGGAAACAACGGAGACAAAGGAGAGCGTGGTGACGATGTACGTGAGGACTCCTCCGGATGACGTCAAACATTTCAGCGCCACGGCGTCCGAAACAATCTCTGAGTTCATGTTTCGTGTGTGTTTCAGGGACTACCTGGGTCAGACGGACCTCCCGGCGATAGAGTAAACAGGATGAACAATGACATTGTGCATTTAGCCAGGTTGTGTGCGTGAGCGGACTGCCGAGATATTTCACATTTCTTATAGGGAGAATCTGGAGAAAAGGGCGAGCAAGGATCCCGTGGAAACAGAGGTCCAAAAGGGGATCCGGTAAGCGATAATAAGGATGCTGAAAAAAAAAAACTGAAAGCACATTTACAGGAAATCAGAAAGCATGTCCTCCTTCCTTAGAAATTCTTTGATACAGGCACTGGGTCAACATTAAGGGAGTTCATGCTATTTCTACAGCACCCCGATGTGACTTCATTGGAAACTTTCCTCAATCTGCTTTGCCTATGAGAATATTTTTGGTCGACTTCTAAAAACAAGTTCTTCTCCTTGCCAGGGGGAGCCAGGACCACGCGGGGAGCCAGGGAGGGAGGGTGGAGCCGGTGAGAACGGAGACCCTGTAAGTGAGACGCATTCAAACATGGCCGTGGGACAGTGGGCGGAAACGCACCGCTTGAATGAATCACCAACGTTCCCCTCGTTAGCTATCCTGTTTTTTTCCCCATCTCGGTGGTGAGAACTCTCTCGTAGGTCCATATTTTATGCTGAAGAAGATTAAGCCTCACCAGAGGCAGACCTGGCTTTGGCCCTGCCGCCCACTCCACCCGGCGAATGCTCCCTTTTTTCTCTCCAGCATTTACTCCTTACTGGGAACACCAACACTCACTCTTTCCCCTCTGACTCAGTTCTTCTCTCCATCTGCTCGAGCCAAAGCCTCAGTACGGTTTTTCTTAATAGGTCACACGGCAGCGTACTGAAAATAATGAGCTGCAAGCTCCCCCGTGATGTCAGAAGCTTGAATGCCTCTTTTGTGCTCTTTTATTTCGTCATCAGTTCTCAGTAACTGAAAAGTACGGAAAACATGGACGACCTGTAGTGACAGGCCAGTCCCACACACAGTAACAAAAAAAAAAAAAAAAAGAAGAGACACCCTCACATGCAGCCATGTCCTTATTTGTAGTTATGTGGAAGTGGGCTGCGGGTTCTGTGACATCAAAGTGGGGAACAGAGGTGTAACCCAACAGATTTGTTGGAACCGACAGAATCAAGATCGAGGCTTTATTCCAAATTATTACTACATGCAGATGTAGCTCAACTTGCAAATGATGCTGCTGTTTCACAGTTTAAATATATGCTTGTGTGTTTTTTGGGAGGGCTAATTATAGTACAAAATACGTATATGTATTTTTTTTTTATGTGGACTGTTTGAAATGTGTTTTATTTTTGTTTTTTTTTCCTCAGGGCGAACGTGGAAGGCCAGGTCTTGCAGGGTACAGAGGAGATGAAGGGGCACCTGGACAAGAGGTGAGTCGAGAAAAGCCAAAGCCGATCAATCCTCCGCTGTCTGCCAGAGATACAACTTGTATATTGCATGAGATTTTCATGTATTTGTGTTTTTGGGCGAACATATGATTTGCTTGGAGAGGACCCAGCTCAAACCGGGTTAGGAAGGAGAGGCCTTAAAAAAAGTGTTTATTTTTTTAAGATAACAGTTCCTCAATTGTAGGTGCTCCAACTTGGCATTGTGAACCTGTGGATCTTTCCAAGTTACTGGAATCTCATAATAAGCCACTGTAAGGGAGCATCATGCCGGAGTGCGGGTTAGATTTCAGCTTTGATGGTTACGTCATTAAATCCTTTCCATCCTAGAAGTCCCCGCACCGTATCGCATTCTGGGGAAATACAGTGTTTCCCTACACTGACTAGTATGCGTGTGTCAGTGTTTGCTGACTCATTTTCATGACTCTTTTGAGTTTATTTAAATACGGCTCTTGCCAGGTGATGACAATTTGGAGATATAATCAAGGCCTTGTCAGGGGATCGAGTTCAAGCTTTTAGTTTTATTGCGCTCACTCCCACTCGCACAGAGACTCACACACCCTCGCAAATCGTTTCAGCAAGAGTTTTTTCTTGAGTTTTTGCATGTTTCTAATCTTATCTGTCTTCCAGGGACCAAAAGGACCAAGGGGGATCAAAGGAGCTCCAGGAGACAGAGGCACAATGGGGGAAAGGGTGAGTCAGGCACTCATGCAGGGGGTTAGAGACAGATGTGTGCCATACATCATTGGCCCTCCCTGCCATGAGGGTTGCATATGTGTGCACCACATATCGATCTGTCAACTTACATTTTTATGTTTTCCTGCAAAGGGAGACGATGGGGCCCCAGGAAATGGTACAGTAGGATGCCACGGTTTCCAGGTTTGTGCTGCAGCTTGTTTAATGCATTTTATGTATGCATTATGTATGCTTTCTAAATTAGCAACATCTGTACATTTTTTTCTGTCATGTTTCTTTGCTTGATTGCTTTTAGGGTCATCCTGGGGCCCGCGGAGACATTGGTGAGAAAGTAAGTCATATCCCCCTTTTTTTTTTCAAAGAATTTTAGACATAATTGTCAGATGTTTGCATGCACATTTGAGATATAACATTTAATGCAACAGTGCAGCTCTTATGGTTATCCAGTGCTTTCAGAAAAATGACTAAAATGGCGTTTTCTGGGTTCTGTTCATATTCTTTTATTACATTTTACAAATTGTGCACACTGACCCATCGTGTGGACAGCCTCGTTTGAAGCAGAAACAGTGTGAAATGGATTATCATCACAGTTTTGCTGTTCGACCTCTCAACATTTGCTTTGTGACCCTTAGGGTAGCAGCGGTCCTCCTGGCAGCAAAGGAGATGATGGAGAGCCTGGAGATCCAGGCCCCGATGTAAGTCTGCCTTCAATTTTGAGTTCCTACTTACTTTTGATCTCTTTTTTTTTTTTCTTGCCTCAATCCTTCTCTTGGCAGCAATTGCTTACAGGATTTGAGTCACATGTCTTGAATTAAGGGCACACATACATGTTTATTTATGCTATTTTACCAGCTGAAAAAACTAGGTGACTATGTTTTTTAACTTTTAGAATTTATCTTGGACTAAATGTTTTTTCTAGTAGCTTTTTGGATGTACTTTTCTTTCTTTTTTTTGGCCATTGATGTTTCTCCCACCCTCTTCTCCTGTTTAGTCTTCTCCTCTTCATCTCCAGCAGCTGGAAATGCTTTGGACATTTGAACTCATTTTGAGTGTGTTTGTGTGTATGTGTGTGTGTGTGTGTATCATTGGAGAAGAAGGCTCTGAGCTGATGCAGCTGTGTATATGCCGTTGTTAAGGATACCAGGAAATGAGCAGAAACGATGGAGAAACAGCTCATGGGCTGTGTGAGCGAGTGAATGTATTTGCATGTGCGAGTGAATTATTTATATCCATACAGCTCGCAAGATTTAACACTTTGACCCCCAATTCAAGTTAGACGTGTTTACACGAACACTACTCCTTTTCCAAGCTCCCTCCGTTATGACATGAGCAGTCCAAGATGTTTACACTTCCCTTTTATCTCTTTGTCAGTGGCCCCTGACCACTTTCTTTCACATCAGTCACCCTCAGTAAGAGTTAGACTCGCAATGCTAGATCAGCTTACAGGTTCTTAAGACTTTGCAGAGGAATGGACCTGTTAAGGATTAGATACACTGCAACTCTCCACATCAATCAAGAAGTATGTTATCCCAAAGGAATTCTTTCTGGAGAAATGACAGCAACATATAGGAGAATACTAACAAAATCAGTTGAACAAATAACTGCACAAGTCCTTTGAAAGTGTAACCACATCCTTTTAGAAACAAAAAAATGTCTTGAATAGTTCATCTTCAAGTTCATGAAAAGCATTTCATGAGCCAGTCCTCCACCACGTCGTCGCTGTGTGAAAGTATTCTGAAGTGGTTCTGAATGTTTAATTGTTAAGAAATGTCTTAAGAAATATACAAAATCGCCTGGTAGCAATTCCAAACCAGAGGTGTTTGGTTTCATTTCATTAGTGGTAAAGTTGGATATTGGAGCTCAGAATGACTTTGCTGTGTTCCAGTTTTGAGTCATTAAACCTGTGTTCATTGTTGCCCATTACTGTGAAGACAAGCTAATTAGCAATAAAAGGTAATAAAAACTCTCCACACCTTATTTTGGACATGGACACTTTAGTAAAAAGTCCCACATAAAGTTGCTGCTATTGATGCAGTATTTTGCATCCAAAAGATTTGAAGAAATAATAAACCCACAGGGCTGCTTTATCCATTAAATATACATTTTTCACTGCTTACACTTGGTCATAGAATATACTAAAGCAAATTCGCTTACCTTGAAGTAGCTCTGAATTTTGGTGTGAGATCCCTAAATTAAGCATGAGTTATGCAATTTATTTGGTAAACTTTCACACATTCCATTAACATTAGCAATAGGCAAGAGAACTGAAAAAAAAGCAGTTTCCACAGCATTGTTTAGGCCTTTTAATCATCTCTATTTATGTGCCTCGATTGCAAAATCCTGCTACTGTGGTCCGAACAACATCTCAGATGTTGGTGTGGGAAACCAGGTTACGATTTGCTCTGCCACTTTCAGTTACCCTTTAGTTGGCAAGCGGCAGTCTCTGGGTCTGTTTTTCTATATTATGTGTTTTATCTTATCTCGCAGTGCCAGAGAAAAATGGGAACCTGCGATTTTACAAGCCAGATATCTCCTGAAAACGCTACCATTTTAGACTGAGTCAGCAGAAATATCGAATTTGTCCGCCTCTCAGCCACTCACTTTGGCAAGCAACACAATAAAGATAATGATCAATCTAAATTATTGACCCGAAACAAACTTGACTATTTTTTTTATACAACTTTCACAATAGTTAAACAGGCACACACCTAAGTAGCTGCACATTTCTCCATGTGATTGAATTCTTCTATTGTTTTATTGCTTACGGTCAACTGAAGACAGCTCAGTTTGGTTTGGTGGTTAAAAAATTCTACTAGTTTCTTCCGTCTAAACTGAGATCTACATTTAAAGTATCATAATCTACCCTAGATTTAAATGTTGGAGCAGGTAGCAGTAGCTACTTAGCTTGGATTTGCATGAGAAAAGGAATCAGGGAGATCATCTACTTTGATCTATTTTGTACAACAGAGTCGATGGCCAGTAAATCTGTTTGACTTTTTCTCACCATTTCCAAGTCGTTTGATAAGCCAAATGAAATGTACCTCAATTGTTTTTGCTATTTCCATCTCCCAGTGTAGTAGAGGGAAGCGTCTTGTTTTAAAAAAAAAACTAATCAATAGGCTTCTTAAACAGGATGGTCATGTTCCACTGGTTCTACTCTTATGGTCAGTCAATAGAGAGTCCATCATTGAAAGCCAGTCTCGGACAGAGAAATAAAACTGTCCCACTCCATTCCATTCATTCCCACAAGTCTCGGACACATTTTCATTTGCTATTTAATCTGCTCGTGTGTTGACACAGTATTAAAAACATGACATTTCAAATTGTTCCAATTTCTAATGCCAGACATTTAAGCGATTTTTAAGTTCACGGCTCCAGAACAAGATACATTGTTAAAACCTTTTCACCCTAAAAAAGGAGATGAAGTTGGAGACAGGTTCTTTCCCTTTTTTTTTAGCCCATTAGTTACGTGTTTAATATATCAGGAGTTGGCTCGGGGCGGTATGGCCCTGGGTTGGGGAGAAGTTTGAGAACATACTTATGTATTTCTCATACGTTTCTTTGAATTGAGAACCAGTATCTGTGGGAACCTGAAATGTATTCAACTCTCTGTGCAGCCAACAGCTGGGGGTCAACACGCAGCAGCCACAGTTGCTTTGGCTACTCTCTCCCACTGCAGCTGCTGTGGCTCCACTCAAATGAATTTATAGTGTTTTTTGCGTTTTTTTTTCTAGTTTTCCTATTATGTTTCCCACTGCATATTCCGTATAATTTTCAGTGGTCATGGCTATTAGACACAGCACAATGTAATTTTTTCTCCATTAGTTTGTGATCCATTGTGTTTACAGGAGTCTTGGCAGAGCGTTTCAGTCCCAGAATGCATGTGTCTTCATGCATGTTCAACAAAAGACAAATAAGCTTCCTGTTCAGGGCATTTTTCCTGTTTTGTTTTTTTACATTAGGCAAGCTGCATTTGGGTCTGACAGTTTAAAACATTTAAAGTTTGACTGCATTGTAAGGTTATATGGTCAAACTCGCATGGATGATTTTCAACTTGCGTGGTCTTAAAGATGAGAAGAGAAAGATGGTCCTTCACTCATTTAGACAAGGCAAATTTAAATTGTACAGAAGAACAAAGATAACTAACCAATTTCTAAGAAAACAATTTGAATGTGTAATCGGAAAGAAAAAGAAAAAAAATTAATAGCAGATTCAGTTTAAAAAAGGGGCAGGAAAACAATAGATTTTTTCTGGTTATTTTTTCAGATGTGTTCAGAGTTGGGGCACAGCATAGTGTTTAACTGTATTTTCAACCTGTTTGGTGCTAACAAGAGGTTCTACTAGATTACTGCTACCAAAAGATCTCAGAGCTCTACTTGGTTTATATTCTAAAAGAAGATAATTCATTTAAATAAAAGAAAACTGTTTTATAATGGACATGTAGATGGCACAAAGCCACAAGATTCCAATGAAGACCATGAAACTCCACTGTACACTGTGACCTCATCCATTCTTAAAAGTCTGTACACGACTGATGATTTATATGTAAGATTTTGTTCGGAAAAATAAACAAATTGTGTACCTTTGTTAAAAAAAATCTCCACTCTTTTTTTTTTCCACAGAACAACGAGGCAGGGCCACCGGGAGGTAAAGGGGCAAAAGGCCACAGAGGGCCTGAGGGTAAACCGGTAAGAAAGTATAATTTTCTGTAACCCCTGTGGAGCGTAAGGCCTTTCTTTACTCGGTACGCGTTTGGTGCTCTGGTGATCACTCACAGCTGGTCGGCAGTTAACTCAGTGAGCAGCATCACGTGTATTTGTCATCATGAACGTGGAATTCATCAGTTTGGGGGCCTGTGACAGCTGCAGCCTGATGTTCATGTGTACATTGCATGTTCTACAGTTTGCTGGGATACAGGCAATGCTATTCTTGATTGCAGAGATAATTCGCCCTCATTTTATAGAGGTGCGCAGAGTATATTTTTTAGGCTGTAATTAAATGGCTGTGAACTGCTAAACCTTATAGATAAGATACGATAAGAGACCCACAGTGACCTTATCACCACTATTTTTTTTTGTTTTAGTTTTTTTCTGAACTCTGAGGATTAAAAAAGCATCTGAAAATTCTGCCCGGTAATATAACATCCCTGAACCAGTTCCATCCCCTTCTACGCAGATACATGTCACAGGAATAACATCTAAGGAAGAGATCCACACCCCACTGAGTTAATTATTGGTCTTGGCCTCTAGGATTTGAAAAAAAACTCTACTGTATAGCCATCAACACCAGTTCCTTTTTATGGCTCTGAAAGTCAAAAGTTCACTCCTTGGGTGATACCAAAAATACTCTCCTCCAAAAAAAACCCCCAAAACAACAGTTTTGGTCATGGCTGTTGGTTTTATTGGTCCTGATCATTAACACATTAAGTGAATTTCTTAGTTTATTGACTGTTTGAACAGCATTTAGAAGCTCATTGGGAAAGACTAAGTGTTAGCCAGCGCACTTGTAGTGTCACAGAGGTGACCCCATAACAACAAGCCTCAAAGCGTTACCATGCAAACCAATAAGAGGTTTCGTCCAATGCTTGCAGAGCACATGTTGGGCTTTCCTCTGACCTCCTTCCCCTCAAGTACTTTGGAATGTCATGATCTGAATGATTGAGATACCGTAGACGCATTCCACGTCTGATGGAGTGGAGGATAGATTCCTACCTGTCAGGGAGGGTTTCTGCTGATTTCTGCTCCATCCAGTCACTGAGTTAACATCATCCCGTCTCTTCCTACTCATGTAAAACAAACACTTTGTTAGGAAAGGTGCATACTGTATATCCCTATGCATGTTCACTTAATAATGTGAATGCTATCCTTTGGATAGTTTGAACTGGATGTTGGATTAATCTAAAAAAAGGAACTGTGTTTGAAGGCGTTTTCTCTCTGATAAACCGCTAATGGAACTCCGCTCAATCACAATTTTCCGGCTTTATGTCCTTCCTCTTCCTGCCTTTGCTCCCTTCCCCTCACCGCTTCTCCCCTGGCTCGTCTCTCCACCGCATATTTTCGTAGGAAGACTTTGCGTCGTGTTCTTGGGAAGACTCTCTTCTCGAAAATTAACGGCTCTGTCCCTTTTTCTGTCTCTCTCTCTCTCTCTCCTCGTTGTGTGCGTATGTGTTTGCCTGTGTGCACACGTGCATGCTTTGCTGGCGTCTTTGTCTACTAAAGAATGCTCTTAAACTAAGTTTTAATGTCTTCTAAAAACAAAACAGATGGCTCCCCTGTAGCAAAGCAAGAAAACAAAAATCCTGTGGCAGCGAGCTTTTGGAGGATTCATTTGTTGTTGCGGAAAGATAGCAGTGCGCACAAATGTGTGGGCGTGGATGTGGGTTCAGTTATTGTGGGAATCTGGTTTGCAGTCGCAGGAGAAATGGTTTCCAGAGAAACCCCCATTTTCTGATTCCAGTTAAAATACTGGGACTTTTAAAGAAACGGCCCTGTCATTTTGAATTCAGCCCAGACTCAGTTCTTTCTGCTAAACTGACAAAACCTGAATTCATTGTCTCTCCTCAGGGTCCTCCCGGGCCGCCTGGACCACCAGGAACCGATGTGAGTATTAGGGGGACAAAATAAAAATCTGTCCTTTTAATTTGAACCTTTGCCCTCATTTTACGAAGCGCCACACACTTAATACCCCTTAGAGACTTCACTATGTTTGAATCTGAAACCGATACTGTGTGTTCAGTTCAAAGCCCCCCGTCCAATTTCCTCAGCTCTAAATCCCACAGCAATCCACAGACTTCAGAGCAAAATATGCTGATTGCCGAGTCTTTTTTTTTTCTCTCCGTCTCTGTTTGGGCAGCTTGAAACCTTCTTGTGTTTTTTGGTCTGTGCGCGTCATGTGATGCAACGCTGTAACGTATACTCCACCTCTGTCCACAGGAATGTGAAATTCTGGATATAATCATGAAGCTCTGCTGTAAGTTTTCATGTACAAACACACGATCAGATAACTGGATCCATACGTGCGCTTTGATGAAACACAGCACCCCGACTTCAAGCGAGAGCCTTTAAACTAAATGTCAAATAGGTCACTCAGGCTTTCGTTTAGTTTTTTCTATCATGTCAGATAATTAACTTTGACTTTTCTTTTTCTTTTCATCCTTTTGGCATCTCCTCCCAGCTTGCTGCGGTGAGTTTGAAGTCATTATCCCAACTCTTCCTCACCCTCCGGCCAGTGTGACGTTGTTTTGTTTGTTTAGTTTTTTCATAGGTTTGTTTATGCGTGTGTTTTTCTGCCTTTTCAGAGTGTAAGTGTGCGCCCCTGGATCTGGCTTTCATTGTGGACAGCTCCGAGAGTATCGGCGCAGAGAACTTTGCTCTTGCCAAAGATTTTATCATCACCGTCATTGACAGGCTCATTAAGGACCACCAAGTGCAGGTGATTTCTTTTAGTTTAGTTTTTTTTTTTGGTGCTTTTGGCAGCTGCGTTTTTTTATATCCATCCTCTTTGCCCGGCATCTGTGGGATGACAGATGTTTGACCTTTGCGGTCTGCCGCGGTTATCTAACACCCTGCCAAAATTCTTTTGATTTTTCTGAGATGTTGTGAAATGTTCGCCTTGAGGTAAGGCTTTTGAAATAGAAAATGTGAATGAAAAGATACTGTTTTGGCTTTTGGGGCGCGCTTTTATGTTCCTCCAGTGACTCTCCTCTTCCATTTTGGGTGTAATTGGCCAGGATGGGTGGGACGCTGAGAAAAACACATGATCGCAGACATGACACATACAGGCTCAAGCATACACTCACTATGCACTGTTTCTTTCTTTTTCCAGTTCAATGCTAGCCATTCCAATGTGAGCGTAGTCCAGTACAGTGGATCGAAAGCCCAAGAAAAGGTCCACCTAACCACCAACCTGACCCATTTCAAAGAGTGAGTTCACACATCTCCTGCCTGTCTGCTTTAATGCTTTACCTCTAGCCTTTTCATTAAAATTGTAGTATTTTTGTACTTATTTATCATCCTTTAAAGGGATAGCAAGCAGTGTGACAAACGACCCAGGGTTGACTTCATATTTACTTTGATTTTTTTTTTTTTTACTGAGAAAGAGATCAATTGAAGAGTGCTGAAAGAAGTGTTCTGCTTAACCAAGGAAAAATACAGGAAACTATTAAGAAACCAAAAACAGCATGCATCTGTTACGATCCAGAAGGTTTACTTGTCTTTTTCCCTCTCAATGTGCCATATTTATTCTTACACAATGAGTTATTGTGGTTTCTGGACACACAAAAAAAAATGAAAACCATATTTTCTTTCTTTCTTGGAGTACCTTCAAATAATTTTCACAGTCTTCTGTTTGTGAGAAGAATAAAGAGAGAGTGAAGTTCAAAAGTAGAGACATTTACTGTTAAGTGGGACTTTATTCCATCCTATTTGCTGAAACGGATGTAATTATGTTTCAGCTGTTAAAATGTGTTATATGACAATAATGACAGATTGAAGTATGTTTTCAATAGCATTTTCAAAAGTCGGCTTTTCTGATTGGTGATGAAGTAATGGAACTATACTGAGAATGGGGGAGTCTGAATTTTGAGACTATTTCAAACTACAGATATGGACTAAAATGCTTGAGTGAAAACACAATGCAGCAATAAGCAGAAGGACTTTATGGACATAACAGTGTAAATTGTGCACATGCTCATAACTAATATATAACATTTAAAGTAAAAAAAAATGCATTCATCATCAAGATAGTTATCAAACTATTATAATTCACCAGAACTCCTTGATTGTATTTGAAAGTTTTAGAACTTTTTTGATAAATTAGGGGTCAGATGTAGAGAGGGGTCTGATTTTTCACATTGCCAGCTTTTTAGCGTAGCATTGCACTTGTTTATCTTTTATAGATTCCAAATATGGGTTAACATGTCAAAATTGGTATTTGTCGACGATCAAGATCCCTAAAACATTTTTTAAAAACTTTTGGATTTTTCCGTCATCGTTAACTGTTGGATGGGCTGCTGAAAATCCTACAAGCTAACATGAGACTGGCAGCTTTTTTACTTTAAGTTTTTGTCTTGTTTTGCTGTTTTAATAGGCCGCATTTTATATGGATTATCAGATTTCATTCAATGTGTGTGTATGTGTGTGTGTGTGCTCATGTACAGGCAAGTAAGGAACCTGAAGTGGCTGGCTGAGGCCACATACACAGGCGAGGCTCTCGATTATGCTCTGACCAACACACTCGTCACAATGACAAAAGACAACAAAGTTGTACTCATTCTCACCGATGGCCGCTCGGACATTATCAGAGACCCAACAGACCTTGGAGTACTTTGCAATAAAGGCCTCAACGTGAGTGCATAGTACATTCCATCACTTAAAGGTTTCATGTCACATGCTCATAATGGGAAACCCAAAATATTCTCTTTCCCTAGGTGGGTGGTTTGGGAGTGAGGGACTACGCAGGCCGAGATTACAACTCAGAGCAGATGAATGCCATGATCTGTCAGAACGACCCCAAACCAGGTTTTCACATGATAGTAGACAATTTTGCTGGGCTGCTAGAAGACGGTTTCCTCCAAAATCTCACAGGCAAGATCTGTGAAGGTACAACACAGCACCACCACTTGGCACGCGGTGTCATTTTCTGAATCATTTTCATGAGTATAGCTGAACTGTCTCATCACATGCTGCTTTTGGTTTTTCAGAGAAGAAATGCCCAGACTACAAATGCGAGAGTAAGTTTGTGCGGGAATGTATTGTGTTGCAGCTCGCCGTCTTCCCTCAATCTTTTGCGGATCAGCCGAAAACGGTCTTTCAGATAACGAAGCGAGAATAACGTGTCACTTGCGTTTGTTTCTGCTCGTGTGTTTGCAGCCGTGTTCAAGGAAAGTACCGACATTTTGCTGATGATGGACAGCTCTGCCAGTGTGGGCAAGAAGAACTTCGAGGTCAGCAAAACCTTCGTCAAGCGCTTGGCCGAGAGCTTCATAAACGCCGAAAAGAAAGGCAGCGCCAAAGTCCGAGTTGCCGTGGCGCAGTACAGCAAGCGAGCTACGGTGGTGGTGCCGCTGAATGACACGTTAGAGGTGCTGACCAAAGGCATCGAAAAAGCGCAGTTCCAAGACGAGGGCACCGACGTTATAGAGGCCATCAACGTTGCCGTACGGGAGTTACGAAAAAATCCAGTCGTCAGGGGACCTTGGAAGAAGCTGGTGCTGTTCTCCGACGGCAGGTCTCAGGGGATGGACAGGGCCAAGCTGGAGGAACGCGTTCGGCAGCTGGCCGCCAATAACATCGAGCTGTTCGTCATCTCTGCCGGTAGCCAAATCAATGAGGTCAACCTGCGCCTGCTGGTGAGCAAAGGCGAGAAAGAAGACCGCAACTACGCTCACCGCTACCTGTTCCGTGTGGCAGACTACCCGTCCCTGCTCCGGGGGGTCTTCTACCGAACCGTCAGCCGCAGGGTTGCCGAAATACCGCCATCTACAGTCTAATCTGCAATATTTGTTTTATCTCTCACCACCCTTTTATATTGTATCGGACGTTTTATGTCACATTAATGCAAAAAGAAGAGAACAAATACAGCTGTGAACCGAAAATGTACCCATTTTCTTTCCCCTGCAACTGTATGACATGTAACCCAGAAATCTGGCCCCTGACTCTTATTGTTTCATTAAGAGTTTTGATGCCAGCATGTTTTATTGAAAGTGTTTTTGTAAAAGTCAAAATGTATTTGTGACGTGGGGTAAACACACACACTAGAAAATGATTTCAAAGCTCTAAAGATTACCCATACAGCAGGGATAACATGATGTGACATCAGAGAGACTCTCAGGCAAAAAACCATCAGCACTTCTCCTGGTAATGAAGTGAACAGCTGGACTTGCACTTATGAGTATTTGTATGTGTGAGCCCCACTGTATGCACAGCATACCAGTGCCTGTTTAGCTTTGGGCTTTCGTTCCATAAACAGTTTTGCTGGGGTCACTGGCTCAAATGCAAAAAGAACAGAGTGACAGAAACCTGTACTTTTTTCCAACCGTTCAGCCGAGAAGCTTTTTTAAAAAACACTCAAGCAAGTACTCACATGGATGTGCACACTTTCACATTTCACCAATACGGCAGCAGAACACCTGTCCAGGTAGAAAAATGGGAAGAATACCTTGTGGGACTTGTGAGCATACACATCAACACAACTAAACACACATTGCTATTTGATCTCATCATGTTCATCATGATTTTTTGCCACCAGATGCTTGGAGGGTTGCTGTTAGTTATTGACTTTGGTGCTACTGGTCTTCCTGTATAAGCCTCTACCCATTTTGTTCAAGAAGATATTTTACTTGAGGATGCGTAGCCTCAGTAGTGTTTCAAGAGCTCCTTCAATAAAGGTTGCTATTCCAAAAGGGCCTGTGTTCTTTTTCTTTTCTTCATTCATCTGGGCATGAAGTCAGACTGGCACTTTGTGGAAGAAATCATTTAGATTTTAAAAATATATATATATATTAACTTGTATGTTTAGTTTTTTTTTCTTCCTGCAATGAATTAATTACCAAGAAAGATGGAACATCTCAAACGAAAGCATCATATTCCAAATGCATGTTTTATTTAGCTGAAATGGCATGATGCAAAAACAAGATTACCAAATAATGCAGATGAGGCTCAAATCTAATACACATCTGACAAAAAACATCACCAAAGTAGATTAAAAGGTAACAGTTCTGTGGTGAATGCATTTATATTCAACATGAAAAGGGATGATTGTCTGACAGAGTCGATAGACCAGTCAATAAGCCTATATGTGAAGGCGTCTTAGAGAATAGTGGTGGTCCCGTTCAATGGCCAGTTTAAGCTCTGTCCATAGCTTTAACAGCGTGTTAGATCGCAGTGATTGTAAAGACAACCACATACCACAATTTCAGACCAACACAATTTCAGTATCCAATTGAGGAGTTTTGCAGCCATGAAGTCAAATTTACACAAGTCAAAAAAATCCGGATCCTGCAAGTGTCAGGGTTTTTAGCACAGTGTCTGAAAAATCATCTGTTTTGTTGTTGTTGTTGTTGGGTTCGGACCAAATTCGGGTTCAGATATAATGAAAGATATAATGATGCAAATGCTCAAATTCAATTAAGATCATTACTTTGGTTAGAGTTAAGTTTTCGTTATGTTCATAAATAATTATGATCAATCAGTGTGTCCATTTTGAAACTCACAAAGGCCCTGACCACACTGTAGTTATCACATGACATTAAACTGTATGAAGATGGAGCTTTGAAAAAAATGAATTAACAAAATAAAAACATTTGCAGGTATTTCGGGGATTTTTAAGTTGAAGCTTATGAAAATAGACTCACTTCAGTTAAATCTAATGTATGTACCAACTAATGTTAGCTGCTTAGCATTAGCATGTAGCTCAGTGTAGCATCATACAGAAAATAAATGTATAGTGGTCACAGTCATGCTTATCTCTGTGTCAGTCTTTGGTTTATAAGTAGAAAACATGAATATGGAAAGTTCAATGTACGCAATTAAATATATTTCAATTAAAATGCACAAATAGGGTGTGTGTTTGTGGGGGGTACTTGCTTAAAATAGTTTTTCCCTGTCACAAATATTCCCTGGTAGCTCAGGGAAGATCAGTGCTGTGGCCTACCAGGTGGGAGGTCAGCGGTTTGACTGACCAGCTTCTCTGCAACTGGGCAGGGCACTGAACCATTAACTACCACTGCATCCATCAGCGGATTAAAACCACACCGCTTCGGGTCCGAGAAGTGCTCTGACTACTTTTATTGAAGCCGTAATCCCTATCTGGATATAACATTCCAACCATTTGGTGTCAAATTGCTGCCTTTTTTACCCAAATAAGTGATAAATATGTGAATTGTTGTAATGTATTTTAGCAACGTTTTGCACTTTAAGAAACTTTGAATGCACATTTTGTTTAACCGGGAACTGCCGGAATTGCTGCACAACTCACATGTTTTACATTAGACCTCAGTCTAAGTTCTGTGGAACTGACCCAGTTTTAAAAAAAACCTCCCCTGCTCGACCCCCCTCGTGAATTTTTTTTGTTCAGCGACAGCTGTAATCTTGAGTTTGTGCATAATTTGCTGACGCCTGGTCTGCAGTCTTTGATGGACCACTTCCTTTGTCAAAGTCATTCCTTAAAGTATGACCAATCCCATGCTTATCAGATGGTTCCTCTGGTTTGTTTGGGTGTGCACAAGTGCACGGGTGTGTCTGTTTGTGTGCTCTGTTTGTACACAACTTATAGCACGCCTGCATGTATGATTTGTGTGTTTGAGGAACTGCTTTTTGGACATTTGCCTTGTCTCCTTTGCAGATTTTCTGCTAATTCTCTATTGCCTCATTCTCCTGCCTAAACACAAGCTTTCTTCCAAGGAAATTTGCTGGTAAAACCACATAAAGTCGAGCCTACATTTGCATGATCTGTGCACAATTTGGAGTGTTAGTGTGATGCACTGAGATAATGACTTGCAGATGCTTTGTCTGGACAAGAAGCACATCTGGATAGAAAAAAGGGAAGAGAAAAAATGGCCAGCGTTGACTAGTCTACTGTTTCACTGTCGGATCATGGTATGTCTTCTTAAATGGAGCTTCCATGGTTCACAAGCAGTGCTGGAAAGACTCACTCTAATACACAGACTGTCACGGATACAGAAAGCACGTGCAAATAACCTCCACAGCTGTCACTTTGTGTATCAGCCCTGCCTACAGATTGTGCGAACATGGAGCTGCTTTTGGATTACAAGGTTTTCAAAGTCTTCTCATCATCTGCCATCTCTTTACCTGTTTGTCGTGTTGGTGCCTGAAACCAATTAAGCTTTTGAGCGAGTTCTGTAGAAGTGGGGAGGGAAAATAGTTGTGGCTATTTTTATGGAGAATGAGCTGTTATTGGTTCTGGAACAAGTTAAGCAGAAATCCCTACAGACTGAAAGAGTCTTTTGCTCCATGTGGGAGACATAAAAAAAAAAAAAAGAAATTGAATAAAGAGGGAGTCTGTGAGGGAAAAAGAGAAACAGAGGCAGAGAGAGAAAGGCTGAGACTGGTTTATTCTTTTCAGGGAGGAAGGTCATTCCTATTCTATGAGTCACGCACAAATTTAAGAGAAACCAGAACACCCCAGCACCAATTCCACACACACACTCACACACACACACACACACACACATGTGCAGACAGCCCAACTTACTCTTGCTCCTTCCACCTCCACATCTCTCCATCACACTCGCACACACACACACACACACACATACATACTACTCTGCTTCTCTCTGCTTCTCTTTTTAAGGAAAAACGTTCCCCCCGCCTGCCAAAAAAACAGAGAAAGGCCTTTCACAGTAATAACTCTGGTCAACAGCTGGCCTTTTCCTTCTCTGTGTCCTCACGTCTGTCGCGGCACATCTTCTTTTCATCTCCATGCTTATTGGCTGATGCCTCATCACCAACCAAGAGGGGATACATCAAACACCGCACTGTTAAATACCAGACCTTCAGGGCCCGAGGCCCGATAAGGTCTTTTTAAGGTAATTGCGTCATTGGTTTGCTTCCAAGTCCACCTCAGCTGTTTTTTTTTTTCTTATCTCAAGCAGAATGTTCTTAAAAACATCTGGCAGATAGGAAGACTGAATCCGGGGCTGGGTGTCCCACTCACTGGACAATCATCTTCAGAGTTATGAAATAAAATCATGTTTACTTTTCAGTGAGTGTGTCTTGTGCGTCTAGTCAAGACCTCCCATCATGTGCACAAATGCTTTCACACGTGCGAATATACAAAAAAGTAGATGGGAACACCTATAAATGTATAAACATGCTGAGAAGACTCATAGCCCGACTGTAAGTGTTTACACCGCCTGTAAACTCCTCTTGAGCGGCCTTGTAATTACAAACAGACCGCAAGATGGTCGAACACCAGCTCGTGTGCGCGTTTATGGGGGTGCTGGGGCACCGGTCTGTTCTTTGTCCTGCTCCGCTTCATTCGGCCATTCCACATGTTTGAGATTAACTGTATATATGTCTTAAATGCTCTATCTGAGCTGCAGGAAGGCCCCAGGCTCGCCCATGTGTTCGGCCCCGGGCCACCTCCAAAGCGCAAAGCGCGGAGTTATGATTCCCCGAGGAGCGGCGCCAGGTATCCTTTGGTAACCCGGCGTTTGGGACTATGGCAGTGACATCGATGCCAGGGCCAAACGGGAACGCGCGCACGCGCACGGGAGGGTCCAACGGGGCCACGGCGCCCCCGTGCGGAGGGGCCGCGAGCGCTGAGGGCAGCCGCGCGCGTAGAGGAGGAGGAGGGACCAGGGCTTCGGCTATGGGCTGGACCGGGACAGGAGTGGGAACGGACGGCTCTTGTGCGCGAAGTTAACGCGCATCCAGGGCTCTCTTTTTCCACTTTCTGCTCTCGTACCCCGCTTATCTCTCGATTCTTTCCCCCGCAGTGGAAATGTGGATATAAGCATCTGAGGGGCCACCGCTTCCAGAGTTCTAAAGGATTTGGGTGAGCTTCACTTTTACGCATTACTTGCCAAATTCATGTTTCCGTCTTTCTGCCTAATTTGTCACTCTTACTCCTACTCCTCTTAATTTTAAATCTTATTTCACTTTTTTCTTTAAAAAAAAATCTTGTATAGTTTAGGAATTGGTGTTTTTCTTTCCTTTCTTTTGTGAAATTCTCTCGCGCTGAAGAAATCCAAACTTTTTCCAGAGCTCTGGCTTTGTCTGCTGCGCACCTGTCCGTCGTCTCCTTGTGTCGTGCATGTTATTCACCTGGACAGTGATGAAGGGCTTTGAGCCTTTCACGCGCTCACTGTTGGGAGAGTGTGAGAGGATTCGGTGCACACGCAAAGAGCGACTCCTCCGCAGCCCGCTGCGGCCTGTCCGCTAGAGGGAGGCACAGCAGGGCGCGTGGCCGACGATGCGCAAAGGCCGGTCAGTTTGAAACAACTATTTCAGGAGACCGAAGTCATGGTTTCAAAAGCTTCCCCTCACAGAAGGGATTTAATTTGACTTTTTATACTCTCCTTATTTTTTTACACGGGCCATTTTTCTCAGTGTATAATCCTACATTTCTTGTGGATAGTAGTCTGGTGGTATATGTTTGCTGAAGGTTGTTCAGGTTAATGTGGGATGAGGGACGCAACATGTTTTTTCACACCATACTACAGCTCTCCTCATTATTAGCCTTTGGGCTCTGGCTCTGGAATCCATCCCCTTTAAAGCCTTAGAGTGTATGAAGCTATTACCTCTTGCTCCCCCCTAATGAAAAGGTCACAAGTCAATGTTCGCGGTACCATTTGGTTCTCATTGCCAGCTCATTGTGTGGCCAACGTCCAGCTTAGAGACAATATTTGTTTTTTTTCTCTAAATCAAAACTGATAAAACCCACGTGTTGCCAGGTGGTGGACACTTCCTCCAAGTAGAGCAGTTCCAACCATATCCAAGCCTTGAGCCCTCTTGCCTATAGACTACGCTGTTATGTTTTCATGTGTTTTGACAGATTTGGGCTAGTTTTGGCTAACGCTTTCGGCTGATGGTTTTGGCATTGGCATGGGGATTGTTGCTGCTTTTCATCTTTGTAAAAATGGACTCTCTATTACTGGTGGTCTCACCAGCTGACTTTCTCTGACCCTCTGGCCTCTGTTGTCCGGTCATGCCGCTGTGCTCTGTTTAACATGAGAAGGATCGGGCCATACCAGACACATTTGAGACCGTTGAGACAGTTGCGTTAGATAGTGCAACAGTCTCCAAACAGGCCTTCCAGCCTATGCGGTAAAGCTATGCTATAGTTCTGCTCATTGAGCTGTAATGGCTATCTGTAGTTACTTGGGTCAGTTGCAAATCATTAATCCAACCCCCTTAAAGGTGTCTCTTGGTCTGCTCCCACCTACTCATACAGACTAGAGTTAAGCCTCATCTCATTGGTCACATCATCTGATGTTGCTACCTCCATAATCCCAGTATTCCATACTACTCTCCCAGACTAGTTTCCTGTTTTTTGTGGTCCCTCAAACTGTATTTACCCAACCTGAAGATCTGCTCTCCACCCTTGGCAGACTCGTGGTGTTGTACCTGTTAATTGGGAATTGCTCCGTACTTAATTCTATTGTGACCTCCAAAGTTGCTTTGGATAAGAGTGGCTGCCATGTGCATGCAAATGTAAACATAAAGGGGAATTCCGCACATGCAAGCAGGACTTTTCTACCCATGTGTGCTGGAGATAGCATCAGTGCGCCAGGCCTTACTGAATGTTAAATCAGGCCACAGCCAGTAAACACATGTTGGAAAGGTAAAATCCCCTGTAGGACATTTGGACCAAAGGCTTGCGAAATCACATGATTTGAAACCAAATTTGAGGCTCCTCGTGATTATTAAAGCAAGCCGCTCTGCTCGCCAGATGTAGAAGGAGCCTGTTTCTGTCATCTCCCACGGAAAAATGTGTCTGTTTTTTTTTTTCAACCAAACTCATGAAGATCTAGGGCTATGCTGTGAAAAATAGTCAGTGTAAACCTTTTAATGACACAAATACATTTTAAAAATGTACTTGACTTTTATCAGACGTTTGGCCGTAGTTTGCCTCTTGGGTTTGTCTATTGCCCTCACCAATTTTATGTTTAGATTATTTTTAACAATTTTCAAATTTTTCCATCTTTATACAAAACACTACCCAGCTCCTGGTGCAATCACAGAGTATTTTTCGACTTATTACATAACCTTTTGGCAGCCATTTTGATCCTTGGGAAACAGCAACACATTTGCCTGTGTAATGCTTAATGTGAAACTGGTGGAGAATTTCATGTTGAGGAAATATAAGGGATTTTGTAACAATCTTGACTTTTACGAGGCAGGTTGCATTTTTTAATGTACTCCTTTCTTTTCTTTTCTTTTTTTATCTGTTCATACTTTTGTGCCTGTCTAATTGTAACATTAAAAAGTACACGCCTTCATGTCTTTCATATCTCTTTGCCAGACAGGAGAAGAGGAAGATGTTGGGGTTGGAGGTGTTTGTGCTCTGTCTTCTTTTTGGAGCCCTGACTCATGCACAAAAAGAAGGCTGCACAGGTGAGTGCCACAAAAGTTCCTTATAGCCACAAGGAGAGTCTTCTTTTTTTAAACTGAGGTCTAAACATGTTTTATTGTGTGTTCCCTGCAGAACCGAGGGAGTGCAACATAAACGTGTACTTCACTATAGACACTTCTGAGACCATCGCCCTGCAGGAGTCCCCGCCTGGGGCACTAGTGAAGAGCATTAAGGTTCCACATTAATCAGCTTTTTTAAAAGTCCAGTTCTTCTTGTCATTTCACGGCAGGGAAGACGGAGGTGTAGCTGAGGACATAAAACTAACTGCATCATCTTTGTTAAAGGAAGTTGAGAACTTACAATAATTAGAAACAATATTCATAACTCTGTTCGTGATCTAATGAGTCATGCACGGATACTTTTATTTGCAAATGTTTCAATAGAAGAGAGCAACAGCTTGGAAGTATTACTGACATCTAGTGTTCAATTGGAAGACATGCATCTCAAACACTGTGCATCCAATATTTGCTCTTGTTTCTCAAATCCTCTTGGCCTCCTCATCTTTTTGGTACTTTGCCATGTTCATATCACACTGCGCACCTTGCCCTTGCTTCATTGGAAAAGCATGCTCCTCAAATGTATTTTGTGGAATGCATTTTGAAGGACCTCAACAGGTCCTCCAGCAGGTTTATCCACCTCAACCTTAAAAAACTTGACAACAACTCAATGAATCATTAAGCATACACATTTTACAGAACAGACAGAAATGTGGTTATGTTGACATGTCACAACATTGTCTTTCAAGTGTTTTCTGCGTTGACAGCAACTATGCTTGATATTTAATGATGTCAAACGGAAATTGTTGAATTTATACGTCTGAAAGGCTTGTTTTCTGATGAGGTCTAGTATATGCAAGGACAGCTTGTCACAAACATGATCAACTTAAGGTGTTTTAAATATTTTTGGTAGATTTCGCTGGCAGAAAAGAGGCAGTGAACAAGTCAAAGGCAAAACTCAACATTCAACCGTTAATAGGATGTAAATGTTTTGTAATATCCACCTTTATATAATAATGACAACATATCTTTATTTATTACTTTCATTTGGTTCCCTATTTTGTACTGCAGGTGACTAGAAAAAGGGTTCTGTGGTATTTGGTCATTTAGTTGCATGTGACCTATTATTATTCAAACACTGTTAGACCCTTGGAGAAACTCTTGTGTTTTTCTGGGCCTGTTACATAAAAACTACATCGGGTATTTTTGTCATGTTGCAGGACTTCACACAGCAATTTGCAGATCGTTTGGAAGATGAAGAATATAAGGGGCTCATAGACATCAAATGGAAAGTGGGTGGACTGCACTATTCTCAGCAACAAGTTATAATCAGCGGTATTGGACCTAAGGATGAATTCATTCGAGTAAGTAATGAAAAACACACGCGCAAGCTGTGATAAGGATACTTTTTTGGGTCATTACATTTACATCTATAAACCTTGGCCAAACCAAGGGTAAGTGTGTGTGTGTAATCAACATGCGATAGCCGGATCAAGCTTCAAACAAGTAATTTTACTTACAAACCATTTTTCCAGACGCTTTTATTTAGCATGAGACAGCACATAAAAACACCAACATCACATGTGACTTTTTCAGATAATATTTTCATAAGTTCTGAGCTTTAAGTTATGCCTTTGCCTTTTTGTTCAAAGTGGCTACTTAGAAAAATTGTACATCTTGAAAATTAGTCATCACACTCTCAGTTTCAGGTTTGCATTCAAGGAAACATTGAATTTGGCATCAGCTTTATCCTTTAACACAATAGTTAGTTTATTTTACATTTGACTCCCAATAAACACCTTTCATCATCTTCACATTTTTCAGAAACTCAGGGGGATCGACTATCTGGGCAAGGGCACCTACACGGATTGCGCCATCAGAAGAATGTCCCAGGAAATGCAGCCCTTATTGTCACTCAACAGAACCCACCACTTTGCTGTGGTCATCACTGACGGTCACGTGACTCGTAACCCATGTGGAGGAATTAAGATGACAGCAGATGAAGCTCGGGAGAAGGGCATCCACATCTTTTCCGTGGCATCATCTCAAGTTATGGATGATATGGGGCTGAGGGAGATCGCCAGCTCTCCATCTTCACTCTACAGGGACAAGTTCATTGCTGTGGATCTGACTAGAGGCAGTGACAAAATAAGAAAAGATACCTATGAGAATATCATCAAGAAAATGGTAACACGCGAACATACATGCAGATAAACCACTTTCTTTGAACTGCCTGCTCATGCTCTGGTTCTTTTGTGTTCACAGAAACATCTGGCATTTAAAGAGGTAAGACAGAAGAACAAACGGATATGTCCTTTAAAATGCACTGGATCAAGCAGTTTAGTCTATGTTAATGGTTTCTGACTGTTTTTTGTCATGTCCTGCGTGATGCAGTGTTACAAGGTGAAATGTCTGGAGAGAAAGGGACTTCCTGGTCCACCGGGCCACAGAGGACAGAAAGTGAGTGTTGCACACCCAGATATTCACAGCACACATCGGCCATTTTGAAACGTCCCTTGTGTTTTTACACAATGAATTTCTTGACTGCAGGGTGCTAAAGGAGACATTGGTGAACCGGGAGACAAAGGAGATAAGGGCCGCGCCGGAGACCCCGGTATCGAAGGTCCTATTGGTCAACCAGGCATCAAGGTAAGTGGCGTCAGCGAGCCGGCCGCTGCCCCCAGAGCAAACATAATATGTTGTGAGATTTTGATTGGATACATGATTTTCTGCCCTCTGCAGGGAGAGCCAGGTCTGAAAGGCGATAAGGTAAGGCTCCAGCTTGTATTTCTCTCAACGAGCATGTTCAGACTTCAGTTTGCAGATGGATGATTTGTCGGGTCAGAGATACTCAGATTTTGAGCCGACATAATTAACTCTTTTGTCTGACCACAGGGAGATTTCGGGGCTCAAGGGAGAAAGGTATGTGTCTTCGTTGTCTGTATGGATTTCTGCACATGTGATTATTGTAGGTTCTGGAAAGCAGCTTTTCTTTTTTTCTAACGGCTCACTTTTTTTGTTGGAAGGGTAATATGGGGACTGGAGGACGTAATGGAACGGACGGTCAGAAGGTGAGATCAATGTTTAAAACAGCTTTTGTCCTGCATTTTTGGTGGAGTATTGAGGACTAAAAAAATGGTTCTCTTTGGCAATGTAACTATTCTTATTTGTTTCTTGCTTTTAGGGTAAAATTGGACGGATTGGCGCTCCAGGCTGCAAAGGAGACCCAGGCGACAAAGTATGGCATTCACTGTCATTTAAAACTGCTGAGACATCTATGATGCACTGTGTTTTTGTCTGTTTATGGTCTGGGTGGAATGGTTGCAGGGTCCCGATGGTTATCCCGGAGAAGTTGGTGAACGGGGCACCCCAGGAACAGATGGAGAGAAGGTACACTGTCCCTTCACTACTTACAGGTAGAACTGCATCAATTATTTATGCCGCTTGTGGTTAAATTATTTATAATTATTTCCAGGGAGATCCTGGACGGCCAGGTAGATCTGGTTCTCCTGGCACACCTGGAGGTATTGGACCAAAGGTAAACCAGAAAATTGTGACAGGTAGCTTTTTTTAAAGATTGTCCATGTTTTGGAGGTGAAAAGCTAAAAGTTGGTGTTTCATCTCTAGGGAGATGTGGGAAGTCCTGGTTCACCTGGCGCTCCTGGGGAAAAAGGGAGGCTTGTAAGATGCATCGCCATGGACCAACACATTTAGAGAAACACAAAGTCAGTGGAAGTCGCAGGGTTAATCTCTATGTTTGATTTCTTAGGGATCCCAGGGAGGTCCTGGACCTAAAGGCGAGCCGGTAAGAATATCTCACTCTCTTCAATTACTTTTAATTAAATTGTATTTATACAAAATACAGTCCAAAATCCAGCCAATATGATCCAAGCCATTGTGGTGTTATAATAATCCAAATGAGTCCACTTTATGTAGAGCTGCTTAAAAAAGTTCCCTGCCTAAGAAAACAGACTGCACCAAATCTTAATTTAATCAAATCCCCCATCAGTTTTTGTCTGGATTTAGGAGCAAAAACTTCAGTCATCCTGGTGCATTCAGATCATCTCCTACAAGTTCTGTCTTTATAATACACACTGGCCTGATTAATTTTTCTAGGGGAGAAGAGGAGACTATGGGGCGAAGGGGACGCAGGGACCTGATGGCGTCAAGGGCGACAAGGTTTAAGTTCACGGGACAAATCCACAAGATTTTTGCATATACGTGCTGATTTTCTTCCTGTCTACTGTTGCTTCTTTATTGAAACTCCTGGAGGCCAAAGACTTACTTTAATATATTACAGGGGGAAATGGGACAAGAAGGCCAGAGAGGACTTCCAGGAGAAAATGGAGGTAAAGGGGCAAAGGTAGGATTAACTTTTCTATCATGTTATTCAGTTATATGGTTGGAAGGTGTTTTTGTAGCAATAACTGTACATTTTCTTTGATTCAAACAGGGAGAGAATGGTTTGCCAGGGCCAAGGGGACCACCAGGGGGACCAGGAGAGCGTGGGAAAAATGTAGGCCCCAGAAACACACTAGACTTATTTTTAAGAAAACACATCACAAACAGGTGGACCAGCTCAATTTAACCATGTTTGAACTTCAGGGTACTAGAGGTGATCCTGGAGATGCCGGACCAAGAGGTGACCCTGGTCCAGCAGGACCAAAGGTAAGCATGCTTGTGTTTCCATGTTTGTGTGCATCTCCATGGTTGGATCCTTCTTCTTCTGTATCTCTTGACTGTGTGTTCTGTCTCTTCAGGGAGACACCGGAAGACCCGGCTTCAGCTATCAAGGATCAAGAGGACAACAGGGTGATAAAGGAGACAAGGGCAATCCTGGACCTCGTGGCAGCAGAGGAGAATGTGGTAAAAAGGGCCCACCTGGTAATAAAGGAACCCCGGGAGATCCAGTATGTCCTTCCTCGTGTACAATTTTAATTGTCCTCTCACTTCAGTTTACAACTAAGTAATTTGTTTGTCTCAAACAGGGTGACCCAGGTTACCCAGGGGAGCCCGGGCAGAGAGGAAACAGAGGAGATCCCGGGCCAGACGTAAGCAGAGATATATCTCAAATATAACTTTCTCAGAGAAAGAGACATGGCTCACTGTATTTTCTTACTCTACAGGGGGGTCCTGGTCCAGAAGGAGATCCTGGCCTCACTGTGAGAGCATTTTCATCTTGCCCTGTTCACCAAAACTAAGTGGATGTGATAAATTTAAAGACGCTTTTTGTCTTTTCTTATAGGAATGCGATGTCATGAACTATGTTAGAGAGACCTGTGGCTGCTGTGGTGAGTTCAGTTACCGCAGTATAGCCAAAAGCACTCTGCTACATTCTCTGATCATAACTGTGCTTTTTATATTTCCAGACTGTGAGAAACGTTGTGGGGCCCTGGACATTGTTTTCGTTATTGACAGCTCAGAGTCTGTGGGTCTCACTAACTTCACCTTGGAGAAGAACTTTGTCATCAACACCATAAACAGACTGGGATCTTTTGCCAGTAGCCCTGATATGGAAATTGGTAGATACATGTATTTGAATTACACTGTGTCATGCCAAAACCTTAAAGATGACTGCCATCTTGAGTGTGGGATTCAATTTTTTCCTAGGCACAAGAGTCGGAGTTGTTCAGTACAGTCATAACGGGACCTTCCAGGCAATCCACCCCAATGACGAAAAGATCAACTCACTGACTGCTTTCAAGGTCTCAATAACACCTGCACATCTGCAGATGTGCAGATTGTTGACATTTATTCCCAGCACAGACTTTGCTTGTGTCTGCTTTAGAGCTAATTACTTGACGTATCAGTCATGATTAGAAGTGTTTGTTCATATAAGGAAGACCTCAATGTGAACAGGTCACTCTGAGTATACATCTGTCATTGCAAAGAATCTGATGTGCAGAACATGCTATAACCACTTTCATCATTTTCCAGGTCACGTTTGACGTTTTGGTTATTTGGGAGTCCAACGATGAACCGATTGAATATCGATCAAACACAACTTAATGGGGGGGGGGGGGTGCTCCAAAGGTCAATGATGACAGAGTTTGCTCAGAAATTGAACCATGCATTTGTGGCGTGCAGGAATTGGGCACTTAAAGTTTTTACATGAGAATAAAACATTTTAATTTATTTTTTCTACTTTTGACATGATATGTCTCCATCTCTAATGACAACGCAAGAAGTTGGACTCTGCTAATCCTAATTTGGTGGCCGGTATACCTACTGCTGCCATAAAATGCGAAAACTGTCTTTAGTTCAAAACAAACATGTAGATGCATAAGATAATTTAGGATTACATTTCTCAGTAGCCATCAGTTTCATGACTATTCAGTGACCTATTGAAGGGAGCTCCCCCTATGAGTCTATGAGTCTAAAAGTGGACCTTAGGCCATAGCCTTTTGCGTAGACCACGCTATCTTTCCCTCAAGTTCTCGGTTACGACCTCTTTAAAGAACCAATGGGAGACACGGGAGGGGTCCTGTTCTGTTTTCTTTTGCTAACTTCTTGCCTTCTTCACTGGTCAGGAAGCAGTGAAGCGCCTCGAGTGGATCGCAGGAGGTACGTGGACTCCATCGGCTCTGAAGTTTGCTTATGAGAACCTGATCAGGAACGCCAGCAGAGCCAAAGCCAAGGTCTCGGTTGTTGTCATCACGGATGGACGCTTTGACCCTAGAGATGATGAACGTCTGCTCCCTTACCTGTGCAGGTGCAAGTTACCACTGTATCATAGTATGATTAGCCTAAATGACAAAGAACAAAAGCCTCATGTCTATGCTTGCTCATGTGTTTGTGCATTCTGGTGCATGTGAACAGCAAGCCCGGTGTTGACGTAAACGCCATTGGTATCGGAGACATGTTTAATAAGAGTCAGGAGAACGAGAGTCTGATGAGCATCGCTTGCAATGACCCTAACAAAGTAATGGGAATGAAGCGTTTCGCCGACCTTGTGGCGGAGGAGTTCCTGGAAAAGATTGAGACCAAACTTTGCCCAGGTAAACTCCCACTCACTTCATCAGCCGCACGGTAGCACAGCAGACCGTAAAAGCTTGTGTGCTCCTCTGACTTTGTCTTTGTCCTTTTTTAGATCCTCTCATTGTATGTCCAGATTTGCCTTGTAAGACAGGTAAGACTTTGAGACGAAACGTGCCACATAATCCTCTGTCCTCTGGGTTCTTGTCTGTTCTTACATGTGCTGCGGTATTCCGGCATGGGTAACCAATTCCCTTTTGGGTCAGTGCGCTTAAAATAAGGTGCTTTTTGTCTAACTGCATTGTAATGGTTCCCTACGCCCTGCCAAACTTTAGGTCAGATATTTGGCAAGCTGATCTCATTTTTGTTTGTACAGCTGAATAACATGGCATGACTGACTGAGAGGCGCACTTTCTCTGAAACAGTGTGGTCATATTGAAAGGAAGGATACTGATAGTTTTTTTCTCATTACACCTCACTTAACACTGGGAGTGTCTCTTTTTTTGCATTCTGTTTTTATTTTTTGGAAGTTGTATTCTTGCATTCCCGTAGTTCACATGTGAGTAAGTCGTGGGGCTGTAATTCATCAAGGTCGAACTAACAATTTAGAGCTACTCCGGCATGGCAAATGGCTATGACGATGCCTCTGTGGGACCCCGCCCACAATCTTGTTCCGCCCGCTTGTTGCAGGAGGGGGCATTGCTGTGGGGGAAGACCCCCTCCCCTGGAATCTACCGGCTGAAGAAGGCAGTCCCTCATTGGTTCCCACCTCTTTGGAGGGTGTGGCCAACCTGCTGAACGGCCTGAGAGAGCAGCAGTATGGGGTTGGCATAGCAACCATGGCGTACACAGCCCAGAGAGCCAAACTCACCCATGGAGCGGACAGACAGCAGTGGACCCAGCTGTTCATCGACTCCTTCAAATATGTCTATGGAGACTTAATGGGAGACCCAGAGAAGGCCCTCGGGCTTTGCTAGAGCTAAAATACTAACCACGCCACCTCGCCATTGTTGATGCTAATAATCAAAAAGCTTTCTCCTGGACATATTTACCTAAGATACTGGGAATTTTATTATTCTGGAATTGCAATGTAGATCTAGATAATTGCAAAAGATGCATGATATGAAGCTGGACCTTCCATGAACTTTCAGAGGAGCCTCGTTTTCTAAGTGTTGAGCAGAGAGTCTTTGTGAGTCAATTTGATTAATGCTCACTTTCCTTCTCGAACACTGGCCACATGGAAGCATCCGTCACCACACGTACATATCACTTCTTCCATCTTTTCTGTTTTCCGTTGAATTGGAAAATGGTTGTTATTGGACTGTAGAGCCATTCGTGTTGCTTCTATAGCGACTCACCGATGAAGCCTCATTTCCACTGTGAACCACAAGCTCATTGAATCACTCTCAAAGATTTTCCTCCTTTTTTTCCTGTTTTTTTCTGTTTTGCACATACCCATGGTTACAGCCAATGATCTCCCTTTTTCCTCTCAGCGAACAATGTATCTTTGTTCATTTGGCCATTAAATGTGAAATATCTGGCTTTATGCATACATATCACAGTATTCTGTATCCGGGTGATAGACTTGGTACATTGGTACGTACAGTGGAGGACATATTTTGTGTTACACCCTTGGGTGGTGCAAGTTCTTCTGCATGTGGCTTGATTTGAAAAGAAGGATGACTTGAGAGAAATGACCGTCTAGCGACTTTAGTCAGCGGCTCTGTGACTGCAACTGTCTGATGTGAACAATTTTGTTTTATTTAAAAATGGATGTATACAAGTTTTTCCCCTAGTCTCAAGGGAATAAAGCATAAGAGCAAACTTACATTTCTGTCTTAATGAAGCCATGCTGACCGCAAAAAAAATTAAGCAGCCTGGGCTGTGCTACTTTGTGTGGACTTGCATCATTGAACAGTATGTTTTTTTCTTGGCTTGGATGTTTGAACATCTGTTCTCCAGCTGTTGCCCGCTAAACAAAGTGCTCTATGTATTTATGTGTGTCTGTTCCAGAACCCGCTGTGGCTAGTTGTGTCCAGCGACCAGTAGAAGTGGTATTCCTGTTGGATGGCTCGGAGAGATTGGGTCTGGAGAACCACCGCAGGGCTAAAGAGTTCATCAGCAGAGTGTCTCGCCATCTCGTCCTGGCCAACGGGCCGGCGGACGCCAGAAACGCCCGCCTGGCGTTGCTGCAGTACGGCAGCCCGGAGGAACAAAGGGTGGAGTTCGCGCTCACACACGATCTGAATGAGATCTCGAAATCGCTGTCAGCCATGACCTACTTGGATTCCTCTTCTTCATTGGGCAGCGCCATCATCAGAGCTGTCAACAACGTGGTGACGAAAAAGGTACCATACGGCTGAACACGTTTGTTTAGCTGTAAAATTGCAGGTTTATCCTGGATGATGGGGCACATCAAAGCTGTGAACCAATCACAAGTGATCGTCATTTTTTTAAAAACTGTTACAATGTTTGAATTAACACAATGTAACACGTCAGCAGGTTGTGGAGAGTGCAATCGTTGACCCTTCCAGTCCAGACTTGCTATTTACATTTTTCATACAAAGCTAATCACACAGTCTCCTGGCTTTGACTCCATGTTTATAACAGAATTCTTTCATTGTTTTCATATCATTATACATCCAGAACCGTGTTTACTCAAACCATTAGGGAAGCAGTTTTAAGCAGTTATAAACCTGTTTATAAAACGACGGACATTTTCAAGCATTACTTGAGAGAGCAATTTAAATCTCTTAAATTCTTCTCCAAATCATTTTGAAGCCAGTCAGAAAATGACACATCTCTCCCGTCACAAGACATACAAACACACACACAAGTTATGATGGCTGATTCTAGACATCTAGTCTAATCAGCTGAATAAACCTTGACTGCCCTTTCATTCTGAAGCTGCTGCCTCTGGTGAGTAGTCCAGCAGAACATAAACATCTGCCGAGTTTCACTCAGAACCTGATTCGGTAGATTTTCTTGTCATCGTGATCACATAATATCGCCTTGCTTGTTATAAGAGTTCATCGATATTTTAGAGAGAGCATTTAGCACAATGTTTTTTTAAATCAAAGAAGACAACAAAACCTTAAAGCTGGAGCATGAGAATGTGATTGTTTTTTTTTTTTAAGTGAAAGCGAAAAGTATCGTAATGTGTATCTAAATACATGTTCCATTAACAAATAATGCAGGTGTTTTCCTGTAATGCAGAACTATTCCTTTAATATTGTGTTTATAGGCACGAGTCAACGCAGAAGTGTCCTTTGTTTTCATCTCTGATGGGATCACGTCCTATGATCAGCTGGATGAAGGCGTGTCGGCCATGAAGAGAGCGGGAGGCGTTGCCACTGTGATCTCCATGGGAAGCGACCCAGATGAAGAAGTGCTTAACAAAGTGTCCCTCGGGGACAGGTCGGCCATCTTTAAAGGAGGCGACTACACCATACTGAACACAGATTCATTCTTTGATCGCTTTATTCGCTGGATATGCTAGTGAAGAACTGTATTGCTCTTCACAATAGAGTTAGAAGGCATAGAAAGACAGAAGGACCAGCTCCTTCAGTGTACACATAAACATTCACAGAGACAACCGACTCAGCTCTGGGATCACTATCATTCCTGGATGTAAGGCACTGAGATGGCTACGTGTCCTGTTGTTTTGAATGAGAATGAGTTTACAAAAGCCAAAACAATCCATTCAGGACTAACACATTAAGAAACACGAATGCATTCCCACACCAAAAGTCACTTTTGTATTATTCTAAACCTGTCCTCAACACATCTAACTAAAGATACTCAAATCTATTCTACTGGGGAAGTTTGTGTTTACTGAATTTTTACCAGAATAAATGTAGTTTTTAATGTTCTTTTCTTTTTCTTCATAAGGTTCGGTTTGCAGAAACTTAGTTCTCTTTTTGTCTCTATGTCTCTCTCACACAAGCATACATACGTTATCTCACAGTTCCCTCCTTGAAAAGTCTGTTTTTACATTAAAGGTGCTAAGGTTGAAAAAAGCCATCTGAGTTGTTCAGACGACTCCTTTTTACACTATGTTATGCTGTAATTCTTATTGTTCATTCAGGGCATGAAACTATGTAGACATGTCCTTTCTATGGGAGAGAAATTAGACTCAAATTCCCTGTGTTCAGTCACACAGGACACCCATAGAGGCATACATATGAAGGCTGTTGACAACTACACACAAACCTACAAACAGGCATGACCGAACCAAATCTGTATACAGTACGTTCAAATAAAGTATAAAGTTGTGACCTCCAGCACCGCGTATTTGTCATCGCAAGATTTACTTTTTGCTTTTGTTTAAATCTTACAATGATTGTATATATTATTAACAATATTTACTTTGTAAGCTCTTGCATATTATCAGATTTCTACTACTGAGGCAAGAATCCATACATTCATCCATTTGTCTTACCTTCTTGATCCAAGTTAGAGTCACCTGGGTGCTAGAGACTATCTCAGCTGTCACCTGTCAAGAGTCAAGGTACACACTTAACCACAAAAATGCAAATGAGAAGAACCACAATGCTCACTTTCACTCCGGAGGTTGTGTTTTTTTAACCACCTACCCCAACGGACATGTTTTTAAAAGGTGGGTGGAAGCAAAGAGAACCCACACATTCACAGACAAACCTAAATCATTATTATGGATAATACCAACATTTTCCTCCCTCATAAAGAACTGATTGGGCTGCTTTTTTTAGTCTTCTTTCTGAGAGGATCTTTTGACACGGTCTTGCTGAAGTATTAGGTCATTCCATATCTGTACTTTTTGTCTTAAGTCAGGCTGTTTTCATCCAGGCGTGCAGCCCGAATATGGTTTTATCCATATCATAAACCTTTCCTTTTTTGGTCCACCACCAGGCCATCTCCCCCCAGACGTACAGTGTATATTTTGTCCATATCATGAACATCTCCTTTTTTGTCCTCTGCCAGACCCTCTC
Source organism: Menidia menidia (assembly GCA_907169785.1). Classification (NCBI taxonomy): domain Eukaryota; kingdom Metazoa; phylum Chordata; class Actinopteri; order Atheriniformes; family Atherinopsidae; genus Menidia; species Menidia menidia. The sequence continues at coordinate 15,526,874 of CAJRST010007779.1, read as the reverse complement.
CATATTTAATCCATAGCTTGAGAATCCTCCCTACACTATACTTTAGGAGTGTGTTTTCTCAAATGTTTATGCTCTACGAACAGAACAGTCTGTTCTTAACTGTGAGCTTCAGACACTACAAAAACTTTCTTGATTTCCACGCATCACTTCAACGGCCAATCACAGTTTGCATTGTAGAATTGGTAATTTTTCTAAAAAACCCTTTGTCAGGCACCAGGGGGCAGCACAATACAGGCAATAAAAAAGATGGTAGCGTCTATTTAAACCATGACCAAATGTCGCAAATGTCTTTACAACAGCTGATGCTGCTCCAAAGGCTTAATAACAAGAAAAAAAAATGTTTAAAAAAAAGGTACTTTCCATTGGTAATTAAATAGCCTTACAATTCTAACTTTATCCATCCATGTTAGTAGAAATAAATCAGTGCAAATCTAAACACTGGTGACAACCAAAGTAACCAGCTCTTAAAAGTGTGCAGAAATTAAATGAGGTGAAAGCTGAAACCACAAAACGTTGAGTAGTGCTGTTCCGTTGGGGATTTTTGACCACTCACGGACGCCGTAGTAATGTGACCGGTGGTCAGGCATTTCAACCAACGACAGGCTCTGTTTCTTAAAGGTAATTCATGTTTATTCTCCACGTTTTTGTACATGTTCAAAACAGTCTAAATATGTTATTCTGCATATAATTCGTTGCCTGTCGTTGCACTTTGGTTCATTGTAAAAAAAGATTGCACCTAATGTATAGAATTCTTGGAATAAAGTATTCAAAGAATCTTAGTGAAGTTTTTTGGGGGGGTTCAAAGATCTTTATTTCACAATGGCCTGGCAATGATAAACTTCACACATTGCTAAAGTCATTGCTACTTGTGCATGCTTGCTTCTGCAGAACATTGATGTTTTTGTATGGTTTGCTATCAGGAGAATTGGGCAGACGTGGAAGCCTGTGAGGAGAACAAGTCATGCATAAGAATTTAATTGCATTTGAAATGACTGATGTGTGTCTGTGTTTAACTCTCCTGCGCTGTCAGCATGGAGGGACAGCTCCTCTCGGCCCTGTGCACCCCTGCTCTGGTGGTGGACGTGGACATAGTGAAGGGAAACGCTCAGAGGATGGTCGGACGGTGCCAGAAACTGGGCGTCCAGCTTCGCCCTCACATGAAGACCCACAAAACGCTGTGTGGCTCTGCATTATGACTTACAGTTTAAGCACATGCATCGATCAGAATGTATGTGGTGCATACTAACTTCATCTGTTTGCGTGTGTGTGTGTGTGTGTGTAGTGAGTGTGCTGACATAATGACGGCTGGATCACGGAGGTGCATAGTGGTGTCCACCCTGGCAGAGGCCTCTTTCTATGCTGACCATGGCTTTGATGACATCCTCTACGCATATCCACTGCCTTTTGATAAGGTTTGCCCTTTTCATATTTTTGTTCTGCATTTTTATTACCTAAGAAGGAAGGATGGAACATTAGAAACGGCATAATTCTAACATGGAACTCTGCAACTCACTGCAAGAATAGCAATTGTGGATAAATTATAGAAAATATACCAACTGTCATGCACAGTATTTAATAATCTTGATTTTGGATGCTACTCAACAAATGTATTGAGAGGGCTATTGGCGCTAAAAGGAAACAATAAATAGGAACATGCTGCAACTAGTTAAGTTTGTTGGCAACAGGTCAAAAAATCACTGTAGAGATGCAAAGTCCCTCAGAAATAAAGCTGAGGGAAAGTTCAAATATTTTAATCACTGCTATCTTTTCCGAGCATATGCTCTTTTTCATATGGATTGGCTGTGGGTGGAAGTGTTTTGTGGTCAGATAAACAGGAATTTCTTCCTAGAAATGGGACAAATGAATCACATGTCCTTTGTATTATAGAAAAAAAATCTTCCAGCTCAAGCATGCATGCCTATGGGTCATGCAGCTAGCACATCCCAAAAGAAAGGGTTTAGAAACACATCCACTCCAATTCAGACATATCTTTCAAATTCAGAAACTGACAAAGAAGGTCCAGGACTGCTTGGCAGGTGAGCATTTCATATCAGACAAAAACAAGATAACATTCCTCTCCCAAAGGAGAGAGCGACTGGTCTCCTCGATTTCCAGATGTTTTCTGTAAAAAGAAGCAAAGATGACCCGCAGTGCTGAAACTGACTAATTAGGATTGCGTTAAAAACTATCTTGTGATTTCTTTTTCTTTCGTTTTGTCCTTAGGTAGAACGCTGTGCAGCCCTGTCAGAGAGGTTGGATCTCTTTCAAGTCTTGTTGGATCATCCTGATGCTCTGGAGCAGCTCAAAAAGAGGCCCCTCGCTGGCGATCGGCAGTGGCACATCTGGCTGAAACTGGACTGTGGCAATGGGAGGGGTAAACACGCTGGGAGACCTCAACAGTGATGATCTCAACTGTATTGAAGCACACACTGACACTGTATGTTTTTTTCCCCCTGTTTTTTGTTTGTTGCCACAGCTGGCGTTCTGCACTCGGACCCAGAGGCACTCAAATTGGCCCAATCCATCACTGAGACAGAGGGCATGGAGCTAACAGGAGTCTATGCCCACTGTGGGAACACCTACAGCTGCAGGGGAGAGGAGCAAATACAGACTGTGGCCCAAGAAACGACAAGCTTAACTCTGCATTTCATGGAAAAGTAAGATAGGACACAAACGAAAAATCTGTACTGTATCTGCTCAGTTGGATGAAGAAAGAAATGGTCACATGTTTACTTCTGGATATGGCAAAACATTTTGGGGCTCAACTGCTCGTTCCAGGTAAAATTAAGAGTCATGTATTTTCAATTAGTGGGAGGAAGGACTAGTCAAACAGGTTGCATCCTTTGACCCGGTTGGAATACATTATGGAGTCAAGAAAATTGGAGAACATAACATTGGAGAAGGCTGTGATGTGGGCTTACCGCAGTCCAACTGCAACTGTTCAGTAAATATTCTTAAACAGTGTGAAAGACAGAAAGTTTCAGCACTGTTACAGTAAACCTTAAAAAGAAACAATGTTACTACTCATCTTCTCTCTAAGTGAAAGTGCATGGACAGGTTTGACATTTTTTGAGGACAAATTAGTCCAGAAATGGTACTCCTGTTTATGTGTTATGTCTTCAGGAAAATACAGCATTCCAGCATAAAAATATTATCCCATCTGCCAAAACCTGGTTTTAGTATCATATCGTGGAGTTGGTTTACAGTATTATTATTTTTATTATTATTATTACCTTGACATTTGGAGATATGCAGTGGGTGATGCAGCACCAGGACAGCTAGAACAACTGAATGTGTTTATTATTTTATATAATATTTCACACTCTTTTCTTTGGCAGACTGAAGGCTGTTGGCATAACATGTAAGTCCAGCATCGGCTCTACCCCGTCCTGCAGTCATCCAGTCGATGACATGGCAAAGCTTAGCGAGGTGCATCCTGGAAACTACGCCTTCTATGGTCTGTTGATATACAGGAGCTTTGCTTTTTACAGCTAAAGTTAGGATAGACAAAAAAAAAAAAATGTTTGAGAAATGTTGAAATCAGTCATACCATTTCATAATGTTTCAGACGTGCAGCAGTCTGTTATTGGCTCCTGCAGCCTGGAGGACGTGGCTGTGAGGGTTTTGACTCGAGTTATAGGACACTGTCCACACAGGAACCAACTCCTGATCGACTGTGGATGGACTGGAATCAGGTGGATTCATCAGCATTGTTCTGACAGACTAGTAAACTGTTAACCGTTTGACAAATATTGCATCCATGATGTACTTGTAAAGTTGTTTTTAAAATCCCCTACCCTACATTACTATTATATCTGTGTCACTGGAAATATCTGAATTACCCTCTTTTCCTCTGTTCCTGTTTTTAAAAAAAGTTTGGATGGAGCTGGAAAGCTTCCCACTGGATACGCTGTCATTGAAGGACATCCAAATCTCAAGTAACGCTTTCTTTGCTCTTTGCTCACCTAAAAAAATAACTGAAGAGTGACCAAATTGTTAATGTGACGCTTTCCCTCCAGGCTGGTGTCAATGACTCAGGAGCATGGAAGAGTGGAGCCCATCTCAGGTCCACTGGATTACAGCAAATACCCTCTTGGCTCTTTGTTCAAACTGATACCCTATCACGTTAGTATCATTAAATGTAATGTTTACGGTCACAGTGGTCAACCTCTCAGCTTGATACTGCAAAATCCTACAAGTATCCAACAGTTAAGGTATTTTCTCTGTCTTATTTTCTTATAATCCCTTCTTTTGCTCTCTGCAGTCCTGTGCAACTGCTGCCATGCATCCTGTGTATCACGTGCACTCTGAGGGTCGTCTGCTCGGGAAGTGGACACCCACTCGTGGGTGGTGAACATCTGTGCCTCGTTAAAATAGGCCTGATACACCTACAGCCAATTTCATAATTGATGGAATTATGTTGGCAAAGCTGAATTTTGAGTTGTTATTTTTCACTCTAGTTTGTGGATTTTTAAGAGAGGGTACCAAGAAAACAAAACCATGTCAGACAATTTGAGTAGAGTTTGATTTGATGTAATTTGCAAAGCAATCACACTAATAAAACGGTGAATAAATGACACTGTCATTGAGTGGTTATATGGTTACTGCACCGCAAACATGTTTTTTATTCATGAAGTTTAGTACTTTTCTTGTTTGTTAAAACAGCTTCTACTCGCATTTCAAGTGTAATCATATTGTCAAACCAACCAGATGAAGTCATAGCACTACTTTCTGCCAGAGAGGTGAAAACATCCCATTAGGAGCCGTCGTTTTTGTTCGGTTCAATGAGCATGAAGGGAAATGTAGTTTTGACTGAAGCCGGCTTTCTCATTGGATCTCGTACGACCCTTGACTTGTCACGTGGTTTAAAAACTTCAGCGGGATGGCGCGAGAGCTTGTCACAGCACCACGGACCTAAACCCGGTTTTTCAACGCTTTTGTTTACATTTCTGTTGTTGTTATTTTTGCTTTATTCCCCCCGGCTTAAACCAAGATTTACAAGTAAGTAACGTTTCCGTTTGTTGTGCTTTGTGTTGCTGCTGTCCGCCGGACAACACCAAACAAACCACGTTAACGTGGCTACAGACAAACCAAATGACGTTTGTAGCTCGTAGTTTGAAGCTTGTGCCCTGAAGTCCGCGTGCCCAGGATATCCGCGTGCCCAGCAACTGTTACGGTGGCAGTGTTTTTCTTACTTTTCAGAAATGAGTGTGTTGGAGGTGAAGTTCGTCGGGGACGGGGACGTTTTGGCCCACATTGTGGATAAACAGGAGGGTACGGACACCGTCTCTGCTCACAGAACGGGCATCCCGGGTTAGGCTTTGGCGTCCGTTTCTGCTTCAACTGTCCGTTTGTGTCGTACCTCCATGAAGACGTACCGGGAGGCGGCCCTGCTCAGAGGATGGTGACGTTTAAGAGTCCGGCCGGGAGGCGGGCACCCAGAGACGATGCACAGCAGGAGGAGGATGAAAACGGAGTTCTGGATGAACAGAATTACATCCATGCTTTGGGAACCCAAAACACAGAAGGTGAGGACCTCCAGGTACTTTATTTATTAAAAAATGATAATGGATGAGTGCAAGAGTTCAAATAAAATACAGTTACACACATCAGAGGGCATGGAAATCAACAGTTTGTCTCTTTATAGTACCAAAACAATGTAAACATACAGTCTGGCCAAAATAAGATGGCTTAGGTTCAAAGTTCCCAACAAATTCACACAGTCTAAGCAGATAATCCACAACCCAAACACCAATGGTTGCATAGTAAAGAGAATAAAGTTGTTAATGATATTAGATTTTAAACCAAATGCATTTCATATTTCATTCAATGTTAGGAGATGACTTGCATCTTTTTGAGCTGAAAGCTGATATATAGGCAGTGGATGTTTCAATCAAAATAACATCAGACGGCTCATTCAGTTTTTAACTCAATTGGCCAATTTAGGGCTCTTTATCTGATTGTAAAGATTTGCTTTACAATCAGGATTTATCAAGATGGTGTTGCCATATCAATAATATATTTTTAACAACTTCTATGTTATACTAGGCCGCTTTTGATGGTTCAGAACTGTACAAGGTGTTGAAGGGACAGTTTATAGTTGTTGGGGACAGCTGGATGGGGTTTGTCTGGTTTTGTTTATTAGATAATACAGGATGTCGTCCATACACTGAAACTTAGGCGAGGGCCGTGTTAAGTCAACGTCATCAGTACTTATCCTGCTAGTTACAGCTAGGTCATCATAACATGTAACGGGACCGCTGGTTTTCCTGGATTTACAGAGGATGAGGACGGGTTGTCAAAGGTGGCTGGTTCCTCCATCTTCACCTTCCAGAAAGGCCGACGTGGCCACAGCATGGCCCAAACAGGTGACAACCTTTGCACTGCACATCCCCTCCCTCAACTTTATCCATCCGGCGTTGAGTTGAGGTTTTATCTCTCCGCCCGCAGCAAATGAACTGGCGCGGACTCCCGGAAAAAGCGTCAGCTTCAGCGCCGCCCCGAGCGTCGAACCCTCCACTCCGGTTCGATCAGGACGCGGTGAGTCAAGGACATATCTGATGGAGGGTTGTTGTTTTTTTTAACGACCGATGTCCTTTGTTCGTTTTCAAAAACGTCTGTTTCTTCTCCTGTTTTTTCTGCTTAGGCCTCAGAGGTGAAAGCAGGACGCCGCAGAAGGTGAGGCCAAAAATAACCATTTTACTTCTCATAAAAGCTTCGAGGCTTGAAACCTGTGGAGGACAGCCAGACCAATCAGAGATTTAACTTTCCTGAACAGGGCAAAAAGGTTCAGTTTGTCTCCACGACACCGCACAGACTCAGGAAGAGAATCACAGGTGAGCCCCAGCTGTCATAGTTAATCTGAAGTGTGAATTCGAGGTCATCTAAACATGCTGTGTGTTCAGCCCCGAGCCTTCGCTCAGACAGCGACAGCGAGCTCTCCCCCTCTGACTCGGGGGAGGAAGACGAGGAGGAGGAGGTCGAGGATGGGCTCGGGGAAGAGCAGAAAGCTAAAAAAGAGGACAAGGAAGCCCCGAAGATGCCAAGAACTCCCACCAGAAGTTCATCGGCAGCTCTCTGCAAGACTCCGGCTAAGAAGAGCAAGAACACGCCGCAGACTGTCAAACGGCAAAACATGATCCAGGAGTACTTCGAGGCCCACGGCAGCTCCAAAGTCTTGACCTCAGACCGCACCCTCGAGCGTTTGCACACCCCAAAACTAGACAGGGTTCGTTTTATTTTCAGTGCAATGGGCGAATGAGAGCCCGCCTTTGCTTAGAAGTTAAGAAGTTACATTTTCTCTTATTTTTTTTTACTCCTTCCCCCATTTTTTCAGGAGACTTTGGTTAATCTTTTAGAAGGAAAAGCATCAGCCTATTCAACAGAGATTCAGCAGCTGCACAGCAAACACAAAAAGCACTTTAACAAATGGATGTTGCAGTTACAGTAAGTGTGGCCGTGCTTCATTTTGATGCCGCTGTTGGTGGCATGCACACGTCAGCCCAGAAAAAAACAGACGGTCTGCGCTTGTTTGCGCGTAGGTTGGGGTTCAGCGTGCTGGTCTACGGTCTGGGCAGCAAGAAAGCGCTGCTGGAGGACTTCAGGGCGTCCCACTTGTCCCAGGAGATCCACCTCGTGATCAACGGCTTTTTCCCCTCCATCACTCTTAAATCGGTCGGTGTTGTTTCCACAGGACACGCACGTTATCAGGCTGAAGCTCCTCTCCAACCACAGCGCTTTGCTTTTTCTTACAGATATTAAACGCTTTGACATGCGAAGTTCTCGAACACCCGGGAAACTTCCGAACGCCCCACGACCAAATCCAGTTCATCACCCAAACCTTTAAAGATCGTAAGACCCCCGTAAGCATTCCAGGTCCGGCGGTCAAGTGGAAGTCCAGTGTTTCACATGTGTCACGTGTCCTCCCAGGTCCAGACCTCCACGTGTACCTGCTAATCCATAACATCGATGGATCCATGCTGCGGGGGGATAAGACCCAGAGTGCCCTGGGCCAGCTGGCCTCCATCCCCAACCTGCATGTCGTGGCTTCTTTAGACCACATCAATGCTCCATTAGGTGAGAGCCGATAAGAATCCCGAAACATGGCCGCCACGAACAAACCCAAATGTTTTTGTCTTGTTGTTTTGTTTCCAGTGTGGGACCAGTTTAAGCAGAGCCAGTTCAACTGGCTGTGGTGGGAGTGCGTGACGTTCCAGCACTACTCGGAGGAAACGTCCTATGAGAACTCGCTACTGGTGCAGCAGACCGGCGCCCTGGCGCTGTCCTCCCTCACGCACGTGCTCCGCAGCCTCACGCCCAACGCCAGGTACGGCCTCCACTCCAACGTGGGGGGGGGCGGCTCTGACAAGTACATCTGGCTGCAGACTGTAGGAAGCCAAGGATGGATATCAAACCCCGCCCACATCCAAGTCGGCCATTTTGATTACGTCACCAATAGGAAGATCCTAGGCAAGAAAATAGTAATTGCTTCATGGCAATATAGATGTTAATTTAAAAATAGTGAAATTAATCTTGCAAACACTGAATTAAACTCTATACATAATATTAGCTTAAAATAGTGGATGTTAAAGAGGTTTGTACAAACAAACAACCCAAAAAATGTTTACTTCTCACAATTATGAAGGCTGGAGGGTCAGGGTCAGGGTTATGATCAGGATTAAGGTCAGGGTTAGGATCAGGGTTAGGGTCAAGACATCGTTTCTCTTCCGATTTCGTATAGACAGTAAAGTTTCGTTTCCACCTCAGAAAGCTGCTAGTCACATGACCTAATCAAATTGGCCGACTTGAATGTGGGAGGACTTGGATATCCAGCCCAGGCTCCTACAGACTGCAGCCAGAGGCTGCTCGGCTCTGAGCCGCTGTGTGTTCCATCTCCCTGCAGGGGGATCTTCAAGCTGCTGGTCAGATTCCAGCTGGAAAACAAAGACAACCCCTCGTACGCAGGTAAATGTCCAGCGCTCGAAAAGCCGCCAAAGGTTGTTTTTTTTATTCTTTTTAGCCTCCAGCGTGAGGCTTTGGTGACCGTTTGTGCTGTGCACAGGATTGTCGTTCCAGGATTTCTACCAGCGCTGCAGAGAGGCGTTCCTGGTGAACTCCGACCTCACGCTGAGGACCCAGCTGACCGAGTTCAGGGACCACAAACTCATCCGCACGCGCAAGGCGAGCCTCACTTCACTAAAACAAAATCTGTGGGCAGTCCTCAGACGCCGTCCGCCATCATTCCTGACACCGTCTCTGTTCTGGTGACCCCTCAGGGCGCAGACGGCGTGGAGTACCTGGTCGTCGCCGTGGACGCCAGCACTTTGATGGACTTCCTGGAGAACGAGGAGGGAGACTGAGAGAACAAGACCCCGTAGTTTTCAATCATGTCTTCCTCCAGATGTGGCCGGTCGGCCCCTCGTTTGAGGTCCCGGTCTGATTAACATTAAATCTGACAGGTCTGGAAACACACTGTACAAATGTGACATCCCCATTCTGTTTCACGCAAATCCACACTTGCAGAATACATGCGAGTCATTAAAAGCAACACTTGGCGTTAATTTATTGCTGGTTACTGTCTTTTTTTCTTTTTTTTTTTAAATTACAGAAATAGATTCATATTTAGCGAAACGTACATTCTTTTGTTCTTACAAGGCAGGTGGGCATGCAGCTGTATAAAGAAAGCAAAGGAAACTGCAGTCAGTGTTCAACCCTGTTGCAAAAGGGGGGTGACGTGGGGGGGGGGGTCACAAAAGGGAAAACGTGTGAGCTGGGACACTGTGGCACGGCTTGTTTTAGAGGTGGAAAGGAGCGTAAGGGGAGGGCCCTGTATGCATGCTGTCAAACGGGTCAGTGATGGATTTCAGCAGTTTTCAGTGTGGGCAGTGAATGGCCGAGCATCTCCGGAGTCCAGCGTGTATGTCTGGAGTCTGTTCTGCGCGGCCGTGTGCACAACACGGAGCTCCTCTTCATCCAAATCCCTCAACAGCAGCAAAACTGCATCGAGAATGTGAGTCTATGCAAAAAAAAAAAACAACAACATTTAGATGATTAAATCGAGTAGAGCTCCATTTGAAGTTTGAGGCTGAAGCTGCTGAGAGGACGCCACCTTTTTCATTATTTGCTTTTCTCGAGTAGATGGAGAAGAAAGAGACGGAAACTTGTCCCTCGAGAGTGGCTTCATTCCCAACTCTTCTCTGATTTTGCTTAAAACAGAAAGGGTGGGGTTGTCACAAGCTCATTCTGTTCACTTTTATTCATTTATTTCCTTCTACTAGAAACCTACTTGGTTTCCTCCATGTTGTAATTGAGCGGGTCATTCTCTGTGTCTGCGTCCAGCACTCCGTTGTTAGAAAGCTGGTTTGGGGCATTACCTGGAGGCGTGCTGACCTCTTCGCCTTCCACAAGAGCGAGTGCAATTTCATCATCGGTCACCACTGCACACAGAAAGACCCCCACATGTACCGGAATTGTTCAGACGGGTTAGAGCCGGGGAATCTCCGCGCATCCCCCACCCACCTTGATTGTCGAGTTTCTGCAGGCGAGGCAGGCATCGGAGCACCGTGAGCCGATAGCGGCTGGAGTCGGCTCCACAGCACGGGTTCTCCGCCAACCAGAGCACTCTGAGGCGCGTCAGCGGGCGCAGGTGGGACAGCTCCGACAGGGAGGGGATCAGGTTCCTCCTCAGGTAGAGCTCGCTGAGAGACAGGCAGCCGGCCAGAGGAGCGAGAGACGAGATGCTGTTGACGCTGCGGGAAGAGAGGAGAGAAAGCATCACAGCCCAAATTTGGGCTTCATCCTTAAGGACACGGCAGGTGTGATGTCAGAGTTAAAGGGACATGGCGCCTCAGAACGGGACAGCAGAGTTTAGTTTAACAGCCCCACCTCAGTGTCAGCACCTCAATGCTGGGCATCTGTGAGAAGATGGAGATCTGAAAGGACACGTGGGTGTTATAGCCTCGTGCATAGGGTTCAAATAATCAGTGTTTCAATATGAGCACATCTAAAAAGAGCCAGCATCCCCAGCTGCTACTCACGTCTGTCAGGTTGCATCCCCTACGAAAAGACCAAAACAAGGAACGTTTAAGTGAAAGCGAGCTGTACCTACCCATCAAAACTACCTTAACGTAGACCAAAAAGCACGTACAAAAATGTACGGCGATGTATTTCAAACACTTACCAGCAGTTCAGTTTCTTCACGCTTTCCAAGTCGGAGGCCTTAGCCTTCGCAAGAACCAGTTTCCGCGTTAGCTTCATATCATATTATCCACCTTACCTAAAAATTAGGGAAATGTGTACGGGCGTATTTATTAGCAAACAACAAAGGCCGCATCATCACAGACGATAGGGACAAACATCTGAACTCAGCAGAAAGGGACGCTGCCGTCGAGCGAGCCTTTGCGCATGCGCCAGAGTAACGAAGCGTCCTTAGTTACGGTTGAAATGAGTGGACAAGTTTACGCTAAATGTTTTATTGTTAGCTTTTGTGAATCATATATAATACTGATAAAGTGCAAGTACATATTTGCAGATATACATTTATTAAGCTATCTATTAGTGTTTAAGGACTAATTTGTGGAGAAACTCAGAGTCCCACAATGCAAAGTGAGCGAGGGAGTAAATCGCGCATGCGCGATGGGCAATCCCTCTTTGGACCTACGTCTCCACTGAAACGATGGTGAGCCCAACCTGTCCCTCTGATAATCCATACCAATCTAACAATTCTAGTGTGTTTAATGCTACAGAACCACATTTAAAGGCTTAATTGTAACCTTATTTCCCTGACCCCCATTCGATATGTGTTCATTTGTTGACTATATGTATAGTAAAGCCGATGTTTTCACCTCCTATTACGAAAGAAATGGCTGCCATCATAGCCCTTACTCACAGAGCGCAATTGAAAGAGAGCTAATCTCTTTAGTCTCCTTTCTGTCGTTTAAGTGTGAATTCTGCGCTTGACCTGGCCTTGCCATTGCATCAAATAAAAATGTAATGGTTAATCTCTCAAGAGAATCCCTGGCCACATTTTTAATAAAGTTTAAGTGTTGGTGTGGGATAGCATGAAGGTTAGCTAACTAGTAAGAAGCTAGCGTTGGCTAACCGGCTTCCTTTACAGTGACAGCCGCTCTCTTACCCCTGTCCCCCACTGTATTAGCACAATTGTGTGTTTAATGTATTTTCTAAGAATATACCAGTTATGTTCTGGACACGTAAACGGTATAGTAGTGTAGCATAACCGGCTAACCGGACAGTAACGTCTCCATCGTAATCTTCCGCAGGCCAAGCGCACCAAGAAGGTGGGGATCGTCGGTAAATATGGCACGCGTTACGGTGCCTCGCTGAGGAAGATGGTCAAGAAAATTGAAATCTCCCAGCACGCCAAGTACACTTGCTCTTTCTGTGGAAAGGTGAGTATGTGAGCCACTCACTACTGCATTAAGATTCTGGTAGAATATGTTGTGACTGCTTACTGAACACTGTTGCATTAAAAGTTCTACGTGAATCCATGTTTGCAGACTAAGATGAAGAGGAGGGCTGTTGGTATCTGGCACTGTGGATCCTGCAGGAAGACGGTGGCTGGGGGTGCCTGGACGTACAAGTATGTTGACCCTGTGACTTTGTTTTAATCTGTCGCTATCAACATAACTAAAACATTTTAAGAGTTTGATTTACCATGATAGTTTCCCAAACTGGAAGGCTCACATTTTTTTCCTCTATCCCAACGTTGAATAGCTGCATTTAAACTTAATTAAACTTTATCTTACTAGCCCACTAAGTGCAGTAAATGTTTGTCACTATGTTAAAGAAGAGAAGGTGAACTTTGCAAGTTTTGTTTTGAACAACAGGCACTACTTCAACTGTAGTGTAGTCCTTTTTTTTCCCCCAATAAGCCTGAGAGGCTACAAATACTTGTATTGGTGCAGACTGAGGCTAACTGTGATGGGGGGGGATCTCATAATTGTTGGAGGTTTTGTAAGTAAGGAGGTTTTGCAGCAGCTGTGCGAAAGATCCAGGGTGTGTTTTACAGGGTGGTCGCAAAGTAACTGAGACCCAGAGCCGGCCGTTATTTACCAAAGAGGCCTGAAATGAAGCATTTAGTGGGTCATGTGATTCATGGGCTTTTCTGGGTGGTAGCATTTGGTCAGAGCAGTCCTGTGGTCACTCCGTATGGCACAGGCCGGTTCTCTGCAGTGGATGAACCTGATGGAACCTCACTGAAATTCACCGTGGACCTATAACCCCACTGTGTGGTGTTGGGCTCGGATTGAGACTTAGCCTTTACGGCACATCGGGTGATGCAGACCTAAATGTTCTGTGAGCTCTGAAGATGCATGTTCAGCTATGTGTCTGATGCCCACGGTCACTGTAGGAACGCGTTTCTTTTGATTCCAACGGCCAATTTGGTAAAGGTATTTCAACCTGCTAAAGGTGCTGCCTACTAGTCCCCTTTCACCGGCTCCTCTTTTAGTCAGATATTTCCTCTCCGTGGCCCCTCGCTGACTTTAGCATCAGAGGAAGAACGAGTGGAGCCCACTCAGCATCGCATTAACTCAGCAGCTCAGATGTTTTCTGAGGAATTCAGTACTCATTTTAATAAGTCCTCTCCCGGCTTTAAAAGAAGAAGCTCAACATCTGTAATTGCTCGTGCAAAGCAAACTCTATTTGTGTACTCATTCAAATCTGAGCCCCAGAATGGCAGGCCTTGTTTTAATCAGGAAAAAGGGACTTTGTATTTTACACAAAAGAAATGTCAGCCCTGATATCTTCATTCCAACCAAAGTGTGACCAGTCCATGCATTTATCTCCAAGGTGTGGAAAAGGCTAATGCAATACGCAGATGAGCTATTTTAAAACCCAGCTGAACACTTCAGAATGTTTCCTGGGAGTCAGACTTTATCCTGACGGGTGTTTTCTCTCTTTTTCAGCACGACGTCTGCTGTCACAGTCAAGTCCGCCATCAGGAGGCTGAAGGAGTTGAAGGACCAGTAAACCAGTGCGCAAAACTCGCCGCTGGCTTTGGGACTTTTGTTTTCTATAATCAAACCGAGCTGGACATGGCCTCAACATCCAAAAATAAAACAGTCTGGAGCGGATTTCTTTGTCTCTTTGTTTATTTGTCATAAACGTTAAAAACTCCTCCGCTTTGACATCCAAACGTCCATGAGGAGAAAGGCCAGAGCAGCTTAGGTTTAAATGGAGGCAGGTTTTACTGTCCTGCTGCACGTGAAGCAAGAAAGATGAAAAACTTCAAAAGACCCAAATTGTTTTCAGTCAGACCTTCAAAATAAGCTTCCAAAGTAGATTTGTGCTCCAGTGAAATTACAAAAAAAAAAAAAAAAATTCACATTTTACATTTCAGGTTAAGAAAAAAAGTTTTCCATGCTCTGAAACTACTGATAGAAATTAGATACACTGTGGCCAATAAAATGAGCAAACCTCATGGCTTGTACTGTCAGAATAAGGGCACCATCATGCCTTTTGGAAATGTTTCAAACGTGAAATGAATGGCACTGTTCAGGAGATCAAATGAAAGCAATGCTAGCGAATAATAACAAAATAAACTAGTATTGCAAATAGGTTTATGATGCAGGTGTAAAACTGAAATGCTTTACAATCAAACAAGCCTAGAAAAGCTAAAACTAGTTTAAACAGCTAGCGTGACATCTGTAAAGATCTGTCGCTGAACGATGTAAATATCCTGTCCTCCAGCGTCTGGGGACAGGGGGAAATAAATCAGATCACGGATCATTGTACTGCAAAAAAAAAACGTTTCCCGGTGGACCTCCCTGAGTTGAACTGCGCATGCGTGAAGGGGAAACTCGCAGAGCCACTCACTCCCAGCCGCTCCGGGCGAAAGCATGGCGGCGTCCAGCGTCTTCAGACCGGGCCTGTTCAACAACAAAGTCGCGATCGTGACGGGCGGGGGCACGGGGATCGGCAGGGCCATCTCCAACGAGCTGCTGGAGCTGGGTGAGCACCGCCGCCCGAAGGGCGCGCGCGTCCCGCGCGGAGCCCAAAGTTTTAAAGCGCAAAGTGCCTGAGATCACCCAGGTGAACTTCGGCACACTTCAGTATCCAAGCAGCCTTGAAATGAGCAACAATGTTTGCATGTGCGAGGTGCTGAATGTTCAGAAACAGCTAGAAATGTAAAAAAAAAATATGACGGAAAATAATGCTGTTTGTCAGAGATAAAAATGGGTTCTTCTTATATTTGATGCAATAGTGAGTTGACAGACTTGGAGCCTGATCTTTCAGGACTGGTTGTGGGTTGATTGTTGGGGGTCATTTGTGGTGGTGTTTTGGTTCCTGGCCGGTCCTCCTGCAGGCTGCTGTGTGGTCATCTCCAGCCGGAAGCTGGAGAGGCTGGAGAAAGCCGCTGAGGAGATGAGGGAGAAGATCCCCCCCTCCAGCCCGGCCAGGGTCAGCCTCCAGCCGTGCAACATCCGGGACGAGGACGAGGTGAGCGCGCCTTGCCGGCGACCTGTCCTGCCCCCCCCCTCCCTAACGGTGCGTCCCACCTGGAGCTGCAGGTGAAGGCCCTGGTGTCGTCCGTCCTGAAGCAGTTCGGCCGCATCGACTACCTGGTGAACAACGGCGGGGGCCAGTTCAGCAGCCCGGCCGAGCACATCTCCTCCAAGGGCTGGAAGGCCGTGGTGGACACCAACCTGACCGGAACCTTCCACTGCTGCAAGGAGGGTGAGCCGAGCGCCGGGCTCTGAACCCGTCTCCACGGCGACTAGAGCCACGCCTCTCTTTATCTCTCTCCTCAGTTTACGCGGCGTGGATGAAACAGAACGGAGGGGCCATCGTCAACATCATCGCCGACATGTGGAAAGGCTTCCCCGGCATGGCGTAAGTCCCTCCCACGCGTGGGCTCGGGATCGGGGTCGGAAGATGTCCCACTCTCTGCTTTTTCTCCTGACAGCCACACGGGAGCAGCCCGGGCAGCCGTGGACAACCTGACCAAGAGCCTGGCCATCGAGTGGGCGTCCTCCGGAGTGAGGGTCAACGCCGTGGCCCCTGTGGGTGCATATCACGAGCTGATGGTTTTCTGCAGGTTTTCGATTGGAGAAAAAAGTTGAAATAGTTGTTTTTTTTCCCTTTGCGTGAAGGGTACAATCTTTTCTAAAACTGCGATGGAGAACTATAAGGAGCTGGGACCGAACCTGTTCAAGAGGTCCATTCCCTTTAGCCCAGCGAAGAGACTGGGAGTGCCTGAAGAGGTGAGTAACCGCTTATAGGACACACATCAGTCCAGAAAACAGGGGCCTCCAAGTGACACACACAAAAATGATCATTTTAAAATATTAGCTGTCACATTTTAATGGCAGACTTTTTTTTTAATAATGTGAGTGTGTGGGCAGTGGTGTGGTGGCCTCACATCCAGACGGTTCTGGGTTCGAGTCCCGGGGGAACCAGAATCTTTCTGGGTGGAGTCTGCATGTTCTCCTGTGTCTGCATGGGTTCTCTCTGGGTTCTCCGGCATCCCCCCTCCGTCCAAAAACCTGCATGTTAGATTGATTGGACATTCCAAATTGCCCTTAGGAGTGAGTGTGTGTGGTTGTTGGTCCTTGTGTGTCTCTGTGTGGCTCTGTGATGGACTGGTACACCGTCCAGGATGACCCCGCCTCTCCCCATTGACCACTTGGATAGGCTCCAGTTCCCCCTGTGACCCCATTAGGGAATAAGCAGTTAGGATAATGGATGGATGGATGGAAGGATGGATGGATGGATGGATGGATGGATGTGAGGGGGTGTTCACTTGGTTACGAATGTGGTTTAACCAGTAGATGTCACAGTTTCCTGCACATTGGATCTCTACATTAGACTTTCTGATCTTAATGGGACTTGTTTTCTCCTATTTAAATGTTGTTTCTTTACTCAGATCTCCTCAACAGTCTGTTTCCTGCTCTCTCCGGCTGCCTCCTACATCTCCGGAGCCACCCTGAAGGTGGATGCTGGACAAAGTCTCTACCGCTCCATGTGGGAGATACCTGGTGTGTAACCCAGCCAACGCAGCTGCTCCTTTGTCTTTACAGTATGTGTGAGATGATAAACGGTGTGCTACACGGTGAAATGAATGGTTTGTGTGCAGATCACGAAGCATGGCCTGCTGCTCCGGAGGGCGAGAACCTGGAGGCTTTAAGGGAACTGCTCAAACCACCAAGCAAACTTTGATCTGAGACATTCAGATTCCACAAAAGCACAAATCAACCAGCAGGGTTTCATTGATATACAGCTGTACAGAGATGAGTAGAGCAGTCGGCAGTAACTTAGTTATAACGTGGGCTGTATGTGTGTAGAGTGATTCATTTCATAAAATGTATATTGTTTTGTGATCGATACCATTAGCATAAAGTTTAAAAGATAATATTTGTAACATTTAACGTAGAGATGTAATTTTTAACTCAGTGCCTTTTTTTTGTAAATCTATTCCAAATTATTTGTTAAAAATGCTTAATAAACGCGTATTGTAAAAAAGACAAATAACTCATTGAACATAAGTTTCCTAAAAATGATATCCAATCAAAGATAATGGTTCGGATCATTAGAAATGTATCATAGAAAAACAGCGGCCACATTTATATTTATATTAGATTACATACTTGCATTACATCCACAGATAAATGCATAAAACGTATAAGCCGACATACAGTATAAAAACACCCGAGATAAATTCGCGTACGTATTTTGTCCTTAACGCTCGCCGTAAAGTTACCGCAAACAGCTTCAATTGTCGTAGTACTTAATTCAGCTGCAGAGGTCACAACAAACCGCACAGGTACAGTGATGTGTTTACTAAACCCTACATTTCGATCGAATCTTTACATTACAATGACCACTGATGGATAAAGGGAATTACTTACTATCTAATTTACGTCTAGAAAGGTGTTGGAAGCCAGGAGTGCATTTGTGGAATCGTGTATTTATCTATAGCTAACGCTGCTAGCTTCGACATAGCTTCTGTCCACAGTGTGTCAGCTCTTGGTGATATTCATATATTACCACGTCTGGTTTAAGAATTGAAAAACACTACATTATAACATAACCATGGCATCATATACATCCATTTTTTATGCTACAGTAGTAGTCGTGTGATCGTTGAACTAGGGCAGTGCAAATCCAAACACATAAAAGTTTTACGACTAACAGTAAGTTAATTTTTCCTTTGACAAACGTGTTTTAGTAGCTGATTCTCAGCTATTGAGGACGACTTTTTATGCCATTACGTTCTATTTATTTGAGTAAATGAGTTCAAATATTTGCGTCAGAACGAACAAGCAGTTGAACTGGTTATGAATTGGCACTATTTGATGTCTTAAATTTTTGGTGAGCCGGTTTTATTAAACCTTGATGTGGGACCATCATCGAAGCAGCTTAAATTTGATAGCTTGTTCATATTTTTTTTATTATTGTGCTTTAAAAAAATCCTTTACATAAGTAAAAAGAGTGAGGATCATTTTTAAAAGTTAGTCATTTTTGGTTCTCTTAGATTATACTTAAAACTTAGTTTTTATTGGCCTGAAAAGCTTCAATTATTAAATCTGAATCACTGGTTCAGAATATTTCCTCAAAGGCAGATTGAGAAGAGATAATAAACTGATATGAGCTTTTTTTCATTAGCCTTTTCTGCAACTGTCTTTTTTTTTCTGGAAAGTTATTTTTTCCCACTTTAGATCTTGGTGTTCCTCGGCAAAAGACCTTTAGCATATTTGGGTTCCAGTCATGTTCTTCACCCTTGTCGCTTGGCAGTGAAGAGGATATCCATTACAAATAAGTTCAGGCTACAACAGGAGACCAAACTCCTTCCCTGCCTGCTGTAAAATAACAGCTTTGAAAAAATATTTAGATGTGTGAATTTATTGCATCAAACAATCCAAGATTTGTTTTTCCTCAGTACATTGGTCTCAATTTGAGGCTTGTGACAAAACATGACTAAACATGTCATGTTTAGTTTTTTTTTTTTTAAAAAGGACATCATAAAAAAGTAAAGTATGGTTTTATCTGTTGACTGAAACCACTCCTGAGCTGCATGTATGTATATGTTCTTTCAGAATGGGAGGCGACCACGGCCACAGCAAGATGTCCATGCCTGATTGGCGACAGTGGAAGGTGGAGGGAACGCCTCTGGAGTTCACACAGCAGAGACTGGCAGCCCGCGGCCTCAAGGACCCGTGGGCACGGTCAGTATTCACACATTCACATTTATTAGAAGCCCTGAAAAACTCTTGGTGTCTGAGTCTTCCCCCAATCTTTTTCTCTCTGCCTGCAGCAATGAGGCCTGGAGATACGCCGGAGGCTTCTCTCGCGCTGTGACTTTCTCAGAGGTCCTCCTGAGAGGATTCAAATGGGGCTTTGCTGCTTTCACTGTTGCTCTGGCCGTAGAGTACGCCCTTTTCCCTCCAAAGAAGGGCGGCCACTGAAACGCACCATTCTCCTTCAAACAAACACCATAACTAATTCAGTAATGATGTTTCTGTGTTTTCTGTAAATTAAATGTCTATTTGATGGTCATCTGTGTGTGTGTGTGCTTATTAAGAATGATTTTACACTTTAACTCCACACTTTGCATCGTGGTCTGTGGAACATTTGTAAACAAAGACAGGATCAAAAGAAGACCTTTATAACACCATCTCACTCCTGCTTCCTCTTCCTGCTCACTTTTCTGAAGCA
>CAJRST010007779.1:15489065-15507190 GCA_907169785.1 Menidia menidia | reverse complement strand
ATGCTCACCAAGGTGTTGACAAGTCTCTCCCTGAAGTCCATTCTGTCTGTGTAGCCGGTAAAGAGGCGGGGCACAAACGAGGCCGGAGAGGGGCACCCTGCAGCCTTCATGTCCAACGAACACGGAATGGCCCTCAGCACGTTAATGGTGGGGATTCCTGACAGTGATTTACAGTGACTGGTCACAGGGTGAACGGGTGCACATACCAGATATATGGAAAAGAGGGGCAACTCACCAAGTTTCCGAGCTATGAGTGAGCCAGTGGGCGCGATGGGAGACGTTAAAACAGCATCAAAACCCTGTAAAGTGAAAGGAGCTGCTATAAAGGAGATGAACGGAGCTAAAGTCAAGTTAACATTCATCTGGATTTCCCCCATAACAAAGCACATCTGGGGCAAATGTTTTTTAGGTACCTTCCATTGGTTTTATATTGGTCTTTGAGGTCAGCAGGAGTCCTGAGTGTGAAAAAATACCCAAGAAAACCCCAAAAATGTAATTTTGTCCAGTTTTGTGTTTACACTCACCTTCTTTGCCAGATGTGAGATAAGACTGTCATTGAAAAGCAGGCTCTCCGCGGTTGTGTGCACAAAGCCGGTTATGTTCTGAATCTGAGAGATTCTTCTCATGATCTTCTCCATGAACGGCTGTGTGGATTTCTGCATCATGTCCAAATGCATGGATGTTAAAGAATCTATACATGCCCTGTCGTAGGGAACAGGGTAAGTGATGGTGTCATAATGGTCCCCTGCCCCCAGCAGTAAGCTGACTTCTGGGATCACGACGGTCACCCTGTGGCCACGCCGTCCCATTTCTTGGGCGATAGCCTTCATTCCCACCCAGTGGCTCCCGTCCACAGGCACCACCAGCAGGTTCCCCCTAAAAGCAGGCGATGAGCCCCCACCGGGAACGTTGTCGGCTTCTTTGGCCTGGTCTGTTTTCTGTGGTTTGCTGCTTGCCGCCGCACTCCCCCTGGTCTGGCCTGCGCCGCCCACCTCTGAGGCCGTGCCCAGCAGAAGGAACACCAGCGCTGCTGCTTTCCACATCGAGTCCTCCGGGTACTGGGTTTACCTGGAGTTCACCTAATCCAAAAAGTAACAAAAGGAGGGGTAAAGTAAAAATACCACAGACTGTTTGTGTTCAAAGTCCTCACTATAAAAAGAGTGAACTGTCAATAACTAACCATCAGATATAGTTGTTGGGAGGTTGCCATGGATTCGGTTACTTTCTAGTGCATTTAATTGTTTCCTATGCTAAATAGAAAATGCATAGTCAAAGCTGTTATTACAATTAGGAAACTATGTCATCTTTATAGGTATATCTTTATAGCGTCTGCAGTGAACCCATTATTTTCCACAAGTGTAACAGACTGTTCTGCGTTTGTATGGAAAAGACAAACTGGAAAGATTTGTTGGCTGTTTTAAGAGGTTATTATTTTAGCACACAACCACTGAAGGCAACTGCAATGCTGGTTTGAAACTTTGGTTTAAGTCCGCTCGACATTACCTATATTCTGTTCATAAATGTGGCAAGAAAAACATAAAGACTTACAGGGAAACAACAGTGTGAAAACCTTTTTATGCCTGTTCTTTTTTTTTAACGGTATTTTTTCCACACAACAAAATGTTTCGTAGGGTGTCTATAAATTTGAGTTGTAGCGTGGGGCTAGTTTTATCAAGAAGACTTTTACCGTTCCATCTCTTGTCCAGTTGAGGGCGTCCACGCGCCATTTTTTAAATTAGATTTTTTTTTTTGTTTTACACAAGACTGTACGAGTGGATTGTCGAGCACGTTTGACTGGATGCCGGACCCCAAAAAGACGAAACAATCGATCGTTATTGTAAAAAAAAAACCCTGTTCCTACTCGAACATCTTTCAATTAATAATAGTGTCCTCGAGCGCCCAAGTGAGCAGCTTTTTGGTCTGGTGGTGGTCCGCGAGCCCATAACGGCTCGAGCCAGAATGTGAGCAACGTAAGCGCGTTTTTTTCATTTATTTGTTACGATTTTTAGATTTGAAAAGACAGCCGTTACGAGCATGTCAGAGAGGGAGCAGTGTGAGGGGGCAGAAGCGAAGTAAGTTTTAAACACAAAACCGGTCGATGTTCCTCAACTTGGAGTTTATTGTTTATTTTTAGCGTTGCTAGCTTCACGGGAATGCTAAAAAAAATAGCTAAACAAAAAAGCAGTTTCTAGGACTCGAAACGCGTTGTGGTCGGATATGCTGAGAGACCCAGGGCTTACAAAACAAACACAACATTTGGCAGTCGCTGGTCACCAGCTTTGCTATAATTTTCTGTATCGATTCCAAATAAGTTTCAGTGTTTTCGCCAAAATTCTAGTTTTGATGCTACACCATACATCCATTTTGGTATTAAAGTGCAGCTGAATGTGTCTTTTCAGATAAGGGCTCTACTGCAGTTTACAGGGAGAGAATAGAAGCAGATCTACTGCTCAAAGATGATTTTTGTCCATTGTGTATTGTGTGTTGTTGTGTGCTATTGGAGTAGTTAGAAGGAAGAATGTGGCAAAAGAGGAGAAACGATTTCCTTTCGAATAATCTGAATGTTTGTTCAAGGAAAGTCTTGTGTCTCCACAGGTATTTGGTTGACACCGATTGTGATGCAGATGGCTATGATTTATTCTATAATTCGTCAGGAAAAGTAACATACTATTGGTAAGTTGACGTGTTGTTGGATTTAAAACTCCACCAAGACCGTATGATTTAAGTGCTCAGTCGCTGTCTCTTGCTCTGTGTCCCACGTTGTCTTTTTGTCACAGGTCGTTTGAGTATTGCCTCAACTGGAAGGGAGCGATGCCAAACCGGCGCATCGGCAGGCAGTCAAAAGCCTCCAAAAAGAACAATGAAAAAGGCCCCGTGCTGAATGAGGAAGGGGCCCAGCGTAGGATGAGAAGTCAGAGGGTGAGAGCCTGGTTGAAGCAAAGCGAGGCACCCAAGTTCCCAGTAGACCCGGACGAGCAGAGTCACTGTGATATCCTCGACATCATCGACATCTCGTGCGGTGAGGAGCTGGCTGCGGACGCAGAAGCCGGAGGGGTCGTCGAGGTGGCCGATAATGGGCTGGACGATTCGAATGAGTGCGGCGGCTCTGAATGCAGCATAGCCTCTGGTCCCTCCTTTATGCATCACACCACCTCCAGGCCGCCGAAGCCCCCCCGGGCGCTGTGCTCCGCCTGCCTCGGCCTCTATGAGAGGACCAAGAGAGCAAAGGCACCCGTCAGAAACAAAGTCATGGACAACGGTCGGTGCAGCTGTGGTTTGAAAACGTGACGCATTGTGCATTGTGTTTGTCTCATGTTGTGTTTTTTTCCCTCATTAGATCCCCAGTCCCTGACATGTGACCGGTGGGTGCTGGTCAAAAAGCGGATGCCCAGAAGCCTGCCCAACACCAGACGGTGGGGGCAGTTGTGTCTTTGGTTGCTAGCTTCAAGAGCTGAATGCTGTGACTCACCTTTACCTCACTTCTTCATTGTTTCAGAGGACTTTTAAGCCTTTTGCAACTGGACACAGAGGGAAAGCAGCGTGTGGAGGTGTCCTTCGTTTGCTCCAGGCCTCATGTTTTCCTCATAAGGTAACGCAGTGACACACACGTCGAACGGGCTTCCGTTTTCAAGTAAAAGCAACTCATGAGCCGCGCTGTCCTGTCAGAAACCTCAGGTGCTGCACCCGAGTACCGGCGGGAAAACAAAGGAAGAAGAACCGGAGAAAGAGATCCCGAGAGGACTCCCAGGATCTCCGCGTTGCTAAGCAGCAGCGTCTCCAGAGACGGAGACGCAGCCGCCACCAGAAAATCGCAGGAAATCCCACGGGGCCCAGCCCAAACAGCTGTTCTAGCAGCTGGAACTGTAGCGGTCAGGAAATCGACAGTGGGGCTGCTGGAGACCCGACTGCTGAGGCCATCCCCGCGTCGGTAACCCAGGAAACCGGCAAGGCGAAAGATGCCCGAGACAAACGGGAATCCTCAAAGAAGACGCGTGGATTCAGAGACCTGCTGGCTCAGTTGCGAGGCAACAGCAGCATGATTGTCAGAGAGACGCGCTAGGCAGGCGACTCAGAGCTCACAGCTCCTGCTGAGGACCTTTGATGACTTGTGTTTACTGTTTCCATGTTCTTCTGCTGTTTGTTTTGCAGCTGGCTGTTGCTGTTTCATTCCCACTTTATGGAAAAGGAAGCGCTCCAGTTCCACGCTCTTCCCTGTTTGGTTTTTGTCTCATTTAAAATGGGGGTTCATTTACAAAATCGCACAGAACTTGAGAACTGTGAACATCTGTTGCTTTTTTAAAGACCAATTACAATAATCTGTAATCCATTTCCCTAAACCGGATCCATTCAGCAGCACTGAAGTTCATCTCTGGTTCCACAGGACAAGATGGCAGTTGGTTACAGGACCTCACTGGTCCAAATTAGTTGGAAGAAACTTTTTTTAAATTAACTTTGGAACATCATAACTGTCTGACATAAATATAGAAACATATACGCCATGATTTGATGTAAAAATGTTGTGAAAAGCAAGAAAATAAGCCTTTTCTTTTTCTTTTGTCGTTCCACATTCCAAAGGACATTTGATTGTTGTTACTCAGCAGCACAAACTGGAATGTTTATGAATAAATGCCACAGTAATGATTTATGATGAGGACACGTTTCACCTTTGTGTCTTTCCCCTTTTACTCTTATCTGGCTACAATACATTTGATATAGCCCGTATGAAACAACCTGATCAGAAATACTGGCTTCAGTTTTTCCACATCCTAACTGTGCTCAAAGGTTTTTGTGAGTTTGTAAGATCTATGAAGGCAAAAGCAATGTGTTACGTGACCAAAAAGGATTCTTGAACTGGTTTAAGTTTGAAACATGAATGAAAAGTATTTGGATCTTCAGCTCTAATATGTTCTCGGTACTGAAGAAAGAGTAATCAGAGCATCTGAGGAGTCTTAAGAACAGAAATGTTAAAAAAATAAAAGCCAAACCCGCAGTCTGAGGCCAGATCAGAACAATATTTGGCAGATATGCACTGATAGATAGATAGATATATTCTGTTTCTGCCGGTAAGACGCTTTTCCTCAAAGGCCCACGAGGTGGTGCTGTAGTTTAAGGTACTCTGAAACCAGAACAACTGACTGGTGTCAAATCTTCTGGGATGCTTCTTAACGTTGACACAGTCTTTATCTCTGACACCATCTCCAACCCCACAACATCCCCGTCTCTTCAAACCAGCCCGTTCAGCGTGTGGCTGTCAGCCAACCTCCATCTCCAGGCTGCTTAAGTTCCCATGAATCTACAAAACCGCTTCTCTGGTTACTGGCATCTCTCATGCCAGAAAACCCCCCCCCCCCAAAAAAACAGATGAGTTGATTAGTAGATTTTTTTACTCACTTAGAATAAAGAAAATGTGGAGTTTGAAGGCAGCAACACTATAAAAAAAAAACATTTGGAAGAGACAAGACTGGAAAAATTGTTAAGAGAAAAAAAAGGGGTTATGGCCCCTCTACTTTAGATGATTAGGAACAGCTCGATAACAGGATTTCTCACTTTCAGTCCATCACATCGTCGGTTACACACTTATAGTGATGTGTGTGTGGGTGGGTGGGGGGGGCACAGCCGTTACACAGGCGTGATGGACACGTTTGACAGGTCGCAGCCAGACAGCCGCAGATTTAATCTGTAAAGTTTAAGGTGAACAGAACTCAGCAAAAATGAAGTTAAACACAGTCTAAATTCGTTTGCAGTTTTTGTGAAAAATGTTGCACAGAATGGAGTTAAAATAGGCATCTACATCTACAGTCCACATGCCCCCCCTTTAAAAAAAAAGCCTTTAGAGTTTAGACAGCATTGTTGTGTTTTGTGTTTTCAGATCGCATGTGCTGATATTGCTGAATGTTGAGGAAGGGTGGGGAAAGGGAGCCGCAGATAAGGGGCCGGGGTTTTACTCCTGACACTTGTAACAGTTTCTCTGGAGTAGATTTGCTGTTTACCTTTGGGGATTAGTGAATTGGGAGAGGATGGGGACTTAAAGGCAGAGCATTCAGGAAATGTGTCCGCCGAGACACCCAAGTTTCCACCACTTGTAGATGACAGATTAAGGGATATAATCCATCAACTAAACCAGGCCGGTCTAGAAAATCTTTTGGAACTTTTGAAATCTTTGCTCAGCGTCGGTTTTCACAGGCTTTTCATTGGAATCTCCTTTTTTCCACGTGTGTTTCAGATTCGATCACGTCATCAAATTACATTTTTCATGTGCTGACAGGTGAATGAACGACGGCGCCATTGGCAGTTTGGGTTGCTGGAATCGCTCACTCTTGCTTTTAAAGCGTTAAGAACTGACCTTCAGACGGCTCTGGAGTGACTCACTGATATCACAAACACACTTGATGCTTCATTGACAGGGAAAGATCAGAGGGAGTCTCTGGGCCTGGTGTTTACCAGAGCTGAGCAACGGAAGGCCGATAGCCATCTCACACCCATTCAAAGAAAAAAAAAAAACGACCCGGTCTGCTCTCCACTTGTCCTCGTGCGTCTTTCATACGAGACCACGTACACGTGCTGGTGGTGACGCACTAAAGGAAAGGTGCATTCACACTCCGATGAGAGCCGCTCCTCCTGCTGCCTGTCCCGGCCTGACCGAGCACGGAGTTTGGGAAACCTAACAGGTTGCACCGCCTGGCTCCTCATTGGCTTTCTTTCCCATCGTTGGCCACACGGCAGAGGTCTCAGGGTTGAAACAATTCAAGCAGCGCGCACGCACGCACACACAGAAGGACTCTGCATCCTGTGGTAGATCCACTATCAGCACCTGACACCTCGAAAACAGGAAAAAGGTTTCAGCAGGCGTGCAGATGTGTCGGGGAGTTCGGGGGCGGAGCATGGCCGGGGCTTTTAAAACCCCTCACAGCGAAGCCCCGGCTTCACTCCTCTGAGAAGAGACCAGCCCCGTCTCCACCATGTCCTACTACGAGGTAAGGGGCGGCCCTGTCAAGCCGCAGGTTCCAGGGAACTCCTTCGTTTCTGATCCCCTTCTCCTTCGCAATGTTCTTCCAGCACATCATCTTCGACTACGAGAATGACACCAGCTCCGGTTCCGGTTCTGGGGAGGAGGGAGCGGAGCTGGAGGAGCCCTGTAACGTGGAGCACGTGATGACGGCCGAGCTGCAGCAGGTCTTCCTGCCCGTGGTCTACTCGCTCATCTTCGTTCTGGGCATCACCGGAAACGGCCTGGTGGTGGTGGTGCTGGGCTGCCAGCGCAGGTGAGACCTCCGGCCCTGGTGGATATCAGGATTTATGTAGAGAGAGGGCAGCGAGTGATTGTGAGATCCATCCATCCATCCATTATCGTGACCACTTATTCCCCAATGGGGTCATAGGGAGAACTATCCCAATGGTCAATGGGCAAGAGGCAGGGTAGTAGGGTACACCCTAGACAGTCCATCGCAGGTGAGCGTGACAATGAATGGATTTCCTTCCTTTTTTCTGTCCCTGAAGGTCCAAGTGCAGCCTGACCGATCGCTACCGTCTCCACCTCTCCGCCGCCGACCTCCTCTTCGTCCTGGCGCTCCCGTTCTGGGCGGTGGACGCGGCCCTGAACGAGTGGCGCTTCGGAGCGGCCACCTGCGTCGGGGTGCACGTCATCTACACGGTCAACCTGTACGGCAGCGTGCTCATCCTGGCCTTCATCAGCCTGGACCGCTACCTGGCCGTGGTCAGGGCCACCGACACCAACACGGGGGGCCTGAGGCAGCTGCTGGCCCACAGGCTGGTGTATGTGGGTGCGTGTCCGGGAACCGAGCCTCCACCTCTTCCCACCTCGTCTCTCTTTTTATTCCGACATCTCACCGCTCTTTTCCGCCCTCTCCCTGTCCGCAGGCGCCTGGCTCCCCTCCTGTCTTCTGGCCGTCCCGGATATGATATTCGCCCGGACCCAGGAGGGCGGAGAGGGCTCCACCGTGTGCCAGCGGTTCTACCCGGCGGACAGCGCGCCCCTCTGGGTGGCGGTGTTCCACCTGCAGCTGGTGCTGGTGGGCCTGGTCATCCCCGGCCTGGTCCTCCTGGTCTGCTACTGCGTCATCGTCACCCGACTGACCCGCGGCCCGCTGGGCGGCCAGAGGCAGAAGCGGCGGGCGGTGCGGACCACCATCGCCCTGGTGCTCTGCTTCTTCGTGTGCTGGCTCCCCTACGGGACGGGCATCTCGGTGGACGCCCTGCTGCGGCTGGAGGTCCTGCCGCGGAGCTGCCGGCTGGAGGCCGTGCTGGGCGTGTGGCTGGCGGTGGCCGAGCCCATGGCGTTCGCCCACTGCTGCCTGAACCCGCTGCTCTACGCCTTCCTCGGGGCCGGATTCAAGAGCTCGGCCCGCCGGGCCCTTGCGCTCAGCCGGGGGTCCAGTTTGAAGGTTCTACCCCGACGGTGCCCCGGGACCTCCACGACCACGGAGTCCGAGTCGTCCAGTTTGCACTCCAGCTAGTGCCTCCATCTGTGTGTGTGGGTGTGTGTGTGTGTGTTGTACATACTGTAATATATCACTGAAAGCTTATTCATAGTATCTGATCAAAAAGGAGCTGTCTGCTGGACCATGACGTGTCTTCTTCTTCTTCACTTTTGTAAATAGTGTTGATATACATGCAACTGTGCTCATATACATGTTGTACATGTTGGAAATAAAACACACAAGTAATTCACGTTTGGGCTTCTCTGTTTTGTTTCTTTTGGCTCTCTTTTGCTTCCTGATTGAAACAGAGAATTTCTGGCTTGCACTTCAATCAACCAACCGCAGCTATTGCCACGCTCACGAGCTCTGATAAGTGCTGTCGGAGCTCCTAACTGCGCGAATAATCCAGTGCCAAGCTCAATAATGGCGGAAGGGCTGAAGCCGTTCAGTTTTATCACAAAAAAACACAACGAAAACAATACAGGAGAAGTGGAAAGGCGAGCACGGAGAGCCTAAATAACATAGATTCCTCCTTAAAAAGTTGCCCTTTTCTTTCCATTTAGTCGTATTAATAGGAATGAGAAGAATGACATTTTCAGGACAATGTGACAAAGTTGATGATTCACGAGATCATCAGAGGGGGTGGGGGGGGGGGCCAAAAAGCCTCAAGGTGTGTCGTCTTATTAACGATCAGCTTTTCTCCTGCATTCATTATCACTCAACTGCATGACACCTGAATTCACTGAGCCGGAGCAAACTGAAACCGTGACGCGTGATAGCCAGGTGTGTGAGTCAGTGTTCATCAGGCAGAGAGTGTATGTGGATGTGGATGTGTGTGTGTGCGTGTGTGTGTGTGTTTTTAAATGTAGGTGCTAATGAGATTTATGTTGATGATATAAACATAATGCTTCTTTTCCATGAGAGAGGAGGAAGCCCGAGGCGGTCGGTTCATTTCCAGCACTTTAAAGCAACACATACAAAGCAGCGCTTCCCACATACCTACTTCCATTTGGAAGTGAGAGAAACAGAAGCTGGAAGTTTACTGTGTCCTGTTTCCTGGAGCGACGAGGAGAGGAGAAGGAGAAGTTGAAGAGGAGAGCTGTTTGCGTGAGAGAGAGAGAGGGAGAGAGAGAGAGAGAGAACTGAATAACCCAAAGGAAGGTAGTCCCTGTCATTGGGAGGAACCTCCATCCATACATCAGCATCTATAACCAGCCATGAAGTGAATTGTACACATATAGAATCAGATGTATATACAAGTGCATGTGGAAAACACAGCTTACCTGGTCCCTTTTTTCGGTTTCGCCATCCTTCCTTCCTTCCCCCATCCCCCTTCAACACATTCACAGATACATGCAAAAAAAGAAAGAGAAAAAAAAAAAAACAGTGCACATACACCCACACACTCACACACAAACACACACGATTCTCTTCTATTCATAGCGTATTCAAAACAGGAAAGACTTCCTGCAGCTCATTTTAGGAAAAACAAGCAGCTAAAACAATCAAACATGCAAGCAGCTCCGTTAACCCATCAGCCCGGAGAGCTGCGAGCAGAAGAGGAGAGCTCAGCCTCTCATTCATCTGAAAAGATTACATTGCTTTCTGATTCCACTCCTCTGTGTCCACATTTTGAGCCGTGTTCCCCTCAAAACAGATGTTAGATTTTTCTCCTTAACCAGAACTACCAAATACACTTAAGCTGATAACACTGATGAGAGGTTCACCATCCACCTCAGTCTCCCTGAGCCCAGCTCTCCTCTCCGCATCACTCTCTCCAGCTGACACCTTTTTTTAACTGTTTTCATGTCAATTTCCCTCTTTTCCTGTGAGGACATGATTAGACTTCCCCCTGACATCACTTGGGGACAATATATTTGCCGTCTCAGTGCAGTGAAATATAACCAGATGCTTCTTTTTTTGCCCTCTTTGCTGTTTCAGCTGAAAAATAGACTCAATCACATGGAGCAAAGACACATTTAACACGGTAAAACAAACCAAATCACTGCTTATAAACTGAGCTAAAGCTACTAAGCCAGTTTAGGGATCTTTTTGTGTCAAATGTAACAAACCGTATGCAACTAACCGGAAAAATATTAAATATTCATCATGGTAAACGGATACACAGTTAGAAAAAAAACAGCAAACTTTAAAGCTGACCGTTTGAGATGAGTGGATATAATACTAAATCAATATTACCTTGGACAAAATTTGGAAAAGAACCTGGCCTTTCCCACATATGAAGCTATTTGAACACCAATCGGGAACTGATCAGCTTACAGTGATTTCAGTGTCAACGACAATGTGTTTGTGTCTGCGTGTGCTTTCACGCTCACGGAGGAAAAACATCCTTTGTGTGAGTTTAGCTGCACAAGGTTATTTACCAAGGAAGATCTTATGCTCCAGAGAGTATTGAAAGGTCCAATATTGTAATAAGAATGAAGGGGAAAGGGGCAGAAATCCGTAGCAGCCAAACTTTCCATTTACCTCACTACATCAGGTTACTCACATATGTAATAAATGTGCATGTATGTATTTATGCACACATCTGACAACTTGATAAGAGACTAAGTTTGCACTTCTATGCAGGTCTGCCTTACATATTACTGTAGGTGTGGTTTGATTCCCACTCCAGGGTGGTTATGGACTGTTTTTTTCCACTTTTTCTGGCAGTTTTCCTCCTGCCCCATATCTTTTACTAACTAATTTTAGAAAAAGGAGCCAAAGACAAGTTGACAAAAGGGCTTTTTTCTAAAAATATATTTTTTAACCTAAACCTAAAATCCGTCCTATGGGACGCTGTTGCTCACCCAACACGTTTACTGTGAGGCCAGTGATGCTGAAAGGCAAGTGTCCGACCATATTTTTTCCTTTTCACAGCTTTGCACGTAAACCTTTAACTAAAATTGAGTTTTCACAACATTATGGGGTTCCTCATGAGATAGATGTGGTTGTTGTGGAGAGGTTTGTTTACATGTGGACGGAGGTTCATATCCTCCATTTGGCAGCGCTGCGCTCTTCGTCTCCTCCGGCTGAGTGCACACTTCTTCCAGTTTGACATCTCGATTGTTTGGGAGCAGCTCGAGTGCTGCTTGCTGACCCTGCCAGTCATGGAAAAGCCATTGTTTGCCCTGAGAATACTTCTTTGTGGTTTTTGTCGCTGCGTTTTTTTTAAAACATGCGCCTTGATGTGGTGACCCGAAATCGGGAATTTGGCGACAAGAAAGGCTGTAATTCATGCTCTGTTCATCCATTGTGGGTACAAGGGGCCTCAACTCGACCCATTTCGGTTTCAGATTTAGAGCACAGGAGTTTTCCACCAAAACAATGATGATGTGTCACTGACTGTATACAAATACCAACCAGGAAACAACTCTTTTGAAAGAAAAAAGGTCTTCATATCCTGCTTCTTTTACAAATGTTTGCACCCATTGTTGTGTTTTTCACCTGTGCCCACAAATCTGTACCATCAAAGGTTTCATTTCTGCAAAAATCAGCCTCTATACAAGAGTTTTGATCACAGACGGTGTTAATCCTGCATCTAGAGACGGGTTTGGGGCTCATCTTACCACTACTAATTGCGGTGGTAGCAGTTTATCTCTCATTGCTAAATAACAACTCCACTTTTCTGCATGCTTTTGGAGACTCGCTGCAGCTCTGGGCTTTGATGCTGTGGTTCATGCGAGTCGGTGTCTGTGTGTGTCTGAGTGTGTGTGTGTGCCTACAGATGGTCGGGTTCCCTCATATTCAGACAAGCTGAGTTTCCTGCCGCTGAACAATCGTGGGAACGCCAGAGGTCAAGACAAAAGGAGAAATAAAGTGACTGGTTCGCGTCCAAATGGCCTGCAATAACTTCCTGCTTTGTTCCTGGTGGGTTCATACAATGTGACAGGTGAAACCAATAGCCTGCCAGGAGTGTTTGTATTGACCGCAGCAGGTGTAGGCGTGAGAATGATTGGGGGGGGGGGTGAGTCAGGAATAGTCATCCTTGAAGTTGAATTGTAGAAATCAGCATTTAGCCTCACAGATGGTCCTGAGAGAGGTGCCTGTAAACGATGCACGTCAGGGGGAGACATTTGAGGATATCACTCTCTGTATGATTCACGTTGATTTCCTTGTTATCGTGTAGTTTTTCTGCCGCTTTAGCGATTGCGGGGAGTTTTGTTTGACGATCCATCCAGCTGCATTGTCGTCATCATAGGCCAATAACTGGAAAAAAAACCAGCAAGTCAGGTTGGTTGTTTGTAACACGGACGATATGAGAACCATGGGATAAGAACTGGAAGAACATGCACACACACAAATAAAGAAAGACAGATAGACAAAACAAACTGCATTTTACAGCCGCAAAGACCCATGAAATGTGCAGCCATCCCCACTATATATGCAGTTTGTCAAACTGTTTGTCAAACATGGGTAAAATACATTTTTTCATGGCTAGAATTTTTTTTTATTTCAATCAGGAAGTATATGACTGGTCATGTGTGGAAATTGTTAACATAGACTGATGTTAGATTGATTTAAATTGAAATATTTTGCAATATATCACACAAATAACCTCTTACTATGGAAACAATTTACTCTCAGTTTATCTATTTTTAAGAAAGGACAGATCATGTTTTTTTGGGATTGTAGCCAGAATAAAGGAAGCAGAGATTAAAATTGGAATCACCAACAGATTTTATGAAGGTTCGCTGCCATCTAATGATCATAATGAGGAACTACAACTGATAAACCATGCATGCATTCTGTGCAAATGAAAATGTTTTGGTATCTACAGCAATGATAGCTTATCAACTTTCACTAATGGGTAAACTACGGATGGAAAAGATTCTATTTTTGACTGCAAATATTTTCCCCAATGCATTCCTCCCATGCAGCTCAACCTTGTGTGGTCCCTGGCTAATGGCTGATACATGCACTTGGACATCAACCGTGGCAGGAGCTTCCTGAAGTCCGCTGATGGCATTCTTGAGGATTGTTGGAGACTTTTTTTGTCAAACATTTCAACTCTTTGACTGGGCATGCTATAATGGCCTGTTGGTAATTCGATTTCCCCGACAATGATATAGCTGATTATGAGAAAGAATGTAGCTCTTCATAAAGACTCTGCAGCTTATTTTCTGCACTTTCTGCACCTGCAACAGTCAAATAACCAGAAAAGAAAGTTAAAGCAAGTGCCTTTTATGATACCCTCATATTTTCCTCTCAAGAACATGCTTATCTAATGATTATGTTGCCAATATAACCCTTCAAATCTTCTTATTTCATTGTAACATATATTTTACCCTACTGTTATTTGTGACCATTTAATGAGAAATTTAATGGAAATACAGCTTGTAAGCAAACCTAAATAAAGTTTGAACATTATCAGCAACTTCCAGGGACCATTTTTATTATCCAGAACAGTCTGAATCCTCTTGAAGAAGCTTTCTGTCAGGCTGTTTGAAAGACAACCCAAAACTCCTTGGATGTTCTCTGCCTTTTAGTCTGTTCTGTCAAGATGATCCCAAACTGCTTCATGAGTGTTGAGATCAACACTCTGGGGAATATTCTTCCTTTTACCATTGATTTTCAGTCCACTCATCGTATCATCAGTCATGCATTGTTTCCCAGTTTCTATTCCTTAGGGATGATTCTTGACAGCTACCTTTCCATTCACATTTTCTGATGCGGCTTCAGATCTGATACACGTTTCAGCTTCTTTGACAGGGTTTTATTGATCTGTTTCCTCTACCTTGAGGACATCACTCTTAGATTCTGTTTTATCTGCAGTCGATGGTATTTCAGACCTGACACACCTTCTATTTCATGGATGCTAATCTGTGTTATCTTTACTTTTTATGTAAATGCTTTTAAAGACACGAGAATGAAAAGTTGATACTTATTTGGTGGCACTTATTTAACTTTAAGTTGTTTCTTGTATGTGAATAACTACAGGGAATATGTGTTTCTCCACAAAAAAAGGATGTTGCATTGACTGGACAGCCACCTCTGGCTTGTTTTCATATATTTCGCTGGGTTTTTATGTTGTCTCAACTCCACGCACGCCCCTGGTGGGGTTGGGGGGACACGATAAAGAAAAGGGCAGACGTCGTTTCCGCCTTTTCTCAGCCGCTCTGAACCCGTCGACGCGGATTGGCCGGGAGCGGCGCGCCAAACGTCACGTGGTCTCAATTTTTCGCGCGAAACGGAGCTCCGCTTTGGGGGGAAGTCAGCGCGTGCTGTGTAAAACTGCCTGGAGAGGAGCTGTCCGGGACTTTTTTTGTAGACGTTTGAGAGGCTTTGTGAGGCTTTTGACCGCAGCATGGACGTGGCTACCGCCGCCGCGGAGGCCGCCGGGGCCACCGTAAAGGACGAGCTGGCCGAGAAGTGCCAGAAGCTTTTCCAGGCTTTCCTCGAGGAGTAAGTGTGTGTGTGTTTGTGTGTGAGGAGCACCGGCCGTCGTCGTGTTGCTTTTCCGCCCGGAAAAGTTTTCGGGTTCGGCGACGTGTTTTTGTGTCTGAGCGTGTCTAACCGGGACTTGTCTTTAGGTTTCACACCGGGGATGGCGAGGTGAAGTACGTCCGCGAGGCCGAGGAGCTGATCAGGCCGGAGAGAAACACTCTTCTGGTCAGCTTTGTTGACCTGGAGGGCTTCAACCAGGAGCTGGCCACCACCATTCAGGAGGAGTACTACAGGTACTGTTGATAATCTGAAAATAGTCCTCAGATCTTAAGTTTGAACGTGGATCGCACCAGTCCTGTTAAAAAGATCTCACTGACTGATGTGAGGCATAAGCCTAGAAGCTTAAAAACCAAACAAATGACAGTTTCCTTTCAATACCAGACCAACACTGAAATAATTTGACTCTCAGTATGCCAATCCCTCCTTTTGTTAACACTTACAAAACATATGTCATGCTTAGACTCAAGCCGGCCTGAGCAGTGGGTTAAGCTGAGTGTTTATGTGTGTGTGTGTGTTTCAGAGTGTATCCGTACCTCTGCCGGGCAGTGCGGAACTTTGCCCGGGATCACGGGAACGTCCCCCTCAACAAGGAGTTCTACGTGGCCCTGGAGGAGCTGCCCACCCGACACAAGTGAGCGCAAACGGCCGTAAACGGCGGCGCCGTGCGCAGAGAGGCAAACAATCCTCACGGTTGTGCGTTTTGATTCAGGATCCGGGAGCTGTCCTCCATGCGCATCGGCACCCTGGTGAGGATCAGCGGTCAGGTGGTGAGGACCCACCCGGTCCACCCCGAGCTGGTGAGTGGCCTCAGGGAGCCCTCTGGGGTTTGTTTGTGTTTTTTTTTTTGTTTTTTTTTTGCTGGATCTCGGTGGTTGAGGTGCTGGCTGCTCTGTGGTCGCAGGTGAGCGGCACCTTCCTGTGCATGGACTGCCAGGCGGTGGTCAAAGACGTCCCCCAGCAGTTCAAGTACTCCCCGCCCACCATCTGCAGGAACCCCGTCTGCAACAACCGCTCCCGCTTCCACCTGGACACGCACAAGTCCAAGTTCGTGGACTTTCAGAAGGTAGCCGGCGCCCGTTCGGCGGGTTGGCGTGAGCGAGGCCCCCCCCCCCCCCCGGCTGGTGGGCCTGACCCCTCTGTGGTGCGTTCAGGTGCGGATCCAGGAGACGCAGGCGGAGCTGCCCCGCGGCTCCATCCCCCGCTCCCTGGAGATCATCCTGCGGGCGGAGGCGGTGGAGACGGCTCAGGCCGGAGACCGCTGCGACTTCACGGGGACCCTCATCGTCGTGCCGGACGTCTCCCAGCTCACCACCCCCGGTATGGGCCGCGTCCCACCCAGCAGAGGTTGGTGGTTTTCACCTCTCCGGCTTTTAAATCCTCTATGCCGGTGTTTTTAATTCCAGGTGTTCGATCGGAGACCAGCAACCGCGTCCCGGGAGGCCGGCAGGGCTTCGAGTCGGAGGGTCTGAGGGGACTGAAGGCTCTGGGGGTCAGAGAGCTGTCTTACAGGTTGGCCTTTCTGGCCTGCAACGTGGCCCCGACCAACCCCAGGGTAGGACAGACTCGCAGGAAATGAGGGGAAAAAAGTTCCAAACGCGCGCGGTACCGAGCACGAAATTGTCGCTTGTGTTGTAGTTTGGCGGCAAAGAGCTGCGGGACGAGGAGCAAACGGCCGAGAGCATCAAGAGCCAGATGACGGAGAAGGAGTGGGAGAAGGTGTTCGAAATGAGCCAGGATAAGAACTTGTACCACAACCTCTGCACCAGCCTCTTCCCCACCATCCACGGTCAGTGGTCAGAGGCTCTGCTCAGGCAGACCCGTTAAAGTTTGTCAGCCAGGCGTTTTCAAAAGACCGATCGCAAAGTCCATCAATTTAAAAAGAAAAGGTGTTCCTTATGCACATACCATTAATAATTTCCCTCTGGGATTATTAAAGTATTTCTGATTCTGATTACAGCCGAAATCAGTGTATCTGAGTTTGCTTCTTGGCGATAATGGGACATATAAAATTCAAGATTTGTTTCAAATTGAGTGTGACAGCCAGGAAAGCCATCACCAGGAAATGGCTCAGCCCCCAAACAGCAACGCTAAATCATTAGTTTGATATCATATGTGATATTTTCAACCTAGAGAGGAAAATGTTTCATACCAGATTGCGACAAGACAAATTTGAGGAAAAATGTAAGAGGGGGATTATGTTTATTGCAACTTTAAGGGAAGACTTTACTTAAATCTGATGTAAATGGTGTATTGTACATTATATACATGATGTACATTGATGTCACCCCCCATGCTTTATATTTTACATTTAGTCCCTTTTGTACCAACAAAAACTTTTAAAATAAAGAATTTCAAATGACCAATCGCGCAGGCAACGACGAGGTGAAGCGCGGCATCCTGCTGATGCTGTTCGGAGGCGTTCCCAAGACCACCATGGAGGGAACCTCCCTGAGGGGCGACGTCAACGTCTGCATCGTGGGGGACCCCAGCACCGCCAAGAGCCAGTTCCTGAAGTAGGCGACGAAAACCCCCCCGTCTTCTTCAGCCCTCGGCCGAGAAGTCCCTTTTTTCTGACCTAAACCCTTGTGCGCAGGCACGTGGAGGAGTTCAGCCCCCGAGCGGTGTACACCAGCGGCAAAGCCAGCAGCGCCGCCGGTCTGACGGCCGCCGTGGTCCGGGACGAGGAGTCGCACGAGTTTGTGATCGAGGCCGGCGCCCTGATGCTGGCGGACAACGTGAGTGGCACCCGTCTCAGCGGCGAGCTCGCAAGCTCTTTACCCGCGCCCTAAGCCGCCACCTCGGGTTTTCAGGGGGTGTGCTGCATCGACGAGTTCGACAAGATGGACCTGAAGGACCAGGTGGCCATCCACGAGGCCATGGAGCAGCAGACCATCAGCATCACCAAGGCCGGAGTCAAGGTAACGCCGGGACGCTTGAAGTGACCTTTTGGGTCGCCTCGTGCTAGTCTCGAGAAGCCTCAATGAGAAAAATGTCGCCTTCAGGCCACCCTGAACGCCCGCACGTCCATCCTGGCCGCCGCCAACCCGGTCAACGGGCGCTACGACCGCAGCAAGAGCCTGAAGCAGAACGTCAACCTGAGCGCCCCCATCATGAGCCGCTTCGACCTCTTCTTCATCCTGGTGGACGACTGCAACGAGGTGTGTGCCTACACATCGAGGGGATAGGTGTAGGGGTAGAGTTATGGGTAGGTTTAGGGGTAGAGGTAAGTTTAGGGGTAGA
>CAJRST010007779.1:15447300-15457375 GCA_907169785.1 Menidia menidia | reverse complement strand
TCAGATGTAATAACTCTTGTCCTCGTAGTTTGCGTTTTTGCAGCTTACAGTCCTCTCGCCTTCTTTCCGCACCGTCAGCAGAAAAAAGCTTTTTCTCCCAGTCGTGAAAGGCTTTTTGAAAATGGTTCCCATGAAGCAGCTCATTAATATTTGTCCACTGAACTCCTTTTCAGACCAGATGAAGAGAAGCAATTTCCCCGCGTGCTTTGATAGGAGCGCTGTACTAAAAGCACCGAGTCCTCTCTTTGGGCGGTTTTTCCGAGAAAACCATTTGTCATTATAAAGAATAAACTAAACAAACTAAAATAACAACAACAAAAAAACATGTTTTTTCTGTGGAACTTCAATGGCCACCATCACATTAAGATATAGCGCTGTGTGCAAAGCTTTATGGGGAGCACATTCTAACTCTTGAGTGCTATTTTGAATTGAAAACACGGTGAACTTTTCCTTGTTTTTCCCTTTCTCCCAAAATATCCGTGTTTTCAGACCATTATTTTTGCCTGTGACAACAAAGTTTTCTGTAACATTTCTCTTGCTTTTGCTGGTAATTTTAAAAACTTTAGTTAAAAGTATGACCATGACGACAGGAACATTTTTTTAACCTATTGGATAAGCTATCTGGGCTTTCCAGATATATTTATTATATAATATTGTATTAATAAAAAAGCCTGAGTCATGTTTGTTTGAGTCTCATAGAGCATGGGGTTGGTTCCGATGCTTCTGCTGTGTTGGACTAAGGCTCAAATCTCCCTGAAACGTGGAAAATGATGGATTTCCATCAACACAGCATAACGTTCAGAAATTCTGGCAAATCCCCCAGTTCTTTCAAAGCTCCAAGCGCCTGTCAGTCAGATGTTTAATAGGATTTTTTTCAAGAAAGGGCTTATTAGAACAGTAGGGTAAACAATAAATGCTTTCAGACAAGAAGAAGCACTGTGTTGTCCAGGTAACACAAATCTATAGCAGCGACTTCCCACTGACTGTAAGATGGTCTGCAAATGATCGGCTCAAAATTGCTCTTGTATAACAACTATCCTTCCATCAAAAACTATTCATTTGAGGCTTTCAGATTACATTTGTATCCTATTATAGAGACAAAGACATATATATACATATGTAGCATGTACTATATTTGCAGTAAGAAATTGCTCTATCTTAGTATACAAAGCTATTCTTTGTCTTCCTCCACCAATCTCTTGACTCGCATCTCTCATGTTTCATCCTCTGCTTTGCCCAAACATGATTGAACAAGATTTGGCTTGTAATCTTTCCTCAGTCTAGGCCATTGTCATCTTTATAACTACATTTGCTCTTTCGTCATACTTCATAGCGGTGGAACAGATGGCTATATGAAAAAGACTTAGATTTTTCTCCAAATTGTCACTGAAAGTCTTAAGAGGGCTGTGATGCTTGAAAAAAAAAAGCAAAACTGGAATATTTGTCCTGAACTGGGATGTCATCGCATGGTGGAAATCACTCATTGAAGAGCGAGTCAAACCCACTGCTCCCGGAGATTAAAGAGGAAAAATGCAACTGTCCTCAGGTTGACAGAAAGGATTACATGCCATATTTGATCATGTTTATTTTCCCGCATTCATTGTCCATAAATAGGCAAGAATAATGTCCAAATGAATGGCTGCAGAAGCTTGACCTCCCACTGCCACGGCAGCATCTGTCACAGTTGAGGGATGTGCTGGGTGCGCACTCCCATCTTTAGGAACGCCAAGCACCTAATTTCACTAGCAGAAAATTGGAAATGTCTCTTCTTTTTTTTTTTTTTTCGCCCTGCGTAGCAACTTCCTGGACGCTGCTTGGCAGCTGCCCGGGCGAGTTCAGAAAGCTGACCCAGCTGCTCGCGGCGTGTGGCTCGCTAAAGGAAACGGGGAAACGGATAGCATCGCTTAGCAGAGAGTCGTGTCAGATTTTGATGGGCAGCGAAACAGAAACAGCTAATATATTCAAGCCATTCAAGGGGAAAAGTGGAAAGTCGTTGAAAGTTACATCCCATGGCCATTCTTTCGTTGTTTTTTTTTTATGTATTTCATTGTAAGAAAGTCAGTTCATGCCTTTTTTGAGTTTGAGAGGAAGATACGGGGCAAATAACGTGAGAACCAATTAAAACGAGGAGCCTTTCCCGGTTTGCCATGAGGTGAAAAGGAAGGGCACAACCCAGACAAGTCGAATGAAGAAACAAACCAGGCAAGCAACCACTTGCACGCACTGAACAAAGCATCACCAATTAACCTAACATGCATGTTTTTAGGGGTTTGACAGCAATCCGGGGGTACCTGGAGAGAACGAACGCCTGCAGAAAGAGAAGACGCAAACTCAATACAGATAGGCAGTGTGAGGGGAATTGGGACACATTGTATCCTCAAACTATGTAACTCACATCTATAATGAGCTGTAACACATCCTCGTGCCGGAGACCCCATTACCCCGAAGAGCCTTCGGGTCCGTTTCTGCCACATATTGCACATATTCGACGTTTGCATTCTGTTGCATGCGGTTCGTCCTCAGGTGCTTTACGCCCTCAGAAACATTTCCCGCATTGAGAAAAAAAAAAAAAGCCGTACGTCGTCTTTATTTTTTATCTTTAACATCTGCTTTATTCCCACACAAACCGAAAAAGAGACAGAGGATGCCATTTTGTGCTGATTAAGTTTAACAACCCAAACAAAGGCAAAAGCATGGAAACAGCACATTTTAACTTAAAAAAAAAAAAAAAAAACAAAATTGACACTCTGGCCTTTTTTATTTTTTTTTTTTTTTGTTGTTGTTGTAGAAACTGTAACAGGATGTTTACAACTTAAAAAGCAAAAGGCTGAACACGAGATACAATGAGTTCAACAATCCCAATCGTGTACCCCCCCTAACGGGCTCGTAATGACGGGAAGAACTTGATGGATTATTCGTGTCACAATGTAACACGGAAGGTCATTCTATTTTCAGTCCACACTAATCATTACAATAATACAGATGTATGAAGTGACAGTTCCCATTAATGTAATCCAGCATTGCACATTTTGCTCCGTGTTTAACTAATTGAGGAAAAAGTGAGCCGTACCGTCACCTTTCACCTCTCCAGAGCCGCTGTTCATTAGTCAGTCGATTGCCACCTTTGGGTACGGGAATGATGAAAAATTGGCCGATGGTATTTCGGTTTCGGTGGGAAATGAGCAGACAAAGAGACGAGGAGAAACGAGCGCGATGGGAATTCGAAGAGGGACGCGAGCGCCTTATGGACCTCATCTGAGAAGGTTTGGGTCATATTTCTCACCGAAACCCAATTTCTCTGCATCACAATTAAGACGAGGAGGCTAACTAAATCCAGCAGACAGGATGTGGAGCGTGCAAAACCTGGGAGTTTATTCAGCATTTCACTGTCTGATTTAAGTGAATAAATGTCACTCAGTCTTTTGCTTTTATGGCTTGATTTAAAAAAAAAAAGTCTTGATGATGCTAGATGCTTTTTCCTTATGGTCGAAGCAAGCAGTTCTCCTCAAGTCTTTCACATTCAGCGAGATTTAATGGTCAGTTTACGGTCAATTTTAAAATTAGCAGGAAGCTGACATCGACAGGTTGAAAACTGAAAAATATGAGCTCGTGATATCCCCCCCCCCCCCCCCCGTTTCCTTCCATCGATAAGCAGGCAGTGGGAGGGCTCCGTGGCCCTGCTGTGTCAGCACTGTACACATCACAGCTGCATAAAGACAATCACACTTTCCATTTAAATGAAACGTTGCTTGTTTCCTCTTTTTTTTCGCATGAATCAATGAAAACGCTGAACAGACCTCCATTTCTCTTCAGCCGTGAAAGACGCCTCCGCGCACATCGGCCGGTCCACAGCAGTTTGGGTTTTTTTCTGAGCCACGAGCTGAGGAGGCAGAAAATGGGCGACGTATCAGTGTGATGCAAATGTTTCTCATTTGACCCGAGAGGGGCCGCTCATTCAGCTCGGAGCGATTTGCCCCCGGGGAGCGGGGATCCAAACGTGTGCCGAGATTAACGGCACCAGAAGATAAAGGATAGCGCATAAACAGCTTTTCAACAGAGTGTGTCAAAAGAGGTTTTTTTTCTTCTCTTTGACAAACCAGGAGCAAACTTAGATTTCCAAATCTGAATGCATCCCACAGCAATTCATCACATTAAGCATTAATATGCTGAAATTATTAAGCATGAACAACACTTTATACTCAGAAAGTCACACCTGAAATGCTATAAAAGTGCTAGACTTGTGCTTCTAGAACTTTTAACGTCTCTCAACTGGTCTCAAGTGGCAGTGATATTGATATGTAGATATTTATAAGAAATAAATTCACAGTCCATTGAGAGTTTCTCCTCTGGAGGTGTAGCAAGAAGTAACAACATTTGGATAAGCTGGCGCTGTGGAGCTGAATGCTGACAGAGAGAGGCTCAGCCGTACCGTGGCAGACCCGGTCCATTCAGAAAATCGATTTAAATCAGACGTCCAAACGCTGGGAGGATGGACGAGACATTTGGATGACGAAAGACAACACCTTGAGGCAGAAAAGACTAAGTTTGAAGAAAAAGGAAGGAAGATGTG
Organism: Menidia menidia; assembly: GCA_907169785.1. Taxonomy (NCBI): domain Eukaryota; kingdom Metazoa; phylum Chordata; class Actinopteri; order Atheriniformes; family Atherinopsidae; genus Menidia; species Menidia menidia. Next base: position 15,452,805 of record CAJRST010007779.1, on the reverse strand, counting down.
GGAAACCCAGAGGAGGCTGGATGAGGAAAGAATGAGAATGAAGATTGGTTCTGACAAAGCAACACTACAGAAATGGTGGGGGGAAACAGAGAAGTTCCATAAGGACGTGGAGCAGAAGAAAATAAAAGGGTTTCGGAAAGACCTGAAGCGTTCCAAAAAGCAGAAGACCAACATTGAGAAGCAAACCGTCAAATGCAAAAAATTTGGCGGTATAAAACACGGATTTAGACGAGGAAAAAGCCTTAATAGAGGAACACAAGAGGAACATGGAATAAAGCCAAGAGAACTCTAGAACTCTGCACCAAGACAGAGAAGATATGGAGCTGGACAGTAAACAGCCAGAAGAAGTTCAAGAAAAGTTTCAAAAGTGGGGGAATAGAGATGAGGAACTTCATCTTCTTTTTTTCAAACCTTTCCTGTGCAGCTGTCTGCTTGCAGAATAATAACAGCCACCGAGCTTCCGTCTCTCCATCGCCCCCCCCCCACCCCCCCACCCCCCATCAGCCTCTGCAGTGGTCAGAGCCCTCAAATGAGAATCCTCTAGGTGACACCAATGCAGTTCTACTCCATCCCTGCCTACCTTTCTGTTGCCCTGAACATCTGGATTTTTTGGGGGAAAATAACATACAACCTACCTACACTAGCTCTTAAACCAAGCCTAGGTACATGATGCCTACATTAAGCACGAGTTATGGCGTTTCTTTCTTTAGATTTCAGGCTTTTGCCATAAAGTGTCACCCCTACAAACAATGAAAAAAGCTTAGATTCTGTTCGTTCCTGCTCCAAAGAAATGACTAAAAGAATACCAGAGAGAAAATGCCAAGTGCAGACGTTAAAGGGTTAAGGCGCATTAGCACTGGCCTCACGTCTAATAACGGATCCTATTTTTCCTCAGTCTTCGGTCGCGCTTGTTTGTCCGTTCGTGACATGATTAGCCACAGCGGACCAGTCGGGCTTTTTAATGACCCCGCGGACTCATTTCCATTCCGCGCAAGCCGGAGAAAACTTTCCCTCCGCTCGTCCACGCCGGCCTTCTCGGAGCCGACGTGACCTCGATAAAAACTTCTCCGACCATAGAGAAGCCACCTCACGGTTTGGGCCGTCTGCTTGTCGTGTAAGATGGGACCGACACCGTCCCTAACCTCCATCCGGCATCGCGTCGATGGCTAGCGTTGGGAAGCCCTGGCACGTTTATGGACTGCCATTAGGGTTCAGAAGGGGTTGCGATACCCTGATAAGCTGGAGTTGGCTCTTTAAGCGGAGCATGTTTGTTTGACATCGAGCGGAAACGTTCTCACTCCGCCTCTGTGCGAATGTGCGAAAATGCTTTCTCAGTAAAGTGAGAACCGTTTATAACGCCGGGGAATAACTGTGTTTGCAAGCGTCTCAGAACTTCCACTGACGGTTTGCAGTTCTTTTTTCTTGGCGGTGTACTGTAGTTTCCTCCTCCTGTTTGCTCTGTTCCCCATCAAGCAGACACCTTTCGTGATCAATGTCACCTTTTCGATTCCTTCTCCTGTCCTCCTTCCCTCTCCATCTCGTTTTCCAATTTCCACATCCCTTAAGAACTCTTGACGGTGCTCCCCTTTCCACCCATCACCCTCATGCTCTGGCTTCTCATCAAGTCTGGGTTTCCTCCCTCCTCCTGGTTCCTCTCCAGTTTTCCTCAGACCCGGTCAGCTCTGCGGAGTAATTTAGCAGGCAGTGAGTCCCGGGCCTAATCTGTCACTTTGGACATACCAGCGGCAGCACGAGTGATTTCCCACCGGGGCCGCAGACACATCTAATCACATCCTCAGGGACGCGCGGAGAAAGAGGGCTCGGGCAAAGAATAACAGACAGGTGGTGAGAAAGAGGAAGAGGAAGACCATTAGGTAAACAGGCGGGCACACAACCCTGAATACATTAAGATGGGATTCCTGCCAATTAATAACCAGAGGTAGTCTGCCAAGTGCAAAGTCCAGGACCATGTCCTGTGGGATTTCCAAAGAATGGAAGTCCGACTGCCGTCGCTTAATACTAATTTTACCACTGCTGTCCATAACATGGCGCATTTTTGTTCACATTCATACAGATGTGTGCAAACTGGTTTGAAAAGGAGAATCGGGCCTTAGTCCTTCGAATTAGCATGGGACACCGTAAATAAAAGGCTTTCAGGTTCTGTGAACCGATCCGTTTCTGCCTGTCCATCGGTTTTGGCTCGGGGTGCTAAAAGTTGGCAGAATGATGGACCCAGCCACACATGGCGAGATTTATGTCGCTCTGGTCTCGTGTACCAGCTAGCACGGGGCCCGCGAACCGCCTCCAGAAAGCTCCGTGACAGCGGGGCAGAGGCTACTTTCAAACCGTTTGACTTTCTGGAGCTCAGCCGAGTCTACAGTAGTCTCACATTATCTGTCACAGTCTGGTCAAGGCAGAGCTTCACCCACTCAGCAGGGGAGGCCATTGGATGCAAGCCAGTGATAAACCATGATCAAAGAAAGGGAATGTTCTAGAGTCAAACTGAGCAGTAAGAAGTAAATAGTGTGCTTCCTGTTAAATCTTCTCTTGGCTTGGATCTTCCACACATCTTCAAATTAAATAAAGCATTAATTTGCCACTGATCCGATGTGCTTATAATTATTTTAAAAGGTTATCGATGATCACTCGTTGGTTTTAGTGTGAATGGAGTGGAAGAAGTCTAAGGGCTGCGAACAGCAACAGCTAATTAATCGTTCCTACAATTACCAGATGTAATCATTTTAGCTTTCTCATCATTAAAATTGAGGGAGCTCAACGTGATTAGAATCCTTTAAAGCAGTTTAGTTCCAGATTTGCCATTTGATTTATAAAAGATGGGACATAGATGGAAAGAAATGCCAGAATTCTTTTCAATAAATATTCACCCCAGAGGCAGACAGACGAAAGAAATGTATCGAGATTAAGCAAAAGATGTCCTCTCTGTTTAGTAAAACCAAAATTACTTTAAAACAGTGTCCCTGATTCCCGCATACGACTCCAAATGTGCAAAAAAAAGGATGGAGGATCAACAGTGATCTCATGTAACAAGTCAGGAAGTGTGTCAGTTTTCTGTTGTAACTGTGGATTAATGAACCTGATCCTACAGCACATTTCCCCCACTTTTGACATAAATGATTATTTCACCCAGTGATATTTTGCTATATACTAACTTTGAGCAAAAGAAAAAAACAAAAACAAACATCTTATTTGAGATGAATATTCTTATTCTGCCTGAATAGCGGTAGGGCAGAAAACGGATATTTGACTATTTTCTAAGACTTCCGCTGCTGGTTCGGTTTTTCCTCTTGTGTGTACTTCTGTTAGCTGAAGTACACACGCCCAAGAGTATGACGCCCACGCCCCCCCACCCGCACCCCCCCTTTGATTGAAGCAAAAGGCGGCCTCCCCTGTCAACCTGCACTCCGCATTTAGAGACTTACGTCCATATTACACCCACACACATTCCCTCCTGATTAAGAGATGGCGGATGGAAAGGGTGATGGAGAGGTGACAGAACGGGCATCGTGTTCATCATGGAGCTGGATGGGGTTCTGACAGCTCTGATGATGAATGGTCAGGGCCAGAGGGGAGGCGAGGAGCTGGATAAACTTTGTGACTATGTAAGTAGTTGGCTTTTTGAGCAGACGGGAATGTTTTAAAGCTATCAAACCCGCTTATATTCAGCCCCAAAAACTTGTTGTCTTCCCACTAAAGAAGAAGAAAGCCATCCATCTCCTGCATGACGAAAATACTAAAGAAGGGTCTTATTAGAAGGAGGCATTTAAGTGAAACACCTGCTCTTTTCTATGTGTTTTTCTGGGACTTTTTTTAAATTTTTTTATGACCTTTTGCTCAGTTGGGACTTTTTCCCTTACCATATAACCATCTGTAGTAGCTGGGCATGTCGGAGGTTTTGCGTTTCCCCCCCACTTCTCGTCTTCGTCGGTTTCCCTGCAGACCTGTGACCTGTCGACAACCTTAACCTTCGAAGTTAAGTTTCGGGTCTCGCTATTTTTTCAGCGATTTTCCTTGTGATCTTTGCATTTGGCTCCATTCACCGGTTTAGTGTCGCCACCCTGGGCACATCCGGGGTCTCGCCCACATCCACTAAAGGGCTGCATCCGCGTGACTAACGTAGAAATTTCAGCTCATTAAATTAAAAAAAGAACCTCGCTCAGAATGAGAAGAATTATGCTCTCTCTCTATAAAGAGGAGGAAGAAGACCCCCCACAGCTTCTGCTGATAACCGTAGAAAATTCTCTCCACACCCATTTCTAGGTTCATGAAAGTATTGAAAATAAAATAAATAAAAATAAATAAATAAATAAATAAATAAATAAATAAATAAATAAAAAATATAAAGAAAGAAAGAAAAAAGAAAAAAAGTTTTTAAAAAAGAAAATAAAAAGAAAAAATTAAAAAGAAAAAAAAAAGAAAATACTTTAGTTTAAAAAAACAAAACATTTCTGCTCTGATCACATCAGATTAATTCCCTCAAACATATAGAAAAGAGAGAGACTCCTGTCAGTATCTATCAGCCGTCTGTCCAGACAACAGAATGCCCGAGGATATGTGTGATTATGTTAGCCATGTGGGGCCACGATCAACATGTGCGAGGGTTCAGAACCGTGTGTGGAATGCGGATTAGAAAGAGAGGGGTTGACTCTCCTGGAGGTCAAAGGGCGGCAGCGTGATGCACAGCAGTGGCTAATTTGGGGGTTGGGGAAAAAAGTTTTGTACAAAAGAACATTATCTGGCTGGACTAAAGTTTTTTTTGTGTGTTTTTACTCTTAGATTTTGTTGCACTGACCACGATGAAAAGATAAATCATTGAAAGAGCCGGCAGATACTTAAGAGGACTGAAGCACCATAATATTAATTTTTCATCATCTTTAAATGACTTCTTAAGTAATGATAAACTCCTCGGGGGTAAAAAATCTTATTGGAGGATGTATCTCATTAAAAATAAAACAATAAAAAGCTGCAGGGGAGGGAAGATAATATCAGTCCAAGTTTAGTTTTCTGCTGTAAGCAACAGCTTATTGCTTTGAAAAGCTAATTTTACAAGGAAGTTTCAGGTGCCACCGTCTTGATTCTATAACAGGATGACATTTTATTTGACTGAATTTAAATTCTGGGTCAGCGGCTTCACTTTGCTAGCTTAAAGTAGAAAGTTTAGAATTAAATTACTTGATCTTGTGACATAACAACACTGTCCACCACTGTGTTAGGCAAGCTTAAAAGAAAAAAAGGGGACTTCAGTGTCTTTTTTTTTTAATTTGGCAAGTCTTATGAACTCTGAAATCTAAGACGTTGTTTCAAGGAAGATAAATGACATTGTGCCTGGGGATCTGAAGTTAGTAAGCGGGGCTCTTTGTTATTGCAAATGTGTCCTCAAAAAGGTTGAAAAGAACTCAGACGAGCACGGTAAACAGACTAAAAGCTGTTATATCTCAAGCAAAATGCAGTCGCTTGATGTTTGGCACCCCCCTTCACTGCAGGCTA
>CAJRST010007779.1:15406575-15429315 GCA_907169785.1 Menidia menidia | reverse complement strand
TGATCATCCTCTTTTCAACGTTAATGTTTGTTTATGCTTCAGACACTGAAGACCATTTCTTTGGACAACATATGAGCAAATTACACTTGATTATCCAAGTTTTTTTACTTTTATGGATATTGTAATCGGGCGTTCTAGCTTATAAACGTCTTTCATAGCCAACATCTCATCAAGATGCTAAAAGTGGCCAAAGTACATTAGAAGTGGGCAATGGCGCAGTTTGGCTAAGCTCTCCGATGTGTGCATCACTGAGTCTGGGTCATAAAACGTTAATTGTACCGTGTTGTCCACTAAAACGGAGCCGTTGGAATGGGTGACGGTAGGCATTTGGAGCGGTAATTCGACCCCACACACGTCACCTGTGTGAGTTTGCTCTGCTTCGAGAAGCTGGATTTTTTTTCTCTCGCCATTTCAGTAAATGATTAACTTAACTCATTAGCTTCATATCGTTTTCCAAAAACAAGCTCAGCTTGAGCCCAAAAGCGCTGCCTCTCCCTTTTCTCCCTGCCGCACGCCAGTCTCAAAAACAGCCCTGTGTCAGACACCTGTTTGGGAGTGGGTGGCTGGCCAGCATCCGCCGTTTGAGGCTGCGGCATAAAGGAGTTTCTGTTAAATCCTCCTCCCCCCTCACGCTCTCCCCCATCACTCATGAGCCGTTGTCCCCTAAAATAGAAGACAAACAACTCTCCGACGTGACGAACCAGATTTTTTCGGCCCACCAAACCCAAGCTCCTAAAAAGAAAGCAGGAAATAGTCACCCACATCCACCTTGCGGATGTGGTTTTCTTTTTTTTCTCCAGGTTTTAGCTTACCCCCCCACCCCCCTCCTCCCTCCCATTGTGTCTTCTCACACGCCCCCGCGAGAAAAACTAACACATGACATCAGCCTCTGCGTTTTCTCTGAGGCAAAACACTGTTTGCCATGATCTCACGTCTGCATAGCTCACACACTGACACACACACACACACACCTACACACACAAATACACACAAGGCTGCAGGCATGTGGACGGCCCCGCGCGCTGCTTCATCAGCGTCCGGCGATGAGGAAACTCGGTCACACCCAGCTCCGCTCGGGCCAAAATGAATAAACGAATGTGGCGAGACGCCCACTGACCCAGACGATGGCCGGCCGGAACCTCCTACCTACAACGTTGGAGCCGCAGACCGCTGGGGGTGCTCCCGTCGGGGCCGGCCGCGGGGCGGCCGCATGCGCTCGAGGCCCCCGCTCCACCGAGGCGAGTGGAGCTACAACGTCATGGCACTGCGGGGCCCAGGCGCGCTCACATGGGTTCATCGCCGTCCATTGGGGAGCGCAAATCCAGGGCCTTGTCTCAGGAACAGCCTGAAAGACAGAGGAACAAATTACTGGCATGGAGATTTGACGAGGGCCGGCTCGATTCCCAGCTGGGGTTTGCATGTTTGTTTGGGTTTTCTCTGGGTACTACAGCTTTCTCCCAGAGCCCCAAAACAGACATGTTGCTCATTGAAAGCTCCGAATCGCCGCTAGGAGAGAATGCGATTCTGTGTGGTTGTGTGTCTCTGTGTGACCCTGCGCTGGATCTCCTTCCTCCCAGAGTAAAAAAAACATGCATGTTTGGTTAATTAAAGACCCAAAGGAGTGAGTGTGTGTGTGGTCGTCTTGTCACGCAGTCTCTGTGTAATCCTATGATGGAAACCTCCGGGGTCTGCCCCCCCCCCCCTCTGCTCCAGCGGTATAGAAAATTAATGAATTAATGATCAGGCGGGCTGTCCAAAGAGAGCAAAAACTACAGATAAAGGAACTGACATAGCCAATTAAGCCCCCACCTCAGCCTTTAAATAGGAAAAACTCAATATTTTAAAGCAGAGGCGCACTTTTTCGATCCGACCAGAACCCGTCCGTTTACTCCACTGGAGCACAAAAAAATAAGATAAATAAAAAATAGGCAGCTGCGTTCAAAAGTCATGGAGATGATAAGAAACCCAATGAAAATCAGAACAGCTAAACCCTCTGTGGTCTAATGAGCAGCTTGTCCACCCGGGATGGGAATCGACTTGACGTTATGCCAAGCCAGGTCTGGGGTGAGGGGGGGGGGGTAGGAATGCCTGAGGGGCCTTCTGCAGGAGCGGGCCACATGAAGGAATATAATCCAGCTCGCATAGTCCACCCACCAGCGTCCGCCAGGACTCGGTGGCCGAGGAGAAAAGCCCACAACGAGGAGAGACACCGAGCTATTCTTTCCGCCCGGGGCGCGCGCCACAAACGGGGCCTTTGTTTTGTCAGGGAAAAAAAAAAAAAAAGGGGGTCGCGCATGGAACGGCCCCCGGGACGCACACTGATCACATTCACATGCGTGAATTGTAAACAAATGCACGTCACTCACCAGTACGGGGAGCTTTAAAGTGGCGAAGAGCTGCCGAGTTGTCAATTATTTATTGACAACCCCCTCCCCCACCACCACCACCAATCCAATTTTTTTTTTATTGATGAAAAACCCTCAGACACGTGATGGAGTCACATCACATGACTTCAGCAGATTTGACTTTTCTTGTTTTTTTTTTTGTTACGCAACAGTTGAGAGGGTGGTTTGGTTTGCGGCACGGTCAGGGCAAACGCACACACACACACATCGCGCCGGACCCCAGCGTGTGCGTTTGTGTGTGTGGGAAAGGCCAAAAATAAACTCTGTGCACCAACAGCCGAGCACACCATTCCCTCCTCCACTTCAAATGGACCCTGACTGATGTGAGCGGGTCACGGAGGGCCTTATCGGCTGAAACGCCACGGCCTCTCTGAAAAGCGCCGCTTCTGTGATAGCGCTTCCACCTCGAAAAGACGAGAGAAAGGGATGGCGCGTCCACGGTAAAGGAGAGGCGCACGAAAGCCATGGAGCCCATCACCAGGAATAAATCGGTTCAAGCAATATTCTGTCTCAGTGGATGATTTTATAGCAGGGATCGGGTCCACGTCGGTTTGGAAATGGTTCAGTTTTCAGAATTCTGTTCCCAAATGTGCCAGTGACAATACTTGAAATTGTTTGTTTATTTGATATTTTATTTGGTTAACACGCTTTAATATAATCTTGATTTAAAGATATTTGTTAACTCCCTCCCCCTTTCTTTTGGTGCAAAAGCTTAAAATACTATTGAGCCGACCTTATTTGGTACAGTCCCCCTGTGATGCATGTACTTCCTGGACCCAACTATGGCCACCAAACCTGGTTGGGCAAAGATGTAGGAGATATATGAGGCACTTTGAAGACTTTCCTGAATCCATATATGTCACGGTGGGCAAGTAGGGTTTGAGGAACAGAAATAAATAACAGAATACTGTCTGATCGTCATCATTGGACATTTTTCATTGCAAAACTGGTGGCTGGGAACTTCCCATCTGCAGAGACCTGATCGTGTGGGTGACTGGCCCTCATTGCTAGGTTCCGCCACCGTTATGGTGTGACCAGGGTAAGAGAGTCAGCCAATGACTGCCGGGTTTTTTGTGTTGTTTTTTTTCCCTTTAATTTTTCGCTGACCCCTTCAACTTATTACCGCAAACGTTTTCCTTTCCTCCAGATCAGAGGAATCCGAATTAATAAAAATTATCCGTAACTGAAATGGCCCTTTTTCTGTAGCAAATCAGCTCCTGCTTAAACAGGTTCTCAGAGTTAAAACGGCCTCCGGCCAACTAAATGGCAGCCTGAATTTTTCCCCATCGGCATACACGTATGACACCAGCTTTGTTTGGGGTTTAAGGTTTAATTCTGCTAAAGAGACAATATTCTAACACTGGCTGGGGCTGCCATGGCGACGGGGGACCGCTGGGCTAGCGGAGCTGCGAGTGGAGGTCATGTGACCCGACACAGGAGAGCAGCGCTTTGAGGGGGAGAGGAGACACCGAGAGGAGCTCTTCGAGGATCGAAATACCATCCCCTCCTCGACAGAAGAGGTAGAACAGGAAATCCAGTACTCACTCACACACTCTCTCACACACACACACACACATATATGCACACGTTTGTTTTTTTCAAAAGCATTTGGAGCACTGTGAAGGGAATCAATTGCCTATGTAACATTAATACTTTGTGAACCGATTTTGACCCGCGGCTGGCTTGCGTGAGTCATCGAGCGTGTTCAAATATTTTCTACTCATCCCGGAAGGTGGCACAACACCCCCGCGGGCTGACACCCGGCTGGGAAGTTGGCACCGGACCCATCTGGCGCGCCTCCCGCTATGCTAACTGCTCGCCGGGCGTCGGGCCAGCCCTGACAGACACCTTCCCCCCCCTGAACGCATCCAGCATCTCCCGGTCACCTGTGACCGCGCCGCCTCAGGGTGGTTGTGGCTTTCTGAACGCGCCAATTTCAGATACTTCCAGAGACGCCGCCCATTGTTTGTTTTCTTTAGAAAAAAACCATTAGAGACAAAAGTCATCGCAGGACTGAATGTTGACAACAATAACTATACGGCAGCAGCTTCAGGCCAGTCATTTAAAACTAATTTATTTCATTGTTTCTACTAAAAAGCAGCTCCAGATGTGGCCATGCTCGGTTTAACACCAACGCGCAATTGAACACAACCTGAGCCTGTGGATATCTTTATGCAACTCTGGTTTCCGACTCATTTGCCGGTATCAAAATAAATACCCCCTCAGAGAAAAAGCTGCTAGTCTTAAATAATTCATTTGAAAAAGAAAAAAGTGAAGAAAAAAAATGCAAAAAACAAGCTTATTCCATGTGGAAAAGCAGGAAATTGTTTTCACTTATGTCTGAGAACAGACTAAAAAGTTTGATCTCTTCAAAAGATGGTGCGAGGATTTGAAACGGGTCAGTTGAAGCAGGGAAACATCTAAAACATGCAGGACGGCAGAGCCTGAGAGGCCTGTCACAGGGTCCGGCCTCAGCCAGGAGAACATGACCGACTCTGCATCTGGAAGGCGCTTTAATTCCATTTGTATCATATGACCGTCTGCCTCATCCCAGCAGTTTAGCAATTAAAGCGACATCCTGTGTGTAATAAGATAAGAGCTGAACTTTTTTCCCCCCTCGACAAGGTCGGGCTCTGTACTGGAAAAAGACAGTTGACACGTCAAATGGTTCCAAACTTGAAGTCTATCAGTTATTTGATTCTGCCCGGATCACCAGCTGTCTAAGACAGACTGTGCTGCTATGTGGAAGCAAAGGGAAAGAGTTTTTATGCACATCATCATCATAATATCAATAAAAACAATAATGGTAATAAAAAAACTGGTTGCCTTCAGCCAAATCCACTCGAAAGCGAAACACATACAGCCTAATCCTACAAATACACATCTGACATGGAGAAAAAAAAAAACACAGATCGACAGGACCCACATAACTGATATGATCATTACCATGGCTGCCCGCATTAGGTCTTTGTTACACTTCAACTTCAAAAAAGGGAACAATTTGGCAACAGGAAGTTTGCAACCCAGCCGTCTTTCAGGGTGCGACGGATGGAGGGAAGGGTGGATGAGGCCGATCAGCCCCGTGGTGCTGAGGCCTCGCTTACTTTCCACAACACGGACAAGAGAGCCCAGACAGGACAGGACCCGTTCCTACTAGCGCACTGGCAGAAAAGCCTCCGGAAGAATTACTGAGGCTTTGGTACAGCCTCTCACTCCTGTGATGTTCAACAAATCCAGAGTAAATGCTACAGAGTTCTCTTATTCCAGATTACCTCGGGAATATCTCAGGGCTACAAGTCTGACTGTGAAAACGGACCATGACTGAGGTCATGCGGCTGTAGAACAAGCCCAAACCATCAGCCTCCAACACCGTGTTCCACAGTTGGCGTGAGGCATTTGTGTCGATATGCTGGTTGGTTTTCTCAGAAGAAGCAACTGTGTAATCTCACAAATATCCTCACTTTTGGTTTCATCTGTCCAAGGGACATTATTCCAGACTATCTACTCATTTTTGTTGTTTTAGGTTGTTGATGCTTTTTGTAATCGTACAATCATTAACGGTAACATTTCACATTCTAACCAAGGCCTGTCGCTCAACATAAATGTAACATGCTTTCTCTGCTTATAATAGGACTCCCAGGACATCATTAAGAAATTTCAAAGGACCAGCGCAGCGTTCACTGACACCTGCGGGATCCAGACAGGCCTAAACTCTGTCCCTGTGGTCCTACTTTTTTTTAAGGAAAAAAAAAAGAAAAAGACACTCATTTAAATCAATTGTACCAATAAAGAGATGGGCCAAATGGCTTACATAATACCTAGAATAAAACTATAAACACCGGGCTGCGATCCAGTGGAGCTGGCATGTGCAATGGGACAGAAGTGGAGCAGAGTGGATGATGGATGGGGAGCAGGGAGGAGTGCAGAGGGAGACAGGAGGCAGCTTCAAGCCCAGAAGAGATGATCTTAGCTAATCTTATCAAAGAAATCTTATTTCCTGAATTAAATTCCTAAAAGGCCTCCACGTGGTCTGGCTGGCCTGGGTTTATTTTACTGCTGGTGGTGCATGGGTTTAGATAAATGGCCCCTATCACTTGTCTCTTGAAGACACAAACTGGATTACATTTACCCCCTCCTGTTGTAGTATTGTACTCTTCAAATTCTACTTTTCGTTTCTACCTGTTAGCGAAAAAGGCAAAAAAAATACCGGACATTAGGTTCCATGAAATGTGCAACTTCGTTTGGGTTTTTTTCCCTTCTTCTTGTTTTCTTTCCACTGTCACGAAAGAAATATATACCGTCAGAGGGGGCTCAGTTAAAAGAAGTTCAGTTCCTCACATTTGCTACTGCTCTGACACACTGCGATACTTCAGCATTTCATGGAGCCATAAGGTGACAAAGTGCTGAGATGTCCCACAGCCCCGAAGGCCACACTGGCCCTCACCTGCTGCTACCTTCCCGCCACACAGTCTCCTACACCCGCTATCTTTTTTTCCTCCACAAATGCACAAAAGGCCTCCGAAATTTAGCTTTTCGTTGATTTATTATTTCTTATTGTTCACTTTTCGACCTAGAAGTTAAATTTCCAAAAGGAGAACGCGCTGAACTAAGTTTGCTGAATGGGATGCGCATCCTACCTGTCACTCTAAAGACCTCTGCCACTTGATGTCAGCTTCGGTTCCGGTGTGTGCGTGTACGTGCGTGCGCGCGTGTTCTTCTCCGCTCCAACAAACCGGTTACGAGTTAACCGGCCCTGACATCTTTGACGTTTTAAGTTCCACCGTCCACGAGCCGCTGAGTGAAACATGAACCGTTTTTAGAAAAGTTTGACTCGCGCCACCGCTCTGTCCGGGGACTCAGTCAGAGTTTGTGCTCGAGCTGCTGCTCGGGTCTGTTCTTTTTGCCGTGTCCGTACAGAGATCGTCTATGTTGACAGGAACGATGACGAGCAACTCCTTCGAGTAACTCCACGCGAAATGTGGTGCGCGTATCCTATATGATCAAAACGTTGAGATTTGGCTTACTTTGTTGTCCAAAGAATAACTAAACAATAAAGGTGTTTTTAATTACTTACTAAATTATTACTACAATAGTTTTTTGGTTTCGACATATGGATAGGAGTAAGAAGAAACTAGACCACTCTGTCTATGATCAGTTATTCCTTCTACATATCAAGTACTGACTTTGATACGAGAAGTAAAGTTAGAAAAATGTGTTGTTTTCTGCTTTTATGGCGCGTTAACCCCCCGGTTTAACGCGCATGTTGCTTGTGTGTTTAAACTTCTTTTCACGGAGCCGTGGCAGTGATTTTAAACTCGTTTCCGGTCAACGCTTTATGTCAACATTTCCTTAAGCTGTAGAATCGCTATTGAAGTGAGACCTCTTCCTTTTTCTGGGATCTCCGGTGCACATTCAGGCTGTCAGCCCACTCTTAAAGGAACATGCTGCAAACTTACTGATGATTTCTGGCTGAAAACACGGCAGCCTCCGTAGAGGGAGTTGGCTCGTTTGGGTTTAGCCATATTCAAGCCTGATATTTTTAACCAGCCTTCCAAGGAACAATAGGACGGTGGTTAGAATGGTATGTATTTTTTCCCCATTGCCACACTTTTAAAAAGTCCATTAAACTTCAATATTTGACTTAACAATAAGCAGAATTCTTATGTTTAAGAATAGTCGTTTTAAAAAACGTCATAATATCGCTGTCAATCTTTGAGTAAACCCAGACTTTGTCATCTTTGTGGACAGGAACACAAACTTTGTCCCCACCATGAGGCCATTGCTGCTCACTACACTTTAAGTTTCCCCTCTCCTCGAAATCTGATCAAATCAAGGGGAATTAAGCAGAGACGATCATCAAGATTTGTCTTTTTATTCCAGCAACAAAACTGTAAAGCGAAGCCAACTTGCATACAGATGGGAGGAGGAAATAAAGCATATTGACTTTCTAAACATCCTTTATCAAGTAAATTTTCAATAAAAAAAAGGAATACATTTTCTTGTGCGTTTTTATTCTTTGGACAGTGCGCAACATTTTGTTCATATGTAGGGATCAGGAATTAACTGTTTAACTTAACAGTTTAACTTTAAGTTAGGTTGCGTCACGTTTTGTATACGAATGATGGTGTGGGACTGTAATTTAAATGACACTGATTTTCATTCTCTTATCACATCTAAAGGTAATGTTGTAACTGTAACTACAGACTCTAGCAGAGAATTGAAAGAAAGAGAATCAAACATCAAACCAGGATCTATTCAGATCTTCGTGCAGAAACTTGGCTCTGAAAATGCAGTCTTAGAACGTAAAGGCACGAGGAAATCTGAGGAACAATTGCATGAGAACAGACAAGATTTTTTGCACATTAACTAAAAAAAAATGAAAATGAAGAAAAAAAAAAAAAAAAAAAATCAATGAAAATACTGATCCTGCTTATTGTAATCACAGTGGCCCCAGAAATGACTGTAACATGCTTTGTGTTTTTCTTAAAAGCACAATAAATGATTCATTCCAGCTGCAACAAAGAAAAACAGGAGCCAGTGAGATGCCAAGAGCTGGCCTTAGGGGCCTGTCCCCTCCGAGGAAAGCAGCAGGGATACGTCAAAGAGGACGCAGAGGCGCGTTGCGGAGCTAGGAAGTGTATGTACACATTATGGGAAACACTGTCCCCGATAATAAAAAAAACATTCAACCCTACAGTGAAATATGGAGGGCACTGCCTCCGATACAGATACACACTGGTAGGCAAAAACTACCTTCTTCTTCTTCTTCTTCTCCGCATTATGGAAAACTCTGCTTCCGATAATGCTGTCAGGACGAGGAGAAGTGTACACGGACCAAAGGGCTGGAGAGGCATCCAGAGGCGTTTGTCAGGTTTCCCTCTGGTGAAAGGTTTAGAGGGAAAAAAAACAAACAAAAAACATGGTGCCCGATCGCTGCTTCGGCTCACGGCCGTCGGTCTGCGTGCACACTTCTGTTAGCAGATGCTGCTTTTGTCATTTCGACAGTATAACTGTCATAATTATGGGAGGCACTGCTCCCGATAATTATATATGTTCTTTTATAAAAGGCGACTCTTCTTTTTTAAAAAACTATTTATAGTGAACCCTGCCACTGATAAATAAATAACACAATAAATAGACATACGGTTTTTGTTTCAGTGCCACGTGTGTGAGATTTTTTTCCCCTCGAGGTTTTTTTTGTTTGCTCGTTTTTGTCTTTTTTGGAGGGCAGATGACGGATTAGCGTCAAAGCCTTGAGGTGGAGGAGTCGGATAAGGTCCTGCCCCGCTGGGTGCCTTGTGGATCTGATGAGCCGTGTTGTTAAAACCCGGCTGGGGGGGTTTGAACCTTAAGCTCCAGCAGCAGTGATACAACAAAGGGTGTTTATATGGTTTGCTTTAGCTTAATACGCTGCCCTGTTAAATCTTTTCTCTTTTGGTTGATTAGTCGTTTTTTCCTTTGTATTTTTTTTTTTTTAAGTTTTATTTGCATCCGAGCGGGGCAGACAGAGGCTGGGACTAAGATTTTTTACCTGAAAATTAAAAACCAATTTTAAAAACATGGCTATAGCCCGCTCGTTCAGAGGGCGAGATCCATTCAATTGTTTAAGGACGTCATTGTTAGCACCAAAGTATTCAAGTGTAGCGATCGATTAAGGCTTTTTTTCCTTCGCGTTTTGGCTTTGGATTTGCTCGCACGGGGGACGGGGGGTTTATACGCGGTCGATCTTTTCTCGTTTTCTAAAATCTGGTGGTTAAGGACAAAGTTCTGCCTTCCACGACGTGATCGCACATGAGGACGGGGGCGGCTTTCAGGCGCGCGCCTTTTAGATTTCGTTGTCCAGGGACCAGATGTCCCCGGCCAGAGAGTTGGCGCAGCCCTGAATGGTCCAGGTGGCCAGGGCGAACTGGTTGCGGAACAGGTCGGCGTCGGCCTCGGGGTGTTTGATCTTCAGGGCGTCCAGGTGGCCGGACAGGGCCTCCAGGGTGTGGGAGCCGGAGCCCAGCAGGATGTGGCGGAACGGGCTGTCTCTGGGGGAGACGTAGGGCGACAGGAAGTTCCTCTCCACCTGAGGGGGAAACCGACAGCATATTCTTAAACTGGAGAGGCTGCTGACAAGCACTTTGAATAATCAATAAAATGAAGAAAAAAAAACTACTGCATCCAAAAGCTGGCATCCTGTTGTATACACACACACACAATCTCGTCCTGACTTATTTGGTGTGCATTTTTGCTTTTTTTTTTTTGCTTTTTAAGATATCTGGGAATAGTGGGACCTGATGAGTTTAATAAATGGACTTTGTCATGGTACAGGTAGTTTTTCTTTGTATAGGCTCAGTGGGTTTATCTTTATATTTAAAACGTTTGTTAATATATTTAATTAAATGTTTTTGCAATTTGGTCCTGATGGGACATATTATTCATTTACAAAATGTTAATCACACAATAAGAACATGATTGGTTGAAAATGTATGAAAACATTTTGATTTAGATTTCAAACAGTAGTGTCTGATAGCGTCCACTATGAGGCCAAGAGGTCAAAGTCGAAAGAAAAAAGAAGCATGGTAAAGAGAGGCAAAAATGTAGCGTGGGACCGGCCGGGAGGTCCAAAGCCATCCGGGTTCCCCGGGGTCTCACCGTCATGATGCGGTCGTTGAGGATGCGGCACATCTCCACGTCCTCCAGGTCGCTGTTCTGGATGTCTTCCGCCAGGCTGCGAGAGGCCCGGCCGTAAGAGCCCGAGGCCATGATCAGCCACTGCACGGTCAGCGCTTCGGGGAACAGCTGGGGCTGCATCTGGACGCGCAGCACAAAACAAAACACCAAAAAAGGAGAGTTTTAGTAGCCTTCCTCGTTAAAGCGGAGTGACGCGAAACCCGGCGGCGGTGGCGCTCACCGACAGGATGGACTTGACTTTAGTGTTGATCCTGCGCACGTGGCCGCGTATGACCGAGTCGTACTTGACCAGGTCCATCTGCAGCAGGTGGTCGTGCACCAGCCGCAGCGCCAGGTGGCCGGCGAAGCGGGCGGCCGTCTCGGCCAGCTGGGGAACCTGGGCCGAGGTGGCGCTGTACAGCTTCTCCTGGGTGTCCAGCATGGTGCCAAAGTACTGGTAGTCCTGAGGGAGGGGGGGGGGGGGGGCTTTATTAGTTCACAGCTTTGATACCACGCTTCTACCTGAGAGACTGATGGAACACTTACCAAGTCACCGGCGGCGAATCTAAACGACACGGAGGGAATCCCGGAGACGGCGATGAAAGGATAGGCTGCGCTGTCCATTTTCATGGGCTCCAACCTGAAAGACAGGAACGCGTGACGATGAGGAGAAGATCTGATGGGGGGGAACATTTGAACTGAACTGCCGTGGGCTGTCCGAACAGGGCAGACTTACACTTCTTTCTCCCAGTTGCTCTTTGCAAATTGCTCAAAGAGAGTACCGTCCTTGATTTTAACCTGCCGAGGGGAAGAAAAAAAAAAAAAAAAAAACGAAAAAACTTTTTTTTGGGGCATCTTAAATTGAGTTGAAAAATAAATTTTTTTAATAATAAAAAATAAAAAAAAAAAAAAATTTCCTGTACCTCTTTCAGAGCCTTTTCAATCAAGCCGTGCATCAGAGGACTTGCTGCTACTTTAAAAGAGTTTCGACCTAAAAGAAAAAAAAAAAACACAATTACACCCTGTATTTAATCCTAAAATTGTTCTACAGGAAGTTTTCAAACATGACTGTAAATACCTGTTACGATGCCATCCAGGTCGATATAGGAGAAGGCCTTCATGCCCAGAGAAGACAGATATCCCTGCATGTGGAGGCAGACAAATGAGCAAACTGAACAGCCGGAGAGGAAAACCACAAATTTGAATTTGCTGTGCAGTTCTTGCCTCCAACCACTCGGTGGCGCCAACGCTCCCGTATTCCCCAGCGCTCCAGCTGGCGAACACTATGCTCCTCCTTGGTTTGAACCCACCTGTGAATGAAAAGCGAAAATCAAATCGCAAGGTTTCATTTAGAAGTCTAAGTTAATACCGACTCTGCCGCTGTTTCAATTTTTTTTTCTTTTACTGTTCAGGCTTTGAGGGGTGCTGTAATGCTGCCCACTGCTCTCAGCAGGACTGACAATTTAAACATTTCTGAGTCATCCCATCCAGTCGGCAAGGCTCCTAATCTGGCACTGAAATTTTAAGTGTGAAAATTTGCCTCCATTGGAACGTTGTGGTGGGAAAACTCCGCCTGAGGGGCTTCCTCCACACAATTCCGTTGAGTCAATCGGAACCAAGTTCCAGCTATAAATACCAAAAAACCAGCCCACTCACCATTCTCCACCATGTCTGAGATGGCGCGGGCCAGCTCAGCGAGGACACTGGTACCGACGGTGGACGAGGCAAAGCCTTGTCCCCACGCGTCTCGCCGTGCCCCGATGACCACGTAGCGGTCTGGAAAAGAGACAGGAGTCCTCTGCGTTTAGGGCACACCCAGGTGCTCATTCCCCCCCCCCCACCCGCGTTTGACGGGCACTCGGCCGTACCTGCGTCTACGAAGCCTTTGATGACCCCGAACACGTTGTGGATCTTCTTCTCGGTGAGGACGTTGTTGACCTCCACGGTGACCGTGTCGCTCTCGGCCCCCAGCTTGAAGTAGCCGTCCCATCCCCCAGGCAGATTCGGACCATCCAGCTCTCTGGGGACCAAAAAATAAATGAATAAATAAATTACAGTTCTCAAATCTCTGCGTGTCTGATGTGAGAAGAGTAGGGGGACACGTTGTCACATGCTCTGTTAATGTGAAATGACACTAAACCTATGGGAATAAAGAAATATGAGTGGGAGAAATGGCTAAAATAGCCAACTGTAAACAATTGATTTTCAGGCTAAAGAATAAGATGGGTAGTATTTATCCAAATATGGGGTCCAGACTAGGGCTGCAACGATTCGTCGACGTTGTCGACAAAAATCGATAATAGAAAAAGTCGATAATGAATTCCATGACGTGTTTTTCCAACAGAGTGAGACATCTCACTTAATTACAATCTGCCCAGAGTCACCTGCACAACAGCGTCGCGGTTACAGAAATGGCGGCGTCCAACACGCGTACAAAAACTTCCAAAGTTTGGGAGCATTTTATCCTTGATACAACGAGTAAAAAAATTACGTGCAAGGTTTGCAAAACAGACCTTGCGTATCACGGCAGCACCTCGGTGATGCATGAGCATTTAAAAAGAAAGCATGTTGGGCACTTAAATTAAACGGAGTCTGACTCGCCTCGGTAAGATTTAAGCAACAATAATGCTAATATGTTTTGTCTTTTATGTACATTATACATTTTCTAAGCGTTTTTTCACTTTAAAAGAGAGCTTTAACGTTATGCCTGACTGTGCCTGACAAACGCATTCTTATTTACGTTTTGTAACAGCTGCAAAGTTGAATAAAAGATGCATTTAGTACCCATTTTTCTTGTGTTTATCATTTTCCACTTAACTAAAGCAACTTTATGCCATTTTTAAGAAAAAGTTAATAACTATTCGATTAGTCGACTAATCGTTTCAATAGTCGGTGACTAGTCGACTATTAAAATAGTTGTTAGTTGCAGCCCTAGTCCAGACATGAATTTCATGAGAGGGTCGAGTGGAGAAGTTATGCTGATGCATTTTCATGTAAACTATGACCCAAGTGTGACAAAATTATGATCGGTGGGAGGGGGGAGACTGTGTCAGGGGAGTTTCTGGCAATGTGGATCATGTGCATGTTGATGCATGCAATTATCATGTAGTAGTGGTCTGTTTCATTTATTGTCTTTCTGTGGAATCATGTTTTTTATTTTATCCTTGTTCAAGTTTGTGTGTTTTTTATTGCAATGTTAAAAAGCAAATCACAAAAAAAGTTAAAAAAATCTATTTTTTAACCGCTCAGAAAACCAAACTCTCTACTCTGTGTCAGAGTCTCACCTCAGAATCTTTTTTGCCATCCCTAGCGTGATCGTCTGGGCCAGGATTTTGGGCAGGCCCGAGGACGCCACAGGGGGAAACTGGGTGTGGTTGAAGGAGGGGAAGCCGGGAGTGTAGGGGTCGCCTGAACCCATGTGCACCTGCGGAGCGCCCACAGAGGAAGCTTTCAGTATGAGGCGAGCATCGGTTAAACCGTTTCACGACAACCTGAAACTTTCCCAACTCAAAAAAAAAAAAAAAGAAAACACTTTAAAACTAACCCATTGGAACTTCTATGTCATGCCCTGAAACAGCATAACAACCCTCCTTTAAGAACCCGCCCCCAGACAGATAATTTAGTTTTTAACTGCAAGTCAATCGGGACAAAACAGCTTCCATCTGTTTGTTTTACTGATGGAAGTTGAATTCCCCCCTGTGAGCACGGATTAAGGGATCCAATTTTCAGTGAGAGCCTGAGCTAATCCACGGCCGCCTTTTCATCGCCTTTCATTTTGTCCCCACTCACATGTCCATAAAGCTCAGTTTCGTCCCCGATAGCCTGGTCTGGGTAGATCAGCACGGCAGAGGCGTTCACTCTGGCAGCGTTGGCTACCTGTGAGCAAAAAGGATGGAAAAACGACATAATATAACAGCGTGCGAGCGGGGTCAGGGGAAAAAGGGAGCTCTTCATACAGAAATGACTAAAAAATACCCACCTTCTCAGCGAGGCTGATCTTTCCAGATTTGACCAGCACCACTCTCCCATTCATGTCGATGTTCTTATCCCTCAGCATCCCAAAATCCCTCTCTTGTCCGTAATTTGCGTACAGCACTGCACCCTGCACACAAAAACCCGTTTCGTAAGCGAACTGATCCCATTCGTCCCCGCGTGGCCTTCCGTCTCAGCCCCCCCCCCCCCCCCCCCCCGCTGCTCACCGTCACTGATCCGGTGGGGCTGTAGGACAGGAATCCCTTCGGACTCTCCTCCGAGCGGTTCCTGTACAGGATCCGGTTGGAGCCGGACGCCGGGGGGTCGTGGACCTTGACAAAGTGCTCGTCGGTCCACGTCTTCAGGCCAAACTGCTTGAACCTCTGGAGCACCTTGTTCCCCAGAGCCTCGTCGCCGGGGGAACCAGCCCGGTGGTCCGCCCTGGAGAAGTCGCTGTGACGGCGCAAGAGAAAAGGAAAAGACTATGACGTACTTCCTGCGCGAGGCATTGGGAAGGCGAGCGAGCGGGCGGGCGGGCTTGTCCGGTCACCTGAGAGCGCCCCGTAGCTTTTCGGCGCTTAACCTCGCGGCGAGGAGCTTTTTGACGTCGTCCCAGTTCATGAGGGGGGCGGCGCCGGTCTCGTGAGCCACAACGTCCCCCTCGGACTTGAGCGTGGAGGTCGCACAGACGGGCGCCAGTTCCTTCTTCCCGTGAACCATGTAGCTGACCAAGTACCCTAGAAGGAGGAGCGGGTTCAGGTTAGGAGCAGCCGCGGAGGGACCCGCAACATTAAAGAACACAAACTTTTTAGGACGTAGCCGACAGCCAGCTTTGGGAACGCCAACCATCCCTGACCGGTAGAGCCTCTTACCGATGATGAAGACCAGGAGGAAGGCGGCTGCGATGAAGCCCAGGTTCTTGGGCGTGCGGCCCAGCTTCTCGGCGGCGTAGGGCTTGCGGTGGGAGTTGTGGTTGAGGTGGTCGCCCACGCCGTTTCCGCCCACCTCCTCGTCCATGTCGGAGGACAGCTTCATCTCCACCTGGCTGTTGTCGCCCTCCATGTTCTGGGTCAGGTTGAACCGGGTGTAGGAGTGTGGCTCTCCGTTAAACTTTAAAAAAAATAAAAGAAGAAAAAAAGAGTTTTGAAAGGGTTGTCGCTGGTAAAACATAAAGAGTAGTACTAGAAAAAAATCCAATTTCTCATACGGCAATTTTTTAAGGGCAAACTGCCGACTTAATCTTATACATTTAACCTTTTCTGGTGGGATCAAAGCACATCAATGGCCGTAGGAAAAATGAATAAATTAAAAACTTGCTTCAAATGGAAAACATCCCCAGATGAATAATTCCTACAAATACTGAAAGTGTATCAGACTCAAAATGACTAATAACAACCTACAGTTGTTGCTTTCTGAGCTAATGGCTCAGATATCAGTGCCAAACCAAAACGACAACTGCATCCTGTTTCTGCTCATCTTTTTATGGCATGTGAATGAAAAATAAAAATTAAAAAAAGATCAAAAATAGGGGGGCGGAGGACATTCTTCACCGCTGGTGGAGCCGAGCACCAATGGTTGCCCAAAATGGAGAAAAAGCTTGAGCTATAGGTCCCTTTTCAATGGAATCGAAGGGCCTTTTGCAGGGGACATTTTAGAGTTTGATACCACGAGATGCTTGCTCTCTTCCTTGAATGAACTTTCCTCATTTGCTTGAGGAAAAAAAAAAAAGCAAGCCTGATACTATGTTAAAAAAATTTTTTTTTGTAAATTGTCCTTGATCCTTTTCAATCGTGTTCTCCAAGAGAAATAAGAGGAAGAAATAATGTTGCCTTATAAGACTTGTAACAATAACTTTCTATGGAAGCAGGGAGAAAACCTTATAGCCAAAAACTTTATTATAAGGTTTAAGCAAAACGTTTCGCTACTTACAATCTTAGATATTGTTGACCTTGCCTGGTCCATGGTTGATTCACTGGACTCTGGAAAACAGGAAAAGGACAAAGCATGAAAGCCTGAAACTTAAACACAAAAAAAAAACATTTAACATATACAATTCTTACAAATGCCGACATCAGCTTTTAAAACCAGACATGATGAGTCTACAAAACTGAACATTTCATTCTTCAAGTGCCTTATGGACTCGGCTCTTGGGCCTTCTGTCCTCGCGTGTCTCGGCGTTGCTGAATTGCTGGAATGACGCGGCGTCTGAAGAACCTGCCCCACCTCCTGCCAAAACATCCATGGGGTTTCCTAAGCCGCTCCGCCTCACGGTACAAAAGACCACTGTGCAGCCCCGGCTGGGCTCGGACTCCCTGCCTTCGTGTGAACTCAAGCGCCGGCTGAAAAAACGACTTCCCACGAAACCTCAACGCAAAACCCCGCGCCAAGCAAAGCCAGGTGTCCGTTTTATGACGGAACAGGGGAGGAAATTTGAGTCTTGTGTATATATTCGCCCATGCTGGAAATCCACAGAAAGTGGAATTAGAGCCCTGCGTGCGACCGTCCTTGGGAGGGAGGTCTGCTCCCGTTGCTGAGTCAGCAAAGACGGCTCCAAGCCTGTGTAACTTTGCACAAATCCAGCACATCGGAGCACAAGATGTCATCCTTGCAGCAGAAATCTAAAACGTTACCATGCGTTCAGAATGATTTCTCATCTGCAAAATAAGCCCGGGTATAAATTTGAAAAAAATCTAAATAAATGTTATAAGTGGGAGAATATAGAGTTTCTGTCCACTCAGGTCTATTTTTAATGATTCTCTGCCATTTGACACCATTCTCTGCCTTCGTGACCTTCAGCGGCTCATTGGCTACAGCAGTCGGGTCGTCTAAACAGGATCGACTTATCCTCCAAACAGCTTTATTGTTTTGGGAACTTTCAGGACCCAAAGAAAACAAAAAAAAAAAAACAGTTGTACCGATTTATATATCACGTAGAGAGTCAGCTTTAAAAGAAACAAACCAAAACAAATCTGAGCTCATCTTCACCAGCGCAGAAACCAAAGGTGGCGACATTCCCGCTGCGCACTGAGACAATATAGTCCTGGGAAATTACTCAACCATTTTTTTTTTTTTCTTTACACTGGTTTGTGCAAAAGGATGTGAAATGAAGCAACACAACGTTCCTCTGTGCCGCTTTCTGAAATTTGGTCACAGAGGAAAGAAAAACAAATGTTTCTGCTGTCCAAACAAAAGCACCAGAGGTGCTCGGGCAGGCAGGTGTTTCTCTGAAAGTAGATTTTAAACTGCTTAACCCGATCCGATCCAAGCTCTGGAGAGAAGACTGAACGCCTTGGCAAAATTTAAAGAGAAAAAAAAAAGAACAACAATCTGACTAACCAGTTCTCGTCTTATCAAACCCCGCAGAAGGTCAACAGACCACCTAGAAAACCGTCACCTTGTGCGTGAAGTATGCGGCCAAGGGTTAAACCACTGGGGCAAGGACTGGACTCTGCACCGGCTAAATACTGAAAAAACAAGGCTTTGTTTAACTAAAACCACCACGCTGAAATCTGCCTCCGTTTACAGCCAGTTGGACACAACCTGCCCAGTAATCCACGGAAACTTGTGAAACATACGAGAGGGGGGGAGAGAGTCCAACCTGGACGCTGTGAGGGGGAGGGAGGGGAGGGCGGGGGTCTTTTGAGGACAAACGCAGCGGCGCAAAAGCGTGGCTATGATGAACGGCATGCTCCTAAAAAGAACAGAGATAAAACACTCAACCTTTTATTTAGATCACACCTCAACAAAGCTAAGGAGGAAGCCAACATGGCCGTGACCCAAAAAATACTGCTCTAGTTATTCTCAGCATTGTAAAGTGCAGCTAAGTTTGGAATACGGTTTGGCATACGGCGAGACAGTCTTGACCTCCAAAACCTGTGGAGGGGGGGGGTGGGGGGGAGGTGAGGAGGGGGTCATGTATTAGCTGCAAAGATACAGACTGGGACGTCTCCGTCTCCTTGTTCAAGGCTTGCATGATATCACAGTTTTAAGTCTGACTGATGCGGCTTTTGGAAAGTGCTAAGCAGGGAGGTGGGGGGTGGGGGGGATTAGCCGCAGTGTGAAACTAATTGCTCTGCAAGTTGGGCAGAAATCACATCTATAATCTTACATACCAAACATACCAAAACTTTTACCAAGATAATACTTTAATCGGATTACTCTTTTAGATGTTGAAATATATGGATATTGAAATTATAAAACAGAATTTTTGTTTTTTTTAAATGAGGGTGGGGGTCAGAAATGCTTACAGAAATTAAGACAAAGTACAATAGTAATAATTCAACCACTGCAACTTCATTAATAACAAAAAACTAAGTTTAAAAGAAAATAAAACAGGCTGAGATCCTTAAAAAGGAGTCTGAGCTGCTACTAAGGCAATGGCTCCCTGCACATTCACACAGGAAGGTCAAGACACGTGTGTTCAGGACAGATAGTGAGAGCAAAGTGGAGTCACACCCTTCTTTGGGGGACGAGGAAAGGAAGACCAGCGTGGTCCCCTGAGCCTTGACAAGATGTTATGTTTGGACTCCTCTCACCAAGGTTTTTAAAATACAAGATGTGGAACAGCCTGCCAGTCTCCCTATTTGTCACATTTTTTCCTCTAGAGCGATTAGATTTCACAAGACATTGAAAAAGTATTAGATGCGTGCAAGAGTTCGATTACAAGGACGTCTTAGAAGATATGTCCAATCCAAGGCAACATTATAATAGCCTTGAAGGGGCATAACAAAACAAAAATACACAAAAAAGTAAAAAATCAATTAAGCATTGATTGAATCAAATTGAATCGTTACGACAGCGTAGACCCCTCTGAACGGATCATCAAGAGCACAAAGAGTTAAAAACGGCCTCTGCAATAAGCAGCATTAGATGAAAGCTGAACAATTTAAACATATCTGCAACACATTCAGCTTTCTGCAAAACCATCTAATATATAGGATCCCAGCATCCTTTGCAGGAGGATCAAAAATTATGCAACTAGACTTCATATCGCACGTCACGCCTTCTTCCAAGAAGAGGCCCCCCAAACTGGATCTCTTACTGGTAAAAACCATATTCTTCCTGCTAAAGTCAGAGCACTGATGAGAAACTACGCCCATGCTTCCCTGCGGCCAGTCATCCAAAGAACGTAAAACAATAAAAACAAAAAAACCTGTCTAACCAGCAGATACACACCAAAATATGGTAATAAATCTGTAATAATTTCCTTTTATGGTCTGTGGACCGATATCAGGCAACCAGTTCAGAGGAGTACAGGGCAAAAGGTATAATCAAAAGTACAAATGACATGGTGGTGGTGGTGTGGGGGGTTGGAGGGGGGGCAGTCAGGGGTGCATAGGAGTCATTGTGCTATGGAAAATCATGTGAGAGTCACACACTGGGGAAAAGCTCCAAGTAGCACATGGGAAAGTAAGAAACAGACAAGTAAATCCCATTTCATAGGCCTGCACCAGCATTTCCAGAGCAGCGGCACCTTTTGCATTGTGGACACTTTACTGACATAGAAAGATACAAGGAACTTTTAATGTCACACCGGCTTAAATGGTGTGTTCATGGTACAAACTTTGCATTTGGCATCCCGGTTTAGAAAGCCTCATAATATTTTTTAAAGTATAAAAATGTAATTAATCAAAAAAACAACAAGAGTTTAAAAATATATATACATAAAGTGCAGAAGTAAACATCGAAAAAGTTCAATAGTGAAGCTGAAGTTAGATTTTTATTTTATTTTTGAATGCCAAGATCAAATTCAGCTAATTTACAGCCGTTTCTTTTTATAGAAAAAAAAGCATGCTATACATGACAATAACCCAACCAGAATAGAGCAGGGTGCACTCGTCTATTTCTGGCACACGTAAAACATTTGAAGGGTCAATGACAAGACGCGGCTTTGTCCGCCGTCCGAGCTTTCAGAACTGACCTCCGGACAGCGTTTGCACCGCACGCGGTAATAGTACCCTTGGCAACCGTTCCCGGCGCGTGAAGGTGCCCCTCTATGTCAAACGCCGGAGTCAAGGACTTAGATACGTAAAGGTCAGGGGCAACTTCAAACCCGCTGAGGGTTACCTCTGCGTGGGAATGGGGCTAAGAGGAGCCGAGCGAACCGTCCACCTGTAAAGCGAAACTCCGTTTTAAGCGGGAGTTGATAGAAAACGTGACAAGCGGCTTTGCCCCCAATGGCGTCCCGGCTGTATTGGCGGCGTGACAGCATCGCTACGCTACAACTCCTACACACCGGAGCCTTAAGACAGGTGGCGCTACCATAACCGCCGACTGTGTGAGCCTTCAGCTTGCCCGGACACGAGGTCCACGGAACTCTCACCGTAAGGCGTTCAAAATGGTATTTCAAACTCATTCACAGATACACATGAATGAAATTACAACGCCACTATCCAAAGCCCTCGCGAGGGTTGTTTGTTTGTTTGTTTGTTTGTTTTTCCCTTAACGGGGTTAATAAAGGTTTAATTCAGTCGATTTCTACTGCAGTTCGGTTAGGAGCGAAGTCGTTCGTTTAGAAAAAATAAATAAAAAACGCTCACCTTCACTTCACTACAGTTGAAGCCGGTGACTTTTTCTGTGACACGAGGGACCTCTGGTTGCCGCTACAACGTTATCACGTCAGACTGTGCTCTGACTCCGACCACGCTGTAGCAAGTTTTATTCTAGGGATTGGGCGAGCATAGTCTACGTCACGATCGCGTCATCGCGAGATCCTAGTGCACGTTGACGCATGGAACATGAAGCCATGTGTCTAACCTATGTTAGACTGATTCATTGAGGGAATATGTCTTGAAGCATTTCACACCGAACTAAATGAAAGTGACTCCGATTAAGTCTCAGAAACGGTGAGGTCAGTACAAACTCAGCGAACAATATTAATAAAGCACCAGAACTAAAGGTAGATGTCCCGTAAAACGCAAAACCGTCAAGTTGAAATTAGGTCACCTTCAGTCTGGATATGTCAATAATTGAGTCGTGTTTTTTTTCTGGGGAGATTTTAACTATTTCTTAATGAGGAATTCGCGATTGAATGGAGAATAAGCAGTTAAACCAAACCAATTGAACATACGGTAAAAGGAAAACAATAATTTAATTGTAAAATGGCCATCTACAAATGAATCTACAAATAATCCAATCACACTGTAGAAAAATATTAATACGTGTCTTCTGCCTCATAATGAGTATTTCATTTTCTTTAATGCCTTAACCTTGTTGAAATACTTAATTCAGCTGAGGTCAAACACCTTAAGGACTTTTACTGTGACATATTTCTGTAGTGACTAAACCCTCTTCTTTCAAAGTGAATAATGTTTTTTAGCTATATTCATAGTAGGGACACCCATTTTCCCTAATAAATCATATGCATTACTATTTGCATGTTAGTTTGGGGGAAGCCGCTGTATTTTTCTAAGCCATAGGTCACCTTAAATGACTTGAGGGGTTCCAGCTCAGGAATATTTCGAAACTAAGAAGATTTGTTTCCAAAGATGATCTGGAGCTGATCATTCATGCTTTTGTGTCCTCTCGTTTAGACTATTGTAACAGCCTTTTTTCCTGTCTTAACAAAAAGGAGCTGTCTCGTCTGCAGCAGGTCCAAAACGCGGCGGCTAGGGTGCGGACTCGCACCAACAGAAGGGCTCACATTACCCCAATTTTAAAAGCTCTCCATTGGCTTCCAGTGGTTTTTCGCTTTAATTTCAAAATCCTG
>CAJRST010007779.1:15382632-15398396 GCA_907169785.1 Menidia menidia | reverse complement strand
AGAAGGAAATGTTTAAGGGTTAGTGGAGGGTGAATACGGGAGGGACATGGACCCACCAAGAAGCCAGTACCACCGGCCACCAGTCCCGCTGAAAAAAGCGTACTAACTGGTGAAACTTAGGAAAACTGAAAAAATACCAATAAGACGATCATTAATGAGAGCAGAGCGATCAAAACCAGGACGGTCATTTGACTTAATATGATTTTTTCCCCCGTCGCATGAGTTTCTATACTGTTCCACCTTTAAAACATTTATTTCCTCCTTCACTGGCATTTCTTATATTTTCAATGTTCAAGCGAAAAAATGGGAATAATCTTTTGAAGAAGGAGATACTGACAGACGTGTATAGTTATGATGGTCAGGTCAGATTTGATGGTCAGGTAAACTGGGCGTATTATTTGAGAATGAGAGCGTTGTGCTATTTTATTAGAACTGTGATTTGTTCAAATGGTTTTGCCTTAACAGTACACTAGGATGCATGTAAAGGTTATTTGATTTGACCAGCTATAAGTACAATTTTCCTTCTGTACGTTCAGTTCAAATTGTGTATCTGAGCCTTACGTTTGAGAAGAAGTCCCAGACAAATTGTGTTATCCCTTTAATGCTGCATGTTTCATATTTAGTATATAGATTTCTGAGATTAAAAACAGCAGTTATATAGAGTCTTTCCATTTCAGTTCACAGAAAAACATTTTTTAAACAGTAGTTAAAAAGACAAAGAATGACTTTAGATGAAAAAAACTTTTTCCAATTGTTCCTTGGGTGATACTTTAAAGGGTTAATTTCAGTGGAAAATTTACATTTTTAGAGGACGAATCTTTTGTAACATTTTGCATCACAAGAACATTTCTCTCCGTATAAAAGGAGAGATTTACACATGTGTACGATCCACGACTGCTAGCCCTTTGACCAAACAAGGGCAATTATAAAGCTAGGCATGCTTTTTTTCCATTTCTAAAATAATTTTTGATGCATTTTATTGAAGATGTTATCACATTCTGTTTTGGGATTTTGAGGCGTCCTCGTGGTCTCCGACACGGAAATGATCGAAACATTTCTAGATGGATAGATATCTTACTGCTGCTTTCTTATTGTTAAAAAACTGTTAGTTTTTAAGATGAAATACACCTTTATGCTATCAGATACGGATTCTTTATTTTATTCTAAGGAAGAGCAAATCATTCTCAGGGTATTCTTCAAGAGGTTGATTTTATCCAGTTAAACTTAGGACAACAACAAAAAGAAAGCTCCTCACGACGACATAGAAGTTTTTGACAAACTGGTATCTCTACATCTACAGCTCACCTCACGCACAGGCAGTAAGCTCCCTGCACCGTCTCACTGTCCCTCAGCAGAAAGCTTCCATCGTGTCCAAACATCTGCAGGAGCCTTTCCGTGGCCTCGCTTCCGATTCTCCCATAATAGATGGACTGGATGAACATGCCCTCCGCGTCCATGTAACTTCAGAGAGACAAGCACTCATTTGTGTCTTGGCGCGGAGGGTGAGAAAGACTGAAGCGGCACATTCGTGTGTGAAAGGTTATGAGGACGGAAAAGCATTTATGGTTTTCACACTTTTCTACCATGTGGCCTCACCTTACAGGACCTGCACTGCTGTTAACCCGACAGATAATAGAGCTCGTATATCAAAAAACTTCTAAAAACGTTTTCAAGTTTTGTGTGTCTTCTGACACTTTTGTCTCAGCAGTGAATTCAAATGGTGTTTTTTTTGTGACATTGAACTATCAAAGTGTGATTTTCAGCAAAACAAGCACAAACCACCCCCCAACCCCAGCCCGCAGAGTTGCAAAGTTTATGTGTGGTTGGGTGTAGCGCTGTAAAAAGTGTTTACATAAAAGATAAAAAGGTGAGAGTAGCAGGAAACGCCACCCAAAATGCTTTTAGCTTGTACAGTCTGCAATGAAGAGTCAGAGTGTAAAATAGATTTTAAAAAAGCTAATTTAATGTGAGTTGACTTCTTGTACAGAGTGCTTTGAATAGGTCAAGAAAGTACGATGACTATATTTTCTCCCATTTGTCCATTAATCCCTATCGATGCCTTAACACTGCGACTCACAGCATTTGACAGCCTTTCCTCCATCAAAAAAGGAAAATACATTTTCTCCAATAACAACTACATTTTTCCCCCACTAAGAACCAAAAACTGGAACCTGTGCGGCTTCACCAGTTTGTAATGTATTTCAACAACAGAATTCAGATAGAAAGGCTCTTTTTACACCAAAAACACTGATAACCCAGTTTGGTCAAAATACGACTTTGTTTTTTAAAACCGATAAAGGTTGTGCTGTTGTTACCACGGCAACAGCAGCCAAATCGATGTACGTAACATAATCATAAGCCTCTTTTCCATCTGTGCTGTTATTGCTGTTAAAACGCGATTTTGACTCAACACTCGAGTATGAAGATGTCATTTTAAAAAGCAGTTGCAAAACATTTTTAATAAGACAAATAGCTCATTTTTGTAAGTAAGTTCTTGGCGCAACGCACAGCGATTTTATCACTATCAGAATTACCAGTATCAGTTGAGTGACTGTGGAAAAAGTTATCTTATAACCTTAACCACAACAAAGACAACTAATAGTACTTGTATTCATATTTTCATATGCTTCATGTAAACAACAGCATGGAAGACATTTGATGTGAGAAAACAATTTTGCTTGCAAACTGTTCGGATCGAAATAGCTTTTATAGAATTTTTATCAGATTGTCTAGTAATGTGCAATGCATGTGTAGATAGAGGCGTCCCATTTGAATCCAAACCATGACACATTTCAAGTAGTGGACATGAGGACATTGTAGACAATAACATCCTCATTTCGCCTTTCTTGTCCTTATTTGGGCTTGAGTGAGCTGATGGTTTGGAGCTCGGCAGCAAATCTCTCGCTCAGATCTGCGTTGGTCTGCAGGAAGTCGCCCAATCTTATCAGTTGATCTGCGCCCTGGGGAGGATGTCAGCGAGAGTCTGTTCAGCTTTCGTGAGTGTTTTGAGTGAGCCAACGCAATCGGCCAGTGTTTGTTTCTTCCCACCTGTGACTTTGCACCATGGTCCACATCATCCTCAGCGGCAGCGTGCAGACGCTCCTGCAGCATCTCCTGGAGCAGCTCACCTTCCCATTGGCTGACTAATTCGGCGCTGGTCTCCGACTGGCTACCGGAGGCACCCTTTAGTCTGATCGGCAGGTCGGGAGAGTCCATTTGGTCCACCCCGGAGATGCATATGGACAAATCCAGTGACAGCATCTGCACGGGGATACATTTATGTAGGCGGAACATTGCTCCGTTCGTTTGGCTGCTGGGTGTCCAGCATTACAACGAGCCCTTCAGGGGCAGTCGAGCACAGGCATGCTCACGTTTTCTATTTGCCGTCCGGCTGCTGACATCTCCGGTTCGTGGCTAAGCTGCTGCACAAAGTGTTTCAGAGCAGTCCGGTAGTGTCTCATCCAGTCGTCCTTCACGCGGAGCTCACATGAGTGCATCAGCTCATTCCTGTATTGGATGATCTGCAACAAAACACACACTCAAATGTCACTAGCCAACAGTTGAAATGTGTTAAACTACCAGATGGGTGTTAGCTTACTGTTATAATGTGTAAATGTATACTATGTGAGATCGTGTTGCCGAACCGTCTGTAATTCATAGCACGACATGCATGCATGAGCTCTCTGCTGCCAACCACACCACTCTAACCCTGTAGGTACATTTAGACCACAAACGCCCCCCTTTCTCAGATGTAGGTGAAAACTCTGTTTGTCTGACTTAAATCGGGTCAGTTAAAAATAAGGCAACGACCTTCACGCTACTAGCTTAGCTAACCAACTGAAATGGTAAGTAAAGGTTAGGGTTATGAGAACTTCTAATACCAGCAAAGTCTTGATTCCACGAAGAGCTGAGCAGGATAGTATGGTCAAACACAAAGAGGACTGTTTTTTTTTTTTTTTATTAATCAGAATACTAAAGAGGACTTATTGCAAAACAATTGATAATGAACCTGTAAATCATTGCAGCTTCCTAAGCACCCTCCTGTTCTGGGAAAATCCACCTTAAATTAACAGTTTAAAGTCTACACGATATGAAGAAAATGCTGATTTGAATCAGGTGCATGTAAATATATGGAGGATTTTTGGGTGAGCTGGCTTCATTTTTTAGGTTTAGTTTTGATTGTCTCTGTTTAGGTGATGATGTGTTGAGGTTCAACTGCAGGGAGGTTTATGTTTTAGGACAATTATAGAAAAATGCATGCATTTTTGTGGCCAGTTTTGGTTTATCTTTACCTGTCTTGCCAACTTTGGATCCACAGAGCGGAAACATGTGCAGTGATTGATCAGGTTTAGCAGCGCCGATGCGTCGCACTGATCTGCCGCCCTCACTTTGGTCTGACCACGTGGCATGTAGGCCTGTGGACATAATGAAAGAGTGATTAACCTCCAAAGATCTAAATTTGTAAGTGAATCCTGACATTTTGTGCTTAACTGAATCTAACTAACTAATCTTATTTTGATTTCCCTCTCATTTGAATCAGCAGCAAAGATCTACATAATAGTATTTTTTCTACACTAGGGGGAAAATACAAACTAAATTTCATGATATGCTTTAATATTCAGTGTCTTTTTTGTTGTTGTTGTGTCAGCTAAACTCTATCTAACATGAGTTGGTGTAAGAAGGAGGCAAAACTGTTTCAAGGAAGTCTCTAAATGGGCTGTTTAAATACTAAATCTGTAGGAGCTCTGACTGCTTCTAGTTGATGAGGAAATAAACTGTGTGCTCTTAAAAAGTTTTACAGGAGGGTTACAGAGTGCTGCTTGAGGGCCTGAAGGTCACATAAATCTAAGACGGGC
Source organism: Menidia menidia (assembly GCA_907169785.1). NCBI lineage: Eukaryota > Metazoa > Chordata > Actinopteri > Atheriniformes > Atherinopsidae > Menidia > Menidia menidia. The sequence continues at coordinate 15,393,540 of CAJRST010007779.1, read as the reverse complement.
TTCCAGACTTGTCCCTTTCTTTAAATCTACTATTTTTAAGGATTTGTAGAGTGAATTAGCAGATAATTAACAAGCATTCAGTGTTACAGCGGCACACATTAGATTGAGATAATCAAACAATTAAACACAATTAGAACAAATAATTGTCATGGTCAAATAGTCTTTTTTGCTGAAATACCTTCTCAACTGAGTAAAAAATAACTGAATGTATCTAAAGAGCCATCATGAAATTAGATTCTCTCAACACATAGAAAAGTTTATTTTATTTTCCTTTTTAGACAGAAAAACACTGGGACATGATTTATGGAGGCAAAAGAGAGACAATTTCTGCCCCCCAGTCTCTGCAGCCGCATCATTCAAGGGAACTCGATTCTCTTTATACTAACTGGGATTTATGTAAATTTATGAGACAAAGGGAGCAGCCAGTAACTGCTTATTTCAATTTGCATTTTTTTTTAAATGAAAATTTTAACACAGTCAAGAGATGATGAGTTGTTTTTAATCATGAGCACATTAATACTTAATGTCATGACATTTCCCAAAAGTTTTTGGTCTATTTTTTGTGTTTGAAAAAAAAACAACAGACAATAACAACAACAAAACAAAAACAACCTGAGGACAACCTCCATCTAGACCTGCCCCAGCCCATTTAACACACACTTGATTCCCAGGTGAGGTGGACACTACCTTGGCCAGCTCCCAGTGGTCTGACCTCCAGAGAGGGGGGGAACAGTTTGCCCAGTTGATGGTGTTGTCAGGCTGCCTGTGGTGCTTCAGGATCTCTTTCTGCCACGCGGAACAGCCTCTGCACGCCGCGGACAGCTGCACAACCACAAAACACTCAGGAGTTAAGCGGGAAATATCAGGGACGAGTTTGTAGTATACTTAAAATGGCTCCTTTACGGTGAAACAGGCAGATACGAGGCCGAGGCAGATGGCCGCCCACCCTGAGCCATGGTTCTGCTCGAGGTTTCTGCCTGTTAAAAGAAAGTTTTTCCTTGCCTGTGTCGCCTAGTGCTTGCTCATGGTGGGAATTGTTGGGTTTCTGTAATTAACTTCAGAGTAGGGTCTGACCTGCTCTGTTTGGAAAGCGCTGTCAGACAACTGTTGTTGTGATGTGGCGCTATATAAATTAAATTGAATTGAGTTGAAGTAATTTTAATTTTGTAATGTCATTGTCTGAACGTGTGTTTGGACTGATTTTGTATTTTGTGTTGTTTGGTCTTCCTGCCTCAGGACGACAGATGTAAACTAGCAACTATGCTATAATCTGGCTCATTTACAATCTGTATGAGATTGTGCACTGTCTTGATTAAATAAATAAATAAAAAACTCAAAATGGCTCGTTTACGGTGCAACAGGCAGATACGAGGCCGAGGCAGATCTGAGCCATGGTTCTGCTCGAGGTTTCTGCCTGTTAAAAGGAAGTTTTTCCTTGCCTGTGTCGCCTAGTGCTTGCTCATGGTGGGAATTGTTGGGTTTCTGTAGTTAACTTCAGAGTAGGGTCTGACCTGCTCTGTTTGGAAAGCGCTGTGAGACAACTATTGTTGTGATGTGGCGCTATATAAATGAAATCTAAATGAATTGAATTCATTTTAATTTTGTAATGTCATTGTCTGAACGTGTGTTCGGACTGATTTTGTATTTTGTGATTTTGTGTTGTTTGGTCTTCCTGCCTCAGGACGACAGATGTAAACTAGCAACTATGCTAGAATCTGGCTCATTTACAATCTGTATGAGATTGTTCATTAATGTGCACTGTCCTGATTAAATAAATAAATAAGAAAAATAAAAAAAAGTTGGGTGAACAGCCAACACAGGTGACGTCATACCGTGTTCCCCCGAGGTCTACACGTCGACGTCACGCAGGGGCTCCGCAGCGGCGCGTGACGGTTGAGCAGGTCGCCGTGAAACGCCCTCACCTGCCGGTCGGCGTACGGGTGGAGGCCGTGCTTCAGCAGGACCAGACACCGTCCGGCTTTCAGCCAGTTCTTGTACTCGCCGTCGTTCAGACGCGACGCCAAGTCTTCGTGGACCATCTTGGGCTCGTTTCCTGGTGTGAAAAAACACAACAAAGGGGCAGGGCGAGGTCAACGTCCCGCGTGTCAAGCTCCGCCCCGAGGGTGCAGTTCCAGCGAGCGGCCACAAGATGGCGGCGTTCGCCCGGGAAACGGCCGCGGCCTGCCGGCGTTGCTGCTTGCAAACGACGGGGGTGGAAGGCAGATGGCAACAGTGCATTTCTTGCTTTTTAATCGGGGAGGGGGCTGCAGTCTGAAGGTGGCGGTCTCAGCTGCCCCCTCAGAGCAGATAGCTGAGGTCCATCACGTGGCTTCCCAAACTGCAGAGGCCCGCACAAAGCTCATGGGCTTTTGGATTAACTGTGGGCGTGGGCCGTCTTGGGTGGATGCTCAGGCTTTGCAAAGCAAAAAATCCACATTTTACCAGGTTTTATTCCTGAAATATTAGTCAATCTAATGTCATTTGACAGAACGTGGAAAAAAAAGAATGGATTTGATCACTGAAAAACCTCTCCTGTGCCACCAAGACTTAAAAAGCTGATTTTTCCCGGGAATCTGCCCTGACTGTCCCAACCCACATCCGACCACTTCAACGAAGGCTGAGCAGAGATGTTTTCCATTTTTCAATGCAAGTGGATTTATATCTAGAGGATCTCTAATGCTTCGCAACCCTTCCCCTCCACATGATTAATTTCCTTAAGGGGCTTTTCCACTGACTCCCTTCTTCTAAAAGACTGCTTGGCTCTCTAATGACACTTCACAGATTAATTAATGATAGCGGGCAAAGCATTGTGTTTTAACTTTATGGCATTCAAATGATCTATCTGCTTCTTATCAGACTAAGTGATTTAGAGTTCCACAGACTTAACTTTACCGTTATCCACTTGTACGTAAAACTTTCTTGAGATTTTTAATCCACATCTTTTTTTTTTCAGATGTGAAAGCTACTGTGGAGCTTGGCATACACCGTCTAAACATCTTTTTGCTGTTATTAAAGGTTTGGCCACCCACCTTCTCCCTATGACTCAGCCCATGCTACATACACCTACTAAAGAGATTGCATCACCTCGATTAATTTCCTTGGTGGGTGAGCGAGTTTAACTTGTGGGAAACGTCTTTGAAAAGGTTTTGTCTTTTAGAAATGTATGGTATCTGTAGCAATTTGTGTTGATTTATCATGTCTCTTAGACATTCTGTTTTCCTCTAAAAGCTCTCTCACACTTGAAAATCTGAACTCAGTTAACCCGTTTGCACCATCCTAAGTGAGCCTTCTGGACCGGCTGATTACTGGCCCAGTTTCTAATGATTGGCTCCATATTTCTGTAATATTCCACTTGGTTTTAACTCCATGAGTCAGGTAATTCCCTACTTGCTGCTCCCCTGTCTAGCCTTGCTCTCATTTCCAACCTCCTCTGCTCTTTTCTGCCCAGGCTCCTCTGGACCTTTCTTCTCCCAAAGCTGCTCCACTCCACTCTTGCTTCTTCATCTTGCCCTCCTGCCCCGTCCCGGTCAAGCTGCCCCAATCTTCTTTCATCCTCTTTCTGCTTCTGCTCAGCTCTAAAATTTCAATGAGGAAAAATCCCCCCCCCCAAAAAAAGAAGAAAGACAAAGAACAGAAATGAAAATTACTGCCATTGAGTTAAAGCACACGGTAGTTCTGACAACACTGAACTAGCCTGGCTTGTGACTGACCAATTTACTTAAAAAATGAGAATTTAATTACTCAAACGGGTTTATTAACTCATCTAACACAGTTAAAGGAAATCCATTGATGCAGCACATCTCTGATCTAGACTAGATGAGTGATGATGTTTGACACAGTATTTGAAAGTTTCCTCCTCTTTATACACAACTTTCTCCTCTAAAACATCAAGATATGAAGGGAATATATGAATGTAACATTTATTATTTAGGCTTAATTATTCATTACCAAAAAGAATCATCTGTAACTTAAAAATGAATCAGTTGAATGAAATATTCTAAAATTAACAAGAAACACAGTGGATGAAAAAAAAATCCTTATTTGAAAGATAACACTTTCAAATGCAAGTTCTCTGAGAGCTGTGCGGGTTCAGTTTCTGACTAGTAAAATATTGGAGATAATGTACTTGTGTGCTGAGTTTAATACCAAATTCTTGCTTTTTCTGTGTCAGAACAGCTGCTGTTACAGTCTTCCTTTTATCTTGTGCTGTTTTCATCTCCATCTGTAATTGCATGACGGGGTCTAATGTTTCCTCGTCTCTGATGAGGCAACAGAGTTCTCGTTCTTTCCATTTAAGCCGCCAGTCTCCCTGCAGTTCTTTTGAGTCATTATGTCCTTTTTGTGTGGTATTAGAGTCTGAATTCCACTGAATATACAGGGTTTTTCTTGCTCTCTGCATAGGAATGCATTGAAAAGTGTATTTCCTGATGCTTTAGGATTTCTGTTTCCACACTAAATGTCGGTCCAACATCCACCCTCCCAATTTAGTTTGTACAGCCATTGTCCCATCCAGGTTGTCCCTTATCTCACGAAGTCCAGGACGAGCTCTGTCTCTCTGTCAGGTTATCAGAGCTGTAGATTGAATTTAGTTCTCTTTAACTGCTGTACCACATTCATCCGCTTACCAAGGGATCAATTTCTCTCCCCATTTTCCCTTTTTATTGACCGGCGAGCTTTTTAGCTGCATCGATTTATTTTTTTTGCTGTCGTTTGTTTGGTTTTTTAAGCTGACTCTCTCATCTCGATTCGAGTCAGTTATGTGCAAATCTGAACAATAATCAAACGCGCGTAATTCTTTACTTCCAAACGCCTTTCTTTCCCCTTCTATTCTTTGTAGCGAAGATGGAAAGCGATTATTACTTCCACAAGTTTCCTTTGAGCTCTACTTGTGTGTCCTGCAACGCTCCCAGCACAGTCAAATCTAATACAGGGACAGACCCATTGTGCACTTTCTTGTGCTTCACTCATCTTTTAAAAAGAGCTATCGCTTCTAAACCTCATCTACTCCCAGCCTTTTTCATGATAGTGATGTATTCACATATGAATTCTTGCAAAGATTGGAATGATCATTTCCCCACCTTTGTCCACATCTACGCTCTTATATATTCCTGTTATTTTTATATTCACTTATCTAAGAGACATGTTTCAGTGAATAACCGCATGCCTTCCAACCATCCTCCATCCCTTCCATCACATCTAATTCAAGCATCTCTGACTATTCTAAATTTGGTCCCAACCATATTTCATGCGCAGACATGAGATCTGGGTAACTGGAGAACCAATGTGGGCTACTGTTCTTTTTTTGAAATTCTTTCTTGTGCCTCATTTGTCTCAGCCATTTCTTTATTCAAACACCTCCTATGCACTGCTTCGATCACATTATTCACACTTCGCAGAAATATCTCCTTTCCTCTCTCTATTTCCATCACTTTTTGCATCTGGCAGGATTATTGCAAACATTCCTCCTGTCACAGAATTGTTATTTCACAACCTATATGCACATTTCCTCCCACTTATCATCTACTCCTGCTGCCTTTATACATACTGATTGTACAACCTAGCCTTTTACTTATTCAGCCATATTTTCCTTTAGTGTGCAAATTGCGTATTAATGTATTCAGACATATAGCGTGAGAAACGGTAACACAATGAGATTTCTATTTAGGACTGAACAAATCTTGAATATTCATCATGTTACATTATTTAAAGTGCATGGACTGAAACTGATTTTAATTCTTCAGATTTCCTTAAATCCCTTTTTCAGTGTCTTGGAGCTTAAGAATGCTCTTTGATATAAACTGACCCATGGCTAGTTTTTGTTTTCTCGTTGTTTCTGTGCGCTAAAATGTAATGTTGGTGGTTTTAAAAACCTTCCGTGGCAGATCTTTGAGCTCTCAGTGGGGCCGAAAATGGTATCCATGAGGGTGAGGCACACCTGCAGCTCATCTGAGCTCATTTTGAGCACGAGGACCTGCAGGAGCTTCAGTCTTTGACAGATTGTCCCCCAATCTCATGTGGTAATCAAGACCAATCCCCATCTCTTTGTGAGATTTGACCTTTTAAGATTACTGAGCATTGTCTTCTGTGTTCCTCATTTCGGACTCCAAGATAAACTGTGAAACTCCGGTTTCTGGTTAACTCACCTGTGCCGATACCATCTGCCCGGTGCCCCGGCCACCATCTTGGATTGACCACGCTGTGGTCTGGATTCCCTCGCTTACCCCTCGTTCTGCTGACCCCTTCTGGAACCTCTGCAAACTCTCACTAAACCCTTCCATCAATTCATTGTCTGGACTGCTTACTCCCAGAAGGGTTGCAGAGGGTAATGCAGCCGATCCCAAGCGATAATTGACGATGTCCCTAAAGCCACATAGAGACTAACAAACACTCGCAGTCAGTTTACAGTGTTTAATTAGCCCAAGATCAATTATTTTGGACAGTGGGAAGAAGCCAGACTACCTGGAGATAGCATTCATTTGTCAGCCACGTCCCTATTTCGACATGTCGGCCTCCTTTAGTAAGATGTTCCCCATCACTGAGCTGAACATTTCAGATGCCTTTTCCGCTTTGATCCCCATTCAGATTTGTAATTTCAAGATTTCAGCAAGGTGAGATGAGGGAATCTCTGAGGTCTGATGTTTTTAAGCTCTTAAATCACCTCATTTAGAGATTCAATACAGCCCTAAAGAAAAGGTATTCAGGTTTCCATTCTGATGAGAGTCACACTTATAAAAACATAACATTCTAATCATGACTGGTTTTTAATCCAAAGTGTTTCAGAACAAATTCTTGGTCTTGTTTCACACAAAGAGCTTTGGTTACTCAAACGCTTCCTCCCTTTTCCTCCTGAAAACATTATGACTTTTTGAATGAAATAATTGAAAATGATAGTTGTTCAGATGTTGAAACGCTCTCATGAGTGGTATTTCCCTTCTGTCATTTGAAGAGGGAGCATTTCACTGAATAATATGAATAGATCTGTTGACTGCTTCGTTGGGGCCGTGTTCTCTGTTAAATTGGGTCATTTTGCCAACAAACAACTTCTGGCTCATCCAGCTGCAAAATGCTTTGTTGTGACTATTGATCGACTTTAAAAAAAACAAAACACAGAGTTACACTAGAATCATTTCATTACATTAACTCAAATTCTGAGCTACGTCAAGTGCGATTGTAAATAATCAGCCCGCGGCTCATTAGCTTCACCTTTGTGTAACGTATGACTGCATGCGATTCCTGCACAGTTTGATAACCTCTCATGAGAGGTGACATCACCAGGCTGCTACATCTGCTGCCTGCAGTGAGGAGAAGGGTTGAATACCCAGAAGAGCCTGGCCAGCAGCTGCATGCGCTAATGTCCCTGAGGCTGTTGCTAGAGATGTTCATCAGGGAGGAGCTGACAGATACCATGTATCAACTGGAGACTCGGAGCCTGCCGGAGGAGAGCAGCCACTAACCCCCCTTGCTATTTCAAGGTTGAGCGGTATGGAGGCGCAATGCTTGCAAATGTCAAAAGGAAACGCATCCCAAAAAAACACTAACACTTTACAGCGCACCTCCCATCTCCACGCTCACGGTGAGTTTTTTGTGGTGTTTTTCCTCGTTGCCGCAGACAACTGTCGAACCTCATTTAACACTGAGCTGTTTCCAGTCAAGTCGCAGTTGCTTTAGTCACCATTATTCCTCAGTTAGCCAAAAGAAATGAAAAAAAAAACAGCTCCTGGCCATAGATGGCACAATATGGAGTTGAAAATAGATTCAGAAATAAACATAGTTTGTTAATTTTATGATCTACTAACCAAACATCTGATTGTAATATTTGTAAATGAGCAACACAGGATGACATGATACCCTTTTATTCCCTATTACTACTTTACAGTGCTCCTGTAACAGAAGTAAACAATGGGAACCTGTTTGGGATGTACCCTGCCTCTTGCCCAACGACAGCTCCAGTCCCCCTGAAAGCACTTCTAGGAATAAAATATATGTTTGATTTCGATTTATTTCTCGCTGTAAAACAGTGTAAACGTAATACTATGGAAATTGGCTTCTAACCTCTTCCAGATTGACAAGCAGCTAAATTGAATGGAAGCAGTAAGCGTCGACCAAACTGATAATCAAACAAATCCACCTCGGGTGGATGAAGAACTTTGAACTTCTTGAAAATTCACATTGCATCCAAAGAGCCGTCTCCCTTGATCTAATGGATCGTCTCCGTTTCTTTCACGCTTCCAGAATTCAGTATGCAAGAGCTGGCTGATTAAAAACCCGGGGTGGAGGGGCTTGGTTAAAAAGGTGAAGCCGTAAAAGATTTCCCTCAGGTTTGGTGGCAGCACCATATGGGTCTAGACTGAAGTACCAGGAAAACTCACATTTGCCACGCACATTAAGCCTCCGTGCTATAAAAGCCCCCATGAGCCTCAGTGATATTTTTCTAAATGTTATACGAAATGTTAGACAGTAGGCAAAAGGACTGGCCTTAAACCTGCTGAGCTTCAGCAGCAATGAAGGGTTTTTATTGTTTTTGTGCTGCTTCAAGAGTTCTTTATTGTAACTCCGACCTCACTACAGACTGCGCAGAATTCAAATGATGTCCATTTCATTTTGTTGATCACATGGACCAACAATCCGCCTCCCCTCTGTCAAGTGCATGCTGGGAGGCTCTTAAGGCACGACCATACTTGTAATGGATGTATCGGGTGGGGTGAGAATGTCTGAGTGCATTTGTTGTATGTGCGTCTGATTTTCCTCCAGGTTAACTGGCCTAGAAATCAGGGTGCAATAGGAAAAAGCAGCCACAGGATTCCCAATTAAAACAGATTACGTTACAATTATGAAAATGAAAAGACATTTGTGTTGTATCAAATAATTTCATCTTAACATGAAAATTTAATTAGCCTTTTAGGGTGTACAGAGAAAAACAAATATCCCTCTATCTTTGTAATGAGATCTCTATGGATTTCATGATAGTTAAAGTAGATTAGACACCCTGGAGTGTGTGTGGATATGTGTGCGGGCGCACAAAGGGGCCCTGTTCCTGCAGCCGGTTGAGGTGACACAACTATATTAATGCGTCTGGATGTGTGTGTGAGTATATGCAAGGTTGTATATAAATACATGTATGCATCTGTGTGCATCTCTGGTTGTGTGTGATCCCAGAAGGTTTTTTTTTGCCCAAGCAGAAGAGATCAAAGAGACATTAGTATTCTGAAATAAATCACATGCTCAGGCCTCACTGTGTGGGTCCCCAAACACATACACGGGAGACACACTCTCTCTCTCTCTCTCCCTCTCTCTCTCGCCCTCTCCCTCGGTCTCTCTGTCTCCTCCTTTTTCTTTCTCCTTCCATCTCTCGCTTCAAAAGACCCCACCGGCCCACACCACCACCAGCACCTCGCTCCACCCTTCCACCTCCTCTTCTTCAGCCCCCAGCGGCCTTCAGAGTGATCTGATTACTGGTTCGGAATCCTTTGTTGCATCCTTTCGGCTCCTCACGTTCCAAACTGAGTCTCGCTCCGTCTGCAAATAAGCAGGAAAATGCTTTGTCAGAAGAAACTGTTGTTCGTTGCTTAAAAAGTCAGAAATGCAAAGTAGGGGGTTTTGACAAGCATATCCATAGGGAAGGACCTCTTTTTCCACTCCTGCCTCCCCTTTTCCTGCCTCCAAATCTCACTTGCTCGTTCTCCAATTCTCCACAAAGCTAAGCTACATATGTATATATATATATATATATATATATATATATATATATATATATAGCTTAGCTGGACTTCACCTTTCTCTGAAAGATGGCCACGGCTTTTGCCGGTGGGAGAAACAAGGGAGTGAGAAAGTGAAATGAAAGGGAAAGAGGGGGAAAAAAAAGAAGATTGACACTGTACTGTGGGGAGAGGAAGAGGCTCACTTTTTGCCAAAGAATTTGAATGAGTGGAACACAAATGCCCCCTGTAGCTTCCTGACAGATACAATGTCTGAGATTCAGGGTTTTTTCTTTGTGACTCGCTGTCTGTGTGAGTGCGTGTGTGCTTATTTGCATGTGAGTGCGCATGTGGGCACGTGTGTGGGATGGATAAGTTTAGTCCAATGTGTACATGCATGTACTTATTTATGTGTGTTCTTGTATCTGTACGTGTGTGTGTGTGTGTGTGTCATTTTGATAGCCACCCACATGAATATGCAGATCAGTTTTAGAGAGCGTATGTGCTCAGCATTAAAGCCCACTCTCCACTGCTGACCCAATTTCACACTGCAGTGTATCTGTGTGTGTACGTACGCACTTGCTTATCAATGCATTTTGCCAAGCTCGGAAAAAAAAATCATGCGGTTAAGACCTGGGCGTGCGAGTGGGTTTGTGTGTGTGTGAGAGTTTGCCCGTGAGTGTTTGTAGTGGAAAAAACACATGTGATAAGTCTCAGCCAACACATTCGCTTTTACAGTTGGCTGCGAATAACAAAATTCTCATTAATGCAATCTGAGCGAGCCACAGTCCTCCACAAGCAGAGCCGCGTTCTTTCAAATCCGTGCTTGTATTTCACGTCTCACACAATGATTTATGTCCTCCAGGTCCCTGCCTTATCCCGCATTGTCTGTCGAATCTTGTTTGAGCAGTATAAAAAGACATGGATGATTAAAAAAAAAAGATTTTGAAAGCAACTACCCTTTTCAGCTAATGAAAGAAATCTCCCTCATCTTGAATAAATATGAAGCTCTAGCCGGCACCTGGTTTAGGAAGCAGATGTGCTTAGCCTGACAGATGCCTCAAGGTCTAACATTTACAAATGCTGTGCTCTGTAATTGGCTTTGCTTTCTTACTACTGGGAGGCAATCCATCCATCCATCCATCCATCCATCCATCCATCTATCCATCTATCTATCTATCTATCTATCTATCTATCTATCTATCTATCTATC
>CAJRST010007779.1:15355624-15382622 GCA_907169785.1 Menidia menidia | reverse complement strand
TCTATCTATCTATCTATCTATCTATCTATCTATCTATCTATCTATCTGGAGATCTATCAAATGATTATCTTAGCTTAAAGACCCAATTATTATTGATTATTAATAATTATTAATCATAATTAAAGCATCAGTTTATCCTTGTGGAAAAAGTTTTTTTCCACACATTTTCAAAGCACATATAAATATCTTAGAATACCATATATGGCTCTACATCTAGAAGTTTGTTAGCTTGTTAGTTTGTTGCCATAAGCCCCGGAAATAAGACCAAAATGAGCCAGGCCCTCATTACAGATATCTTTTTTTTCTCTTACAATTACAATATTGCTGATTAATCTCGATACCAAAAACTTGACTTGGAGAATAAGCATACAAACACTACCCAACAAGTTGTCCTCCATAAAACCCACTCCAGTGTGCTAAACCAAGCTGTCTAACATCAAACATGAGGCGGGGTTGCGACATACAGCGCACTTGTTCCATCCAAAATGTAAAATACTTACATCCTCTGAGGCTAATAGATGGTATATTGTTTCTTTAATCTGCACATAAAACAAAATTTATGGTAATGTGCGAGTCTGGTGGTCAAGTGATTTCCCAGTGCTTTTTATTTGTGCTTAGCTAAGCCTCATCTGGCTCTGCCTTCACGAATGAGTGGGAAATTTCGAGTGTTATCTTTGGGGAAAAGCATTAAAAACGGTTTGTTATTGAAGCTCAACGGTGGAAAAATAAAAGCTCTGTTCTTTGCCAGCAGTAGTCTCACATCTCAAACAGTCTTGTTTGGAATTGGGGAACTTGTGGTTTGTCGCCTTCAGACCGATCCATCTGCGGCAACACAAACTCTTCTGTTCGTTCCCCAGAAATGTGTTTACGCACGCTGAATCTCTGACCGGCCTGGAAATGCCGCCGCAAACCTGGCAGTGTTGTTATTTTAATTTGTCTTTACTGAGCTAGAACTGACACGTTTTTTTTTTTTTTTTTTTTTTTTTTTTTCTTAAACAGAGTTCCAAGTTGTCAACTCAGCAGCAGCAGTCAGCAGAAGAAAAAACCGGCCCTGCTCCGAGCCGCCGGTAGATGGAAACCTTGAGTGGAGCCAGGCCCAGGAGCTGTGCTGAGGTAATGGCTCTCTGGTCTTTTGTTCCCTGTATTCATCTCCACTCTCCACCCTCTCCTTGCCTTCGAGTCTAAACTCCCCCTCACGGACTTCAAAGGAAAAAAGAAGGAGCTGGAAAATAAGGTGAATTAATTTGCCCCTTTAATACCGTGCCTACATGTTGCAGCGGATACGGTTTTTAATTGCTTGTGCAAAAACACATAACCTATTTTTGAATCTTGTACAAAAAGCCCGAATGATGATTCAGGTAAAAATTTATGCAAATGCGGGAGGCATTGACAGAATATTCAAGTGACCTCGCGTGACTAAAAAAGCACCTTGGAAACAAGCGGCCTGCCTCAGGAGAAGAAAAAGAAAAAGAAAAAAGCCGCAGAAAAAGTTGGGCTCGGCCAGCGTGGGGCTTAATAAGATCTGGCACCCCGCGCCGCAGATTCTGACAGACATTCCTCGGCATCTTTAACCCTCAACCCAGAAGCCCCGGCGCAGTCTCAACTCGGCGAAGTAGATCAATGGGAGGATTATCGCAGGACCAAGATGCCAGTTATGGAGCAGCTCCGCTCTGCCTCGGCGAGGGGAGAAGATTGAGAGGCTTTCCTTTGATCTTGCGCTGGTGCTTCCAAGAGGGCCCCGCTGCTGATGATAATGATGCCGAGGCCCCGATGCAGAGAGCCCCAAGGCTGGGGCTCAGGCCCCCACTCCCAGACTGGTGAAATAAAATAAAAGACCGGTCTGAGGAGGCTCGAAACGGGACAAACGGATTTAATCTGTGGATTCATGTGAATTCGTCCCAACAAATGTTTTTGTTTTGTTTGTTTTTTTTGGGTCCCTGAAAAGGAATTATACTGATGCAGCAGTGGTGGAAATGTGTGCTCTTGTGTGTGTGTGTGTGTGTGTGTGTGTGTGTGTGTGTGTGTGTGCTCCAGTTGTTTCTTCCATCACATTAGATCCAGCTGAACACCTCTGTCCTCTTTCAAGGACACCCCTCCCTTCCCGCATGTCTCCGTCCCTCAACTTCTCTCTCTGTCTCTCTCTGACACACACACACACACATGCACACACACACAGGCGCGCGTGCACACACACACACACGAGACTTCACACACTCCCTCATTCTCTGTGACAGGCGGCGGTGCTGAAGATGGCTGCTGACATTCTGGACAGTAAAAGGCTTAAGGTGGAGCGTGTGTGTGTGTGTGTGTGTTTTTTGTGTGTCTGAAAGACAGATAGGGGAAGCTTTGCAATTCTTCCTCCCGCTGTATCTGCGCGTCTGATCGTACACAGAATCTCTAACAATGCTCCGGCTGCTGCTCTCGTCTCGCCGACTCCTTTCCCCCGCGCCGTTTGACCGGTGGCCAAAGGTTGATGATTAGGATGATAGGATGTGCGGCGGGTAATCGCTTAATTAGTGCTAAGTGGGAATTAGATTAGGCTTTTTTGTTGATTTCAGAAACAGCTCTGGTTAACCAGATTAGCCGAGTGCGGATTAGGGCTGAGCGGATGAGGTTAGAAGGCTGACATGTCGGCTCCAGGTTCCATCCACGCTAACCAGCTATCTGATTGGCTGTCAGTCAGGTTTGGCGGGAGGTGTCGGGATGGCCCACTGGTTGCCGAGCGGGGACAGCCGAGTGCCATAGGCTGGAGGGGGAGACAGTTTGATGAGTTTGCGAGGACAACTTTTAATTGCTTCTGCGCGTGTGTTATGATCTCAGACAAACTCGGGACCCCAGAGCCCATCTCACACCTCCTTCACACGTATAGTCTCGCTCTGCTCTCTCCCTGGCGCTCTGTCATTTCTTTACTCTCTCCCGTTTCTTGCTCGTCCCTTCGCTCCTAAAGAGCTTTTCTGTTCAACTGACCTCCTGTCCACTTCATTTGGCGGGCCCCCGCTAAGAAGACTCTGCCTCCGCTCTCTTTCTCCCTTTACCTTGCCTTCCTTCCTTCTTTTCCCACCGTCTTCGCTCTCCCTCCCTGTCTCTCATCATCATCCTCGCCACCTTACCTCCCTCGCCCCCCCCCCCCCTCCCCCCACCGTCTATTCAGCGGCCCAGCGTGGGTGGCTGAGTTTAATGAATTCTCTTTTCTCTCTGCAGCCAGGCGCTGATTTCTGATTGTGAAGAGGTGTGCGGGTGCGTGTTAGGAGTGTGTGCTCGTGTGCGACAGAGTCGAGGTAGGGAAACACACATTTTTCTCAACCCGTTCTCACGGCCATGACGGCGATCGTTTCGAAAAGTCTAAATAAATCTGGGCCTTTGTCCTGATCAAGGCTTCAGGCTGCACTTCCTCTTTCTTCGAGGAGGAGGTCACCGGCTGTCAACTTTAAAATAGATTTGCCCCGGGATGTGTCTCTTGTTGCTGTGAACATTACCTGCCATCTCCCGCAGCCGTGAAACATGAGTCAAAAGACTGTTTTGTGCTCGCCCCGTTATGCTTAGCAAACACAAAAGCAAACGACTCGGAGAAGAAGTGCCACAGACGAGACACAGAACGGCTATACGCTCATCACTGAAGAAAATTCACAAAATTCGTTCTATACGACGCTAATCCTCAAGAAAAGCTGTCTAAGGACACTACTCAGACAAAGCGAACAAGGTCTCTTCAAGTCCAATTAAACTGAATCCAATCAGAATCCAATTTGTTGTAACATAATCAAATCCAAATTAAGCCCCGATTCAGAAATACAATCTTATAATAACAGTTCGTGAAATGAGCTTGAGCTGTCGAGCTAGGGAAACCAACAGATGACAGGCACTCTTCAAGTCATTTCAGTACTCAAGCCTAATTAGGCTGTTTACTGGCTCTAAAACCATAATCCTATGAGTCTAGTTCTTGCAGATGTAATAAGCGAGAGTTGTCAACAGGACATAGTGGTCATCCATCCATATTTGACCATCGGTCCAAGCATTTTACATATACAAGCTGCACAAAGAACACTAAAATAAACCAAAACCTGTCTTATTTAGGTGCATCGGAATGTCTGGCACATTGTAATCTTCACACACTGGGGGTCTACCTTTGTTTTATTTAAGTTTCTTGTGTCTATAAAAAGCTGAAATGTCTTAATCAGCATTGGAAGATCCAATGGTGGTTGGTACGAAGACTGGAAATAGAAGGTCTTACATCTACCCTCATACCAATACGGTATATAATACACACTTTTTGCTGTTTGACTGGGTAACTAATTGTATTCACAGGTTGTGGGACTTATTCAATGTTCCCAACCTACTGTGTTTTAGTCATTTACCAGAAAAGGCTTTCCCTATTATTAACCCATTTTAAATTGTCGATAATTTAGCAAAAGCAGCGACACTTAAGTGTTATGCCCATCTCCATTCAGTGAGTTTGACCCAACTCGTTCACCCCTTTATCTGAACAGCAAGACAGAAACACCTGATCTGGCCCACTGTCCTCAGTCATGTTGGAGAACAGGTTTTCCAGAAGATTAGGAACGCTGTGTAATGTTTTTTCCTGTTTTGTTTTGAGGTTTGATGTTACATGTTTTGTGCTCCTGTTATCCTCAAAGATATAAAGCTAATAAAATATGAGATAGGAAACAAGAACTTTACCAGTAGTTTCTAACCAATGCAACAAAACTAATAACAATGTTTTAAGAAGGAGTTTTTTTTATCAGAAACCATTTGAAAGAATAAGTAACAACAGCGTTATACATAGAGAGAGACGATGATACAATAGCTTCAGTTAACTGTTGAACACTCACTTAAACACAGTTTTATGACTAATTACAAGGTATGGAAAGAGCCCTATTATCAATAAAGAAGGTAAGGCAATATTCTGGAAAAAGTATACCATAAAAAAGTGTTGGCCTTCTATATTCCATCATGAAAGTAAGTAGACAACATGACTTCTGTGCCCAGATGCATTCATGGTATTATCAATTGACTCTATTCACTGTGACCAAATCACAATATTACCATATGTATGTATGGCAATACCCCAGAAGACCCTTAAATAGCAAAAGAGCCCCTTCAAAAAAATGCTGACAACATTAATCTATCAAAACACGTTTCCTCCAACCTCCACGTTCTCTTCTTCATTAAACTAAAACCTCAGAGAAGTGGCCGATGGTTGAGCTGTGTACCTGTGAACCTAATGGGTATTAAACGGGAACCTTTGGGGTGAAAACGTGGCCGAGCTTTGCTTGAAGAAAGCTCTTTCCAAGCAAATGGGAGAAGTAGGGTTCTGTAAACTGGGTTGTGTTCCCCTCTCTTTTTAATGCCAAAAAACAAGACTTCAAAGGGGATGAAACAATCCTCCCTCGAAATTTGAGCTGCGACTCTGAAAGTGGATCATCTCCACATCTGTGTAAGGTCACCGGCGGGGAGCGGGCGCCGCCGCCGCCGCCGCCGCCTCTGTCCTCCCTGCTGATTGGACAGATGGATTAGCTGCT
The DNA here is from genome assembly GCA_907169785.1 of Menidia menidia. Taxonomy (NCBI): domain Eukaryota; kingdom Metazoa; phylum Chordata; class Actinopteri; order Atheriniformes; family Atherinopsidae; genus Menidia; species Menidia menidia. The sequence goes on along the minus strand of CAJRST010007779.1, from coordinate 15,377,106 downwards.
TAACGAGGCGAGTTTGTTTAATCTGCTGATTGTCTCGCCGATGAAAACATATTCAGTAATTCTCCGTGGCCTGTGTTTTTTCGCTCCCCCTGATTAAAGACACTCTCATTCTGGCGCGCTCACAGAAATAATGGAACAGTTGTTGTTATGACCAGGAGACAATGCTCTGAGGTACGCTGCCACACACACACACACACAAACACCACACCTAAACACAGAGAAACACACACACACACCGTCCCCTGTGTGTGTGTGTGTGTCTGTGTGTGTACACCCCCCTCCTCCCCCTCGTGGTATGGTAATGAGCTGCTAATCTCCCTGGTTTACACAGCCAGAATATGTGTGTGTGTGTGTGTGTCTGTTTGTGTGTGTATTAAGGTGCAGTGAGGAAAAGCCTGAGGAATTCTCTTAGGCTGTCAACCTTCTGCTCTCACTTGGGCGCAGGCTGTCAACACATTAAACAGCAGAATCCGTGTGTGTGTTCGAGTGTGTGCGGCCCAGGGAGGGAAACAGAAAGTGAAAACTCGACAAAAACACACTGTACGGAAAAGAGGAACCGACAGAAAGAGAGGAAATGAGGGTGGAGATGGAGAGCGACCGTGTGGGATCAGTCAGGATTTGTTTATTCCCCGTGTAAAAGTGGGCCTCCTTCATCAGATCAGTACATCCTGACTCTCTTGACCTCCCTCTCTTGCCTGTGTTTTTATGTGTTTTAATGCAGCATTATTTTTTTAAGCGCGCACGTGTGTGTATGTGTGTGTGTGTTTATTTATCGTGCTGAAGCCACATCACTAATTAGTCCCTGGGAGAAGCCCGAGGCCATTTGCAAAATCCCACTGATTAAAAACAAGTCCAAATCCAACCTTGTGCTGAATGTGCGCGCGCACGCGGACGCACACGCACGTCCACACCGACGTGCACGCCGAGGAAAGCTACTTACTGTCAAGGCTGGAACACGTGTGGGCGAGTGTTTGTGAGCCGGAGCTCGCGCGCGCGCGCGCGCATGTTGAACGGCTGTTGAACGGGTGTTAGAGAGCTGTCAGTTGTTGAGGCCAGTTTAATATTTAACGGCGCCATCTAAAGTTATCAAACCCCAGGGTAACTCCTGTCACGCAGGAGGCGCGCGCTCAGACGCTCGCGCGCACGCTCGGTTCGCGCACGCTCCCCGCCTTCAGGAGCCCCGGCTTGTCACCAATCACACTCAAGATGTCAAGGGCATCGTGCATTAGCAAGTGTGACAGACAGAGAGAGAGACACACACACACACACACACACATCCCAGACAAAAGCAAAACAGTCACAGTCCCACCAGGGGGGCTTTTTGTTTTGTTTTTTGTGTTTTTTTTTTTTTGGCATTCTCCACCTCCTGCAGCCTGCTCCAGCCAGCAAATTAAAACCATGTTGATTAATCCTATTTGAATTCAAATTCAGGCAGAAGAAGGGAGAGCGAATGGATTTGATGGATGGAGACGGAGGACCGAGACTGGAAGGAGGAGAAGAAGTGACAGCGTGGGGAGAAGGAGGGAGGGAGCAGGGGGATGACGGGGAGACGCGCAGAGGAGGAGAAGGAGGGAGGGAGATGGTGATGAATTGCTTTGAACTTTAATGGACGCCTCAGATGCTGCTCTGGTGATGTCTTCGGACAATACACAACATTACTGGCACACGTGAGGGCTGATTCCAGCTGACAGCCAAAGAGGCCTGTCCCCGTCGACCTACGACGCGCACGCACGTACGCACGCACGTACGCAAAAGTCGGCTGAAGGAAGAGAGCAGAGAAGCAACTTTGCAGACGTTAACGGGATGGACTGTGGCTGAAAAAGTCCGGAGGGAGAACGGGAGAAGGAGCAGGGAGCTGGCCAAGGTGTCGCCATCTGGTCAGGGTTGAGTTCAGACAAATAAAATGTTGCCTTTCCCCCCCCCCACAATGGTTAACCACACACAAATGAATCCCTAATGGGGCTCCCATTCACGCTGACACTCCCTTTCGCGCACTCGCACCACGTGCACACGCACGACGGGCGACATGAGAACGGGAAGATGTTCGCACAGAAGGAGCAATAAATGTTGATGGAGGCGGAGGCTGGGAAGCTCGGGAGGGGTTTGTTTGCGAGGCTGTGTGTGTGTGCGGCAGGCTGTGGATCACTGGAACCGCCCCACTTCCCTTCCACACGGCTGCCTCTCTGTGAGTGTGTCGGTGTGTGTGTGTGTGTGTGTGCAGGCCAGCCTTTGTGAGTGCCTGAATGAGGGGTTTGTCCCTCAATCTGTGCCCCTCTACTTCGCCAGATTTCTAATGATTTTCCAATGATGATTTAGCTTGTGTGTGTGTGTGTGTGTGTGTGTGTGTCTGAGAGAGAGTTTGCAAGTGTGCATCCTCCATTTCTCCACTCTCTCCGCCCAGCGATTCTTCACGGTGCTCCTTTGTGCTACAGTTACTCTGTTTTGATGGCTTCTGCTCATCGCTTTTGCAAAGTTTACCACAACATTTATGTTCCATTTCCCCATCTTTTCAGACGACCGTTGCTTAAGTCGCTGCTTATTTGGGATGAACGTCGGCTCCCAGAAGCTTAGCACGCAACTGTAGAAGAGGTAACACTTTACAATGGGAAAGGTTTAACCACCCCCTTTTTCACTATTGAATTTCATTATAAAATCTCTTTTGGGAGGTCTTTCAAAGTTTACCCAAAAACCAAAATGTCTATGAACAAAAAAAATATCTCCAAGAATACTGAGAAACTAAACTAAAAGCTTTGGGCGCCGCCGAAAAGAAAAAGCGTATGAAAGCATTTCGGTGGCAATAGAGAATTGAGAAAGTTCTCGTTTTTTGTGGATCTTTGGGGGGGAAATGTTGGTCTTTTGATTTATTAGAAATCCCATCTGTCTACTGGAGAGGGAAAATGGGTTCTGTGCTGAAAAATTGCCCACAAAGTGGCAGATTGAAACGTTTGTCTGTCACACTTTTTTCAAACTACAGATTTCCGCAGCCGGTTGAGCTGTGTCTCACTTGAAACGACAATGTTTGACCGTGGCAGCTTGGTGTCGCGACCGCCAGACTGTCCCAATTTTCTTTTTTTCCCTTTTATGTTCATTATTTCCAAAACCAGATCAATCACTGATTTAGTCTGGACAAGGTTTCTAACAGTGAGTATCGCTGTATATAGAAACAAAGCGTGAATGGTGTCTGGAACTCTACCAGCGAACCCTTGTAACCTCCAGATGTGGACCTCTGGGCTGTTTATCGTCAATATATTCCTTTATGTATTCATTTTCATGACTTTGGGGAAGAACTAAGAGTCTGTTTTTGCTTTTAAATCAAAATTTGCACTCATTGTTCAACATTTATATGCTATCTACCATACGGAAACAACTGCATGTTCTTGTTTTGTTTTTTTGTCTCAGCTGAAGGCCGATCTTTTGTTCTGCAGCTTTGCACTGTGAATATATTGAACTTTAAACCTTTGAACAGATGAACGGGAAAGGTTTAAAAAAAAATAAAAATCACATTTTCTTTAAATGACTAGGAGGCTTCGGGAAAAGGTTCACGCTGATGGTAGTCAACGGGGGAAAGCAGGAGGGAGACACTGGAGGCCCATCGCTGGGATCTTCAGCTCTGCTAAAGCATGGCAGAACGTCGGGGGTTTGCATCAAAAAGGAAAGTCAAGCGTTATGGGGGGGGGGGGGGGGGGGGGGGGGGGGGCTGCAAGATACTTGTCTTGTTGAGGTGGCGGAGAAACCCCCAAAGTGACTGTTAAGCCCGTGTGAATGGAGGATGAGCTCGGAGAACATGTATCAGTCTGAAGGAGAACCTGAATGTTTCATTGCGAGACAATGGAGATATATTTGCATCAATGTTTCATGGCCGGATGTTAATCAGGGCGTGAAGGAGTGCCAGTGTGGCTGCAAGTGACTGCACACACCCCACACACACACACACACACTTTCACAGCTTAATGAAGGTTTGGGGAGATAGGTGTTGTGTGCTTTATTTCCGCCTCAGTGCCTCCCCTCTTTCGCTGTATTCACGGGAGGACGGCCATGCCTACGTGTTGCCATGTGTTTTTTTTTTTGCGCGTTCGTGTGTGTGGGCTGTTTGACTTGGTGAGGGGGGGATATACCGGCAGCGGGGGCATGGGGGGGGGGCATGAAAGATTTAGCTGCTCTGGCTGTATTGTTGCGGGGAAAACAGATGTTTCCATTTAGTGATCATGCATGAGTTATGACTCCCAGGACATAACTTATGCTGTTTGTGAGCGCCCTCTCACAGCCCCAGTGCAGCCAAAGCCTGGCCAACCCTTGGAGGAATGAATGGCGGCGGGGTTTTTCTTTGTTCTTTTTTTTAAAAATGTGCAGCAGGTGAACATAAACACAGGTCTGGGGAAATCACAGATTGTCAGTCGGAGTCCGTACATAGGGCGATGCAGATAAATTCCTACACAAATGCTCGCCGGCTCTCCGGGAGCTCTTACATGTAGCGGACCGCCCCGTGCTGTCGATCACAGGCATACATTTTAGAACAAAAAGGAAATATTCCTCCTCAGAGAGCGAGGCGTTTCTGAGAGAATAGCTAAACTCCCGACACCTCCGAAGCTTTCGCACCGCCGAAATGACTTATAAAAACAATGTGAAGCCCCGGTGTGTGTGCACGTGTGTGTGAGCGCGCGTGCACGTCCGCGGAGAGCCGCTGAGCACTTCAAACCAAAGGCCTAATCAGCACCCCATAGCCCACCCACACAACCTCTCTCTTGTATCTCTCACTCCTGCTCATCTTATTTTCATTCCCCCCCTCCCACGGCCTCGCCTCGCCATCCTTCCGCTTTCCCCCCCTCCTTCCAGGCCTCCTTTTCTCCCCCTTCCCCTCTCCCTTACACTCCCCTGGAGATGGCAGTAGGGGCAGTGGTGGTAGGCAGTGGACAGGATGCTGGTGGGGCCCCCGGGAGTTGGGAAGTTTAGCTGTGAGGGCGACTTTGGTGGTGAGGACACGGCAGGCCGATCCGGGATCCGCGTCCCCCGGGGGGGGGGGAGCGGGCGGTGACAAGGCTGCTGGCAAGCGTTGTGACGGCGCTGAAATATTAAAGCTAATGGGATTGTGGCGCCCCCCTCGCGTGCCCGCGCCCGCTCCCTAAGTTGCTGCTACTCGACGTGAAGTGGAGCGAACAAAGTGGAATGGAGATGGATAATGCATCGCACTCCAAAACGGCGGCGCCGACGAGAGATTTTCGGGGCCGTAACCGAGCAGAAACCCGCGTCTGAGAGGGGGGAAAACAATGGAGGAAAACAGAGGAAGGGGAAAGGGAAAGGAAGAGGCAGAGAGGGGCAAAGAAGTAGGCTGAGAGGAGATGAGACATTAAGCACAGGAAGAAATGAAAGAGAACGGGAGATGAAGGAAGATAGGAGAGTCGCATATAAAAATTAGGAAAAAGATGAGAGATTGTTAGGATCCCTCAGCCGCCAATAAGTGGGCATGCACACACTTAGACACTCACGCACACACACACGCGCACGCACGCCAGCAGAAGCTTCAAGCTATCACACACATCGCCCGGAGCACAATACAGCTCGTTAGTGAGTACATGCTCAAAATGAGTCCCTCTCCTTCTCGCAACCCCTCCATCTCTCAAGCAGTTGTCAATGTTATTATTTCCAAATGAACACACACACAAATGCACTACATTGTCTGACAGAGGCGGCTATAAATACACTCCTTGTGCCACGCGACAAACAAGCACACGCGTGTGCCGCGTTACGGAAAACGATCAACTCCAACACGTCTCCGGTGCTGTGCATTAGTGGGGAGGGAGAACAAGAACAACAATTAAAAATACAGCGGCAGGTTGAGTGGCTGTGTGTGTGTGTGTGTGCGTTTGAGTGCGAGTTTAACGTGTGTTAGAATACACCCACAGCAACGTGCGCGAGACCTGAGAGGAGCACGTTGAAATCAGTGTTGCCGTCTGCAGCTCGTGGGCATTCGGTTTAAATTATAGATTTCAGCTCTGAGTTTTCTGTCACTCCCTCACACACACACACACACACACACGCTCGCAAACACGCACGACGAGAGACAGAAGGCGGATGTGGGATGTTGTTGCTGTGAGATATAGACAGAGCGCCGTTTTATCGCGAGGGCTGTGATGTTAATTAAAACCAGACAGACGTTTCGCCGAGAAATAAGTTGGGGCCCCCGTTTCCAGTCTCTGGGAAGGGGGGGGGGGGAAGTAGGCCACGCTTCGGAGGCAAGCCCCCCTTCCCCGGCCCGCCGATAAGGGGTTCCCCCCCCCCCCCCCCCGACAGGCCACACAAACAGCCGGCTGCCACCGGTCCACACACTCTGCCCGTCACCTATCAGGCCTCCTGAGGAAAAGAAGTGGGCCACGGACGTGACCATTCGCCCCTCGTCCCGGGGGCTCATCGGGGCCCCCCCGTGCTGCCTCTCATGCCTGTTAGGATTTGGTTATAAATACTCACTTTAGCATAGTATGCTATCAAATGATCTATGTAGATAACTGATTGTTTGATTTCTTTTATAACTATATGAAGTCTCTGGCTGTAACCACAGATTCTCTTTGCTCTCTCTTTTCTTTCTCTATTTTCTTTCTCTGTTGCATTAGATCCACGTCTTTAAGTCAACACACACACATATCATTTGGTGCCACATTCCAATGTCATCAACATGAATTTACGATCCGGCTTGTTAGTCTTCGAGGTAACTAACCAATAGGACTTGGTTGTGTCCAGTCCTCCTTTTGAGGGGTGTGCCCAGTTTAGGAGACAAAGACCCATCACCCCCAGATCTCAGGGCTCTTTGCCGACTGAGACCCTGAGAGAGGTTTCCTCTGTGAAGAGCCCAGCGCTGAAATACTTTACCTGTGACCCAATATATGTCAATTTTTTACTCTTGATCGACTCTGGTTTATTCTCAGGTTTCCAACTAAAGAATCGGGCTAACGGGCCTCACGAGGTAAAGAAGTGGGCCACGGACGTGACTAACCATTCGCCCCGGTGCACCTCGTTCCCGGGGGCTCATCGGGGGCCCCCCGCGGGGCTCATCGGGCCCCCCCCCCGTGCTGCCTCTCGTACCCACGAACCTGTCTCCTGCTCGTGAACACCGCTGCTTTAGCCCTGCCGGCGCCGGGCGCCTTGTTAGTCTCGGATAAAACGCAGCACAGTCGTCCCCTGAGTTTGTCACACGAGGCAAATTTGCATAAGCCGCCTTTTATTTAAGCGACGCTCGCACATGTAACCACCTACAGCAAGCGTGCAGTCGCACATGCAAAGCCTCTCATCAGCCCTCCAGGAGCTCCGCGCGCGCACCTCATTTCCCAAAACCCACCTCGACGCGCCTGGTGAGATGCAAGGATTTTTGGGGGGGGGACTTTGCCTGCCAAAGGGAAACGACGCTGGATTTCATCATTCAGATGTGTTATTCCTACCCCTAAGGACAATTTGCTACGTGTTAGTGAACATTCACCACTGATTTTTTCTGCGGATAGGAACGCGGGAGAAAAGTTTTCCCGCTTCCGTTCATTTGCACGGATGCGGGAAGAATAAATCACAGGGAAACTGTGAGAGAGAGAGGGTGTTTCTGAATATTTTCTGGGTTCCGCCTTGATAAACGATGCGAATTCCACTCAGGTTAAAGTGGCCTTTTGTTGTTGTTCTGAATGAGTTAATGAACGGGCCGAGCCGGCGTGTGAATTTTTTTTCGCTCAGCACAAACGGCGGTGGCTGAAGCAGTGCAGCCCTCCTTTGTGTGCATAAAGAGCTAGTTACCATGCACACACACACACACACACACTGAAAAGTGTTGTGTAACCTGGTGAAATGGGAAACGCAGGGAACAAAGGAGACTCAAGAGTAAATTCTTGAGTGCATCATCAGTTTTTCTCCTGTTTCGCCAGCTACGGCTCATGGAGTAGGAAGTGCTCGACACATTGCCCGAGCACAAGCTAGACACCAGGGAAATGGAAGAAATAGATGCGGAATTTCTCCATATTAAGCTAATCTGACCACCGCACTGTGGCCTGCTTTTCACTTTTATTGGGTCCCTCACAACCTCTCATTTATCTGTGCTTGTAACTGTAACAACTGTCCTTGGAACAAAACATCTCTTGGCCTCATTTGGAAGATTCTTGCATCTAACAGCAAGTTTCTGCTTCTCTTTTTTAAATTTTTTTGGATCAGTTCTTTATAGCCTCAAGTCATAAGTGACAAATATTCCATGATTTCTTGTCCTGTAACCCCCCAAATGTGTTGGAAAGGAGGCGGAACATTTTTTTTTTTTACCATATTAGAGAAATTAAGATTTTGTTCCTGTGTGGCTAAATGTTTCCAGCACCAGGGAGCATAAAGCATGATAATGATGTGCTCTAACACGTGCATGGTATTTATAGTTTGTGAAATATTGATTTAGCCCTAGTTTTGTCCGTGTCCCCCAGCTTACCTCCACAGTCCAAAAACCAACTGACAGGTCCATTCTTAATGGGCCACAGGAGGGATTGTGAGGGGGCTCCGTCCCCCTTTGTGTGGAGGCTCGACGATGGAACCCCGACCTGTTCGGCCACAGGCTCCGGCCTCCCCCGGATCACCTCCAGAGACCCAACCGGTCCTTTGGTCTGTCCATCTGCTGGTCACTGAAGCTGCAGATGTGGCCTTCATGAGACGGGAGCTTTCAACCACTTAAAGGAAGGGAGAGAGGAAGTGGCTTAGGCATGCCGAACGAGGAGAGATGGACTGAAAATCAGTGACAACAGGTCTTAAGCGGTGATAAATCCTCCCCGGAGCACAGACGTCAGCACTCTGAGAGCAGCGTGGGATCATCTTGACAGAGAAAGGAACAAATGTCAGCCAACATCCACGAAGAGCTCCGGGATGTCCTTCACGAAGCCTGGAGAACTATTGGAGAGGCATACTTAAAAAAAACTGACAAGAAAGCTTTGCTGATGGGTTCAGCTGTCTTAAAAAACAAAAAGAAAAGGATGCTCAGACCAAATATTGACAGTTTTTGTTGTTTATACCGTATTTTGTCTTCAGATATGTTTAAATATACCCATGCTTCTATTGTCCTGTATGGAATATCTGAACCCAAAAGCAGACTAATATGAAATATGGAGGGAAGACCTGTTTATTTATAGAACTGGGTTGCAAGAGTCCACAGAGAATCCCATCCAGCGGATCTCTCTGTGAAGAGAGGGAGTGTTTTTTAATGTTAGTGTTTTTTGCCCAGGGAGCGCTTCACTCCTGGCAAGGGAGGATTTCTCCAACAAAAAAAAAAATTAGGGGTGACACAGAACTTGTGAAGGCACACGGACCCTGTAGCCTCCAGCCTCATAGTGGGTCAAAAAACAACATCCACACAACCTCCATCCACACAGCACTGAACCACAACAACCAAACAGATGCTCCACATCCATTTTGTGCACCTTATAAACCATTTCCGGTTTGCTGTGCCTCAGCTTCTTCTTCTTTTTTGTGTTAAAGAAAGAACATTTCTGCTATATAATAAGACCCCCATTTCATAATAGTGAATAACAGTTCAAATAGTCTCTCCACATCCGACCCGGGAGCGTTTCATCTGTCTTGTTAGGACTCCAGACGCACGGACTGGGCTGGTTGTCCCGGTGCAGTCTCCAGGGGGGGGGGGGGGGGGGGGGGGGGGGGGGGGGCTGCAATGGAACTCCCGCAGTTTGGTCCCATTCTGCGCCGTTTAGCGAGGAAAACTCTCGGGTGGCTTTTGTCTCGGACGGGCTAATGGCAGAATGGCTCAGCACGGCGCGCCTTTGATGCGTTTGATGCGCCTCATTAACGGCTTAAATTTACACCTGCCTCGCGCATTCCTCTGGGATCCCTCCTCACATGTGAGTGGGAATGTTTGCTCAGTATAACGAGCCTCGCCAACGTTTTTTTATTCCTCTGATGACTTAATGAAGTCGCAGCTAATTGGGTTTTAACTTTGCGCGCGGGTGTCGTTCCTGGTTGTCCGTTTGGAACAATGCGCGCTCTTCAATAACACAAAGAAGCTCACATATTCTGGCCTTGGTGTCTGGCTCTGCGTTTAAAAGCCCACTTTAGTGTTTTTTCTTCTTTCTTTCTGCTGTTGAACTGCAAAAAATCCCTATCCGTGCGTTTACATAAGCTTTGCTTGGGTTAATTAGACGTGATTGATGTGGAGATAGATAGACTGGCCTTTACATTACGGCAAATCATTTCAAACGTGTCCGAAGTCAACCCAGAGGGAAAACTTTGTGAGCTCACTGCTGGGAGCCTCTCATTCAATGGTAATAAATGCAAACATTTGTTCCTGATGGCTCACTTAACCTCTTAATTTATGTATGACCAGCAGAGACCCATTCAGGCGGCAGCCATCGGTCAAACGGGGCTTCGCAGAAAGGCACCACATGGCCCCTTTCCCCTCTTTCATCTCGGCTGTAATCGCGGCGTGTTTTCACGCCGCTGCGCAGCCAGAACCGGCGCGCAAACTCCCCTAATTGTTCTGCATATTGACGCGTCGGTTCCGGCGTATTACTGATTTTCCACCGCGCCGTGACGCAGCTCCGGCTGAGTTTGGGACATCTGTGGGGGGTCAAGGGGTGAGGGCAGCCCCGGGGCTGCGTCCATCTGCCCGGCAAATACCCACGTCTTCAGAAACAAGCCTGCTAAACACCTCTAATAGCCTGTATCACATTTGCATTATTAGCCCCCTGAGCGAGCCAGCCTCGATGGAGAAAAAAAAGCCCTATTAAGTTATCAATGAGATACCGCCTTTTCGAAATGACTTCTCCAGATGAGAATGAAAATAATGACACTGTGCAAATTTCTCCCCATTATCTTGGCCCACAGCACCATGGCCGACTGGCTCTCTGTGAGCAATCAAAGGACATCATGTAAAATCTAGGGCACAGACATGAAACAGCGACTTCAAGATGGTTTCCCAATCCTCTAATCTTTTTCAGGAGGATAGCCCACAGATGGATCTTTTTTGTTTTTAATTGAGTGCCACTGCCTGCTGTTAGGAATACCAGTGTTAAATCTAAAGGCACACATAAAAGCAAGATATCTTCTACCAATAGGATTCATTATCCTATTAGGATGAATTAAGATCATTGTGGCAATAATTCAAGAAGCCTCATTCAAGCTGCTGTGTAATGTATTGTATGTGTAATGTGCATATAGTGACTAGCAGCTGCATGCAAATCAATGATATTTAATCCTTTTTACATTTGCATACGCATGCAAATAGTTATCTGATTTCAAAGCAACATTAGCCTGAGTGAAGTCCACCTGAGGGCTCCCAGCCAGCGTTAGGATGAGGACACGAACGCAACACAATCAGAAAAAGAACAGACCACAAAAGAAGAGATTTTTCCTTTGAGGAGGGAGCAGAATTTCTGTTTACTGCAGACATAGTGCACATGCATGCTTTGCATCCTGTAAGTCCGACTGCCAGTTGCTTATACATGAGTGCAGAAAGCTAAAATATCTACAATGAACAGGATTAAACAAGAGAAACGGGACTATTAATTCATTATGAAAACATTATGACTCAGTATGGAACTCTGCGTTTAGCTTGAGAATGTTGTCAGTGAGGATTTCTTTGACCCTGGCATCTGTTGGCTGTGGCAGAGGACCAGAAAGGAATGTAGATGAAACATAAGAAGAAGCTCGACTTCGGCGAAATCCGAACGATCTCCCTCACTGTCAGGCATCAAGCTAATTCAACGCAGCTGAATGGGCTGAAAACAAACTTTGAAGTCTGACAGTGCAGACGGTGTGTTCCACACCAAAAAGATGAGTCACACCCTCCAGATGTTCCTGAGAGCGCTCTGTGCAAACGGGCCTTAACGCTCCGAAGTGAAATATTCTGCTCGAATATTTTGCTCTTTGACTGGTTCACTACTTGCCTTGTTCCCCGTTCATTTGCTGAGTGCTGATACGCTTCGAAATGCATGTGGCTGATTTCTTTGGCAGAACCTACATGTCTTTCAGGCATCAGAAGACTCCCTTCATACTCATGTTGAATAAAAATGCATGTTGCAGACCTGAGTTCTGTATTTCTCTATGTGCTATATCTTATACAATATACATATTAAAAATTGCATCTTGAAAAGATGATGCTTTTTATTTTTATGCATATGTTCAACAGTTTCTTCCCAATAAATAAAAATGCTTTGACCTTTTGGTGATAGGAGAATGTAGGGAAAAAGCTATTTGGTGATAAACATATGATGAGAAATTGCATGATCAGATGTTATGGACACAGATCATATCTAAAGTCACGAAAAAATATAACGTTTTTGCACAATCTGTTGTTACCCAGTCGTTTTGTTTGCATCTATGAGATTAAAAATTCCGCCTCAGAGCTTGTCCTTTCTGGTTTTCTGTAGAAACATGGTGCTATAACACGTGGGACCGATATTTTTGGAGGACAACCATTACACTATTTCTCTCTTTCATCTGACACTGATGAAAACATAATAAAGAATAAAAGGATACATTTCTGCTAATAGATCCCCTAAAACTTGCACAGATTAATATTTGACTGCATATGAATATTCACATTATAGCATCCAATGAGAACATAGTTTGTGTAGTTTCTCTTTGTGATCATCAAGTCCGTAGTTGTGTAGCATGGGAAAATGACGCAGTGATCTGATGCCAGTTACCCAGATGTATACAAACTGAATGACGGCGTTCAGACATATGCAGGGGAACCCGAAATCCCACACGGTTTCTCATTAAAAACCATTATACACGCTTTTAACACAGTGCTTATTTATGGAGAAATCCAGGTTGTGAAAGGCTGGCCTGAGCTGTGTAGCCCCAGCCAGCCCCACCCACCAAGCAGGAACAAAAAGACCCTTGCTCTGGCGGAACGAACAGAGTTTGGCCCACTCATTTTCGCCCGCTTGCCCCACAGAGACCCTGAATATAGAACAGCTATTCGATCTAATGAGGCAGAACTTCGTGGCTGCCTCTGTAAAACTTTGTCAGCCTTCTGTTCTCCGGCAACAAAGGCTGAATTTTGAAAAGGAGAAAAAACGTTGTCTTTTTCATCTTTTTCTTTTCCCAGCGACACTCAAGATGCTGAGATGAATCACGCACAGGCTTTTTACTCATCGTCATGTGACACGGAGAGTAAAAAAGTGCAGCAAACAAAGATGACTTTGTGAAGAAATGGGGCACTTAGATGGGTGGAGCGATCAAGAATAACGCCTCCGCAGGGACCGCTTTGATGATATGGGGTTGTAGCTTTATGAAATGCCCGACATTTGGCTCCGTGTTTAGGCTTGTGAGGAGAACGATTTCCCTGGTTTTTTCACATCCTGCTTTGTGAAGACGCGCGTCCTTGTTGCAGTCGTGATTTGACCACTTCTCATTTACTGTGAGCAAATATAATTGGGTGCTTCCTGCTGTGCCTGTACTGCTTGTTAGTTTTTTTGTTTCTTTGAAGGCAGCGAAGGCCCAAAATGTCGCATTCGAACATATTAATCAGTCAAACTTACTGTCCAGCAACCGAACATTTCATCTCGGTGTTGGAGAGAAGACGTAGCGGCATCACAGCTAAGTCTCAAGTTTCCGTCTCGGGAAATAAAAGATAGTTTAACATTTTTATGAACAATTGCTGAGAATATCAAGATGTTGCTACATAGCCAAGAATCATTAGGCAACTCAGAGAATTACCAAAAAGAGAAAAAACACTCGGTCGGTCGTGTCCTCAGACAGCACTCGATGCTAAAAACAGTCACCACAGGGCCACTGAAAACCTCTGTGAGTTCTCATCAAACACAGTTACCTTTCAGCACCTACAAACGCAAATCAAACCCACAGAACGGGAAGAGTAAAAGGTGTAAAAAAGCGAGTGGAAAACTGGTTGATATGTTGCTGAACAAACGTGTCAGACAGACGGATGTGTGCTCCCCCCTAAAAAAGGAGAGAGACCGTATCATTTGCATCCGAAATCCCACACGTGTGATGTTTTGACAGGAAAATCAAGGCACATTGTATGGCTAGGTTGCACATCTTTTAAGGTATAAAGGATTTTTTTTTTGTTTATGACGATCAGGCTGATTGAAACTAGCAATCAGAATGAAGAATAAGGGGATTCTGATGGTGTGGGAAACAGAAGTAAAGACAAGAATAACAAGCAAAAGGTCAACGTGGCCACGGATGAAGGGAGGAGAGTTTGAAGGCATCCTCCGTTTTATACCGACGAAGACATCCTATCAGGGAAGCGGGAGTAGTTATTTATGGTGCGAGACACTTGATGCTTTTGGTTTGCCCTGGAAAGAAGATCTGATCTCAATTGGCTCCACTCCAGTCGGAGGGTGATCTCCGATCTGGATAGCTATTGTTGGCAAAAAGCAGAAATAGGATAACCCTAACCCTAACCCTAACCCTTCCATGTTGGGTTGTTCAAGGGACGGATGTGGAGGCTCCCCCAGACATTTGGAGGGCATTTCAGTTTGTTTTTCAGGCCGGAAATTGAGATATTCAAACAACAGGAGATCAAATGGAATGCGCCATATGGTCCTGATGGCGTTCGCTCCCAATGCTGAGGGACCTCTGTTGGGATCAATCGCGCCGTCCAGGGCATGTGACCAGAACGCTGCCTCTTTGATATCATTGTTTATGCTGCTATTAACTCTAGAGGAAAATGGAAGAAACCAGAGCATGTGAAAAAGCGGACACACAGTTCCCTCAGCCAAACTTTATCAGGCAAAGTCAACGCTTACTTTCTCTGAATATATATATATCGAAACTCTGCGCTCACAGTGAAGAGTGGTTCCTCCGTCCCGCGTCGTTGAAAGGCATCCCATGCTTCCCCCTCGGCTCAGAGTGCGTTAGCAACAATGAGGCGTGAGGACTTTGACAAAGCAGATCAGAGGGAACCACATCTGTGCTCTCGCAGACAAACAGGCCCACTCGCTATCCGCCGAGCCTACGGAAGGTCTCAGGAGGCTCGCTTCAGAAAACTCCTCGTGCCGGGCAGAGCCGGAAGGATCCTGCACATCTGAGGGTTCGTTTTTTTTGTCCTTTAGTACATAGCCTACTTTGGTGAAACCGGCGCCTGTGCGGCTTTGCCTCATTAGCTCCCTTTGATGGCCTGCGTGAACAATCGCGGCCTCCTACTGAAATATTGATCAGCGCTGTACTGGATAAAAAGTTCCTTCATTGTGTGTTAGTGCGCGCATTTGAGTGTATTTGTTAAATCCGGTTATTTGTCTTGTGTGGCTGTTTGTTCCCAGGGGGAAGGGAAACACTACCTTCCTTTCGCAGGCGCACGCAGAGGGCACGCAACTTAATCTGTTTGTGCCCGTGTGGTGCGTCCCCCTCTCATTTCGCTCTGTTTCCTGCCGGCGTGACGTTCAAAGGGAATCGCGGAGCGTTGTTTATGGAGGGCGACTTCATAAACAGCGGAGCTTTAATGCTCGGCCGCTGAGCTCAGCACCAGCTGGACCCGTGCTACCTGCACGAATCCTCTTTAGTCACATTAATACAGCTCAGCGCTGTGCTCTAAAATAGCACTGCGGGGACTTTAAACTGGGAAGAAGAAAAAAAATAGGTGGAGAAGTGGAGAGAAGGAGAGGAGGAGATGGGGCTGGGGTGGAAAGAGGAGTGGGTGAGGAGATAAGACAGAGGAATTACAAAGTCGTTGAGAGTGGGAGTTCTGTTGCTTATCAAATAAGCGAGTTTAAGGAGCATCTCTGCTGTAGTAGCTGCGAGTGCTCTGTGATTGTCTTCTGTGACTCACAGAGTCGGTAAAGTAGGTTAGTGGGTTGTTGCCTAAACCTACGAAGCCAAATAGAGTGAATATTTTTATGCTTCTAATAGAGAAATACTGAATTATTAAGAATAAGGATTGTTTATACCACTGAAAGAATCGTTTAAGTAAAATGCCATAAGTCCAGATTGTTGGAAAATTACTTTGTCGGATTGTTAACAGTCTGATCTAAGATTTCAACTCACAGCAAACCGGTTCCTGGTTCTAAATCCCAGCTGGAGGCCCTCATGTGTGGAGAAACGTGGCTGTTAGGTTAACGGGAGACTCTGAGAAGCCTCTGGGAGTGAGCGTGCACGGGTCTCTGCTTCGTCGGTCTCTTTGTTGTCCTGTGATGTCCAGGCTGGACCCCGCATCGCACCCAGTGACAGCTGGCAGGTGACCCTAAGAGCAGGAAGCGAGACAGAAAATGGACGGATGGATCTTTAGTTTTTTTAAACGAACAAATCTAGTGTTGTCACAGGCTGCTGACATCCTCGTGTTCAGCCACAGTTACTACAAATGGATCCGAAAAGCAAACCGTACTGCAAAGAAAGTGGTGGACAGACTTATTTCTCCGTCTGACCACAGACCTGGCCACTTGTTTGCTTTTGTTGGACACGGGTTGTTTTCTCCTGGACGTTCCCAAGCAAAACAAGAACATTTGTCTGGTCTGCTTCTTCCAATTTGGGGTCGAAGAGAAAAGATATCTACCCAAACTGCCATTGGATGAGAGGCGGGGTTCGGCTCGCGTTGGTCACCGGTCCGTCGCCGGGGCACTCAGGGATGAACTGGACACAACTATGCACGCTTACATTTACACCAGGGGTCAATTTAGTGTCACCAGTTTACCAAACAGCGAGGCAGAGGGTGTTTTTGGAACAGAACTTCTGCTCCGTTCTCATGTGTGACTATCTATAATGTAACACCACCACCCCCACTCCACCCACCGCCCTCCTCTGAGCAGGTTGCAGTTGTGCTAAATGACTTCTGTTAGAGCTTCCCGTCATGTTAAATGTAAGATCGCTCAAATATAAATAAGAAGACCTTAGAATGAAACATTTATGGAGCGCTGGAAATCTATTAGTGATACTCAGAATTCAGAACGAGGCCTGTTAACATTTCAAAAGGCAGAACCGGACCCGGTTGCTTTGACAGGTCCACATGTGGCAAAGCTGCGTTGCATTTGCTGCTTCATGACCTTTAGGAGAAAAGTGAATATAAACGTTATTTGGATTAGGAGCCTCAAGGCTTCCTGACAGGTTTCAGATGTCGAATATTTGTGCCTTTGGGCATCGATTGAAACCAGATGAATGGAATGAAAGAACCGGGCCGTGTTGCTCTGACTTCATCCTGAAACTGCCAAGCTCAATTTACATTCGGTTTTATTGGGCGTATGAGGGGAGAGAAGAAAGAAAGAAAAATAATTATTACAGCATCACAACATCCTTTTTGGGATTAATAAAGTATTCTTTCATATTTCCATTTTATTTCATAAGCACTGATAAGTAATGCGGTTGGAAATGGTTTAACGAGCTCAAACCCCTTCAAAGATATGGATGAAGGTCTGAAACACGCTCAAACAATTACTTTTTTTTTTTTCAAATCCAAAATGTGTTTATCATTGTTTCCCTGGCATTAAAGGGATTTTAAAAGCCAAAAGCAATCAGCGTTGGGTGTCAGCCATGATTAATTTTTCATTTTCATGTCAGTATTGATATAAGTTTCATCAATGCATCTCCGGTTTAAAAGCTCCAAACAAACTTATCAAAGAATCCAGACAATTAATTGATCTAATTAGTCCAAAATGTAAAGGAAAAAGTCAACCCATTCGTTTTTGCATGGGGACAAGACTGATGTATGTAATCTGAGTGGCTGCAAGGTGATGCCAAGAGGTTCTGACACAGAGGCGTGAGAGGGCCCAAAGTCAATCTGAATAGACATTTCACTGAGAAAAAAGAGAAGAAGCAGTAAAAAGTTCGTCTTCTTTTTTTTTTTTTTACCAAACTCGTGGCACGTTCTCCTTTACATGCGTGGCTCATGCTTGAAAGGAGACAGGCAGGAAGGACATAACTTCACATGAGTGATATCCAGATGCCTGCCATTCTCTTCCTGCGCGCATCTCTTAACTCACCCACTCCCATCTGTTCGCGTGAAGCGCAGCGCGTGCTGCCTCAGTGCAGCCATCAGGTGTGCGCACACAGAGCCCCCCCCACCCCAACCACCCCCCACCCCCCGAGCTTTACATTATGCTCACATTCTCACTTTTAGTTCCTGCCTGTCCTCAGAGGAAGGGAATTGGGCATTTACGCAAACGTGCGTAAAAGAAAGATCCTCAGAGAAGAAGCATGACCCTAACCCCCCCTCCCCGCAGAATCTTCTACTAGAGAACTGAGAACTGGAGGGGCGAAAGTTGGTAACATGTAACTCGTTCTTTTATTCAGGCGGCTGCTGTGAGGAGCTCCCTGACCTCCTAAAAGGAGAGCAGCGCGATGGAAACAGCAGACAAAAGCCAGCGAGACTGAAAAGCAGTTAAAGCACAAACGCTAGGGGGGAGGTGGGCGGGGTTTGGAAGGGGGAAATTGCCTCGCGAGCCTTTAAATCATCATTGGAAACTCATTAGAAAGCTGGCGGGGCCGGGCGGAGACGGCCGCACAGATTGCGCGCTCCCGCGCACAAAGCCGGTAATGGAGTGGAAGCGAGGAGGGGAGTGTCTCCGGACACATTTCTTTGCTCGAGTTACTCCAACTGGCTCTAAAGTTCCCCACGCAATCTGTATGCGGGGTGTAAAAAAAGCTGCATTCATGAGATGTTAACCGTTTTGTTTGTCGGGGAGGAATTTATTCAAAGTGTTGCAGCAATCAGCGCCAGATGGGCTGGAAGCTGATGGATGGAGCAGAAGTTATACCGGGAGGAGGAGAAACAGTCGGAGAAAGGAGAAGGAATGTTTATAGTGGAACTGGACGTTATCAATCTGGTGGCGTTCTGATGCCAGCCCGGGCCTGCTGCTGCTCTCAGATCAGGCTCATTGCAGTTTACGGCGCCGCGCGTGCACAATGCTGGCCGTTTCCATCATTCTAAAAGCGAGCAGCTGCGCGTGCGATATAACAGACACAAAGTTGGTTATTCTGTTCTTGTACAATACATTAAGGTTGTCGATAATATTCGATCATCTAATTGGATCTAAAGGTCAACTTCAAGAAGCCCAACAGATACTTTATAACTACTAAGTCCAGACTTCATATTATCAGGAAAAGTTTAAAGTAGAGCTCTTCTTTGGCTCTTCTTTTAGTAATGATGATGTCTGGGCTCTGGAGATATTCAACTCTCCATAGCACCTGTTGCAACTGATATTCGGTTCAGGTTTTGAGTCATTTGGCAAACCTCAGCTTTTCCTCCCCATTTCCAGTTTCTTCTAAATGTTTTTTGTTAGCCCCGTCTCTGATGAGGCTTGAGCAAGCATTCCTCAGCTAAAAACGCTTAGGGAATCATTTGCTCCAACATTACTATTTCATGTCTACCCAAGTGTCTTCTCTTTGGCCTTTTACTATGAATAAAACTAAAGGAAACAAATAACATGCCTGTGTAAGGTGCCTTCCTCCCCCACTGAAGACCTTTTAATGCTTGAATTGATCCCATCTAAGTGCCCCTAAAATGTCCAGATACAAGGACTGGACTGGGAAATTGGACATTAGGGTTTCTCAAGTCCTGTCCATGACCATCAAACAAAGGAAAGCACAAGCAGATTTCATATAAAAACAGGGAAAACAAAGGAGGGGCTTAAAAATGCAACGTTTTTGTGTGCAGACAAAAAGAGAAACTGGGTATGTGTCTGGAAAACAACCTCCACTTGCTAAGTGCCACACAAAAGGGAGCAAATTAACCTGCAAACCACTTTATCATGGATTCAATTTCGATGAGAGTTGGTGGAATAACGCGGGCTGAATGGCCTCGTCCGTTCCTCTGTCGGTGAAGTGCCACCCTGGATTCGGAGGCCCTGATGCCTGCCCTCCGCAGAGTGAAGGGTGAGGCCATTATCCGGGCGCTCCGGCCTGGAGTGCCGCTCTCCGCTGGAGAGCTGGTAATTGGATAATTAGTGCTGGAAACCAATTAGAACTGTGTGCTTGTGAAGGCACGCGAGTCAAGCAAAGGATGGCCGCGTGAGTAAGAAAGAGACAGAGAAGGGAGGGGGGGCGGGGTGTTGAGAGGGTCAGCACTCCGATCGATTATCTTAGACACCCCCTCTTCCCACATTCACACATTTGAGTCCCTTTCTCTCCCCCCTTCCTTCCCTCCCCCTCCTTCTGATCGGCTGCACAAAAGCCCCCCAAATCCGAACATTTCCATCTGAATGAGTTAAGCTCCTACAAGGGCCACGGATCGGGCGACCGTCCTCACACCCCAAATACCCCGAGATCACTTCAGCAAATGGAGCCACAAAGAGAAAGAAAAGAGGGGGGGGGGGAGGGCTGACGGAGGGAAGGGATAGGGGGTGAGTTCGCTAAAGACATATTTATATATGTTAAAGAAAATGCTAATCGGTCTGAGGAAGAATGGCAGGATTTCAGAGACTTTCCCTAATTCGGCTTTTGTTGAACTCGCGTGCAGACGGGCCCGATTGACACGGGGATCACGTGAGAGGACTTCTTTCTCTCTCTCCCCGTCTCTTTATAATTTTTTGTTTTATTTTTTTGGGGGGGGGGTGATGAGGGAACCCATTGAACAGTGTCTTAAATAAAAGTCCCCCCGTGTGAGAAAAGGCTGAGCCCGGTTGGAATAGGCGGGAATCCTTTGAAATCTGATGATGTTCATGTACGAGATTTGGAGTCAAAGATCTTTTAGACCCGTTTTCGAGTTGCTTTTGCGTGGGGGGGTCAGGCCGTGGAGCTCTGAAACCTCCTAAAGATGGGATCAGACTTAATGGTGTGGAGACAGTATTCTTTGCTCGCTTCTGTATATTTTCCTTCAAGTGGTCTCCAACAATAGTTCTCTGAGCTGAAGGTCTGGTTTAGAGAAGTTTTGTCTCCGCCATGTCAGCTTACAGTCCTTGAACCCGACCATTTTCAGAGATGATAATTTGAAAATAAATAATTACCTTTGACCAGTGAGTCATTCAAGCCTTGATAAATCTGAAGCACTATGTCTAGACAGAGCAGACAACTTAGCAAAGGACCCATTTGAAATGACGTGCTGCAGCACTTTTTACATCAGCCTGTCACAAAGACTCTTTCATTTGTTCCCATTTCAGTTGTACAAAGCTAAATAAATGGCAGGCATAACACAAATTGACAGGCATGACATGTTTTATTTTTTTTCGCCAGCTATTAGCCGAAAACTTGGCCTGTCTCAGCGTGGTGAGCAATATGTCATCTCACAAAAACACAGCAAAAACGGAGTACGTTGACGACGACAGAATTAGTGTCCGGCCTAAAATGAGCAGAATCTGAAGGCGACGTTTTTAAGAAACAGAAAGAAATACCTGACCGATGACCTGAGGAAGGCACCTTCAGCTGGTCCACATCAGACAAGAGGCCATTCTAAATGAAAGAAAACAGAGAGGAAAGGTTGTGGTATGAAAAATGGCACAAGAAGCGGGATAAAAATCAGAAGGGCAGACGGAGGGATGAATCCTTCTGAAAATGACTGAAGCACTGTGGGATCATCTTGATGGGGGATCAATAAAGTATCTATCTATCTATCTATCTATCTATCTATCTATCTATCTATCTAT
>CAJRST010007779.1:15343951-15355614 GCA_907169785.1 Menidia menidia | reverse complement strand
TCTATCTATCTATCTATCTATCTATCTATCTATCTATCTATCTATCTGGAGAATGAAACCAAAGGCTGCCCATGTCCAAACGGGATTTTTGGGATGTCTTTCAAGAAGTCTTGGTTACTTTTCCTGATAAAATTATTTTAAAAAAAAAAGCATTTCTGAAAGTGCTAATAAAGATGCTCATTTTAAAATCTTAGCTTGCTGTTTAGACTGTGTTTTCATTGAATAAACAAGAACTGGCTGAGGAGTTTTGAGCTGCACTTCTTGCTGTGGGGAGAAGGTTTCTTATCAATTCATGAATTCATCTCTTTATTTAAACTGTCTATTCAATAGTTACTGTTGACAGTATAGAATAAAGTCTGCTGCAGCTCTTTGACTATGGCTGCTCCGTGTGTTGCATTCAGGTGTCTTCTATTTGACTTTCTGTGGCAGATGGGGTCTTTATGGAACATGCCAATTGATATTAGCCTCCGCTGCATGGCAAGTGTTGCCCATAAAAAGAGACGGGGGTGTGCGTGAAGGGGGTGGGTGAATGAGAGAGAATGAGACCAATGGGAAGAATGAGAAAATCTCTTAAATACCCGTGACAGGGCCCCTGTTTCTCCCTAAATGTATTTTAATAGGAGGGACCCTGATGTCGGGGCCAATTCGTCTCCCATCTCCATGTAATGAAAGGAGCTGGAGCAGGGGCTTCAGGTCTGGATATAGGAAGGGGGGGGGGGGGTTGGAGAGGTTGTACAAAGGGCTACATGTGGCTTTGCCTCATTATGCTGCTGTTAGGCTGAGGGGCTGCGTGGAGACAGAGGGGGTTAGGGGCCCCCACAGACAGACTCGGGGGCCCACAATGCCAGCGGGACGGCTGGAGAGAGAGAGAGAGACCCTGCCACGCCATTATCCCTCTGCTGCTAACGAGGGCTTCATGGGCCTTTGATATAATCTCACTATTGAAATCCTGATAAATCCCTCCTGCGTTTACAGCCAAATCCCATTTGTAACGCGTAAAGGCTGCCTGCGTGTGTGTGTGCGTGTGTGTGTGTGTGTGTGTCATCTTCACCTGCGCCTCTGTTCTGGCAGCAGAGGCCACAGAGAGCCGCATGGCAGAGGGGGCCGTTACACTGGCTTTAATTAAAAAACCCTTCTCTGTCTGTCCCTCTATATCTCTCCCTTTCTCTCTCTCTGCGCGCACGCACGAGACATCTCGTGAGCCGATCTGAGCTGACAGTGAATTAGAATAAAATCAATGTTAAAGTGGATGTCGGCCCTTTTATTGCCGCAGATATGATCTTTTGGGCATACAATTAGCGGATTCCGGCGCACCGGGGGGACGAACGGAGAGCGGGCTCGTGGAATGTATTCATGTGGATAATAATGAGCGCTAAACGTGAGGCTTTTACCGGCAGTTACAGCTCATTCTGTGGCTGGTCTGAGCTGCCTCGTCATTATGAGGCTGTCAGAAGTAAAAATCGGCTGTTAGGAGACGCATCCGTCCGACTGAGAATGGAGAAAAAAGGGAAAAAACGTGTTTTTAAACCAGTTATTTTTTCCCCTCTCTCTCTCTCGGATCAGAGGTCACTGGCTGAGTTCAGCCTGAGTGGGTGCGCAACCGCAAAGTGTTAAGCATAAATCTGTCTTCGGTTAAAGGGCTCTAAAGAAGTGAGGCAGACCGTCCCATCCAGACGCTTTGTCCTCTAGCTCAGGGACACTGCGCATCCCCGCGCGCGCTCTTCTCCCTCGTGCGTCGGCGCGCGGGCTCGTCTGACGGTCCGAGGAGCGCGAACCAGCGACGGGAACTAGCCCCCCCTGCGTTTTAGCCCCATACATATCGCGTGCCAAGTTGCTCCGAACAGTCCAGGAATCTCTAAACAGGGGTTTAGAGGTCTCGGAGAAGACCCCCTTTCGTCCCAGTCCCCCCCCCTTCTCGTCTCGACGCCCGGATTGGCCACTGCGCGGCTCATTTGCATGCCCCCGCCGTATAAACCCTCCCGCAGACACTGCAGCCCGCTTGCGCTGAGAGAGGAACACACACCTCCAGCAGACGCGGAACGGGGCGCATCCAGAGTGCGCATAGACAGGCATATGGAATATTCAGCGCGCGCTTGGTAATAAAACAACCTCCCCCCTCCCTGGAGAGAGGATAACAACAGCTCTTTTTCTAGTTGCAAGTGCGTTTTGTTCAAAACTCTCCTGGAGTGTGAGGACAGTTTTTCCCGAATTTGCCAAACACGGACAGCCCCAAAAAAACCGGGAGGCATGGGCTGGAGCGGGCTGCTCGCGCTCGTGTGCGTGGCTCTGGCGGGCTTGGCCGCCGACACGCGCGGAAAGACGGTGAAGTATCAGACTTTCGAGGAGGACGCGCCGGGCACGGTGATCGGAAACTTGGCCAAGGACGTGTCCTCCTCTCCCTTTTCCCCGGGAGTGTCCAGGAACAATTTCAGGATGATGAAACAGTTCAACTCGTCGTTCGTCCGTCTGAGGGAGAGCGACGGGCAGCTGAGCATCGGGGAGAGGATCGACCGGGAGCGCATCTGCAAACACACCCTGCACTGCCTCATCGCCTTCGACGTGGTCAGCTTCTCCAAGGAGCAGTTCAAGCTCATCCACGTCGAGGTGGAGGTCAGGGACATCAACGACAACTCCCCCGAGTTCCCCCGGAGAGAGTCGAGCCTGGAGATCTCCGAGAACACGGCGGTGGGCGCGCGCATCCCGCTGGACTTCGCCGTGGACGAGGACGTCGGGGCCAACTACATCCAGAGCTACCAGATCTCCGTCAACAGCCACTTCTCCATCGACGTGCTCAGCAGGGCCGACGGGGTTAAATATGCGGAGCTGGTCCTCATGAAGGAGCTGGACCGCGAGACGCAAGCCTCCTACGCGCTGGAGCTGGTCGCCATGGACGGCGGGAACCCGTCCCGGAGCGGGACCACGCGCGTAAACGTCAAAGTCAGAGACTACAACGACAACAGCCCGGTGTTCGACAGGAACAGCTTCTCCGTGGACCTGCCCGAGGACGCGCCGGTGGGCTCCCTGCTGCTGGACCTGAACGCCGAGGACCCGGACGAGGGGCTGAACGGCGAGGTGGTCTACGGGTTCGGGAACCAGGTGCCCCCCGAAATCCGCCAGCTCTTCCGAGTGGACAGGAAGAGCGGGAGACTGACCCTGGAGAGCCCGGTCGACTTCGAAAGCAAGAACACGTATGAGTTTGACGTCCAGGCCACCGACCTGGGTCCGAACCCGAGCCCGGCCATCTGCAAGATCGTGGTGCAGGTGCAGGACGTGAACGACAACGCGCCGGAGATCTCCATCACCCCCATGACGTCCATCACGGCCGGGATCGCCTACATCACGGAGGCGGCGGCCAGGGAGAGCTTCGTGGCTCTGGTCAGCACCTCGGACAGAGACTCGGGCGCCAACGGGCAGGTGCACTGCACGCTCTACGGGCACGACCACTTCCGGCTGCAGCAGGCGTACGAGGACAGCTTCATGATCGTCAGCACGAGCCCGCTGGACCGCGAGAAGATCCCCGAGTACAACCTGACGGTGGTGGCCGAGGACCTGGGCTCGCCCCCGTTCCGGACCATCACGCAGTACACCATCCGGCTGACCGACGAGAACGACAACGCCCCGGTGTTCAGCAAGCCCGTGTACGAGGTGGCCGTGGTGGAGAACAACGCGCCGGGCGCCTACATCACCACGGTGGTGGCGCGGGACGCGGACCTGGGGTCCAACGGGAAGGTCAGCTACAAGCTGGCGGACACCTACTTGATGGGCTCCCCGATCTCCACCTTCGTGTCCCTGGACCCGGCCAGCGGCTCCCTTTACGCGCTGCGCAGCTTCAACTACGAGGTGATGAAGCAGCTGGAGCTCCGCATCTCCGCCAGCGACGGCGGCTCCCCGCCGCTGACCGGCGCCGCCACCGTGCACGTGCGCGTGGTGGACCAGAACGACAACGCGCCGGCCATCACGCAGCCGGCCCTCAACAACGGCTCGGCCGAGGTGCCGCTGCCCCGGGGCGCGCCGGCCGGCTACGTGGTCGCGCGCGTGGAGGCGCGCGACGCGGACGAGGGCGTGAACGCGGAGCTGTCCTACGGGCTGGCCGCCGGCGAGCCCTCGCGGTTCTCGGTCAACAAAGCCACGGGCGAGATCTACCTCAGCCAGCCGCTGAGCCACGACGTGGACGAGACGCTGAGCGTGACTGTGACCGTGAGCGACAACGGCCGGCCCGCGCGCACCTCCACGGCCACGCTGCACTTCCTCGTCGTCGCGGGCTCCCCGCCGAACAGCGACCGGACCGTGTACCAGCCGGGCGGCGGGGACGAGGCGCGCGCGCACTGGGACCTGTCCGTGGTGATCATCGTCGTGCTCGCGGGCAGCTGCACCCTCCTGCTGCTCGCCATCATCCTCATCGCCACCACCTGCAACCGGCACAAGCGCGACAAGAGCGCGGAGGACAGCGACTCGTACGGGGAGAAGGGCACGCTGGAGCGGGGGAGGGGTCACGTGGCGGACAACCCGCTGCTGCCCCTGCACGGGGCCGGTACGGGGGAGGCCTTCGACGGACACTCGTACAGCAGCGGCCAGCCCGGGGGGTTCACCCCGGCGCACCCGGGGGGGGGGCAGCGACCTGTGCTCGGCCTCGGAGGACGGCAGCGAGGTGCCGTGCGTGTACGAGTCCGACAACAACAGCAAGCTCCGGGGGACCAAGCACGAGGTGAGAGACCCCCCCCCCTGGGACAGACACACACACACACACACACACACACACACACAACCCAGTGGGGACCCATAACGAGCAGTGGTGTGTTTGTGAGGCAGACATTAACCTGTTTTCTCTCTTCTGCCCCCCCCCCCTCGCAGGGATATTCAACTCTGCCCGGCTACGGGAACAGCAAGGAGGCCGTGAGGCCCATCACCATCTGGAAGGGGAACTCCTACACCACCATCTCGGCCCGGGACCCGGCCTTCAGCGGCAAAGACAGCGGCAAAGGGGACAGCGACTTCAACGACAGCGACAGTGACGTCAGCGGGGACACGGGCCTGAAGAAAGACGCAGCCCTGGTCCCACCCATGGGGGGTCAGAACGGTAAGAGAAAAGAGGGGGGGAAATGAAAAAAACAGCCTTATGTGGCCATGAGATGGGGTTTAGAGCCAGATCTGACCACTGTGTCTCCCCCTCTGCAGCTCTGTGGGCGTGCACCAGTGAGTGTAAGGTCCTGGGCCACTCTGACCGCTGCTGGAGCCCCTCGGCGGTCCGGGCCGCCGCCGCCCCCTCCCCGGCCCCCACCATCTCGTCCTTCAGCAGCCTGCCCAAAACGGCCTCGCTGCCCCGGGACCCCCACCGCCGGGACAACTACTACCAGGCCCACATCCCCAAAACCACGGGCCTGCAGAGCGTCTACGAGAAGGTGCTGGACCGCGAGTACGACTACGTGCTGGTCACCCCGCCCAGGCCCGTCCGGGTGCAGGAGATCAGCGACATCAGCATCCCCGTGTACACCCCCACCCCCACGCACTGCCCCAACAACGACGCCTAAACACGCACACCCAGTCTCAAAGAAATGTACAGTCTAATAAGAGTTTTAACTTAAGTTTTAACGACAGTCGGAGACCACTCGATGCTAATTGTTGTGGGGAGTGTGCACATGTATGTTTTCCCTGATATCTGTGTGTTTTTTTTTTCAATGTAAAAGCCACATTGGGAGTCTGTACTATCACTTTAAAGAGGTTCGTTGGACGCAAAGTGTATCATATGAGAGATTTGTACATAAAGAGATCTATTTTTTATAAAAGAGATAATTAAGCTAAGATGTGTACATATATGTAACTTGACCCTTAAGCATGCTTACTATTTAAATGCCCCAAGAGAGTGTGGAGTTTTGGAGGTCTGAGACTCAAAAATGTACCAAGTTGACAACAAAGACTTTGTTTGAATGCAATAATTCACTGTGCAGATGTCTTTTTTTTCCCTCTATTTCTATCATCACGGTGTTCTGGAGGAAGGAAAATAAACTTTGAAATACTCTTGTGAACGTGAGCGTGTGGTGTTTGTGTGGAACACAATACTGAGAGTGCATGGGCTTGACGCCATGTCTCAGTATCCAACAGGCGTCGCTGTTAATGCAGCACCGACCTGCGTCCTTGCAGCCCGGTGAGGAAGGTCAGCGCGGTTTTTTTTTCTCTCCCCCTTCTGTGAATTTCGCTGGTGGGATGCCAAAAAACAGACGCCAAGGTTTTGGAGTAAATCACTCCTTCAGCTAACACAAAAAACGACAAACGAGGTTAAAATCAGCAAGCTAGGAGACGTCCATAACATTTTATATATCATAGACGACATTGTATTCATATATATAAATAATAACTAATGAATATGCATGAAATAAAGTAAAATTACGGGCACTGCGTAAAGACGCACTCACTTTTTTTCGTCTGACTGCTCACATCTGCATCCAAATACGCTTAAATTTAGCTTTCTTTTTTTGGTCAAATGTGTATTCATGGGCAGGAAAACACAAGTGTATGTGTTTTTCTCTCAGTATTTTTTTTTTTTTTTTGTCTATCTGCCAAATTGCTCACCGTGCGCCCTTTACGTAATCCCATCATTATCATTCATGCCAGTCTGGATTCAAGGCATTTAAAAACACAGCGCAGCTTTGGACGGCAAAGAAGAAGAAGCCAGGAGGCAGCCATAGGGGTCAGAGTCTGCCCAACTGGCGGATGGGTTTTGGCGCACTGCCATACGTTCATATCATCCGTCTGGAAGAGAAAAGAAGAAAAACAAAACCTTTAACCCTAAAAGAGAGAACAAAGATGGAGGGTTGTGGAAAGGTGGGGTGAAGAGAAAAAGCTCATCCATCCTTCGAAATCATCTTAATTGCTGAATTGGTGGGTGACTGCCCTCTAAGGTTGTCATAAAGCCTAATGATGTGAAATTCCGAGGATCAGAGAAGGCTCAGACTCATGTAAGTTACATGAGCCGCCTAAGATCTTCAAAGGGGGGTAAAATCATTACAGATTTCTTAAAAAGAAAGCATAAAACTTGAAGAATCGCATTAGTGCCAGCTGCGCGTGTAGGTTGGCGATCAGCTGGAAGTTCAACTTTACCCTTTTATTTCAAGTTAGGAACGTTGCAAAAAAAAAAAAAAAACGCAACTTGAGAGAGGAAGAGGAATGGACTGGAGGGAGGGAGGAGAGGCTTTCCCTTACCTCCCCCTCCCCTGAGTCTGAGAGGGAGAGAGAGGAGAGGGGAGGGTGCGGGGGGTCAGTGGAGTGGGCTTCCGTCAGGTGTTGCGCCGTGTGTCCGCAGTCATGGCTGGGAGCTCAGAGAAAGTACCGATCGCGTCCGCGGGACCAGAGGACCTGCACCAGTTCATGCCTCCGGTGAGTCCACCCCCCCCCACCCATCAGTTACCGTGCACCCGTTTGGGTCATTCAGGGGCCAACTGACAAACGCTGGGTTGACCCCTTCAAAAGCTGGACATGTCTGCGTAAAAAGTGGACTGTTTGGAAGCCATTAAAATGACGCATTCACGGGGCTTTTTTGGTGTGTGTGTGTGTGTGTGTGTGTGTGCGTAGGCTTACTCCACGGTGGCGGTGAAGCCCGCCGCCTCCAGCCGCCTCCTGAAGGCCGGGCTCGCGGTGCTCGTGGCCGGCGCGCTCCTGCTGCTGCTCGGGGCCGCCGGAGCTTTTTACTTCTGGAACAACAGCGACAGACACGTAAGTGTGACATCTGACTGTTTCTTCCTATATAATTTTGTAGGGAAAGGTTTTTTTTTACCAAACGGTGGGGGTTGGGTTGATGGTGGGGGTCCAACTTTGAAAAACAGTCTGCAGGGAGTGGGGGTTGTGAAAGGGAAAGGGCAGCCAATTTTTCCATTTCCCAAAATGAGAAGTTTGTGTGCGTTTTTAAAACGACATAGAGCTCATAGAGTTTCTTAGGTTCAAAGTGAAGGAGCCATTCTTTTTATTAGCAGAGGGGGGTGAAGAGAAAAGAAGATTTGGATCAGATCCTGTCGGATTTCCATTGTCAAAAGTAATGCGTAAAGCCTGACGCCTTTGATTTTTTTGGGCATTTTCGCACGCTCTTCTTCAAAAATAAGTGACACAGAACAACAACGTCTCTCACAATGGGCCGTGCAGCCATCTGTCGGGGGCAACAGCATCAGGGCCGGTGACTCACAGAAAGTGAGCAAAACTGATAGAGAAGGCTGGCTCTGTGCTGGGGGGCTGCTCCGGAGCCCCCGGAGCTGATTATGCAAAGAGGAATGTGGCACAAGTCGATCAGCATAATGTACGACGCTGCACACCCTCCATATGACACAGCGACTCAACGGTGAAGTGTGGCTGGCCGGAGGCTTCCTCAGTTGGACTGGAACACACAACGCAACTTGGGGTCACGTCTGCCAAAAGAAATAGCCCCTACGCAGGGACAGCTCCTAATGCCTCATCACTAGGATTTAGTTACATTGCAAAACTAAAATTTCCCTATTTGGATGAATTAAGTATCATTAAATGAATTGCTTTTACTAAAAATGATTCAACAGACACTGAATGGAGAGCTTTCAGCAGAAAATTTTGTTTTTTTGCTCTTTGCAATGGAGGTAAATAGTAACATGTAAAGCCCTTTTCTCCCCCCCCCCCGGTGGTACAGTGTGAGGCATAGCTTTGTGAATGGAGGCGTTGTGCTGTGTGTGGCGTGTTAAGAGGAGTCCAGCAGGGGTGGAGGCCGGTGGAAAGGGGCAGGGAGGGGCCCCAGTGGTCCGGCCGACGCTCCGGGGGCAGGAGGTGCAAAAGACCTGCGGCAAAATGCCCCTTTTTCTAGTGTTTTTTACTAAAGAAATAGAGCGGAGGCCTCTGCAGAGGGGTGGAAGGACGGTGTCCCACTGACCAAGTTTGAATATGCGCCTGTTTCTGTAAGAAAAATGAGAAAAAGCAAAAAACTAAGATTACAGGACAGAGGTTAACACTGAGAGTCGGCGGGAGTTGGTGGGTGGGGGGTGAGTCTCATACCTTACATGCCAGTCTGAAATGTTGTGTGTACGTGCGTCTCGCAGGTCTACAACGTGCACTACAGCATGAGCATCAACGGCAAAGTGGAGGAGGGCTCCATGGAGATCGACGCGGTCAATAACCTGGAGACGTTCAGCACCGGCAGCGGGGCCGAGCAGGCGGTGGAGGTGCACGACTTCCAGATCGTGAGTTTTCGATCGAGCGCGATTGAAAAAAATATCGCCGGGGTTGTTCC
The DNA here is from genome assembly GCA_907169785.1 of Menidia menidia. Classification (NCBI taxonomy): domain Eukaryota; kingdom Metazoa; phylum Chordata; class Actinopteri; order Atheriniformes; family Atherinopsidae; genus Menidia; species Menidia menidia. The sequence goes on along the minus strand of CAJRST010007779.1, from coordinate 15,346,379 downwards.
GGGTGTCAGGAGAGTCAATCAGATTGGTTGAAAGATTAAAAGCCCTCGAGGGGAGATTGGCTCATTACCACAGCGGAGAAATTAAGAACAAGATGACATGCTTTCTCCTCAGGAATAATCAGTGTCAAGATGCATTGTCCCTCTAGTTTTCATCACTCACACGGCTGGTTTTTTGACCTTTAATTAAAGCGCCCTAATCAGGCCAATCAGACAAGTGAAGCAGCAGCTTTATCCCTTTAAGAATGAAAATTGTGACCTTTAATCATAGTTGCTTTATATAAGTTAGAATTTTTAAGCTTTTATCTTTTTTTTCCCAGTGCCTTTGCTTTCCGTATTTTCCAGGGAATCACAGGAATCCGGTTTTCGGGGGGGGAGAAGTGCTACATCAAGACCCAGGTTAAAGCTCAGCTGCCCGACGTGGAGACGCTGAACAAGGACTCAATGACATTTGACCTGGTAGGTTGTTTGTCTGGGAGCTTTGACTTTTTTTTTTTTCTTCTCCTCCCTGTGCCAATGCACTTCTTCAGTCCCCAAAGGCTCCCACCCAGCGCAGAAGCTTGAAATCCTTGAACTTCAAATGAACTCCCCTGATAGAATAACCAAATCGGTCAGGCCCTCCACTAGCAACCCGATAGGTGGCGGGAGGGAAAATGACTTGTTCCAGAATTTCCATATCCAAGCAGTACAAGCAGAGCTTTCAAATATGGGACATAAGTTCAGCACAGAGATGTATCAACTCCATTTGTGCTGGTTGCCTTTGGGGCACATCAACACAGCAACATTATAATATAACCTCTAGCATCACACAGCCTCCTTCCACTAAATTATGTCATAATAAACAAAGAGTTCGGAGCCACTGATCATTGTAATATTAATCATATCCATAATACAGATGGGTGGATGTGCTTTGGGACCTATTTGCCCCCACCCCATGTGCTAACATGGAATGCATAAAGCAAGAAGACTGGCAGCAAAGACCCTCAGAAATCATCACAGAGCAGAATTAATGACGACAGTTATTTAGTCAAACATAGTTTGGCTAAATGGATGAATGCTGGGGAGGTGGCAGCAAAAGCTGATCTGAAAGTTAAATGCACAGAATGGTAATTTCTCTAGAATGAGCAGGATAAGCGTGACCCCAAAAAGAAGAAAATCTCCACAATTTTACCACCTATTCTTTGCTCATGGACCATAACTAAGCCTACTAATAGCAGTCCTTGGCCAGTTGAAGTTGATTTAATACACTTATTTTAACTCTTACGATTTCCCCAAAAAAACTCTTGCTAGACTCGTCTTGACCCTTCTGACCGCTAACGAATTTGTTCTTATTGATGGCCTGAGTGTGAGTTAATCGTACGTCAGAAGATATGGCACAAATATTTGCACATATGACCACGACGGTCCCTTAACTTCGATTTCAGAACCATTAACTGTCATTTCAAATTTGACTTGACTTCCTTTCCAATAGACTTGGCGATAGCCACCTTTTCGGCTAACTAGCTGGAGCTAGGATGCTAACTAACAGTAAATGCAGGGCTAATTTAATGTCTGACATGAATTAGTCTGCAAGTACGGTCACTTTTAACCTATTTAATGTCAACATTTTTGGATATCTTTTCGTAAACCAATCATTCATTTAAAAAACTTAGGACCATATTTCATTTTTAAAGTGTCGTTGCTGATATTTAAGGCTGTATATTTGCTGCTTTTCATAATTTGACTTGACTTCCTTCCCAATAGACTTAGCAATAGCCCCCTTTTTGGCTAATTAGCTGAAGCTAACATGCTAACTAACACTAAATGCAGTGCTAATTTAATGTCTGACATTAGTTTGTCTGCAAGTATGGTCACTTTTAACCTATTAAATGTCAACATTTACGGATATCTTTTCTTAAACCAATAATTTATTTAAGAAATTTAGTACTATATTTCCTTTTTAAAGTGTCGTCGCTGATATTTAAGGCTGTATATTTGCTGCTTTTCATAATAAAGCAAATGTGTCGAGATATCCAAGCTAATGACGTAATGGGTTCATAAAGGCCTTTGTCCTGCGCGCACGAGAGCGCCGTCAAAACACACGCGCCGCTGTGTAGTGTCTGAGGATTGTTTACCACGAAACACACCACAGCTTGTGATTGCTCAATTGAAGCCTTCTGATAATTAAAATCATTTAGCTCTGCGTAAGCTCCACATCCACATAAATCCACATCAGCAGGAATTGCTCTCACAAACGTGGACTTGCACAGACACTCGTGCGCGCGCGCACACGGAGCAACACAATTAATTATCACGCTAGGCTGCTCTCATTGCGTCTGTCTGCCTCATAAACGATCATTTATTTCACATTTGTGCTTTTGTGGGTGTGTGTGTGTGTGTTTGCCTTATTGCTTCTCTTTGCCTCATAAATGATCTTTTGTGTGTTTGTGTG
>CAJRST010007779.1:15317831-15332831 GCA_907169785.1 Menidia menidia | reverse complement strand
GTGGCGCCTGTGACCCGTCATTCCTCCAGCGGCCTCGCTGGGAACCGTCACAAATCCTTTTCCTTTGCTTCCACCTGCCAAACAGAAAGCCGTCACCGCGTCTCCCCTTAATGCACACGTTAGACAAACTCCTGCATTAGTTTCTGCTCGTTTGATAGCGTTATCTGACTGTGAATCTTGAACATTTCAAAGCCCCGCAGGCACGGAGGAAACCCGGAAAAGCTCTTTTTACACCGGTCAGCAAAAACCCTCCAAACATCGGGCTCTTGAGCGCTTTGCGAAAAGGTTCCGATCAGCATTCGATCCCGCGTTAAAACGTGGGATTGAATCAGCTCCAGCTACTTTCTGCGTTAATGGAACACAACGCACTGAGCGTACATATCATGTTTCGCAGAGGATGCCGCAAAAACGGGCCCGGCTCGCATTTTCTGTGCAGAAAAACTACACATCTGAGATGGAGGCTGTGAAAACCCAGGCTCCCTGCCTTTCTGATGAATTTAGCCCGTCATCACGACGGCTGGAGGCTTATTCTTTGCCCCGCCGTGCTGGGGGTGACGCACACGCTCTGGTAAAATATGGTACGCCAGCCCAAGTGTCTCAGAGTTGTGATTACCAGAAACGCAGTGTTGACGTGGAGTAATGGCATCCCTTCGTGTTGTCATGGTGACACACCGGACCCGTACGTTTTAGGGGTGATGATAAACTACATGTGAGGAAAAGCTTTGACCAGCCTGCTTTAGCTTGTGTTTCTATGTTCAAAAATAAAAAACAAACATAAAAACGTGCATTTTGTGAGGGCAAAAGTATTCATATTGCCAGAATATGCAATGAAAAGGTGTTTTAAGACATGTTAACCGAGTGTACAAAAAGTTAATTAAATAATAAAGATGCATAAAGCATTGGCGTCCTGGTTTTTTAAGACTTCTGAAGCTAAGCAAAGCCATTGTAAGCTCATCTTTAATGGACAACAAAGATTAAACTGAAATATGAGCAGCGCTGCATTATTTTCTGACAAACAAGGTTTTTCACTTCAACGAGGACTTGAAGCTTTCCTGTAAAAACAAAACCCCAGCCTTAATCAGAGAGTCTTCGGCTGAGACAAATGATTAAACTGACCGTATCAGCACTGAAGTCACTCTTTTTGTCACTTCCTTTATAGGTGGTTTGTGCTTATAAGCCACGTTTCCCATAAAGGTCATCTGTCTTAATATAGTCTCTAATATAAATCTCAGACTAACTTTCCCCTCCATCTCCACGTGGAGTTGAAAAACCGCCTAAGTAAACGCTGTGGCGCCACTGACATTTTCAGATGTTTCAGATCAAATTAAAGAAAAAAAAATAAGAATATGAATAGAAAGTTTAAGGTCAAACGCTCACTTTCAAGTTGAGCCAAACCAAAGTGACGAGAAATGGCTATAATACAGAGTTTCTCTATAGAAAGCTTCTTTCTGACACTATCTGTGAACCAACGCACGCAAATGCTTAAACAAGAGTCAAAGGAAGCCAGCGGAGATTTCTGTTGTTCAGCAGTAATGAGGCCAGATGGATTCAGGCCCCTAAAAAAAAACACACATCTCACCTACTCCATGATTAAAGCAAAAACAGTCAGATATATAAAGAAAAAAAACATCTCTTGATCTGCAGGCTGAGAGCTGACAGTGGTCTTAAGTCCTGAATCAGCACACAACACAAAGCCGGCCCATTCATTACCCCACATCTCTAAAAGGCACTAATTAGTGTGTAGTTTAATGGGGAAAAAAGGGCCCATCCTACTCATTAGGTCAGTAATCACCTTAACCAGTGTTGAGGAACTCTCAGCAAACACATCCTTTATATCGGTGTGTGTGTGCCCCCGTTTGGAGGGGGAGTGAGGATTTGTGCTTATGTGCCAATCTCCAGTTAGTTGTTCAGATGAAACAAGCTAACGTCTCCACAGGAGCTGCGCTGTACACAGAAAGAGAGGATTTTCTCATTTCTTCTCCCGCTACCGTGAGCTTTAGCGGCATTAAGGAATTAAAGGTAGTGACAGCCCACTTTATACCGCCTTAAATTACTGACGAGATTAAGATGCTGATCTCAGAGTGGTAACCCAAGTAATGATCAGCCACAATTTCAGTAAGCTGCTTAAACTCGCACCAGCGTTCTCGCCTCTTGCTTCATCTTTGTCTTTCTCTTTTTTTCTCCCCAAACAAAGGATTTAAAGTGCGGGAAAAGCAATAAATGACCATCTCTTAAACAACAAAAGCTGAGTGCACGGCGCCGGAGTGACAGCAAGAGGTGTCAAGTGTCGAGAAGCGCTCCCGCACCGATAGCCGAAAAGTAAATTGGCTCGATCGCGGTCAGGAGTCTCGGTTATGAGCCTGACCTTAAAGCCGCCACCGACTGTATTACGTCATATTCCCTTTACTGTGCTGTTAACCGTGTTACAGGACACATCCCACGGCCCACTCTTTTATTGTTGGGCGTGAAATGATTGTGGGTAGAACTGCTGGACGTTTCACTCACTTTTAAAACTCATTCATTCGAGCGGAAGCTGTTAGTTTTTTCTTTTCATTTAAGTGGCGAAAAAGGATTTTCTCTCTGCCTGAGATGAGCCTGTTGAAGTGGAAAAAGAATATCAGCAACATCTCTTGTTATTGCTTGAATAAGTACTCCATTTTTTTTTTGTCTGCTGAGTTTGAGCTGGTTCTAGAGTCCCAGGTTTCCGAGTGCGGGGCGACCAGCAGCCTCCTTCACTCTGAGTGTGTTCCGACGTGTCGCCAGACTTCAATGGACTCTTTAATCCATAATGGACGATGTGACAAACCTGACAAGCAGCTCGGATACGAGACGTTCTCTTCTGCTTCACAGGCGTGTCATCTGCCTCAGCAAAATGTCTCTCACACATGTCAAAAACACCTCAAGTTGAAAACGTGGGCCGGGATAAGACATATATACGGCTGTTTAAATAAAAAAACACAGTTTTCTATCCAGTTAGCCGCACAATAGCTGCTTTAGCTCCCTTTAAAGCGTTACCTTGGTGGAGAGGATCTTGAAGTTGCTCTGTTGGGGATTGATGGGATGCAGAAGGCGGAGTTGGAAGTTGTAGCTCTCCCCAGAAGCCAGCTGGATCTTTGCGGAGACCTGACAATAAAACAAAAACCAGAGACTGAGCCCTCATGGGATTGACAGCAAACAATCAGTAAAGCTTGCAAACAGGAAATACGCGATACACTTTAAGCTATGACAGAAAATCTAATGTCAATAAGATATTAATGTTTATATTTTCATTATATTGAACCGCAACAACCAGTAATTCCATAAAAAAGGAAAAGAAAGAGGAGGAGTGAGGAGCCTCTGAAGGTGTCAGAATGTGTCATGAGGATTTTCATGTGAAGTGGCTGCTGTGATGGTCGGGAGTATCCTCGCCCTGTCCCCTCCAGACGACGTGTGACCAGTGATGAGCGAGGGGTCAGACAGCTCCTGTCACTCACTGGGACTGCGCACTGTGGGTGGCCTGGAGACCCCGCCCGGGTCCTCACAGAAATATCGCTGATACCAAAATTCAACCCACACCCTGACACATTACAAAATGTATAAATAAAATCAATAAATCAATAATTTTTTTTTTTTTAAAGTCTCTTCTGAGTTGGGACCAAATGAATAGTAGAAGTTCTCTGTTGTGGATTTAAGCTTCGAAAGTTAGCCAAAGTTGCTTTCGGGCAATTGCATGAAAACTATCAAAGCCGTATTATTCATTTCTCATTGAATTTCTTTGCAGTCTGTAGGTACACAGCTGCTGCACTCTCAGTCACCAGGGAAAATAAGTGGAACCACTGCCTTTCATCTTTTAATTTCTTTTGTATATACTGACCTAGTAAAAAAAAAGGGAAAAAAAGATGAACTTATCTGTACTCTGCACGGCGGAGGGAGCTTAACAAGTGACTGTGTTATTTGGAGCAAGTGAACTATTTCTTTTGAAATGTGGTAAACTCAGTTTGTTATTCTATTAGGAGAGACAAAGCCGTTCCCTGGGGTGCCCTGGAGATACCCCTCGGAGAGAGGGAGAGACAAGTGGAGAAGAGAGCCAGAAGAAGCCAAAGAAAGGGGGGTTGTCCCCGAAGGGCTCTGAAACTGATCCTAGATCAGTTATGCCTTCCATCTACAGACAATTAGGAGGTTGGAGAAGCTGGGGAGGTAAATTGCTCTTAGATCTGTACTTTGGGGGCAATGTTAACAAGGCACCACTGGAGGCATAGTTGGGTCCTTGGGGACGCAGAGTGTGTATGTGGGTGTGTACGTGTGTATGAGACCCATCTAATGGGCTCCCCTGAGGAAACACCCGTGAGCCAACCCATCTCTGTTCCACACATATGGAGAGAAAACACGGCCCATCCGCACCCCGGCACAGCATTCCAGTGTGTGTTTATACCTCTTTTTCCCTGAAGCTGACCCACACGCCATCCTTGGGCACATTTTTTGCCATAACTGTGACAATGACTTGAGATTCTGTTTGGTACCAGTCGTGCCTGAAAGAAAGATTCAATACATTAAAAAGCTAGCAAAAACAAAAAAAAACAACAACAATGTACATATATTTCTATAAAGAATATACAGCCATTCAGGGTGAATAAAGCATTTTCATTTCATTTGGACTAACCTGGCTTTGGTTGCTTTTTAAATATCATGCATTCCAAAAACCTTATGTGTTTATGAGTCTATAAAGTGGGCCAAATCCAAACAAAAAATAATGACTGACACCCACGTGTGTGTGCACTTACTTCACAGGTGGAGTGGACGGTGTCTTCTGGGTCAGTCAGCCCCCGAGATGGGAAGGTGATTAAGGGGGTTGGAAGACGGGAGGAGAAAACAAATGCATGGAAAAAAAACAAAAAGCACACAAATGAGACTGAAGAAAGGATATTAAAAAAAAGCAGCTCAGCAGGGACAGTTTTTTTAAAATTCCAAATGAATGGAGGCTGAACTGGTCCTGAGAGCAACAATGCCCCCAAGTGGCCTCGCGGGGAGACTCACCGTTTTGACGCCGCCGTTTTCTGTCTGATCTGCTGAGGAGAAAGATGACTGAATTAAAGAAAATAAATGAATAATGAATAACAAAAAAACTGTTGTTCAGGTGGAAGCATTCTTACATCCTTTACCTGGCTTGATGAAACCTGTAAAACATGTTTACCGCAAAGCCCTACGGAGCGCAGACAGCCCCCCCCGCACACCCGTGTACAGACAGGCTCTCTTGCTGTCGGTTTGTTTACTGGTCCGTCCACGCCCATTAAAAGCCCCGTGAGCCCGAGCAAGCCTGAGCGGCGTTTACCAGCATGCTATCATACATTATTCACCGACTTCATTACGCAGAGAGGCAGCGCGGAGAGAGATGAGATGATAGGAGGCGTGTTAATGTTGTCTTAATGAGGTCGCGTTTGAAATAAGAGAAAAAAATGCTTGGGGGGGGGGTCGAGGGGCTGTGCGAGAAGGGAAAAGTTGGGCGTCTGTTTTTTTTTTAATACTGAGACACGGTAGGTGCCACATGCGATAGAATAACCGGGTGCCATATGTGTTGTCAACACTTGTGGTGTGTGTGTGTGTGCGTATGTAGAGAATGCGAGCAGGCTTATGAGGGGGTTGGTTCTCATCCGAGGCGTTCAAACATCAGTAACGTTAACTCCGATGAATCACACAGCTCTCGGGAGTATGTGTGAAGCGTGTTTGTCAAAACTTGTGCTCTTGTTTACTGGCGATAATCCGGTGGGCCTGAGCCTGGCTGGCGAACGGCAGCCCACCACGCAGACGCGGCATGCATCTTTTATTGGACTAAGCAGCTCTGCCTCCGACACTGTGAGCGCAAGCTGCAGATCCGTGGATGTGCGCGCGCTCATTTGTTTGATCAGATAGGCTGATCTGCTCTCTGACTGTGTCATTTAGCTTCAGAGCACGCTGCAGAAGCTCAGACTCGGCGAGCACCAAACTTGTTTGCAATAAAAGTGCCATAAGCAGTACTATGTGCATATATCTACTACATCATATTAACATCTTATTACCATCCAACATGGAATATCATACAAAAAGCTAAACAAAACATTTCAAACCACATGCTGGCCAAATGCAGTCCAACTCATCTGTCAGGATCGAACTTACCATCCATCATCTCTTCACAACGTTTGATCCAAACCTCAAATGACTTGTCAGAATCTGAAAGAGAACAAATAAACATGTTGGATTTTTCCTTAAGTTCTTTTTTTTAAGACTTGCAAATGAACGAGACAACGAGACGAATAGGTGTTTCCAATACCAGGAGGCAATATTCGAGCTAATTCAAGGATTCAAGGATTTAAGAAAGAAGAATCATAGATAACCCATTCAAATTAAATGATATTAGCTACCAGGTAAAAAAGACACTGCTTCTGATGATATGAGTCATTTACAGATTAACAATTTAAAAAAAGGCACTGATCTTTTCACACACAACTCCAGCTCTGTTCAGGAAAAAATGCGTTTTGCACATTAGGAACTTTGAGCAGCAGCACAGGCCATGTTGCTCCGTCTTGCCTTATTCTCATGCAGAGGCAGTGTGTGAAAAGCTCCCTACTCCCTGTGACTCAGCTGGTCGTAGAACCGGAGCGATTACTGAAAGCAATCATTTTCTGGAGGGAAATCACATTGTTGTAGAGGAATTAAAGACCACTCCTCTTTCTTAGACTGCTTCTATTCACTGGGGTCTGGACTTTGACTGGTTCACTGCAAGACCTTTGATTTGCTTCCTTTTTCAGACGTTCTGCTGTAGATTAGCTGCTGCGTTTGGGTTCTTTTGTCCTGAATACCCAGTTTGAGCCAAGCTTCAGCCATCATAAATACACCCCCACAGTTGATTCGAGAATACTTTGGTATATAGAGGAGTACATGGTGGACTCGCTAAGATAAGATGCCTCCTTGTCTTGGAGCTTTTAACCCATCTTTGAAATTCAAAACACAAAAAAGGCTTGTTAAATGAATCCCACCACACTGCATGACACAGACATCAAATACTAACAGAATATTGTTTAAGCTATAGCACAAAAATCAAAAGCTGCATTCAGGAGAGTGGAGCACAAGGTACAGCTGGGAAAAGGGGCTGGTTAGGAGTGGTTAACCTGCCCTTGAGGCCACAGTGGGTGGCACTCACCATCTAGTTGGTGTCCCTGAGTGAAGGCTGCATGTGCTGACTCGAAGCGTTTCAGGTGGTACTCTGCTATGCTGCAGATGGCCAAGAAAAGAAAAGAGAAACACACACGCGCACTTTGATCAAATGATCTTGGAAAACTTTAAGTGACAGCCTCTGACAGGGAAAATTTAAATCAAGTGCTATAGCAGGATGTTCAAATATTTATCGCACGTTGACTGTGCGTCCATACGGAAAGACGCTTTCAAGTTCAGAGTCTATAGTGAAGTAGCTCAACAACTGAATTTCAAGCTTACAGAGGACCCTGTGCACAGGCTCCAGTAAGCCTATTTCAAATGATTGGATATAAAAATATCAACATCTATCAATGTGTTACAGCAATGGCAATCCAATGGTTTTCATTCTTAGATGAAATTTAGATTAACAATCCTCATGACTTCATTCAGCTATGTCTATAAAGAGCGGGTTAAAGGAGTAAAGAGGTGAAAATATTCCTCTTTATGCATGTTTTTCTTAGGACAGTGTGACTGTACCAGGGCAACATTGGGGTAGTTATTAACTATAGCCTGAATGCCGCAAAGAAATAAATACATTTTTTAAAAAGCCTTAAAACTTCGTGTCAAGCAGACAAACACAAGAGCAGCTTAAGTTTTTCATTTGCTGGAAAAACTCTTCAAATTTAAATACAACTGTGGAAAAAAAAAGGAAAAATGGTTGACTCTAACACCATTGGTTATTCTATAAAATGAGGTGTAGTAGTATCTATCTAGCATTGTATTAATGTCAGCATATAGTCGTTCACACATCAATCAGCAGTCAAAGAAGGGCAAAATGTCTTCAATAACACACAGAACTTACCCAGAACGCAGGAAAGTTAGAGGAAGGCTTGGTTTCAGCTGTTGGGCTTTCTTGGCGTCATCAGCAGCACCTGTATTAAATAGATAAATAAATATACTGTCATATAAATATATATCTATATATGGAAGACATTAAGTACACATACTGTGCATACACCCAAGCTGCATTATTTTGGAAATAAATGCTCCTAAAAGCTTAATTTGACATTTTATTTACATTTAATTATCACTCAGAGCACACTATATTTTTCTGCACAGTGTGTCGAACGAACTAAGTAAAGTGCTTCCTTGTAAGCACTTTACTTGAAATGAACCAGTCACATTAATCATTAAAAAAATAATTGGTAAAAGCACTAAAAAAGCAATCACATCCACTTCCTGGAATCAGGTAGAATACAATGTGAACTTACAGTCGTATTTATTGAGGAGTATGTAAGCATAGGCACGCTGACACAACCAGTCAGCATTGTCAGAATCTCTTTGCAGGGCCTCACTGAGTTCCTAAAAGAGAAAAGACATTGTAGAAAACAGTTCTGTGGTCCAAAACCGGAACTAGATGGGGGCTAACGCTGGAGATAGTAAGGCTGAGCCTTTCCTGGTGTTCAATAATTTGCATCATACACCCGGTATTTTTGCCACATTGTGCTTATTGTTCAAGCTAAATAGCTCAGTAAGCTCAAACGACTTCTATAAACAAAACACCACACAATGAACTAAATATTAATACACTAATTTTTCACTAAAGCAACTGTGATTAACTTCATACTGCACGTTTGCCATTCTACCTGAGTTCCTACAATCGACTGTTAGTTGTCTGTATTTGTGGTAACATCACGAACATTTAAAAAGCACATTAACAATGGCAAAAATTAGGCAAAAAAGGCTTCGCTTAACGCGTAAAAATAACAGCATAAATATGTAACAAGTCAGCCTGATAACTGCTGCTAGCAGGAAACAGCTAACTTTGCTAGCTTAAATCAGAGTTAACATTAGAACATATCAACGAATCTTTTCCAGAATTTAGAACAACTTGTTAAATATTTTTAGCTTTAATTGAATGTCCGGCAAAGTCACCGGCTACGGTGTATGATTTGTGGCTACGAAAGTTAACGTTTACCTCCAAAGCTTTCTGTGGATCTTCGTCAATGAAGCTATCGGAGAAGCTGCTAGAGTGAAAACGAGAGACCAACCGTAAACAAGCTGAATGGAAAAGAGCATGAAAAAAATCAAACAGAAGTCAGTTAACGAGTTTTATTCAACTTGCCTTTCGGCTGCCATGGGTTTGCTGTGGATGTAGACTGTGTTTCTGGGGTGACAGGAAAGTTCTAGACGTGGAGTGGCTAAAACGTGATAGCGATAGGTCCTAGCCCCTAGCGGACTGTCAACATCCGGGTACTCGCCCTACAACAGTGCCGCCCCTCCTCTCAACGGCCTGGAGGACTCAATGTCTCACGAGAACTTTCCAGAGAGAAAGTCTCGACTCGCCGATTAAAACTGGGCGTGTTAGGCTGAAATCCGAAATTAGTATTTTACATTTAGTGACAAGTTGTTCCGAGACCCCATAAATATCATAATAGGAAAAACAAAGGAACAAATCAATAGGTAATATAGTGAAAATATATTAATAAATGAATTTCATAGACTTGACTGGAGTCTAAGGAGTGTCAGGGTATAATATGTCTGTCACAGACAGAAAATAAATAAATGATAAATACAGAAATAAGAATTATACAACAACAGTGGGGGAAAAAGAGAAATTACATACGTTTATTTGATTTAAATGCTTTATTCAAATTCTACTTGTCTTGAATTTTCCTTTTAATACAGCAACATTCTACACAGCCCTGAGTCTCCCAGGAAGGCTATTCCACACATGAGAAGCATTGTCACAATGAATTATGCTTCATTGTGAGTCTTAGTCCTGACTTTATGAATTAATAGAAGAGTCTCTGAATTCCTTAGGGCTGCAGAGGGTAATAAACTACATGTAGTGGACTAACATCATCAAGAGCCTTAGAAACCATAACAATAGAGTAAACTTGAATTGATCCATAAGTACGCAGAGGTTTTAAGACTGGCGTTCGATTAACAAGCCTCTCTCTGTTCCTGGATGTAGAGAAGCAGCCCAGCCTTAAAGTGGCTGCAAAGCATCATTACAGAGATCAATTCTGCAGCTGATAAAAGCACAGATCAGCGTCTGAACTGAGAGAGGAACAGTTCCCCTCCGGCAATGTTCCTCAGGGTGAGAGACTGCTGCCTTTCTTCATTTTCTAACACGAGATAGGAAAATGAAGCAAAATAACTCGGAGGTTCTTTATTTCCTTTGATGAGTGTCCTGACTCTGACTTTCATTTGGAATATTAAGGGCTGTGCTTCAGCACAACTGGAACCGTCTGATACAGGCTTATGGTTCTGTCTCTCAGCAGTCTTCAGGATTCTTGAAGGACAAAGCTGTTCTTTGGACTTTGGGTGCCTTTTGGTTCGTTCTCTGGTGATCTCACACTGCATCAACGGTGTTAAGGTTCAGGCTCTCAGGAGGATCAGTTTCACCATCAGACTCATTTTCAGTCTACAGTCCATGTTTTTCGGTATACCTTGTCTTCTGTTTGCCACTTCTCAAATTTCCTCATTTTTAAAGGACACTTTCCACTTTTGTCAAGCAATAGCCCTTCAAGGAGTCATTTCATTTTTGGAAATACATTTAGTTTTTTCAAATTAAATAATTTTTCGTGGATTTTCAGTAGAATCAACTAAATAAAACAAATGGCGTGTCTATATAACAGGCTGCTACTAAGAAAGTTCCTCAGGACACAATCTAAAAAATGTTACCTGTAAAGCTTTCTGTTAAGTGAAGAGGCATCAGGTTCATCCTTTGAGTTAGGAGCCTTTTTAATGCTTTAATGTTTTTTCCCAGTTTACGAAATGACAGGAAAAAACAAAATCCTGTAAAAAAATATTGAGGTAAAAGGTCTGATCTGAAAATGAAGCAAAAGCAGCCACAGTCATCAGACCCTGCAAGACCCCCCCCAAAAAAAAATATATATGTGTGTCTGTATGTATGTATTAATACACAAATAAAAAAACATTTCCCCAACTGTTAAGGAAATAATAAACACTTTAAATACACAACATGGTTGAAAACAAACAAGATGAAATTCACACAGAAAAATGTTTTAATTTATTTCTTATGACATCTGTAGGCTGCGTGCGAGCAAGCACACAAAAAAATAAGGCATAGATGGCCTTTCCCTCGGCTACAAGTTCATCCAGAAGCAGTAAAACAGCATTGAGAGACAATCCGATTAAGCAAAGTCGGGGGAATTTAAGATAAATGTTTCAATAAAGTGAAAACAGTTTTGCATAGGGGCTCCCTGCGGGCCAAAGGCACGGTCACTGTGTGAGCATAACTGAGTTTAGCCCAGCAGAATCCAGCCTCATTCGTACAGCCTGGCTGGCCTTCCGTTTCTGGGGCTTGATTAAGACCAGCGGAGGAGTAAACACCAAACTAATTACTTCATTATTAAGAGCCTTGTATAAGGTATATAGTCTCTGCAGCACAAAAAAAAACAAACAAACAAAACAATTCATGAACCTGAGGGAGAAAATGGCAATAGAGCACAGACACTTTCACACATACAGTATATAAACACATGTAGATTTTTGAGGCTTTTGTACATGAATTAATACACGTGCAATAACTGAACAGACTGTGTGCATTGTGGGAAGGCTAAATAGTCACGATACAATTTTAAACTTGATTGTCGAGAAAAGAAACTCCCTCTGCGAATATACACAAACATTAAAACAGCAGCAGTGCACAACTACTATTCTACAAACAGTGTTCCCTTGTTTTCAACATTTCACAATACGAACAGAATTCAGTAATCTTAAAAAATAATTGTACAGACAAATTGGAATGTTTTCCCTCAATAACCTCAGGATGATCAGGAGTAGAGGAAGCAGAGGCGAGAGCGAGACCTTTAGGCACTTAGAGAGGAAAGGTACAGCAGGAGAAGGGGGGGGGTTCTAGTGCAAAGCCGCTTTTAAGGCAAAGGAATGATTCAGCATGTGATCGCATATAAAACACAAAGTGGGAATGCGCGAGCGTAAAGGCAGAAGAGGGCAGGCGTGGTCACGAGGCCGGTGGCCCGGTGACGCAGGAGCCGAAGTGCAAGCCGAAGGTGCGGGCGGCTGTAAAATCCAGTGCATGTCTTTCTTTGGTGTGGCGTAAATTTCATGGAGCATAGGTCGGCAGAGGTTACGTCAGAAGGTGTGTGTCTTCATAGTTTGCCTTTACTTTGAGCTCAGCTGCAGGGGTGGCTTTGGTTCCTGACTATTTCTTCCGAAACCGAGACGTCACTGGGTTTGACGTGTAAAATCCAATCTAGATCGAAACTCCTTCTGTTTTGCGTATAAAAGAAAAAGAAACCCAAAACCTGATCACTGGCGTTCAGATGAGTCCACGGCAGGGCGCAGCTTTGGAAGTGGTCCTGAGTCAGCGGAGTGTCTGGGCATGCGCGTGTTCTGGGATAGGGGGGGGGAGTCGACGGCAGTGTCTTTCTATTGGTTGGGGCTGGCCAGAGGCACCAGCTGGGGGGGTCTCTGTCCCGGGTGGGGCTTCTCCTCGGCACTTGGGCTGTCTGCGGCGCCCTCGGTGGCGGCCTGCCGCTCGCACAGGCTCCCCAGCAGCTGGGCCGTTTGGAAGACGGACGCGTGCCCGGCGGGCTGGAGGGACTGGACCTTCTGCAGGTTCTGCAGCGTCCGCAGCATCTCGGCCGACACGATGGGCAGGTGCTGCTCCTGGATCAGGCTGCTGCCGGAGGGCCGCAGCACGCCGTCCCGCGGGGCCGCGGGCCTGGGAGCCGCTTTGGTCCTCGCCGCGGGCGCGGCTGGGAACGAAACGAAGCTCTTCTTTGGCGGCGGGTGGAAGCCCAGCTCCTCCTCGTCGGACTGGCCGCTGGACATGGTGCTGTCCGAGTCCTCGCTCGCCCCTTCATCGTTACAGCTGTTGTCGTGATCTTCATCTTCCTCTTTGGTGCCCTCTCCATCTGTGATGTAAATCATGTCTTGGGGAAGAGAGGTGAACTGGTAAACGAGGCGCTGGCCTTCGACCTTATTAAGTATGCCCCTCTGGTAGTAGTACCTGTGGGAATACAATGGTTCCATGTCAACCAGTAAATCAACACCGAATTCAATCAGATTCAGAACTAAAGAAACTCAGATACCAGATTAAATAAATCCCTCTGAACACTGAGGCTTAATATAAATCCCGCTTTCAGTTCTACCGGTTGGCACCAAGCCAATGGTCCAGACAATCTACTTATAGAGGTGTTATGTGCCATTTACCAAGACCAAAATGAGCAATTATCACGGGACCTAAAGGTTTTACATGTTCTACCTAAAAAAGCAGACAAGATGTACCTGATAGTTAAGGACCTTAAAGGTTAAGCATGCACCAAAAAGCTCCTTCTCCACCTCTGCTAACAACACTAACTTCTTCACCTTTTTCACACTGGCCAAAAAAAGCACACCGCCATTTGCGAATGTCTGGGTTTTGAGCGCTTTGCTATCGCTTTTCAAAACTATTGGAATGCCTCTGCAGCAGAGGAGGGTGTGATCAGCATAGACGCTATAAACAACTTCCAGGTGCTTGTGTTAGCTTTCTCTGGAGACGCTAAAGTTTTGGCTACAAAAGTAGGCTACAAAAGTAGGCTAGCAAGGCTTTGTTTTGTTTTCTCTTTTTTTAACTAGGCAGAACATTTCAAACGCCAGCTCTGAAACAAATGGCACTAATTTCTATGTTGTGAATCTGCCCCTCAGAAAAATGCAGAAATGTTTGTATGAGCAGAGAGAAAACAAGGACAGACCAAAAGACAGAGCTACTTCACACTTGAAAGCAGCTGTACCTGAGCGCTCTTCCCATGGTCTCATAGTTCATATCGGGTTTGTTTTTGTGTTTGCCCCAGAGCCGGGCCACGGCTTTGGAGTTGACCAGCTTGAAGATCCCCGCCTGAGGATCCGTCCATTTGATGTAGCGGGGACAGACTTGTCTGTCCTGCAGCAGCTCCATCAGAAACTGCCACAGGTAGAGTGTGTTTCCTCCTGGAGCACAAACACATGAAAGCGTGATGGAGAAAAGAACAGACAGCCAAGAAGTCCCCTGAGTTAAGAAAACTTTGGTGAGGAAGATGTTCAGTGAGTGGGAACGGAGGGTCGGACGCTGAGAGCAGGAGCCCAGTTGTTGGCTCTGGATGACATCAGATTGTATAACACTTTTTGTTCTTCCCTGCAAACACTGTCTAATGCAAGTAGAAATTGAATTTGAGACAGAGTTTAAAGGTCAGACTTGCAGCTGTAAATTTCCTTGGGGAGAGGGTTTAGGAATCGCAGTTTTTTTTGTGACCAGACGAATGCCACTTCTTCATAAAAATAAGATGGTAGAATGCCAGTGATAGTTATCAGCTGCCTCTGCTGTACATTTAGAAGGCTGTGCTGGAAAGCCAAGCATGCGATCAGACAAGTTCTCTGAGAAAATGGGGGAAAAGGGGCGTGGCCAGTATGAGAGGCCAAAACATACGGGGAAAAACAAAACAACACAGGTGAGCATGAAAAGGTCTCTGTGTCCAAAAAGATAGCAGACGTAGATGAAAATAGAATGTCTCCCATGAAAGTCACACGTCCCATTACAGCAGCAAAGACTTTTTTACCAGTCTACTATTGACAGAAGTTTTAAAATCGAGAAAATTCTGAGAGTTAAAAACAGAAAAATGGACTTTGAATAGCAATCGCCTCAAGCAGTTGTAATTTTTCAATAGTCCACACGGCCGCATGTGAGCACACACTGAAACGGTACTGATCTGCGTTACCCAACAGGAACTAACGGGTGCAGCAGCAGTTTAATGAAGACATCTTTTTAGCTAACAAGGTGGAGTTGATAAGTAAAGATGGCCGCTGTGATACATTTGCTACTGAGCTTATGACATAACATAAAAG
>CAJRST010007779.1:15302831-15312831 GCA_907169785.1 Menidia menidia | reverse complement strand
GTTTGCTTTATCATATACCATGTCAAACAAGAGCAGGGGCCTCTGTGTGAGCTGGTGTGTGTGTGTGTGTGTGTTTGTGTGTGAGAGAGATAGAGGCTCAGCGTGCTCGGGTCACTTATCACAGGAAGCACAGCTCAGTTAGGAGGAACCGCTTCCTGACATCTTGTGCCAAAACACTGCCAGCATCTCTGCCAAGTGAGGCCTTTTTTATGTTCGGCTTCCTCTCATGTTCTCAATTGTTCGGTTCTGAGTGATTTCCCCGAAAAACTGGGCGAAGCGTAGACCCGAAGCCAACTTGTTTATCAGAAGAGTTTACGATATTGTTTTCGCATAATCAACTAAGAGTCGAGGAAAACTGCTCACGTCTGGTTTTGGATTATTGATCAGGACCTCTGCGGATGTTGCCTGACAAATAAAGCACACAGCTCTCCATTTTTTTAACGATTCTTCGACGTGAAGTGAAGGAAACACTATAAATAGTATAGACATGGATCACACTGCTTTTTATCAGCACGCCGTTCGGAAGTCAGCATCTTCGACGGCGTGGGGCTGCGTGATAAATACGGCTTTTTGGGCAACACTCGGCTTTATTTAGGCAGCATTTTTCTCAAGGAGGCCCAGCTTGTTTCAGCGAACCAGAGGCGGAGCACATTCAGCATATGTAACAACCCTAACCTTATTAGCGGCACAAAAGGTTAAAGGAGCAGGGCTTCCCTTTTTTCTTCCCCCTGTTCTTTTTACACCTGTAAAACCTAAGCGAATTAAACATTAAACGCTAGTCTTTGTTGGTGGGGTGTTACAGCCAAATGGGACGTGCGTGTCGGTTCTCTTTTCTTTGAATGGCGGCCACCGCTGCCCGACCGCGGTGCCATGTGCGTGTGCTCATTGTCGGCGTGCCCTGCAGGCTGCTGAGCCCATGGAGGACTCTCCAAGTACGGAGCCTTTGTTCATCTGCAGTCTGGTCACATAGGTTCGTCTCCGTGGCCCCGGCACCGGGATCCGAGTCTGTGAAGTGGCTGCCAGGCCCCAGAGGATACCGATAAGCCCCCCATAACATTCATTCCCCAATTTGCCTGTGCATGTGTGTGTGTGTGTGTGAAAGACAGAGAGAAAGAGACTGCGATAGAAAGAGCAAGGGTGTTTTTGACAGAAAGGAGTGGAGCGTGTATGTATGTGTGTGTCTGTGTGTGTGTGTGTGTGTGTGTGTGAACTAGGCCAGGCTGATAACAGCATGGCGGGTGAGAGAGAAGCTGATAAGCCCCCTCTTGTTGCTTGGGGTAACCGGGCCTTGTTTAACGAACGCAGTGAAATATGGTTTGTGTGTGGAAAGAGTGTGTACGGCGCAGGAGCCGGAGACCCGGAATCCACGGTGGAGGCGGTCACAGAGCTTTTTACAGCTTCCCCTGTGTGCAGGTACGTGTGAGGGCTCCACACAATACAAATCAAGTCCTTACAAACTGTCCTTTTTTTGTACAAAAGCAAAAAAAAATTGTGTCTCCTTCTTCGTACATCAGACAGCCACGCTCAGAAACTTACAAAGTTTCAGAGGAGTACTTTCACTTTCACTCTTCAGCACATGTAGCCAAAAGTAGAGACTCAAAGGCTGACGTTTTTCCTTTAGACGTTACAGGATATTCTGGGTGAAAAGTAGAGTGCTTACCGTGTGATTAAAGCCTGGGTCTGTTTGACAGAGCAGCAGCTGTCCAGAGGATCCAGGAGAGCTGCTTTCATTTGGCAAACACTGAGCCTCCAGATATGAGATCAGTTTTCGTCCCGTGAAAGGTGAGTCACCGGCCAAAGTGGCAAACAGACATAAGATCAGTGGCGGGCGGAGTACCTGTTGAGCTTCTCTGGAGTCCTCATCAGAACGTAGTTCCCCTTTTTCCCCCCCCTCCAGATAACTGAGAATCCACTCCCCCCTCCACCCTGTCCTGTGAGATCTGATTGGTCACCTGTGTTGTTAGTTAAGGTTTGCCATAGTGACCATTGTCATTGCGGACCAAATGTAAACACAGGTTTATTTGCAATGTAAAGCAGCAGAGGACTGAGCTACCTATCTGCAAACAGACATATTTTACATGAGGGCATACACAGGCGGGCTGTGATCTCCTGATTAGTAACATTAGCCAGGATCAAATTTATGAATTTAAAATTCAGTGTGAAATACGCTATGATTATTAGAAAAGATAAATCAAATGTCAGGCTTTTAAATAGAGACTAAATATGTCACCATAGGGCCGTGAGACAGGAATGGTGGCATAAGAGAGGGTTATTCTATGCAAAAGTCCCTGACGCCCCCTAGTGGCAAAGCTCTGCACCAACGCCCCCAAAACGGGGTCAGTTGCATCCTTTTCTTTCCATGTTTTCTGTTTTAAAAATCACACGACAAGTAAAACAGACTGGCAGACCATTCATCCCCAAAAGTGTTCTTCACTGATCTTTCGGAGTCTGCTAAAGGTTATCGTTGATTCTTGGAAATCAGCAGTTTTCTCACGAGAGCAGCAACCTTCTGCTGGCAGCCCTGCTGTCTCTGGAAACTGTCACGGCGGCGAGGGTTGGATAACTAAGCCCTCTGTAAAAGCCTTAACTATCATGACGTGTAAAATCATCTTATCTGTAGATAAGAATCAAAAGATCCAGCTTTGCCGATCAGCCAGCTGTGTTCAGTGTTTGATTTTTTTCCTGTACAGACGTCGGAATAATGCTCTAGACGACAAAAATAATAGCCTTGGCTTTGTATATTACAGGAAAAATGTAGTGCAGATATTTCCTGGAATGTGCAAATATGAATGTAAAGTTTAAAACATGTTCTCAGCACTCTGTTTGCAGAAAAAACACACACAAAAAGACACAATTCTAATCAACTTTAAAGTCAATATTTGATTTGATCACCACTACTTTTCACACATTTCTGTACACATTTTGGTGGATCTTTTACTTTATTTTTTTACCATAATGAGTTGAAAACTTATTATGGTCTTTAGTAATAGTTCTCTGTGTTCTTTGTGTTTCAGGAAAGAAAATTGGCTCTTCTTTGTCCCATTCTCTGTCAAGATGATGCTCTCTGACGTTCACATATTGAGGGCCTGGGTCTGAGGATTTATCGGTGTTAACATTGAGTTTCAGTCCCACTCTCGTGTTCTTTGGCATTACCATTACCCTTTTTTAAGAATGGCTTTTGCACCGCTCTGCTTCTACGGCGACCATTTCAGATGAGGCTTCAGTGATCAGCAGACGGATCAACTGAAGTTTAAGATGCATCTCCCAGATTCTGTGTTAAGTTTTTGTTTGTCACTTAGATTTTCTCCCATCCTCTAAAAATGTGCTCTTCCCCTGCAGCTGATTTTTTTTTTTTTTTAGGCCTCATCCTTCTTTTGTCCTTTGCTTTTTCATTCTTCCCCTATAACCACACACAAACCAAGCCTGTGTCTGCTGTCATTAGGTGTGAGAGTGCTCCCTGGACAGCGACTAAACACACAGACAACAATCTACTCTCAAACTCATTAGTACTCTAAGGTCAATTTGGAGTCTCCGGTCACCGTCTCATGTTTTGGGACGGTGGGAGGAAGACCGTGCAAAGTCAACACAGTGAGCCCCCCAGTTGGGATTTGAAACCAGAACCCTCTTTGCTGTGACGGGGTGGTGTTAACCACCGCACTGCTGCGCAACATCTGGATCGGCTGTCAAGATCTGAGCAAAAATCTGCACGTTTTTACTCACTAGCCGCACGCTCTCGGTGCTGAAACAAAGCCCGACCGAAAAAATCTGTCACATTACATCAGGGCGATTACTCTACTACTCATCAATAGGCAGGAGGACGTCCGCATCTGGATGGATGACTCAGCCATGACGTGGTTGAAGCCTTCAAAGGGGATTTTTTTCTCAAAGAAAGAAGAATTCCTCACAAAGAAGTGTCCATTGGTCATTTTGTGCAGTGGTCCATTTGCTGTAATCATAAAGCTTCTAACTTTTGTAACCGTGTTTGGCCTGTTATCATCTAATGTAGTGTTTTTCAACCTTTTTTGAGCCAAGGTAAATTTTTTCATAGAAAAAATCTCGAGGCACACCACCAACCAAAATGTTAAACAGATCTGTAGCCGCCTATAGTAACAATACAGTTATTCTTATTTTATTCTTATCTTATCTTAAGTGTCTTGAATAGGAATCAAATAAACACCAAAATGTATTTTCATCATATTTTATATTTCTTCTTTCAAATTGCTCTTAACATGTCCACTTCATTATGCAAAATTAAATACAAAATCTAGTCATAAGGAATTATTACATGATTATGCCACCAGTCACTAGTACAGCACAGACACTCAAAAATGGCATATTATTTGCAGATAAATAATTATTTATCAAAAAATCTTTTTAGACTAATTAGGTGAAATAGGATGATTTTCTACGGCACACCTGACCATCACTTGCGGCACACTAGTGCACCGAGGCACAGTGGTTGAAAAACACAGATCTAATGAAACGAGTTTGTCCTCCCTTGGGCTGGGCCAGGACGGTGATGTCATCATGACCGAAAGCATTTCCCCTTAGCTTTGGTCTTAATGTCTAACATACTCCTGCTTCCTGCTTTTTCACTGGATATAGAGTTTGCTTTTAGTCGTCATGATTCCTTGATGTATCAGCCTGTCGCTTCACCCAGTGGCCTGTAAAACGGTGTCATATGTATGTGCTGTCAACAGTTCATTTCTGACTCATCTCAGCTGTTGCGGCGCATTAGCGTGTGCAGCATCAGACGTGAGCAGTAACCTCTCGAAGAACCGGATCTCGGAGTGTCTCCTTGATCTCTGTGACAGTCGTGGCTTTACGTATCAGATGAGCCGCAGCGAAATTCACACACTCCTCAGCCGCCTTTTGCCGCTTGCGCGCTCTCATTTGAATGGCGACGAGACGTTCAGTCACCTGTTTTTCAACTCCCAATCCCCAACAGGCGAGTTATTACTTCCAATGAATAATGGTGAGTCACTGGTCTGAATTCTGTCAGTGTACTAGCAGCCATGCTGCTCATTTGCCTGTTGGAATTGGAAAAAAAAGAGTTCATCGATAAGTTTAGTGCCTTTTTTTATGCTTGAATGATTCATAGGACCCTGTTAAGAGGCTTGAACAAGCAAACAAAAGCAAATCCTTTGGAAAGCTGGACTAAAAATTGAGGGGAAGAAGCAGCCAAAGTCCAAAGCCAAGGGATATGTTACTCAAGACTCTACACATCTCAAGATATTATGAGAAAGTCTGGCTTCTTGGAAGCTAAATGTTAAGAAATATTGGGTTGTACAAGACTTGTACAAGCTCAATATCTTTTTTAAAATCATGATTCATAATTATTTATAGTAAAATGATGTTTTAATCTGCATTTTTGACACCTTGAGAATATAGTAACATTTCCCGTTTGACAGAGGCCTACCTCTGAGGCTCTCTCCATATATTAGCCATCGCTTTGGGTGGGGTTTGACTGATAAGCCAGAATAAAGCGAAGCTCTGCTGCAGCTGAGCTCCAAGAATGTGCTGGTTTGGCCCGGCACTAAGGTAAACACCCACCATGTTTTTATAAAGTAGCAAGGAGCGGGATTTGATTATTACAATATGGATCTGCTTTTGTGTGTGGAAAAAAGAGACAAAAAAAATGTAACAATGGATCTCAAAATCGTTGCTGTAAAAAGTTTGCCTCTGTTTTCATTTGCTGCTCGGTATGCTTTGAGATCATATTGTTCCCATACTCAAAAAGCAGGATGGTGATATGATTTAACTTTTGAATGATGGAATTTTGGGGGAAGAGCAAAAATGCTTTTCAGATTTTGCACACCCCATTTTGTATCAACCTCTGCCCGGCTTGGCAAAAAGCTGCTGTTACATCACTGTAACAGAATCAATCCATCCATTAATCTGTCCCCTTGATGTGCAAAACTCCTTTGTTTCAGGGTTTCACACTTCAGGTGAATCATTAAGATGCCAGATATTTTTCGTTCGATCAGCTTGACGTGCAATCTGTTCAGTTTTTACAAAAATTATCTTTTGAGTCTCTGCTTTCTCTGAGAATTACCTTTAAGAAATTTTTGTTAAAAGGTCTGAGCTGAAATGGAATCTATTAAACAGCAACGTGCGCAGAAGATCTTGCACATTTTTTCAGTGTTCTTGCCGCTGAAACATCAATTCTGAAGCGGAACACGTGTTGGAATCATGGAAATACTTTTCCCCCTACTTAAACTGGGATGCAGCTTTCTCTTATTAAATGGAAAGCTATTTGGTGGAGGACAACAGAAAAGGAGGATAATAAACAAGAACATGAACAAGGCCGAGCAGGGTCTCTGAGCAGAGACGTTCAATTGCTTGACTTGTCAGCAATTATTTTTCCTGACACTTTCAAGGGTGATTTTTTTTCCCCCCTCCATTTTTGACCTCAACTGGCTAAAATCTCTTTCGCTCTTCACATTACGTCGTGACAATTGTCACGTCGGAGCATTTTGTCCGGAGCACGTGCTGACCATATGTGGACGTCTGGCTGCTAAATCCCTCCTCGTCTTGCGTTCTGGCCTCATGGATTTGTCGTCACATTGTCAGACGAGTAATAAAGGGGAAGCGTGTTAACGGGGAGGAACTGCGATTTGAAAGTTTGAATATCCCCCGATGTCAAAATGAGGCGGAAAAAAGGCTGAGAGAAAAGCTCCAGGGTCCGCGCTGCGTCAGTCGGATGAATTCCTTCTGCTGGCCACGTCTGCTCACCTTCTGCTGCTGCTCAGTGTGTGTGTGTGTGTGTGTGTGTGTGTGTGTGCATCTGTGTGTATATGACGTCTCCTCAATTGTGAGACAATTGTACATCTGTGAATGTGAGTGATGAGCTACATTTAAGTGTCATTCATCAACCATTCCTTCAAGTGTGAAATCGGTGGCGTGTGACCAACAGCTAATCAAATCAAATAAAAAATACAACAAGCTTTCTCAAATATGAACACACACAGACACACACACACACATGCCCTCTTCTCTGTGTGTTCTCATTGGCAGCACAAAGGCTTTAGTTTGTGCTACGCTCAACATTTTCCCCTTGAAGTTATTTTCATGGCTTCAGCTTCACACACACTAACACACACACACACACACACACACACACACACACACGCGCGCACACAGGCACACACTTTCAGGCCCATAAAAAAAAGCATATTTTCTTTGTTCTTCCCAAATGTTAGCAGAAGCTATGCCTGACTGAAAGCTCTCCTCCTTGTGTAATCATTCCAGGGTAAATATTCTAAAAAACTAAGAGGGGACGCGCACCAGTCTGGCAGATCAAGGCCCGCGCGTTTCACTTATCACATGTTTGTCAGATGCAGTGTATTCGGATGAGATCAAAAGACAGTAGATGAAGGCCCGGGATGAACACACAGACACACACCTATGTCACCTTGAATGGTTCAGAAGGCTTGATGTCAGGCATGGGAGACGAGCGGCTGTCACCTGTCAGAGGCCTAAAAAGTGAAGTAAAACGCACGTAACGGATTCTGAATGCAGTTTGCAGGGAAAGTCCCGCCGAAAAACAACGCGTAAATATGCTAAACTCTAGATGGAAGGGTAGAAATATGCGCAAGGGGGAGGAATGAAGAGCAGAAAGGGGGCAGGACTGGATCCACTCCAGCCCCTGACACTCAAAGAGTCAGACCCAGCTGTGAAAAAACGGGGGGGGGGGGGGGTATGTGGGTCTGATGAATGCGGATCTGTGGGTGGTAAAAAGTGCTGCACCTACTTCATGTGTGTTTGTCTTGGAGAAAAGGCGTGTGCTTGTACCAGGGAAGTCTGCGCAAACTCTGTGGGTTCAAGAGCATTTGATCAAATAAAAGCATCTTTTCTGCCAGCCTGGAATGACCAGCTCATCAAAAGTGGAAAAGTTGAACAGGAATCAACTGCCCAGAGAAACTGAGTCGCGGGCGTTATTAAGCTTACTTCTGTAAACTTAAGAGATATCAGGATGGAGAAGCTGGAAGTGATCACTGTTGCATTTTATGATCATTGTCACCGTCCTACTTAAGATGAACTGAGTCTTTCAAGGGGTTCTGCCAAACTTACTGGAATGCTCACAAGCATAGCTTTTTGCAAAAACTTGAAAAGATCGAAAAATGCTTGAGATTTACGGGCCTGGCGTTGATTTGACCGTGTCAAAGTTAGAATGAGACACCCGGAGCCACGGGCAACAGCGCCTGTATAGCTGAAGAAATTGAAAAAAAACCCAAGAATTTTCTCCTCCGTCTAGCTGTTAGCTAGCACATCCAAATTCCTCGCTGATTTTCCAAACTAAGAGCCCTGCTGTCTGCAGGTAAGTTGTTAATGATTGCGTCGATATGCTAAGATAATTAAAACAATGTCAGTGCCCACTTTTAGGGATTTAATTGAATGTATAAATCCCAAAAAGTTTGTCCATTTATATGTCACAATTTCACTTGGAATAGCCTCCATAACAGAGAAGAGGTTTTATTTTTCCCTGAAATTAAGCTTCCATGCAAGTGGATGAAAATATGCATTTATTAACTCTGATCTTATGAAACTTTAACTTTCGAGACTGTTAAGTAAGGAGCTTACAGAACAACATTAACTTTGAACTTTTTGTGACCAATCTTTTCTTTTTCTTTCTTTCTTTTTTTTTTTTGGAACAGAGGATCCATCATATCTTTAGGGGCCCACCAGTAACCAGAGCCAGACATATCAATTCAGCCTCTGTTGGGAGTAGAGAATTCAGAGAGGAATGTACCGAATGTGATTTCTTTCAATTAGGCAGGCTCACAGAACCGGTGGGTTTGATTTAATGACAAACCACACTGGAGTGATTGAAGACATGTTGGAGGAACGAAAGCTGAGAGGTTACGGGGAGGAGCGCGGGCAGGAATGCAGGGAGAATTACAGGGGGAAAGAGGTAAGAAAAAGGGAAAAAAACCAAAGGAAAAACAGCAAAAGAGGTCAGAGAGAATGCGAGGAGAGCGGATGAAGCAATGAGATGAGGGGTGGTGAGATATCACAGGATAGAGAGCTTCTTTGACAGCTAATGTGACATGCATGACACTGGTTAAGCCGCAAGCCAAATTCCCAGGTCAGGGCTCTGTGTGTGTGAGTGTGTGTGTGTGTGTGTGTGTGTGGAAATGTGTGTGTGCTTGGAGAAAAAGAAGTGGGGAGGAAAATAGAGAGATCACAGTGATGTCCTGTGTTTGGATTCACCATCACAAGATTCCGCCTGCTGTCACACTTAAATCCTGCCAACAGACACACACACACACACACACACATGCACACACACTATTACAAACTGCGATTAGGAGAACAGCGGGCAAATTGAAGGTTTCACAACGACAGACTCTTGGAAAATTGCAAAAATATGCTAGTTTTCGACCAGCGATACTCTTCGGCTCATTTATGGTTTTATTTATTTTCCTTATTGAAAAAAACAAGCAAATCCTACATCATAACATACCAGCGAAGGTAATGAGTCAGATTAAGATGGCGAGGAACAAACACGGAACAAAGGTCTGTAAATGAAGGGCATCATAAAATTACGAAAAATATCAAATAAAAACAACTGATAGTCACTCGGCTGGGATCACACAACATCAGTAGTTCAGGAACTAGCAAGAAAGCACACATGATCAATACATTTATTAGCATTTATGCGGCATTCAAAACCTTCAATGCATACCTACACTTTACTGGAGGTCCATGGAAAACGGAAAATGGAGCGTTGGGAGTCACTTTCTCCAAGTCTCTATTAGCAACACAGCGCCAGACTTTTATATTGTCCATGAAATGAAGAGGTTAATGCGGGATCAGAGGAGCGTTCGGGTATCGCGGCCGTCAGCCTGACCTGCCGTTTTTCCGGCAAATCGACCCCTTGACCCCCGGCCGTACGGAACGAGGCCGACCTTTGACCCCGCTCGCTTCTCGCGTTTGTACGCTATTTACATTCGTTTGTGCTTCGGGTCCCCACGGATATCACGCTTGTTATCCCGGT
>CAJRST010007779.1:15228500-15302731 GCA_907169785.1 Menidia menidia | reverse complement strand
TTTTTTTTGCTCTTTTTTTTGTTGTTGTTTTTTTTTTTCCTTCGTACCAGGGGGGGGAGTCCTGGCCCCCCTCCTCGCTCACCTGTGGGCTTCCTTTAGGTGGTGGTGGACTTGTTGGTCACGCGGGAGTTGCTCTGGTCAGAGGCCCGGTCTGTGACTTTGAGTTTCATGCACGACTGCTTCTCGTCCATTAACATCTCAGCGGGGAGGCACCAGCAGCACAGACACGACTAAAAGAAACAAGGAAGGCGGTCAGAGACACTCGAGGAGAGGAAGAATGCGAACTATTCCCTGTTGGATCAATTGAACTCAACGATGGTCTAAAGATGTCAAATAATAGACACATTAAACAAATATTGAACGGTTTAAATCACGGTCATTCATTTGGAAAGAACCAGTGTAGCTGTTCACCATTTGCCTTTAACTGCTAAGTTATATATGACACAGGACAGGGGGAAGAGATGTTAGATACACACAACTCCTATTATTATATACACTGTACTTGATCTGTATTTTTTGTATTTTTTATTTAATTTTTTTATTTATATTTTTTGCTTAATTTAATGTTAACTTAATCACTTAATACTTTTTGCCCTTTAAGCTGCTGGTAACCTTAATTTCCTGAGGGAGTCTTCCCAAGGGATCAATAAAGTACTGTCTAAGTCTAAGTCTGTCTATATCAGTAATATAATTGATTTATATCAGCATGATGTCGAAATCCTATCCTCTCATCCAAAAAAAGGCAGGAATACGATGAAAATGATTGAAAGGCTGCTGAGCCATTCTCTATGGTCGGGCGGCTCTTACCCTGAAGCAGTTCTTGAAGCGTTTGCTGACCATGTAGAGGGCAATGGGATTGATGCATGAGTTGATGGAGGCCATGTTGATTCCAATGTAGTCCAGAACCAGGAAGAAACTAAAGAGGGGTTGCAGAGAGACACGTCAGCGCTCAACAGGGCTCAACACACAGGAAACACTGGGCCTTGGGCCTCCATACCTGAGCAGCTCGCAGCGGTTGGGGTCTTTCTCGTCGTAGATGGTGAGCTTCAGGATGCGGCTGAGGTGAAGGGGCAGCCAGCACAGAGCGAAGACCAGAACCAGACAAAACACCGTCTTAGCCACCTCCCTCCGCTGAACACACAAACACACACACACAAACACACACATAAATCAGGGTTTGGCACTGACACTGGCTGCGGTAACACTTTGGATCTGTGGGGTTGTATATCCCTGGAAACGCTGTTTTCCATAAAATGAATCACAAATCAAGTTAAGCTAAACGGGGAAGTGTGTCTCGAATTAGGCACAATCAATTTTAATGCCTTAGTTTTTTTTTTCTTTTTCATAGCTTAAATTCAATTTAGCTGAAAAGATGCAGGTGGGCTTGGGTCATCAATTGAATACAAATGATTTCTTTGTTTTTGCAATATTACAAGAAGATTTTCATTTAAATGACACATTATTATCAGTACTATGATGATTAACGGGTTTCATGCTGGTAGTGCTGTTGTCTAACTTGTTTCAGGTGGTCGCTGAGAGCAATCTGGACGCCGTTCTTTTTCCTCAGCATCTCGCAGGTCATCAGGGTGTAGAAAATGGCGGTGCAGGCCAACGGCAGGCAGAAATATGCGCTGAAGAGCCACCAGTCCTTTGCTGATTTATAAAACTGCACACACAGAGAATAAAGGAATGGGATTCCGCACGAACATCTGCGCTGGAAGGCCGGAGTAGAAGAGGAAGCGCGAATAAAGTAGATTTAGTGGAGCGTAGCCGCAGTCTGACCTGGACCGGAGCGTGAAACTCAAGGGTGTGTTTGGAGCTGTTGCTGACACGCTTTGACCGGCTGATTCATCGTAAAGACCTCAGTGGAACCGAGGCTGTTATTTTTCAAGGTTGATGGAAGGAGCTTGGACGCTCACATTCGCTGTTTTCACAGAATACTTTCTGTCAACCGACAAAGAAATCTCCCCCTCATGATAAATGTTTGGCAGTGCTTTGTATCCTATGAGCTCCTTCAAACTCCCCCTGATAACCACAGAGTTGTCAAAGTGCAACTGTGAGTGTTTTTGTGCTTTTGTTTAAAGCTATTATTTGTGCACGCGCTTGTTTGTGGTTTGTGGATCCGTGTCAGCCTTCGACCATTTTCCCCAAACCCAAAAAGGGCCCGGCAGGGGGTCTCAGCTCACCTTCATGAAGTCTGTTCTCTGCATGGGATGCAGCAAACAGATTCTCAAGTGTTCCCCCTTGTAGTCCATGGTGAGCATGTCGAAGGCCACCGCCTCCGGCACCGCTAAGGTGATGGACAGTATCCAGATCAGGGCTATCTCGATGGCCATCCATTTTGGCACTCCGATCCCTTTGATCCGACTCCAAGAGGCCACTGCGCGATACCTGAAAGTCAGTGGGAAGAAATGGTTTGATCATGTTGGGAAATACGCAATGTTTTGTGGAGGATTCTTTGCTAGCTACTCTGTGGAAATAAAAAGAGTAAAAATCAATTGTTTGGATTGTCCGGTGGTTTTGTGGCTCCGTACCTGTCAATACTCAAAGCGCACAGACTCAACACTGTAATCCCCACCGAGGCTTTCTGGACAAATGGCACCAGCTTGCACAAAGTCACCCCAAACGGCCAGTCCTCTGCCAGGAGCTGCAGACGGACAGCAACAGAAAGATTTGGTCAGTGAGTGGAACCATGACAGGGAGTGAGACAAATTGTCTTCATCCACCGTGTTGTTCCCAGCCACAGGCATCCAGCGCAAACCTAACATGCATGAACCTGAACTCATCAGTTTCTGTGGAAATCCAGAGCTGTCGAGTATAACGTTATGTTTTTTTTCTTTTAAAGAAAAACAACATTCGTGGGGCCTACGTGCCTGCAGGCACTGCAGCCGAAGTGATACAGAACAACAAACTATTTCTTTTTTTCCCTTTTTTTCCCCCCTAAAAAACCCTCTTTTGGTGGGAGACTGGAATGTAAGGGGTAAATCACATGTAATCATATGTGACCCTCCATTTCTCTATACCCCTCTGTGTCTTTTCTATCTATGCTGGTATGTAACTGTGAACAATTATTGTAACAAGCTTGCCCCCTTATGAAAATATACAAATACTTCTCTCTCGCTGCACATAATGAGCCCAACAGATAGCAACATGCCAAGAGGCAAAAGGGGATTTAAAGGGGCTCAGGATCCAGTGGAGTAATAACAATGGGAGCCCCCTCTCACCCGAGTGTGTGTGTGTGTGCTTCGTCACGTGAACGGTGTCAGGAATGGGTGCACAACTGGGTTATTATGAACTCTTCAATGTCCCCGAAAGCAGCAAAACAAATATTAAATTTGATCATAGAAAGTCAATGTAAAGAAATATCTGCCTGGATTAGATAAAGAGAGTTACAACAGTCCAGTAGTAATATTAATCGTATTTACAGTCCGACTCTTGCTCCTTGGCTCACCTTGTAAACGTTGATAGGGATGCCAATGATGATATGGAGCAGGTCCCCAAGAGCAAGGCTTCCAATCAATATATTCGGCCCGTTCCGCATGCATTTGTTCTTATAGATGATCCTCAGTAAGGTGGAATTGCCAATAATACCGATGACGAACACCAGGCAGGACACCACAGTGTTGATGTACTTGAAGGTGTCTCTGATTTCCGTGGGCCCCGTGCACATGGGGGGGAGGCGGCGGCGGGGCATGGTGATGTTGGGCCTCACCGGACCCTGGACCTCCCTCTCCACCAGTCCCAGTCTCTGAGTGACGGAGAGGGGAGCCTGGGGCGCCGGCCTCTTGGGCTCCAGCTGTCCACCGGCCACGAGGAGGTGTCCCGCCAGGAGGAAGAGCTCCAGGCAGAGGAGATGAGTTTTCATCCTGGAGCCTGGATTCTGAGCGTGGCTTCTGTCCAACGAACAAGGCTGCTCCTGGAACAAACAACAAATTGCGAGAAGATTGCTGTACAGAGACTTCTTGTTTTAGTATTATTCTTCCCCCAAGTCGTCCGCGGACACGGATTGATTGCCAGAACAATGGTCTGTCGGCGAGATTTGGGGAAACGCACATCCTGAAAGTTTGGCCAAATAGAGATTGAGCGAAGGCAGAACCTGGGAACGTGTGAAAGATGTCAGAGTTCAGCTGTCAGTCATTTTGATTAAATAAACTCAACTCCGGTAAGACTAACAAATCAACCTTGCAGGAACAATATCATCATTTTTCAGTCAGTTCAGAGACTGTAAAAACAATTAGGGGATGGGCTGGGGTTGGAGAAACAGGAATATAAGCTGTACTAATAAGCAAGTGTCAATGAATATCGCCTTGAAGAAATTAAATATGAGTAACTGATCCAAACTTTAAAGATACAGGCCTATGTACATATACATTAATGTCGGAAAAGACTGATTTTCACACCTTAATCGTCATGGCCAGTAACCTTAACGTAAAAAATAAAGGAAGATGTGGAACAGATCTTTTTACGTAATTACCTAACAATAAAAAATCCAGAGACAAATCTGTTCGTTCAGCATTTTTAGAAACAGACAACTTCCAAATCCACTGAACCGATGGCGTTTTATTTCCAAAAACATCTTCCTGTTTTTTACCTTCCTTGGTGACTCATCCTCGAACATGTGAGAGGAATCTCCTGCTCATCTCTCAGAGTCTACTCTGAGGGAAGAAAACATCTGTGGACTAGGCTTAAACTGAAGTTAAGATGTGTATCTACAAACAGGATTTTCGACGTCACAACAATTAAAAAATGTCAAAACTGATCCGACTTCCTCAATGGAGGATCCAAGCTCAAGTAGGCATGAATGAC
The DNA here is from genome assembly GCA_907169785.1 of Menidia menidia. Lineage (NCBI taxonomy): Eukaryota > Metazoa > Chordata > Actinopteri > Atheriniformes > Atherinopsidae > Menidia > Menidia menidia. Next base: position 15,297,925 of record CAJRST010007779.1, on the reverse strand, counting down.
ATCAAGTAGTTCACTGTGATATTCTATAAAAAACGACTTTCAAGAGGGAAGTTTCAAGGTTCAAAAGGGAATACAATGGCATGTTACTACATAATAATAAAAAATGAGAAACTCCTCTTCAAACAAAATAAACTAAGAAATTAAGAATAAGTTTATAAAGCGTGAATCAATGGCATGTAATTCAAAGAAGTGTGATATTTTTTTCCTCTCAAACAATACAAGTTCCCATCATGTTAAAATGGCACGAATCATAATAAATTATTCATAAAAAAAGGTTTTAATGCGTTGAAATGCACTTTTCGAATTGTTTCTGCTGGATTACTTACTTACCTAACCCCCCAAAAGAGGCAGGGATTCTCCAGTAACTCTTCCTCTTAGATTAAAGTTCCCCTGTAGCTCTGAGCACAGCAGAAAATTCCCAAATCGAAGGGACCCTGTTCCGGCCGTGACAGTCCAGTCATCTCCAACAGAAGCCGGGTCCTCTGCTGCCAGCGTCACAGTAAGGAAGTCCAGATCTGAGCTCCACTTCACTCTGCTCCAGACGCTCAGACTCCCAGTACACGCTCATAAGTTTGTGGAGTTGATCCCTGCCCTCCGACACCCCCCCCTCCTCCTTATGCTGAGCAGAGGGTGGAGGGAGACAGGAGAAGGTAGGCGGGATGTTCTCCACTCAAACGTTCACCACAGAGATGAACTGAAATCATGAATTGTGCGTTTGTTTTCTGGGTTTCTGGTTGAGTGACTGGTAAATCCTCCATCGGTGTTACTGCAGAGATTCGTTTGTTTTTTCCATTTGATCCTTTTATTCTCTTTGGTGCAATCAAAACTCGGTAACCAGCCAATGAAATCGAGCCACTTTTGTCAATTTCACGTTAAAATCAAAGAGAAGATGCCCCTCCCCAAAAGCCTTCCTATCAAAGTCAGGATCTCACACCACACACACACCTCCAGTCAAAAAAAGTTATTTAACATGCTATTAGAATGAACCATTTGTACATCCTATCCTAAAAGAACTTGTTTGTTTTTATTGCTTCAAGGTTTCTTTTTTTTTTAAAACATCTACGCTGAACTACTTTTGTTTTTCCTCAAATGGTTGTTGTACACTGAAAAACTCATCATGCTGCTCATGGCTAAAGATTAAAATCATGTTGATGTCACATTTTAAACCAACAGTTCGCACCAAAGCAATGTTTGATGTTTTTTTTTTTTGCCCCAAAGCATGTTCTTTTCCTCTGTTTTATGAAACTTCAGTCATTCTAAATCATGGACTGGAACCTGAACTTAGGACTGAACAGTCTCAGATGCTCTTTCTGAGGGGCTGAAAGAATAGAAAACGCAACAAATCTCACGTTGTGCTTCTCACACAGTTGGTAGAAGCCTTTCCTTCAATTTCAAAGCTGAAATAGACTCTCTGTAGTGGAAAGCCTCCTGGAGTAAAGGGATTGTGTGAATAGAAACTAAGGAAAAAGACCAAATTGCCCTCACATGCTCTGCAGAGTCAGTATTAAACCGGGATGTCCACTTTAGACTGTTAGTATACATTCATTTGTTTTTCAGCTGCTGTTTCTCCATCTCGGGCTTTAACACATAGGAAAACCGGCGTGAGTATATGTAGAGATCATATCATTGCCCAGAGTTGGTATTCAAGGGTAAGCTGTCCACTAACCGGTCAGTCTGGGTCACAGCCACCAGCTACGGCCAATGAACCTCAGGTACTGACTTAAAAGACTAAATATTAGCAGCTGAAATGAGTTGCCAGCATGAAGGCTGGACTAAATCACAGAAATTGGTGTTGAAGTTCGGAATTCCAGGAGGGGCTCACAGTTAACCCGTTGCTCCTCCACATGGATATAACCCATCTAGGAAATAGGGATTCCCCTATTTGGTCGTCTCCAGAGGTTTACTGAGCACACACAGATGGGTGGATGTGACACGACTTGTTTGGGCAGCTTTATCTCCCTGCTGGTCTCGGAGAAGTTTCGAAGGAGGTTGCTGGAGACAAGGAAAGCCTTAATGTCTCTACTTGAGCCGGAGTAATCTTTCAGAGAAAAGACAGATGACCTGAGACGCATCTCCAGACCACACCTGGACTGACCCGACTCTGACCCGACCAGACAGACTCTGAGCACTCAGGCAGGATGATGGCGATAATGACCAGATGTGACTTGTGATGGTAACGTGGCATTGCAGGGAACTCTGAGAACTTCTGTTTGGTAGAACGTATTGATCGGCTGTACACTGATGAAACAAATCGGCCACTTAACTTTGATGGTTTTGGTTTATCTACTAAAATGGAATGGACTTAACCTTGGATGATTTGGAGTGATAAAATAAAATGGACGAACAGTCTGAATTACCTCAGTATCTCTAACTTCCTCAAGCACTAATTTACATATTGGCCACACACATGGCCACCAACTATGTGAGTTTAGGCTTTCTTTTGGTTGTGTTGACTCCATTGTTGGTCCTTAGGGTTAGAATTAGTGGAGATACATGTGCTTTTTTGGTAGAATGACGCAGAGTAAATGAACGTGGCTCAAAGCGTCTGTTGTCTGTACCATTTATTTATGATTTATTTCAGTTTTTTTTTTTTTTTGGAGCATTGTTCTCCTTGTTAATAAATGAGTTGTTAAGCTAACGTTTGTTAGACTGCCCTTCCATAGACCGACTTTGTGCACAAGCATAGCATCAATGGCTGAAAGTCATCAACTGGGAGATATGAAACTAATGTAGAAGTGCAATAGACTTTGGCCAATGGACCGGCTCCAAAATAGCCTTTGTTGCAGTGGACTCTGGTTGAGTCCAAACTTCTCTTATGAACTATTCACTCCCTACATTTCCCATCAAGTCATGGCCCTGCTATTTAGTTCAACAGAATCTGATAAGTGTGTTTAATTCAATGGTGCTAAAAGAGACATACTTCTTGTCTAATCACTTTTAAGAAATCGCTTTCCCGTAACACTTTTTTCTCCAAATATGGTCACGTATGTCTTCAGAAAAATACAAACCCGAGGCTTCAAAACAGCAGTTCACAAATCAGTGAGTGACATCTCAACAGCTTCATCCATCATTTATTTACTGTCGATGATTTTCACATGTGCTGGCACCCCTTTTCCCAGTACATCCAGGGATTTACAGAAAGAAAAAAAGAAACAACAGTAACTCTTTTCCTTTCCAGCAAAGGTCAGATACGAATGTCGGCCTCTGAAAGGGATATGGAAGCCTGTCAGAATATGAAGGTATCCCAGAGTGCTAAGTGAAAATGTTTAACTGGGAACGCACAACTGAAAACATCTGGGCTGAATTAGGGAAACATTATAGAAAAGGATGTATTTTCACGGACAGCTGACAGAGATCATTTACACTCTTTCGCTTTGTCATTATTCTCATTAAGCGGCTTTGACTCATTTGTTTGGTGTCTCTGTTTCTCCTGCTTGCAGCAAGTATTAATATTTGAAACAGCAAAATGTGCCATGTGATGAAAAGGTCACACCTAAACGTGGGCAAAAGGAGCCTTGTGAGCAGGGATACAGTCTTTTTGGCTCAAATTTGAACTTCTTAAGGCAACAAGCATGGAACGCCGAAAGCCTCTGCTGATGGAGAAAGGCCACTTTTTAACACCAACTTGATTTTTTAATAGGAAAAAAAACAGATAGTAGGTTGTTGTTTATTTAAAAAAGGGGACTTTGTTGGAACAATGTTGAAAGTGAGGCGTTTAACTATTCCAGACTTCAGCTCATCTTTAATTTGAGGACAGCATCAAAATTGTCAAATGAACCAAGTCCCAATGTGTATTTACATGGTATTCGGATTAAATTGTTAGATATTGCAGCTTCTAATATCCAGGCTCTATCATATCTTGAAGATCTCATGGGTCAATTTTTTCCAAACAGGCCACTTTGCTGTCAAACTGCAGGTTTACCAATGATTATAAGAGTTTCTTAAGGTAGAAGGAGATATAGAAGATTTAGTTTTCAGGCCTCTTTCTTGTGAATCCAGCTTTCACTTTGAGTTTGACATGCAGACGCCTTCCCCACCTTTTTTTTAGATAAAGCTTGTGATTAATGGATGGCTCAACATATCTTTAGCCGTCTCTTCATGTCTTGATTGTGGCCGGCTGTGGTGTTCAGTTTGTTTCTGAGTCTTAGGCTGGGCTGAACATGCATCTGGACTTTCAGGGTAGCGTCTGGCCAACTCCTGTTTCCACATCTGTGTTTCATTCCACATTGTTAAGAGTTCTAATCTAGATTTGAATTCATTTGGTTTGACTGGATTATAGATTATTATAATAAAAAGGTTTATTGAAATAACCTTTGTTGTGATTTCACTGAATATAAATCACATTAATAGAATTTAATTTCAATCCCAACTTGTTTCAAAATGAATGAAGGAAATAGTCAATTAAAGCATTTTCTATTTCTAATCTTAGAAAGGTAAAAATAGTGTAAATCCATGTAATCTCAGCTGTTTAAATCTGGTGAGTTTGATCTTATATTTAAGATATATATACAGATATATATACAGCTTTTCACCATTCTCATTGTACAAAACTCCTCTAATATCCAAATAAAAAGGGTTTAACCATTCAAAGCAAACTGTGTTTCACCCTTTTTCCCCCTCATCATTGTTCACGTTTTTTATGGGGACTTTTGACCTGTGCCGGATGATCTGTGGAGAACCTCCTTCGTCTTTCAAAGCCTCTCCAGCAGCGGAGAATCATCCCTCATTCCCCAGAAGTACAAAGAGGTGAATTGTTTTTAACAGCTGAAGATTCACTGCCGTCTGTGTCAACTCGAGGTGGTTTTTGAGACGCTAACACACAAGATGGCCTTTGAGGTTGCTCTGTTGGAAATAGGCTGATTTACAGCAGCTATGTGTTGGTGTGCATGTGCATGTCCGCCCTTGTCCTTAGGAGTCACAAAAGGCTGATTGGCCGGTGCCCTGCGGCCTCGGGTAATAAGCGGTAGGGTCGAGAGTAATTAGGTAATGTTTTATTAGAGCTATAAAAAATAATCAGACCTCACTTGAGTCCATCACCACATCTTTGTCTTTCTCTTTGTCTTTGATCTCCAGCAAAACAGTCCCCCTTTTAGTTTCCCCCGTATTTAATTTTTGCATATTAGAACCAAACTAATGAAGGTTATTTAAGTTTATTACTATGGAGAAAAATAAGACAGAATATTGCCAGTTAGTGTTTTTATGTCACTTGAAGAGTGACACGTTTTTCTTCAGCTCTACTCATTTGACAACGTGGTGGACTCTGTTCACTTTAATAATGCTGTTACATTATTCTTTAAGCACATTTAGCGTTGTTAGGTCTGCGTATAATTATGCGCCCCAAAAATATATATGAGTTCGGATTTGTTCAAGATGTGTTTTTCCATCTGTTTAGTGGGTAGAAACTGGACTTTTGCCAGGATACAGTAGAGGAGTGGTTAATAATGTCATAGATCAGGAAGGCTTGTGTAGAGAGGCCTTTGTTTCTGGAGTTTGTTAACTCTCCTCGTGTCTCCTTGAGTCTCCTTCCTGCGTTGTGGTTTCTTGCCACAGTCTAATAACCAGTGTGATAGATTGATTGGGGGTTCTGAACGGGCTGTGAGTTTAATGGGAGCGTGCAGGATTCCCCTCTATATTAATGCAAGATATTGGTGAGATGGATGAATGAACAGGGCATGTTTTGCAAGAAAGAGGTGGTGTTCAGCTTAAAGACGGGGTGAGGAGCTCGCTCATCCAAACGGAGCTCAAGAGTGCTTTTTCTGCGTCTCCACATTTGGAGCTTTTCCAGGCATTATCCTACAGGGAAGTGGCCCCCAGAGGAATACCCACAGCTAGCTGTTGGGATAATATATATCTCTTCCAGGGCTGGGAATTGCTTGGGATCTCCAAGGAGGATCTGGAGAGTTTCGGTGGGGAGTGTGATGTCTGGGGTTTTTCCTCCTGAACTTTTCCCCCTCCAGGACCTAACCTCAGCTGAGCCCCCGAAAATGGATGGATGTGTGGATGGATGTTAGTCATGTAGTGGAATTAACGAAAATGGATGTGCGGGGGTGATTGAGAGTGACCAGAAATATTTCCGTACCTGCTGTGCAAATGCACAAAACAGGACACCTGCAAGAACAAATGCCTTGGAAAAAAGAAAAACACTGAAGTTTCCCTGTACCTTCTCACAAGACCTGTGTGTGATAGTCACACTGAAACACATAAAACGCTAAAAGGTCTGCAAACGTTCACGGATGATGACAACATTGAACTGGATGTACGAAAGTAGAGCAGGCTGAACAACCGTGTCGGGGACAATTTGACAGGCTTCCAACAGGAGCCCTCAGGTAGAGCACACACACACCTCGTGTCTCATTACCATGAGAGCCACATGCCAGCTGCTATCAGTCAAAGCCATTACCTCCGACGAACCACAGTATTCCTACTCGGAAGGCATCATACTTGTTGTAATTGCAGGGTTCCCTCACAAAGTTAGGACTAAGTGCTGCTGGCTGCCTTCAGAGAATAGCAAGTTGTAAAACGTGCCCTGTGTGTCCTTTACCCCTCTTTTATTTGACACAGTTTTTCCTCGCTATCCCACAACCCCCCTTCCCCTTTTTTCCTCCTCTTGATCCTGCCTTTATGCTTCGCTCCTCCAGGGTTACATGTCTCTCTGTTTAGAAACAAAAGGGGGAGAATTGTGACCTTCGGACACTCCCCGCTTCAGCCGATGAAGCGGCTAACCTGCTCCCCTCGGGCTGTTTCGGGATCCAGGATAAGAGGCGGGAGCTTTGTGCGGCTGTTGCCCTGTGCAGTTTATGCGCACGCTGCCTTCAAAAGCCAGAAACGAACATGGAGCCCTTTTTTTATTGAGCGTGTTCAGACAGCGAGGGGGCTTCACAGATTAAACGAAACCTCAGAAAAAGAGCAAAATGAACCAAAAAAAAAAATCCAGACAGCATTTTTCTCAGCTTCCTACATGAGTACTTGTGTGTTGGATAACACTTAACATGTGACCATCTGCATTAGGTCAAACTATATGGGAGATTTTTTTTTTTCCGGAACGATACCCCTTCTTTCCCCCTGTTACATATCTCCTCCATATGCGAACTCCTCTGGGCTCTTTACTATGAAAACACCACTCTGTCTGACTCCCTCGTGTATGTATCAGCCCTTTTTCAATTCCTCATCTCATGCAGGAAAAATATTAATCTTTCTTTTTTTTGCCGTGCTCCCCGGAAATGTGCTGGGTTTGCCTGACATGAGACCTCACACTCATTACGCGCCCCAAAAAAAAAAAAAAAAAGTCCCGGGAGCGCTTTCAATTGGTTTAAGACCGACTTTCACCTTGACCGGGGGTGAAGCTCACCGCCAAAGCCGCGCGCGAAGCAATAATGGGGACCGCTCTGGTAAGGGGGGGGGGGGGGGGCAGAGGAGCAATTCATCCTCTGTGTCAACTTGTTTTCTAGACCTTACATTCTGCTAAGAAGAGAGGTTCGGAATAAAGGATTGGCTGTGAGGGGAATGTGACCCTCACTAATTCAATTCCGCCCTCCGTCTCCCTCTCTGTCTCTTGTCCTTTAACGAAACCCCTCACAGTTATTAAAGCCGTTCAGAAGGAATTATCGCAGTATTTATCCTCATCGCGCTGCAACTGAACGCATGACAGCCTTCACATGGTGATGGAGCAGCTCGGAGCATGTAACACGCCATAAAGGAGCCGTTCTGTGCCCCCCCCCAACCCCCCACCCTTTCTCACACACTCAGCGCAGCCTTTTATCAGGGCAGCATCCACGCCGGCCACATTTTGAAGGATTTTCACACAAACAACTTGGACTTGCAGGGCTGTGAAAGCTTCTGGCGGGGCCTTCTCTGCTTCACGGCTTCCCAGGAGGCCGCCGTCTCATTGTCCTGGTCTTTGGAAATAGTTGTGCAGACTTTCTGAAGGTCTTTTTCAAAGGTTTTCTGGGGACATTCGCTGATTTTTTTTTTCTTGTCCTTGTAACATGGCAGTTTTCAGAGGAATGTATTTCCTCATTTGTTTGTTCAGAAACATTTCCTGCAAAAATACACCTCAATGCACTATTTTATTATTTAGTTGGTTTGATTATTGTTTCTTACTGCTCCTTTTTCCATTACAAATGTATAGTTGTATTGGTTCTTGAAGTGTGTATTTCTGCTATGATTATTAAAAAACTTATCTCTTTTATCTAGAATGGAGCGAGGTATTAACAAATGACTTCTTGGGGATTTAATTGTATATCTCAATCTTAATTACACCGACTTATAAATCATTCAATGAAAAAAAAAACCTAACTAAAGGGATGAACCAGAATTGTGTCTACACATATCAGAAAAGGCAGCGCAGAGCCAATACTCTGAGCAGCCAAACGGAAAAGATCTATCAATCAGCATTTCTTGGTCTGCATCTACCATAAAATCCATTGCCATAAAAACAAGACATTTGGAGGATGTAAAAACCTGTTTTAAACAATATTGAAGCAGTGTGCGATCGCATTGACAGAACAAACGGAAGTTAACTTTTCACAAGGTGCTCCTCCTTAGCTGCCGTGTATAAATGTGATAATGAGTTTTGATGATCTGTGGAGCCCCGGCTAACAAGACTTTCTGATAAACTGAGAGTGAGCGAGTTGTCACCGAGTCAACAGCAGCTCTGTAAAATACGATAGGCCGGGAGCTAATCTCATTGTGACTGATTTTACTTATTGGGCCTGCTGACGCTAATGCCACTTCCTTCCTGTTGATATTATAATAACATCCTATTATTGAGTTATTTCGTAACTGAGTCAAATACAATTTACAAATTATTCAAAAGTACTTTTATTTGGGAAGTTTTTTTTGTTGTTATTTTAACGATTGTGTGACTGACAACTGCAATTTGCCACCTGGTTGAGCATTTATCCCATGAAGTCTTTGAGACAATCCTGTATCAGACGTGAAAAATGCACAAAATTTAAGGGGAATCGATGTCTCAGAGGTCAAAATCTATTTTTGTCTGGTAATCTGACTACTTGACCAGCAGTGCTCAGCCCTAGCGATTGTTTTCATTTGAATTATTTCTCATTTTACTCCAAAAGCCTCTATTATTCCACGAAAAGTGCCCAAGTCTGGTTTACTCACTGTATTAATGCCTCAACGCCTTTCAGGTTACAGCTCGACACCCCCAGAAGGGCGACGTTGACACTGATGCCAAAAAATTGTGAGGCTTAACACATCCAAACTGTCAATCATTTTTGTGAGCTCCACATCCTCCATTTTGGCCTCCATGCAGAAAAAAAAAAAACAGTGAAATGAATCCCTGTGGCACATGTATTCTAAGAATTTGTTTGTAGAAATCCAATTTTCAATTTCTATGGTACTAGTCATACAAGTTAAACATTTGATGTTGGTGTTAAAATGATTATAAGGATTCAGTGTTTTGGAACTTTTTCGCCTCGGGCTCTAAAAAAAAGAGGGAGCATACGACTCAGCGTGGATCATAATGATGGGCAGACAGTGCTTATAAGATAAACACAGCAGTCGCCTCGGGAATATTTCACTGGAGGGAGTTGCAGCTGCAGGAATGGCCTCTGATCTTGGGGATGACTTGGAGCTCTTGATTTCACATTGATTATCCCGTTCCTAACGGCTTGGTCGAGCCCTCATGAGTTAAAAGCAACAGTCCATGTTGTGACAACCTTGAGCTTCAGTAAAATAACAGTTTTTCTGTGGATTTTTTGTTTGTTTTAGTCTTCATTGACTCCAGTTTTGGGCCTGCTCCTAGTGGCTTCTGGTTGTCAGGTGCTTTTCATTCATTAATCAACCCTCCCTTTAAAAGCCATGCGGAAAATTCATCCTCATTGTTGGCAAACGTTTGGATCGGTCTCGTGAGAGCGGTTTCTGTGGAGAAATCAGGCCTATAATATGCGGAATGATACTAATGATTGACAGGATTAGAATTCCCACTGGGTAGCACAGGGCAGAGATTACGGAGAGTATGGAGCTGATCTACAGCCAGTCCATCCATGTGGGGCCTTGGTATCTGATCTGGGTATTTTTTTTATTTCTTAATTTTCCAACAAGGCAGCCATTACACTGATTTGATGAAAAATGTAGTACCAACATTGTTCAGGTATGGTGGAACCACATAGTCCCAATCACGCACCAGCATGTTCCTTTTAAGGGTCGGTGTATCGATCAGAATATTGATGATTAAGGTGCTGAAATCCATACTTTTGTTGCAGTTTCTCATCTATACGTCCAGAAAATTACTCAAATTTCCTCACAGTGCTTATGCTAGCATCCCCCCCCCGAAGTCCATATTGTAGGAACAATGACCTGACTCCTACTGACACTCGGGTGGTTTAAGGACTCCTTTCCCAGATGGAGTCCACTCCCAGCTCCTCATTGTGTCTCTGAACCTGAGTCCAGCCAGCCACCCACCAAAGACAAACCATTTCGGCTGCTCGTATCCGCAATCTGGTTCTTCCATGTCACTCAGAACGAGTGACCCATTCGTCGGGATTGTGGAAACAGGTTTAGTCCAGAGAAACATTCAACTCACACAGCAAAAGTTCATGTTGAGCCATTTAGATTTCAGGTTGGACACACAAAACGCCTTTAAAGGCCTAGCATGCTTATCTATCCACTTGTTTTAAAGTGCATTCCTGGCAATTTGAGTCTTAACGTGCATGTAGGTCTTCAGCCCGGTAAAATGGGCTCTCAGTACCTGACTCTGGTTCCATCCCAGTTACTAGCCGGTTCTTCAAATCATGTCAAATACTGGGTTAAATACTCGATGATCTCACATCCCTGGGGAGATGTGCATGCGGCTGTTGCTCTGAATCCCTGCGGGTCATGTGTTATTCGGATCTTTGACAAACTCTGGAATGGGGCCTTAATATCAAGATTGGTGATGCATGCCTCCAATTACGGCTCATCTCTGCCAGAGCAAAAATATACAGTGGGCAACAATCCAAATGTCTTTGACATGACGCGTGTTAGTCTGTGCGTGTTTGTTTTATTCTAAATCACCAAAAAAAAGGCAATGGCGGTAAAAACAGAGGTGTGTCCTGCAACCTACACACTACAGAGAAAAGAGGGAAACGCCAGTACAAGGGCAGGTCATTCATCACAATTACTTCAGTACTTTACCAGTATATGTGTGCTGCGTTTGCGTGTCCAGAATACAAACCAACAACATCACAGGGAAAACTGAATAAAAGCTGACCTTTTCCATACAGCTACATGACTTAAAGGGCATTTTTTTCTTTTAACTCGATGATGTGTCCCAACCTCTGCTCACTTGATGTGCTTTTTATTCTTTTTTCTCAAGATTACAGTGAACGCATGCTTTTTTCCACCTAATCTTACATTTAATTTCAGAGGGGGAAAAACGGGTTTGGGCACATGAAGCCAAATCACATTAAAATTGGGGTTTGCTGAGTTGTGGGAAGATGGATAAAAAACTATTTGGCGGTTGCAGCCAAGGTCTGTCCCAGTGTGAAGAATAAAGGACGTGCCTGTTTCGAAGGTCCTTCATTCTCAAAAATAAAAGAATGCTGCACAACCTTAAAGCACGCAGAGTCATGTGAGCGTGTCCCAACATGTAAAAGCCAACGATGGACAAAGGGTATGCATGTACCTTCCAGCAAACAATGTGCGCTACAAGGCTAATTGGTCATCTCTCAGGGGAAAAACTGTCCGTTTTCAGAGAAATGACATCCATCCCATTTTGGAAAGGGGCAGCCCTCGTACCAGAAATATTTCCATATTTCTTAGTCGTCTAAAACCATAACAGGGATGAGAGCAGGGCACACACTACAGCCAAAAAACAAAACCAAAACAACAATGACATACGCTCCCAGACCAGACAAATTGAATAAATGAATGAAATGGCTTCGAACTGAGGATGGAGCATAAACCTTCACATTAAGGTTAGCACTACAGCCTTAAAGGTAACATTGTGCTGGTTTAAGTCATATTTATTCATAGTTATTCATATTGTTTCACTTTATCAATTACGGTAATAGAATCTTTTTTGCTCACCGCATGTGTACTTATAGGAACATCTGTATGGACATATATGGAAATATATACACTGCTAAAAAAATCAGTCCAGTTTTGAAGTAACACTGTGAATACATTTCACCTGTTTTACATTTGGATCAGACAACAGATGGAAATGAGAGGCAATTAGCAAGAAAGCCTAATAAAAATGGCTCTGCACTTGGTTTTCATTTACAGGTGTTTATCCCAAGCTTTTTTATTTTATATTATTTTGTTACATTAGCTTTTAGCTCGTGCCCTCACCACTTGAGAAAAAACATGAGGTGGTGTCTGCAGTGATCCAACAGTGTGTGTGAAAAGGCAGACAAAGAGATGTGGAGAGGGCCAGAGGAGGACAATGGCCCGGCCCCAGGACTGCTATCTGCTCCTCTGTGCAGGGAACTGCAGGAGCACTGCCAAATCCTCCAGAATGAGGCCACTAACGTTGATGTTTCTGTAAGGGACAGATTCCACGGGGGTGGCACGAGGACCTGACGTCCACGAGTGGGGCCTGCGGTCAGCGCCCAACGCCGACCAGTCCAGCCTGATCGCCGTCTGCCAGAGAACAGGGTTGGCCAGGGGATGTTCCTGGATGAGAGCGGGTTCACCTTAACCACATGTGACAGATGTGTGGGAGTCTGGAGAGGCACAGGAGGGTTCCACTGGCTGTAAAAAGCCTCCAGCACGACCGGTTTGGCGGGGGGTCAGCGGTGGTACGGGGAGGTGTGTCCTCGGAGAGCCAATCAGACCCCTGTGTGCCGGCCAGAGGTACCCTGAAAGACACCGGGCAGCGTGGTGAAATCCTCACACCCACCCAGGGTCAATCGACCGCCTTCAGGACGCCGTGTCCTGCTCAAGCCTGTGGCCAGGGCGCACCACGGGCCGTCCAGTGGTCGGCCGACGCCCTGGTGGAGGTTCAAGATGTTGTAGGAACCTCATTCCAAACAAAACCTCATTCGAAATTGTGTTGAGGAAGTTGGGTCAGCCTCTGATCTCCAGTTTATTCATCAATATCTAATCGTTAAGACCTAAGATGCCCGTATCAAATTCAAGTCCCTGATGCTAGCCTACAAAGCCTACTCCCATCTACTTGAATCCTCTTGCAAAGGCTTATTTCACAACTCGATCACTCCGGTCATCAATGGATTGTCGTCTAGCAGTGCCTTCACCACGCTTAAGACAATCCAGACTGTTTGCACCAAGATGGTGGAACGACCAACCAAGCACCACAAGAACAGCAGAGTCCCTGTCTGTCTTCAAGAAACTCTTGAAGACCCCCCTCTTCAAAGAGTATCTTCTATCCTAATCCTAAGCCGTACCTCTATCCCCCCCACAACTCCTTCTGTAGTCCCTCTACCTCTTTCTCTATCTCACCACTGACTCTGATCAGTGTTTCTCCTCTATATAGCTTGTTGTCGTAGTGATGAGAAATGTAATATTGTGTCTACTCTGTAAGTCGCTTTGGATAAAAGCGTCTGCCAAATGCATAAACATAAACATAAACATCAGTTTTTAAAGTATGTGTGTGTGTGTGTATATATACATATATATATATATATATATATATATATATATATGTGTGTGTGTGTGTGTGTGTGTGTGTGTATACTAGAGGATGATTTTTTTAAATTGGTCTTCAGTGAATCCTCTCAAACACAAGACCACAAACAGGGGATTTCCTTGCAAATGGTGTAATAGGCCGAGGCCCCTCGCTAGTCTCCAGCCCCCCGCTTACTCATTAACACATCACACGCAGGGTACCTGACAGATGAGGCTTTGTGTGCGAGCGTTTGTGCGCGCTGACCATTACGGCGCGACCACTCACCCTTTTAACGATACAGTGCCCCCCCTGTGTGTGAGCAGGGGTCAGATGGCCGGGCCCGCTGAGGGCACGCTTGTGCGCCTTTAACTGGCGCTGTGACCTTATCGGCAAAGTTTCCATAAATTCAATTGCTGTCAAGAGTCCGCGTGAATGGAGCCGCGCAGTTGGGAAGAAGAAACTCGGGAGTCTTTCATCTCGCCAGCAACGTTAAGAGCTCTTGCGGAGAACAAATTGTGTTTTTTTTTTTTTTATTCCGCTGCCACAGGACCGCGTTTGTGTTTCTTTGTTTCTGTTTCTGTTTGCATTTGCTCAGAGAAGTCTGCAAACTATTCAAATTCTGTTATTTGATCAGCGGACGACTTCTCGAGCTCCCGTTCAGACAAATCTTACAGTATCCCCAAGCAGGTTGCTTCAATCTACACCTGTGGAGCGATGAAGGCGGGATGGGGGGGGGGGGGGGGGGGGGGGGGGTGTTGAGCCAAACAGCCCGAAACACTGGCGTCTTTGTTCCATTGAACAGATTACTGTGTGATATGGAGCCTCATGCCTTCAGAGAACATGTGACCCTTATTTGGTTTAGATAGAAGAATTACTCTGTCTCTCTTTCTACTTTACTCCAAAACTGTGTGTGTGTAATATTTCTGTTCTTACTACACTGAGCTTTCTTGGCTGGGTATACCAAAGCTTTCTTTCTTTCTTTAGATACAGAGTCGCCTCATGTTGCTGCAAAGTCACCAAGTCAGAAAATATCTACACAACCTCAAGAGAAAATGTTAAATTAGCATATGTATATATGTACATATATATATATATAGATGTGTGTGTGTGTGTGTGTGTGTGTGTGTACCCAATCATGGCAGTACCAGCATTTTCAAATGTTTTGATAATGTATTCTCAATTCCATTAAATTGCAATATTTCCAGAGGCAACTCGCAGCAATTAAGTGGCTTCTTATCAGCACAACGGCAACGAGTTTCCACAGTTTTACTTCTACGCTGGAAAATGACAGCGGATAGATCAGAGTCGTTCTTTACACTTTAACACAAGTGAAGGGAAGACTTTTTTCCCTTATTATTAAAGGGCTATTCCTCTTTCTGTGGAGTTGAATTGAATGGAGTACTTACGTATTCAGAAAGTGTTGACGTGATTTCTTAAGAATTTAATACAATTTTTTTTTTTTTAAACTAACAAAGGAAAGACTGACCAATTATTACTTAAGAAATGAAAATCTTCATTTTTCTTACATGATCTCTTTCCAGTGTCAGTTTTCGGTTGAGTAAAATCTTAAAATCAAGCAGTTGACGTGCTATTTTAGGCAAATGAAAATGAAGAAAATGTTCTATATTTAAACAATTAAATAGAAAAGAAATCTCGTCTCAAACCCGGTTTTGAAACAAGCACCCATTTTCCTTGACAACAGTTTCTTCCACTGGAACAACTAAAAGAGAAATGGTGTCAGATGAGTAAAGAGAGGGTTTGGAAACAAGTGGAAGAATTGTAAGATCAATAAAGGCTGTAGCAGGCGAGCAACGAGAGTTCTTTAGAACAGGAGTGATGTGTTCTCCTCGCCCAGTCCTAGTCAGCCCTTAAGCAGCTGAGCTGGGAATCTGTTGTATCTGATCTATTATTTCTTTGCTCAGAGGAGATAAGGGGGCATTACAATTGTTTCAAGCCTGCCGGATGAAAAGGGAGTGAATTAGCTTCTCTGTGTCACATAGAAAGTAAAGTTGGGGCAGTTCAGCTATATATTTTAAACGATAAAAAGCAGATTTGGGGTACGTACTGGAACCGGATGACAAATTGCACAGATTTTTTTTTTTGGGCCTGGAGGCGTAGGCTATGTACTGACTTACATTATCTGTTTCACTGAGAATTTGAAAACCCGGAAAAAAAAAAAAAAAAAAAAGAAGTCCATTTTCACCATTAAATTGTTTGAAGTTTTGAGAATGGCTTGTCCGTGACACACCATTGCGAAAACCCTAAAACTCTGGATTTAAAGCTTTACGCATCAGGACATAAAAAGTCTGCCAGTTGGCCAAAAAACACTGGAAATACTTCTGAATCCTTCCTGATTTCACAAGAACTTAGGCGAAATGCCGAAGCAGTCTGGAAATACAAATAAAATCTCACTTGCAAGGGGCCCAAGAGACAAGATTATCGCTGCCCATCGGCCTTTTATTCCACAGAGAGTCAGATAAGTGGAAAACATTCATGAATTACAGTCAAATTCTTAGAAAATAACAACTGAAAACTATTGCTCATGCTCTGCAAGCTTCAGTTACAAGGTGCAGGTTCAGTTAACGCCTGAATGGCTTGTTTTGGATTGGGGAAAAGAGCCTCCTCTCTCTGAAAAGAAAATGGCAGCTCCTGAGATAATATGAGCAAAACCGGAAGACTTCCGGAACAACGTCGACTTTGGAGATGACCGATTGCAGATTTATTTGAGTTTTTTTCTTTTCTTTTGCAGGAAACCGACAATTAATCCCTGCATTATTGGTCACGCGGCTACTTTTTCCAGTCAGAATCAGGGATAATATTAGATCTGCTGACTTCTGTCAGCGTGAGACACTCTTTACTCTTTTTTACTGAGTTTCTCAACCCTAATAATGTCAAGAGCTATAACCGCTCCTTCCAGCAGCCCTATTGTGTCTCCAATCCGTGGCACGTCGTGTGACAACTCCTGTCTTAGCGGCTTCGTATTGGGTGATAGCAGGAGTGCGGCATGGAATCTAAACATGTTGCATCCTCTCCTCTCTCCTCTTGTCATCTCCTATTCTCTTTCTTCACCCGCTCATCACCGCTTTGACGGGCTCTGCTCTGCTCTGTGTCTGCCGGCAGAATCCATTTTGCATGTGGCGTGTCTCTGTTCCCCCCTCCTCCGTCCCCCTTTTACCTTTCCCTGCTTATCATCCACCTCCCCTGCCCCCTCCCGTGTGGACCGGGTGGAGGCCTGAAGAGAGCAGAGGTGTCCCACTGTAGCGTTTAAATCAGTGTTTTTCAACCACTGTGCCTCGGCACACTAGTGTGCCGCGAGTGATGGTCAGGTGTGCCGTAGAAAATCATCCTATTTCACCTAATTGGTCTAAAAAGATTTTTTGATAAGGAATTAATTATCTGCAAATAATGTGCCATTTTTGAGTGTCTGTGCTGTTCTAGTGACTGGTGGCGTAATCATGTAATAATTCCTTATGACTAGGTTTTGTATATAATTTTGTATATTGAAGTGGACACGTTAAGTGCAATTTGAAAGAAGAAATATAAAATGGGATTTTGTGTTTATTTGATTCCTATTCAAGACACTTAGGATAAGATAAGAATAACTATAGTGTTACTATAGATATACTACAGATTTGTGTAACATTTTTGGTTGGTGGTGTGCCTCGGGATTTTTTCTATGAAAAAATGTACCTTGGCTCAAAAAAGGTTGAAAAACACTGGTTTAAAGCATCTGGGAGGGGTCTCTGATGTCAGGGGGCCATCACGCCAACGCCACAGACGCACATCAGAGGCCCCGGTGTGTGCGTCTCTCTGTGGATTGTGCGTGCTGCGCCCCCCCCGGGGTAGGGAATTTAAATCAGCCAACACAGAAAAACTGATACAGCGGAATATTTGAATATTTTCTTTCCCCTATCAGAAGCCGGGATATTAATGTGGGACCCGTGACTGAGCGGGTTATGCAGGGGGGCTCATGCCCTGAGACTTGAAGAGGCGCGGGAGCGCTTCCTAGTGCCGATTTGCTGCTACTGCGTGGAATAGAGACCGTCTGCTGAAGACTGGGGACGCCGAGATGACAAACCGTCATCGTTCCATGACCCAGTTTTAATGATTTCATCAAAAAATAATGAAAGCTAGCGTAGACATGTGAAAAACCTGTCAAGACCGGGAGACAAACTTGGTATTTTTCTCGATGCCGCTCGGCTTAGTTCAACAGTCGAGCTCTTCAAGTTTAATTCAAAGCAACAGATTTTTTTTTCCCCAACTCGTCTATTGGACTGATCTGACAGAGCTTTCTCTGTCTTGTCTTCATTTTAATGTGAAATAATAAGGCGGAATGCACGCAGCCAAAATCTGCAAGGATGTGAAATCAAATAGTTTGTTTTTTTAACCGTTTTTTCATCCAGATGCAAAAGGAATGGTGATCGGAATCGATAGAACTTTCCGGGCCTCTTTGGGCTGAGGAGCGAACGACGCCAACACGTGGAACGAATCTGCCTCACTTTATCTCCTTTAACATTCGCTGCGCTGGCTCGCCCCCATCTTAATGGAACAATGGCGCCGCATTACCAGCGGCTCATCCTTGTGATCCTGTCTCCCAGGGGGCCCGCTGGTGTGCGAATGTAGGTCGACTGCATCCGCATTTGGTGGGTCTGCCTGTTTGTTTAGAAGAGGGGCTTCGGTCGACTCGGTCAAAAAAAACGTGAGACGCCCTTCAGAAATCGCATTGTGACTGAGAAAATGGCAACTTTGACAGGTCAACTTTTTGGTTTTGTGCTATAAAGTGTGTGCGTTTACATCCAAATGCTACTTTTGCTATTTGGTTTGTTTGTTTATTTGGTTGTGTTTTTCTTTAGGAACTCAAAAAAAAAAGCCAAATCTGGTGGAAAAGGGGGGGGGCCTCGGGGGAGAAGAAGGTAAAACATGGATCTTTCTGGGAGATATGGATCCTGTGAATGGTCATTTTGAGTTCAAACCAAAGTCCCTCGGGCTCCCGAAAGAACACTGAATAGATTGTTTCGCGTTAGCTTTAAATCAATTAGTACTAGTCTCAGGCTGTATTTCAAACATTATGATGTAAGGGGACACGGACAGATAGCCATCTCTGTCCACGGCTAAGAAAAATGCTCTCGTCAAGCAGAAGTTGCAACGATCCTGATGAAAAAACCCTGAACCGCTAACCGCCGACTTGTTCCCCCTTTCTTTTGCAGCCGCAAATAAAACTTGCTAACTTTATGCATGCGGTTTCCAATCCCACAAAACGGGGATTTCAGGAATCCTCATTTGTAGGCACCGAAAACCACATTTAGCCTCACACAAACCCGCCCTCTTATTTCTGTCCTCCCTCCGACGGATCCGGGAGTTATTTGGGCCCGGTGCGATCCTAAGGTGGTGCCTGTTTGGGCTGTTTGCCCAGTTAAGCAATGGGTCCTAAGCCAGTTAAGTCAGCGTGAGCAGTAATCTGTCGTGCGCACATTTTTCTGATTTCAAATGTCGGTTTTCCAGCTTAGCTGAAAGAGCTCCTGGCTCCGGCTGCATATTAAACAAATGTATGCGACAGTGATTTCTATTATTTCACAGCGAGACAGTTAATCAGTCATTTCCCCCCAAAATGTCAGCCTGTTACTTTTTAATCTTTCAGACTTTCCTCCTGCAAAAACGTGAAAATTTCGCCTGCCGCGCACCAGAGAATTATCTCCATTTTGCAGGACGAGGAGCCTCTTGAACATCATTCGACATCTTTGCCGAAACTACCCCCACACCCCCAACCCCTTCCTTGTTTGATATCCTGACTTTGTCGGCTCATTCTTCACAGG
This sequence comes from Menidia menidia, assembly GCA_907169785.1. NCBI lineage: Eukaryota > Metazoa > Chordata > Actinopteri > Atheriniformes > Atherinopsidae > Menidia > Menidia menidia. The sequence goes on along the minus strand of CAJRST010007779.1, from coordinate 15,278,545 downwards.
CCGGGCGCAAACCGTGCAATGCGTCAAACTCCAAACATTTACCACAGGCACAATTTCAGATTGCACAACGCTGCACTTTTCCAGTCAGACAAATACGTTTCCTGAGCAGAGATTCTGACGTGGTGCCACATCTGGGCTTTTGCAAACAACGTTGTTTCCAGGAGAGAAAAAAAATCATTCATTTACTTAAACACACGGGCATTTTCTGAGCATCGACAAAAACCCTTTCTGTCCCATATCTCAGCTGCGACGCTGAGCAAAAAGGGGGGGTGGGGGGTTGTTTGGGGATGGGGGGGGGGGCGAAAGGCCTGCAATTTCTTTCTTGTCAGCGCTGTGCAGCCCAGGAGCGGCAACACGGCCCCTCGTTCCAAATGGATCAGCGGACGGTGATCAATTTGTCTCCTCCTTTGCATTTAACCATCTGCACATCCAATATCCGTCCTCTTATTCATCGGCGAGCTGCAGCACTCTCATCAGAGAACCGGCTGAAAGAACCCCCTCCAAAAGAGAAGAAGAAGACGAGAAAAAAAAGGAGGGGGGAAAAAAAAAAAGAAAAAGGGGGGCAGTGTGTTTGGAGCAGAGAGGAGCCTTATCCGTCCGACACAAAAGCTCCCTCTGATCCCTGGAACACTGTGAAGCCAGCCTCCTGCGCCCCGCGGGGCCAAGCAACAAATAATACCCATAATAGAGCATGTCTGTGACTGCTGGAATCCCCTGTGGCCTTAACTAGTCCAGCTCGTAGAAAGGCTGTGCCAGAGACGCGATGCCAGGCAGCGGCCTGGAACCAGCCAATTTATGGAGGCCCAAATCCCGAGGAGCCACGAACGATTCTCCCTCTTAGTTTTCATTCATTTCACCTGCTCCTGTAGGCCTCCTGCCTCCGTTCGAGACGGTGCAGGTCCTCCCTCGCGCTGCGTGGCGTCGCCCGCGGGCGTGAAGGAGAACAAGGCGGCGCCGGCTTAGATGAGGCAGATACAGAGCAACAACAACCGCTATCGACACGAGTAATAAGTCCCACGGCGCCGCTCCCCCTAAATAAAAAGTACAGCAGCACTTCCCGCTCCGCTCCCCCGAGCTCCCCCGCACAGCTCCCGCCCAGGAAAACTGGGAATCTGACCCCAGAAATGAGGCAATTACATTTATGCTGTTTCTTTTAAAAAAAACCTTAAGAAAGCAATCAAAGTTGGTAGAATGCAACATGAGAGGAGCAGGAGAAAAAAAAAAAAAGGGGCCGTTTTTAGCGGGTGGCGCTTCGGAAACGTGACTGTGCCAGATTTGTGGCCTCAAAGCCGAGCGCTGGGAATTTGAAAAGGACCCCCGGCGGCTTGCTGGCGTTTCCAACTGGGTCGATCCGGCGCATGGCTCCACAGCGCCCCCCCGTGGCGGATCTGGACGACGCAAGACAAGACCTAGTGGATTCCACCTGCGCTTTTATTTTTCCGTATGCAGCTGCGTTCAAACATACACAGAGATACATGACAAAATAACACTGGCTGAACACTTTGTTGGCTCACTTGCGACATAATCAGTCTGTACAATAAAAGCTCACGAGGGCAGGGAGGGGTCTGCGCCTCGCCGTGGTTTCGGGGCCTTAAAGCAGCAGCAGGATCCCCCTCATCCGACCCGGGAACCCGGAGGTGTGCGCGCGTCTTCTTACATTACATAACGTTTGAAATGAGCTATATTTTCCCTTTCCCCGGTAACCTATGACATATGAGTGTCAACCCCTAGCTGCCGGAGGTTATATTTACCCTCTACGCATTCTGCCATGTGCCATGTGTTTGAGCTATTCACGGATGCGTTATTTATAAGAGCGCGTTGGAGATTCGCTCATGGCGCTTTGCTCCGAATACTTCAGGGAGGCCATGAACCCTCCACTCACATTTTTCTCATTTGAAATATTGTGGTAAAAAATAGATTAATATAATAATAATAATAACTAAAAAAAACTTGTTTGTTAAATGATCCTCAAATGTTTTCCACCCCCTCCCAACTAAAGGCATTTCAGAAGGGAATGCCGGTGCTGATTGGACGTCGCACATTGGCTTCGGCTCAGACGCCAAAAGTTTGAAGAGCCCCAAAAACCTGCAAGCCTTTTCCCTAAGAGACGCCTCTGAAAGCGGTGTGCGCCTGGCATGAGCGGGTCCACAGCTTAGGGATCATGACATGAGACAGAGCGATGCGATAGAAACAAAAACAAGTCGACTAAAAAAAAAAAAAAAAGACGATTTAAAAAAAAAAAAAAAAAAAAAACCAAGGAAGCAGTTTTTTTTTTCCTGGGTCGCGGCTCCTGTTCCACGTTTGCTAACGGCTTCAGGAGACAAACGGCCCCTGCACAGGAATCTGGCCGCTCCTTTTAACTCGGGTCTACGTCCGTGTACCCCGTTTCCCCCGCTGGTTCCAACAGGGACCCAACACCCCCACCACCACCCACCGCCACCGTCCAGCCGGTCCTGCTTTTGGTCCTCTCAGCGCGGGCGCCCAGCGCTCAGCTCTCCCTCGCGGTGCCGCCCCTCCGCTCACACGTTCATCTTCTTCAGCTGCTCATAAGTGAGGAAGAACTGAGGGTGGAGTGAAGGAAAATAGGAAAACAAAAGAGGGCCCTGGTGTTCGCTACCTACTCTATTCATCCCATCTTTCAGGACCTGATGGAGCACCTTTACATCTCTAATTAGGGCTTAACATTTGCCGGAGGGATTTTGTAAAGTTCTCTTTGCTCTGGGAGCAGCGGGGAAAACAAAGCAGTACTCTCTCAAAGTTATATAAAAGAGTTAGCTGGCATTAAGCTAATCTTTACCCTGAACAGCAAAACAGAACTCCACAGCATTTCCCAGCCCTCGTCTCCACATGAGAGCAGGTTATATCACACAGGCGGCACGTCGGTGGGTGAAAGGATACGATGATGTTCCAGGGTCCCAGGCGGAGCCAGTTGGGGAAGAAGCCTTTGTAGAGCGCCATGAAGCCCTCCGAGCGCCACGTCTGCGAGAGGCAAGAAACAAAACCAGCTGAAAAAACTGTTTCGTGTCAGATTATTTCTGCTCCACCGTCCTCTTAGGGTGTTTCCCCCCCATCAGATATTCAGCATACCTCTGTGGCCTAAAGGTTCAACCCACGCTAAAACCGTATTCAGACAAAGGTGCAACTTTCATGGAAACTCAGGGGCAAGTTACTCAGATCAAGGAGGGGATGAATAAAGTAAAAAGAGATTTTGACAGCTCTCGTTATGTTAACGTCACAACTTGTTACACACACAAGAGCATATAATTGCAAATGTGGGTGTGTATGTTGCTTTCAAAGTGACACTCCAGCTATTCTTAAACTCTATAGGGGTCATATAAAGATGAAGACCAGCATCAGAGCCCTAAACTGATCTTAATAAATAAAAAATAAATCGAATGCGGTTTGTCATTAAACCAAACACCTTTTCAGATGAAAGCCATATCTGTTCAGACAAGCATATGAACATGAGTGTCTTCCCACAGAAACAAGCCCGCAAACATGAAATTACCGACAATTATCCATTAAGCCTGCCTGTGTTCAGGCTGAGACTTGCTTGGATGCAGACATTACAACAGAAGAAGGTGGAGCAGCACAGCTTAAGGGCAATTTTCACAGTTTTCAGATGGAGGGTGGGGAGGCCCATCCTGCTGGCGCTAAAATAAGAAAAGGCACAGCAGAAAGCGGACGGGCATCCAAAAGCATGCGGGGCTACACACCGGCCGCAGCCAAAGTCCTGCCCATTTGCACGAGTTTGTAAACTGAGAGCGCCACCGGCAGAAGCCCTATGCCAGCGTGTTCACAGTCTGCCCTCAGGGCTCCTGGCTGACCTGCAGCAGACAGTCCAGCGTTCCCTGGTACAGAGCTCCGCCCCTCTGGTTCATCATGCGTGTCCGGACCACATCCACCGGGTTCGAGGCCAAAGCGCCGGCCAGGCCGCACGCAAAGCTGGATCTGGAGAGCAAAGAGCACAGGATTTCGGAGGAGTTCTAAAAATAAAGACAGGTTTCTCCTCAGGACTTGGGCTGACTCTGGCTGTTTAAATGATTTATTAAAAGCTTTAGTCTCTTAACTTATCTTGAAAGGAATAAAAAGAAGAAAGAAAACAAGACATTTAAGTTGAACTAGTCCTGAGCCAAACCATGATTTAACCCCATCCTTAGGCATGCTGTCCAGACTACATTTCTCCATCTTGAACCCTTCTGAATTTATTGAAATTCACCAAACTATTCCCCATAAGTGACGACGTCCCAGGGAGGCAGCTGACTAACACTCACATGAAGTGTGTGTACACGGTGTCCCCCATGCAACCCGATAGGATCAGGTGCTTCTTTGTTATGTCGTAGACTGGAAGCTCCACTCCCACGACGATGGCTGCTCTCTGGGCCGTTAGAGAGACTCCCTGACGCAGACACAGACACAGAGAGAGGCTTCAATTAAGTTTGGCCGTCTAAAAACACCAGCGTCTTCCTTCCCAATGGAGGCTACCTTCCACAGTCCTCTTGTTCCCTCTTCCTGGTAGATGTTGATGAAGTTGCCCATCATACTTCCCTGGATCACACTCCCCTGAGCTTGCATCCGGATCTGAGACAACACACACACGTCAATTTTTAGTCAAACTACTGTGAATGGGTCCGATTATTCATGTGGGTGTGCAGAGCAAGATTGTTTTATAGTTTTTCTTTTGTGTCAGAACATATTCTCTGGTCCTCGCATGAGGTCTTTTTTTTTTCTGCTTTAGCAGTTCGGCTTTGGTCCGTTTCCAGGCTCAAGGGCGGCCCGGCAGGTACATTTCGTGCACGTGGCCGAGGAACAAAATGTTCGGAACCCGCGCGGGCCTGGTAACCCTTAGAAACACGCACTGATGGAGCGCCAGGGCAAAACGTTACCAGTGCAGATAGGCACCGTCGGTCACGCTGCCCCTATCAGTTGCAGAACATCATGTTCAGCCTCGGGAGGTCTGGGTCTATAAATAATCCAAAAGTGGGGTCACGACAGCGTCGAGACAGCGGCTCGCGCCGTAAGACTAAAGCTGTGTCCCAGACCTGGCAGGAATCTTTAGGGCCCGCCTCTCCAAAGGTTGTTAGACCTGAACTACTGCTTTAGACACAGGTTTCACGAGGACACCGGCGTAATACGACAACGTTAGTGTTTACAAACACGCACCTTTAGCACGTCAGTGGGGTTGGCGATGGAGGAGGATATGACTCCAGAGAGGACACCACACAGCACATTCGTGAGCAAAGTTTCATCTGAAAGAAAATAAGGAACGAATACAATCAGATATGGCTTTATGCTTAACTTTGTGTTACTTTTAATGGAATGAGCTGAGAGTGAGGGGAGCCATGTTTAAAGGGGTCAAACAAAAATATCTGTGACCTTGAAGAGGAATGTGCACGCTTTAACAGCCTGGAGCAGCGCTGCGTGGTGTGCAAACAGCGAACGCGTGCCTTTCAGAGACCAGGAAGAGGAACTGGCCCTCACCTTCTGGTCTGTCCACAAGCAGTCGCTTAAAACTCTGGTAGGTGCCAATTTTAATGGTCCCGTAGGAGGCCTGGCGCAGCATGGCTGGAGCGATTCTGGGAAAAAACAAAAGAAACAACAACATTTAAACGTTTAATTAGGTCGCAGAATTATCATATCTAAGATTTGAGCTTATCAGAGACGATTCTGTTGTTTCACAAAGCAAAGGGACCCTTAATTATTGATGAAGACGACCCTCAGACAACCCTCCACCCCCTCAGATGGGCTTAGACACAAATTTAAACCCGGAAAAGGAGAAGTGCAAAAAGAAAAGGAGGATGTTCTCATAAGAAATTAGATGGACCCGAATACAAATGTATTTAGGGTACAAAACAGCGGAGGTAAGACACTTTTCGCCGTGTAAAGTGAACCCACTCACCCCGAGTATAGCGCCCGGAGCCCCTCCTCTCTTCCGATCCTCATCATGGCATGGAGCATGCCTCTGTAGCGAATCTCCCGGTATTTGATGTCCCCCACTTGGCCCTGGACCTGAAGACGCGTCTTGGCTAGGTCGATTGGAAAGGTCCCTGCAACACGGGAGGGATAAATAGGTCATTTCGAACCGTCTGAATAGAAAACCAGGTCGCGAACGGTTGAGCGTGGAGGAGCCGGGCGGCCTGCCGGTGCACCACTCACCGCATTCCGCCGTCACGGAGGCCAGCCCGCCGAAAACGAAGGGTTTCCAGTTGAGGTTCGACATTTTTTCCTCCGGCGTGAACCAAGACGCTTCGAGAACCTTCTGACAAAAGCCCCTAACACGCCGCAAATGCTCTTAGGGCTCAGCTGAGCGGGTGTCAGGTTCCGCCAGGGTTTATAGCGTCCTGCCCCACGTCCTTACTCCGACAGGCGGACTCCGAAGGCGCAGAGCTCCGCCTGCTTGCCGCTCCTCCACCGGCTGCTCTCTTCCTTGTTCCCGCCCACTGACCGTTGCCAGGCAACCGCGCCGGAAAGTACTACGGAGGAATCCACGAGATCTTAAAGGGGCAGAGCACGGCAAATTTTAACAAACTAAAACTGTCCCCAGTAGACACTTAGTTAAAGTTATATTATAACTTCGGATTCAGATACCATCCTTAACCATATTGGGTCATTTATAACTTGTATTCGCATAGAAATAGTCATTAAAATAAAAGCACCATGCCTCTGACCGCATTCATATGAAACGCCGCACACTAAAGAAAACTGAAATTGAAACCGAAACAACCAAAACCATGTCAATAAGGTTGTGGTTGTTTTTTGTCCCCTGTCGACAACCTTTGAAAATGTTTGACATAGTTTTGAACCAAACTGCTATCATTTTTTGTGTGTGTGTGTGTGTGTTTACATTTAGGTTAGGGTGATTTTCATGGCTGAGCTGCAATATTGACATGAGCAGGGGTCCTCTCACTCTTTGGACCCCTGGCCAAGTTGTGTGTTGGTCAGCCTTACCAAGGTTGGGAGGATAGTTTAATTGCACAAAATGTAACGTGGAGGAAACATTGTACAAAGTCAAATGAAAAGTAAAGCCCCCCATGGTCACTTTTAGGGTTTTTTCTTATCATCCTGTAACAAAAGCTGAGTCTAAATGCAGATACAGTGGTTAAACATTAAGCCCACTTCTACTACTTTCACGTGCTGTGCTGATAATCAAACACACTTCGTTTACTGATAGTCATCAGGTGGGAACACTTCTGTGAAAGCGGAAAGTTAGGCAGGGTACTAATCTGGATCATTCAGGTGTGGTAACACCTTGAGTAGGAGGACTGAGCTATTGTTTGAACTGGTCAGAAGGTCATTTTGAAACAAACTAATTCCATTATTTTGAAGTGAGAAAGATTATCCACAGTCAGGAAACAATTCAGAGAATTGTTACTCTTCCCTGGAATTGACATCCCTGCAAATTTATCCTTTAGCCACAGGAGGTGGGCACCTTGCAGTTTTCTAGTCCACTGTGAACTACTCTGTGTAAAAAAGCATTCTACAGTCAAATATGAGGCCATCTTCAAGCTAAAGACGGATGACAGATCCACAACAGAATGTCTGAAGAAGAAAAGAAGATGCCATGGCCACCCATTTCATGTCTAGAACTGAACTTGTCGCTGCGTTGCAGAGAAAGAAAAGCAAATTAAATTAGTTTTGCTGAAAGTTTTACAGGCTGCAGAATCCTGGGGTTTCCTTTTCTTTTACACACTGCATCTTTAACTGAATCCTGACTTGGTTTTTCATCTGTAGATGTGGACCAACGAAAAAAACAGCAAACGCTTGATTTCTTTGTTGTGAGGTTTAGAACGAACAATATCGACTGGTTTGATGTACAAAGCCACACAGCAGCTTAAAAGAAATACACAGATTCTCATTTTAACTTTAATTATTTAAACTTGTATGTTTTTTAAAGGCTTTGTTGGCTCTAGAGGTCTTTATTTCAAAGTGATACAACAGAGAGTGACATTGAGCAGAGTTTAATCAAGCTCCCTTTATTTACATGTCTGCCTGAGGAAGTCAAGTCAAGTCAAGTCAAATTTTATTTATAGAGCACATTTAAAATAACCAAAGTTGCCAAAGTGCTGTACAGGTAAAAATAAACATAAAAAGCGAACATAATTTACATACATATATGTGATTTTAATGTAAAAATAAAGAGGTAAAAAGGTAAAAGTTAAGTCTGTACCATAACAGGTACAGGATGAATTCTATAGATAAGTCAAGATCGTGACAATTCCTGAACTCAGTGGCTCTAGCTGAATTTTAACAAGAGCTCATTTCCACTTGAAAAATGGTCCAAATCACCTACAGCATTTCCATTTGACTAAATACGAGGAACATTTGAGGCTTTCAACAGGAACGGTTGCTCTCTAAATGTCCTCTCCTCCTGGATCTTTGTATACATTCCCCTGGATATCACCTCCATGTTTAGTCAACACCATTACCCTCATTTTCCTGTCTACATTGTGCTTCTTGACATTGTCAGCTGAAGTGTATCCTTGTACCCTTCACCCTTCATGTCCCTCTGTTGTAAAATTTTTATTTCCTCATGTAAGGCTGGTATAAACGGCACCATTAATGCAGTGAGTAATTCACTCCACAGTGTGGAATACTATAAAAGAGTATAAGCTCAGGGACATTTTATTTTTCTTTGAAGATGTTGGTTGAGATTTTCAATCACCCATGATAAGAACTTGAATCACAACGAATAGACAAATTTTTTAAGGTTTTTTCAACTCTCATTCAAAAAAAGAGATTTTCTGTGTGAACCTGCTGAATGGACATTTTGGATTATTTGGGTTGAACAATTTGCTGTCCTCTGAGGTCAGTTGTGTTGTTAATGGGTTCGAAACCACCTTTGGAGGAGAGTAAATGGTGTATTATAAAAGGGAGGGGGATGTCTGAGACTGCCTATAGAGGTCTCCAGGTTGATCATTTTGATCTTATGTTGAAAGAAAGCTTTCGCGGAGCTCAACAACATGCACAATGTGGACAGAGAAGATGAATGGTTTGAGAGATGAATCAAAGAAAACTGCCACGCCCCAAATAGAGAGGATACAATAAGTTTTCAGATGGAATGAAATGGTCGAGTCCAACAGTACATGAATAAGATGAAAAGCATTCCTATTAACATAATACAAAAGGTGGAATGGTGGATCCATCCATCCATCCAGTCTACCATAAAGCATCACTTAACCGCACAAAACAACATCGGACTCAAGCCACAGAGGCCAGTTGTTGTTATGTCACTCACTGACTTGATATTGAAATATACAATCCCCAACATTTATGGCATTTTGTGACAATTTAGGGCTGAGATTAGGAAAAGATCAGAAGCTTAGAATTCTTAAGCCCGAGTCAGCATCGAAATGAAGGCACGGCAAGTTTATCTGTATAGCACATTTCGTCTATAAGACAATTAAAAATGCTTCACAAAGAATTCAAAAGCAGAAAAACAAAAAAAGAATCAACAATTAGAAAATTTAGAGAATAGTGAATGGTGCAGATAAAATACATTCAGTTTCCACATGCACAGTTAAACAGAAGTGTTTTCAGCCTGGATTTAAACATTGTCTGAGTTGGGGCCTATCTCACGTCTTCAATCAGGAAGACTGTTCCAGGTTTTAGGAGCCTGGAGCTGAAATAAAGCTTTACGTTCAGTCGGATGATTTACGGTTGTAGTTTCGCGTCTCTGCCACTAGATGGCGGAACAACACCACGGTCACGCTGTAAACCCGCCGCTTGTCAGCGTCCTGTGACGGCCGCAGGCTGCCTCAGCATCCCAAATAAACCTGCTTCACCAGTGAACTCAGACACCGGCCACACTTCGCCTACATTTGCAGAAAAGCGTTTGGTTTCAACTAGATGGATGAGCTGCAAGGGGAAAAGGCACCAGCCTCATCTTATCCGCTCACCATCACTTTTGTCCTTCTGGACTCCGTTTGCAGGATTTGTTCTTCTGACTGCAAGACGTTTCCCCCCCCAGAACATATTCATCATGATCATATGCTAGTTGTATTACCAGATTAATGGGTTTGTTATGGGTCAGTAACCCCGGAATTGCCACCGGTACATTATTAACGACCAGGACAGAGAGGAGATCCGTGCGCCTTCTGTGCGCATTCCCGCATCCTGAGTGTGCGTGCGTGCGTGTGTGTGTGTGTTGCGTGCACAAGGTTGCGTGCGAGGCACGGCATCGACGACCGGAAATAGATGAATGGAAATATTGCAGTTTTATCTGAAACCAATAAGCACAGGGGGAAGTGTGGCGCGCCTAAAAATGGCCACATTTAATGTGGTGATTTGTCACAAGAGAGGCCGAGAAGAGAGCCGAGGTAGAAGAGGGGGAGACATATCTGTGTTTGGTGGTCTACGAAATGAAAGTGAGAGTGCGCCCCTGGCCATTTGTTTGACTTGGATTCCCAGTCACTTTTGGGTCTCTGTAAGACTGCGGGGAGACAAATGGCCGTAGAAGTTGCTCAGAAATTCTTGCAAAACTCCTTCAAGTGAGACATCAACGGGGCTGTGTGTTTTAATGATGCAAAGGCAGCTTGTGTTCATCGCTTTCTGCACATGATTGGGTTGATCTTCTGGGCAGAAAATGCATCCTAATGCTTCTGTGTCAGTTGTTTTCTGCTTGCTGAGAGGGACTGGAGGAACATCGCACTAATGTCACTGATTATCACTCGGCTAGTCTCTCCCGGGAGGAGTGTGTATGCGTTTGTTATTCCACTGTGACAATAAACTAAGCCAACTTGGTCACAGGACTGTGATGTACACAGTCTGACCTGGAATGGATGGACAAAGCAATGTCATTGAACCCCTTCTTCAAGATGATAACAAACTAAGAGGTTCAACCGTGATTGCATCATGGATTTAGGCGGAACTCTAGAAGAATAGAGTTTGTGTTTGTCTGATACAACAAAAAGCACTTTAAACATTGTAAACTACTGCAAATCACTGCGTGCTTATTCACATTCAACTCGATTATTATCAGCAGTTTGAAGACTTTCCGCCAAAGTGGACATTTGTACTTATCTCCCCCATTTTGTTGTGTTTATTGTTCTGTAAGCTGGGAAGGTTTATCTGGACATTCTACTCAAACTGTTGATGGAAACGTAGGCATTAAGTTGTCTGATAGGAAAGGCCTTGATGCAGAACCAAATCAAAGTTAAACCCTTGTGCACAGAGCAACTAACCTATCCTGAAGAGTTTAAGCCATTCTCCTCTTTTTACAGAGCCTGTCGGGTTTTTTGCAAACATTCAGATGCACTGTGATTTGAAAACCAGAGTTCAAATAAGAGCAAAATCCATGACCGAAAATCAGTCCAACCAACTAAAAAGTTCCATGACGATTGGAAATGATCTGATGGGTCAGATGAGAACCAAAGCAAGCTCCGGTGGACAGTTAGGCTGACCATAGACAAACTTAGATGTTCTGGTTATCCGTTACCTGACTGGAAGATGTTTGTCTTGGCAATAACAAGAGGTCTTGCCTTGATTTTTGTAGTCTACCATAGGAAGTCCACCCTCTGTTTCACAGAGGGTTGGGGCATAGGAGAAAAGCTCCTGTATTAACTGTTAACTGAATAATCTGCACTGTACACAGCACTCTGTAACCCCTTTTACTTCAGTTTTTTGCCTTGTTAGGGCCCATATGCCCCTTCTGTATTCATTCCCTCTTCTATTTTTCACAACCATCGATCTTGTGATGTAGTCATACATGTTTGCTTTTTGATTTACTGATTGTCTTCATGGTTTGATTTCACACATATGATGTCCACTATGGTGAACACAAGAGATCTTCAGAGTAAAAGCGTTCACTGTCAAAAAATGAATGAGAGACAGCCAGAGACTATGCTGTTTTCCCTCTGGCCGTCAGCAGGATGTGATTCATGTATTGCATTGGTATAGACTGGAAAAAGACAAGACACTTACAACAGTTGTGAGGAAACTGAAAGAAAAATTATTATGACTCCGATCACAGCCACAAATGACAAACACGATAAAGTATAAAAGCTCACAGATTTGGGAGCTGTGAGAGTTTCATTTTCTATCTCCTTGATCCATGTTTTTTTTTTAAACGAGCTCTGTGGCTTTGTTTTCAGATTTATTTTCCACCTTTTCAGTTGAATGAGTATCTCATTTTATTGTATCTACTGTACTTTGCTGAGTTGATCTGATTTGATCTATTTCCAGACTGACTCAGAGCAGAATGGGAATGCTAAGCTGCACTTATCGTCATTATCGCTCTCTCTCTCTCTCTGTCTTGATTTATACACACACATATGGGTATATTTAAGTCATCATACCCATTAAAATACAAAGAATAATTTGCCAGTAAAAGGTGAGGACCCACGTGATGATCACTGTTCCACACCCCTCCCTTTGTGGTGAAGTATTTTTGCTCCCGCCTCAGGGCAGCTTTGAAGATAATGGGAAGCGAAGGCTTGTCCACTATGGTTAGTGTGTGTTTGTGTGTGTGTGTCTGTCCTAGTTGTTTATCATGCTCCCTCTCGCTGTGCTTCTCACACCCTCCAGCTCTGGGGATGTGGGCTCATTGCTCCGACAGAGAATGCAACCTGCTGCATGGTGATTGGCCCGATGTGAGCCGGCCCACTCCCTCATTATGCGTTCAGGCTGGAAGTGAGAGTGTGACACAATTGTGGTTCCAAAGAATCCCTTCTTTGAATCTTCATTCGAACGCCATTTAAGGAGCTTGCTTCAAGACGTCATTGCACACTGTGTGTTGCACATACTGTTACTCCATATCCGATTTGTGAATTTCCTGCAGAGGTTTTTTGTGTAGTGAGTCTTTTGTGTGTCCAACACATGTCAACCTCGGGGATTCCTGCCCTGTCCAGCAGGGCTCCCGGGTCGATGACTCCGAAGAGCCGAAGGTGGCGTTCCTCAGTGACAGAATTCCCAAGGACACGTTCCGCACGAGATCGAAAACAGAAAAATAGATCCAACCTGATCTGGCCCAGACCTTGGCCAAGCTGCTGTCTTGGCTTGATCTGCTGTGCTGGACACAAATTTCTCACTTCTGGGAGGACAGAGGTGCGGACCAGTGCCAGTGAGGTCAGCAAGACTCGATTAGAAGCGTGAACACGCAACAAGGGCAAAACCATTCATCTTCAAAAAGCCTCGCTGAAGCACATGGGGGACTCTGGCATGTTGGAAATGACCACTTAAAAGGGAATAAATGTGTTAGCTGTGGGTACTTACAACATGTTTTCTATCTGATACGTGGTGGTTGATGTCATGAAACCTCCACATCTGACTTTGCTCTGATCTGTACACAGGACACTTTTCTAAAAGTCTGTAATTTGTCCGGATTCAATTCTAAGTCTGAACCTATGAGGACGTCCACTTTTAGAAAGACGGACATCCGTCATGAAAGTTTTCCACTTAATAATCTTTCTTGCTTAATCATTTTGGACTCAGAATAGGTTGGAAATGATGATGACTCGCATACGATCGATGAGCAGTAAGAATTACTCTTCTAAAACCAGCGCTGATGTCTTTCCTCCTTGGCTTTTTGTTAACAAAAACTTAGATGAAGACCAGCAAAATTTTAAAACTGCTTCTTTTTATACTTGTTTCACTTGCTGAGGTTTCAATAATGCAGCACATTCTATAACAGCCTGTTTCATTTTTACTTTTTTTGTTGAACATTTAAAAAAAAAAAAGGATTTTTTGTTGTTTTTTGTTAATTAATATGCAATTCTAACAACTTATAAAGACCACAAGATTTCTTTTTTTAATCATTTATGACAATTCCAAATGAAACAATTCAATTTTTCATATTTCTTTTACTCACACACATAGATGTTTGTGCATATTTGTAGTATATAACATATCCATGCTGTTTCTCCTTTTTCAATTTCCCTTAAAAGCAGGCTAAGGCTCTCTTGAAGGGTGACCGGATGCGTGTCATATGTAATCTTGTCAGAGTGTATGACACAAGAGCTGCAATTTCAGCAAAAGGCAAAACATCGTTTGGTAAGAATTTGCGTCACAGACTAAGCAAAAGCTGTTTAGCGTGGTTCCTTATTTACGTCAGTGAAATGTAAAGCTGGTGCATGTGGGGGCTCTTCTGACAGAGGTGGCCTTATATGGAAGCCACTGGTAAAAAAACTACAACGGGGACGGCCCATAATTCCCAGTGACGCCCAAGGGAACATTTATATTAATCTCTCCCGGTCCTATACTCCGTTTAGGTCTGTATTTAGAGCCATTAACCCGCCGTATGAAGCCCCTTCCCCATCACTCCTTCATTCTGCCTCATAATAGCCTGGATTAGCTGCTGCTTTAATAGACTCATCCATCTCCTCTGTTTATTCAAGAGTTTCACACACACACACACACACACATACACACGCTCGCACGCGTTTTCTCTCCACCTCTTTCTCCTTCCATCTTCTTTGCTCATGGGCAATTACACAAACAAATGCCGTTTGTTTTCCACTCTGGTTGGCCGCGAGGCAAACGAACGGATTCATCAGGCCTTAACTTTTCTTTTAGTGGGAGGTCAGCGGCTGTGTTTTCTGAGGGAAAAGGTGAGGCCACGTTGCTGCTCCTTTAATTTGCACAGTACATTAGCCATGTAGATTTATGGAAATTCCTGCCGCAGAGTTTGGGCCTCTGATTGGCCGAAGCCTAATGCCCCAGCAAAATAGACTCAGAGTTCAAAGCTGCATTAGCACTGCTCGACGAGGGGAAGAAAAGTGGGGGGGCTGGCTTTCTGTCGGCTGACGTCGTGAGCAGGAAAACCCACACAAAATGCGCGTACCTTCCCCCTGTCGTGGATTTCTGAATCATGAATCGTAAAAGAACATAAGACCTTTCCTTTTTGTCTTTGTTCCAGCCCAAAAAAATGTGGACAATGCTTCGATACTCCACAAGTGAAGATTCAAACCACTCACCTGTCCAATTAAACGCAGAGATGTCTGGATGGGGCCTCACTGATGCAGAAGTTGTTTCTTTTTTCTTGTAGTGAGGCGACTTCTCAGCAAAGGGATCAGCCGTGGGATGCAGCAGCGTGTGGCTTTGTGTCTACATGCTGTTTATTGATTAGCTGCCATTTGCTTAAACCAGCCTGCGAAACAAGGAAGCACCCTGAAAGCAGCTGGGATCCGACACACACACACACACACACACACACACACATAGACACAAATTGCCATGTTTGACCCAGTGTTACTGTAAAGTGGCGGTGGGGGCTGCTGACGTACATGCTTCAACTCTCAGCTGTCACCCCCCAAACCCCCCTTCCCTCCTCGGGTCCTTCCGTTGTGTTTTCTTTTTCATCAAGGGGGGGGGGTCCGGGGCAGGTCCGCCTAGATGCAGCTCTGTGTGTGTGTGTGAATGCGTGCGCTTGTGAGAATAATCCCTTGTCCCTGATAGGCTCAGCGGCAAACCTTTTTTCTTTTTTTTTTCCTTTTTGGTGTAGGTGATGACTTGGGGGTTTATTTTTGAAATGGCACGTTGCATTTAGCTTTGGAAAGGTTGTGTCTTTTAAACGGCGCAACAGCAATTACAATCTGAAGCGTCTGAGAGTGGCATTTGAGAAAAATCCATTAACTCTCGCTTAATCAGATTGAATCTGCATATGTCAATGCATTTGAAGGCATCAGTGTGCGGTATGTGTGTGTGTGTGTGTATGTGTGCGTTAGTACACAATGACTCAGTGGGCTTGTCTTAGAGCATTAGTGTCAGTTCAGCTCTTTCGGTTTTTTACCAGTTTGCTTCCTCGTCTGTATCTGTGAGGCCTTGTGTGACGGTTTTTGTGTGCGTGCGTGTTCAGATTCAGCAAACTTACAGCTGCCCGTCCCCGTTTGAGAGCAAAACGGCCATCACTTAATCATAGCCTGACTTCACGTGACCAATCACCTCTGTCACCATCGTCTAATTTCAGCATCCATTGGCTGCAGACGCAGAGCTTTTTTTTTTCCACGTTCGCTCCTCCATTCAGAGGAGCCGCCGCGGTCACGTGAGCGACCCCCGTCGCCAAAATTGAGAAAAACGAAAAAAGTCTCTCCCCCCTTCTAGTTGCTATAGTAACCGGTGATTCACCGCATCTGGCAAATTATAGGGCTGTATTGAAGGGCGAGAGGGTGTGCGTTTGTGAGAGCGTGATGTGTGTGTTGTGGTGTGTGATAGTGGGAGAGTGGCTCGTCTGCGTGCAAAAATGGAGGGTTCAGGTGGAAATCGAACAATCCCTGTCTTTTCTTTACAGCTTATCAGTCACACTCGCCACACAGTAGGACACAAACGGTCGTAGACGAGTAGGCCGGTTCTTAGATTTAAACTTTCAGCGCTGGTAATGTTTTATAACCTCGGTTTGCAAATGGAGAGAGAGGTGGAAGCAAAATGGCGTCGCCGATGACCTCGAACACAAGTGGAAGGTGGAAAATCATAGACTCCCGCTGATGTTCAGTCCAAACAGATTTTTTCGTAGCTCTTATATAAACCCAAATGTAGAGCAGTCAAGTGGGAAAAATAGCTCTCATCCAGTCTTTCCAGGAGTGAGCATCACCAGAAAATCCGTTTGCCATAATTGTGATGCATCAATCAATGATAATAAAGGGCCGACGCACACACTCACACGTTAGTCGCATAACTCAAACTCGGTGTCATTGGCATCTTTCTCCGCGTGCTTGCATGATCGTTATGCTTCTTTTCATCATATGAAATGCTTTACAGCCCCATTCCAACAAACAAATGGAGCACGGTTTAAGACAGATGCTGATTCCATGATGTCAGCGTGCTTGTGTGTGTTATGTGTGCAGCTCTGAGCTGGCTCCGTTTGTCATTTGGGCATTTCCAAAGAAGCACAGGGGTGTTTTTTTATTTAAATTTAACGCACACGTTTTTACGTGAAAAGGCTACGACGCTGACATGGATATGTTTGTGCTTCGTGAGGAGCTCAGTGTAAAATGTCACAGAAGCTGCCTTATTGAGCATCATCAGCAGTATGATTAGCTTAAGCTTTATATATCCTTAGTACTCGAAGTCCTTTTCATTTATTGAATGCCAGAGTCAGTGACGAGGAATCATTTCTTCTCAGTAAGCCATGGCAAAAAGGATGAATTAGCCTTAAAACTGATACATGCGTTTTATCTGTCAAAACAAGGCCCCTTTGGGAAAATTTTCGAAGACCAAAGTTACTAAAATTTTCATTTAAAATGGATGAAGGCTATCAATTCAGAACTATTGTGTGGCTAATTGTAGAGGCTGCTTTATCTGGGCTGAGGAAGTCCATTGTGACCATTCAGCTTGTTCTCAGCACTTAGTCCAAAACTTCTGAAGATTTGGAGATCCTTTACAACCAGCCACAAAGGCCACTGGCACATCTGGAGCTGAACCTTTCCAGCAGCCAATGCTCCTAACAAATTTAGCATGAAATGTTTAGATGATCAGCTTTCGTTTCTTCATTTAATCGGAACAAAATCTTTAAGGAAATGCTGTTCCTGCTTGTACATCCAAAGGCAGAGCCTGGAATGACCGATCACTTGATATTTTTCCCCTCTGTTACCCTGCAGATGGATCTGAGTCGATACTCCCTCTTTCACACTCTTTTTTCCCAGACTCCTGAGGGACCTGTCTCCTGAGCTGCTAAACGTTCCACTACGAACACCAGTTACTGTTGTCCCTAAATTTGTGTGCTCGCTGCTCTGCTTGGCAGGCGGCGGATTAATCAGAGTCTCTGTGCTGACAACTACTAGCTGCTCCCACCGTGAAACAGCCCTGACAAGAGCAGCTCGACTGAGCCAAAACATTGGGCTGAAAAGAAGAAAAAAAATACCTGACGCTAACTACATTTACAAGTTAAGGCCTGCGTGTGATAGTAATTGTCTCCCTCATCAAACGGCAGGAAAAATACACCACCGTAATTCATGAGGAAGAACTGCCTGAAGGGTGTAAACATGGGAAAATGACAGTGCTGGGGCCGTGTTAACACAATACCGTACATGCTCACCACAAGCACTTCTCACAGCGGAGAAACAGGAGATCAACCTTGCTTTGTGAGGTTTTAGCACACCCTATAAATCACACGGGTAAACAGTCGGAATTCAATGGTTAAACACCTCCCATTAGGGAAGTCGTGTAAGGCTGTCAGCTCGCTGTATATTTGGAACATTTTAAGAAAACGGGAGGGGGATCAAAAGCACGTGCACTGCTAGGGGAGTGTTCTTCTTTTCACGTGACGTCATCCCCGACTCGTCTCCCCCCTCTGGATGAATGCGTCGGAAACGTTTTACCCCCACGGAGCCCAAAACGGACTCTGACATCTTTATTCACACTGTGGCTTCAATTGGAGGGCGCAAAGGAGGGAGAAATTATGAGTTGTGTGGGAAGGGAAAAAGGGGAGAAGGAGGGAGGGGAAATGAGAAATACTGTAGGGGGAGATGCGAGATGGACAGCTGATAGAGGAAAGATGGAGGAGAGGAGGGTAAAGCAGAAGGAGAGGGAGGCCAATGATTGATGGGTGTGTGTTTGTGCGTCTGTGCGTGAGAGAGGAGAGAGGAATACACAGAAAAGGAAAAGGTGTGTGAGGGCGCCATTAAAGCCTTGTAGCATAAATCTCTGACAGTGCGTGTGTGTGTGGAGATAACGGAGGGATGTCTCTCTCCATTCTGCCTCTGTCAGGATGATTCATGCAGCCCCCTTTCTTCCTCCCTGTGAAATATTAGAGGGGGAGCCACGGTGTGTGTGATCTGCGCCGGCATGTGGCCGGCTTGTTTGGTGGGTCCTCACCTCTTATCAGCGCTCACACGGGGAATTGTAGGTGGGAGACTTGTGGAAAAAGAGGCGAAGTGACCCAAAAAGGCACTGAACGGAAAAACACACCGCCGTGCAGGAGAGTCTGAGGAGAAGCAGGAGAAGCATTCGCTAGCTACCAACTGACAGTGACAGCTCTCTTGATGGAGGGCCGCATGCTTGACAGCGGTGATTGATTGCATAATGGCCAACACATTTCAGGCTCTTCATTTAGCTGACAGTATTTTCTTTATGGCACCTTGTGTTATGGTATCATAATCATGCCAGTGCCACCGGAGCGCCGGTGGGGGGGGGGATAAATCTTTATAATCTCCCCGCAGCGCGTGACGCACCCGGTGGGAGACGGGGCTGAGCGGTAGCCACGGCTACAGGCCCGGCCCTCGCGCTCGCCGCGCTGAAAAAAATGGCCGCCTCGGCTGTCGGTCACCTTGCCTCATCAGTCAGCTGCAGCACGGACAGACAGAAGGACAAACAGGAAGAGGGGAGGGGGAACAGACGTAAGAGCATTTTATAAAGCCGGTTGCTAGTTTTTACTCTGGAAATATACATATCAATGTTTATATCCAACATCGTGCAACGGTCTTGAGCCACCCCTCAGTTTTTGTCAGTTGCCATAAAAATGACTGCTGTAGCATGAAAAAAGACATGGAAATATAGTTTGTGATTTAAAAAAAATCAGCCTGAACCTTCTTAGACTAACTCTCTTTTCTTTTCTTTCAGTAATCTGCAGGAATAGCTCTCCGAGCTTCCTGAGATACATCACAAAGCTCGTCTTTGGACGTCAGTTGCCTTTTGTTCTGTTCTCAATCAAAAAGATCCCACACAGTATTAATAACGCATTAGAGAATTCAGCTCACCTGTTGCCCTGTTTTCAGTCCATTTCTTGTGTTTGCAGTCATAGCTCAGCCTTCAGAATGACCTCTGACAGCCCTTTTTCCATGGAGAGCATTTCTTATGAGGCTTCAGTGAAAAGCAGATAGATGAGTCGAAGGTTCAGAAACATCTCGAAGCTCCTTTGTTGGGCCTTTACTGGATTCTTCAACATTTTCTCCGAGTACTGTTAATCTGCGGGGGATAGTTTTTGTCTAGTGTCTTTATATCTATAGCATGCTGACAGCTATTCGGAAATCAACAGGTATTTTTATTTAAAAAAAACATTTTCTTTAGTATAATTTTCGAAACAAAGGGAAACAAAAGTATCTTTACCAGACACAAAATGCCCCAAAAATATAAGGTAATTCATGTGATGTTTTTAAGATGAAGACACCATAAGTTCACCCCTTGAGTTGGTTGTATTTTTCTTTTCAGGAGTTTTCTGCTTCTGGGATTTAACTACAACATTTCTGTTTTCAAATTATGATCACAATCATTTTAAAAAACTGCTCAAATGAGCCACATCACAAGCGTGTGGTGGCTTCCCCCATCACAGGCTCGCACATTGAGATAAGATGAAAGCATAGATGAGAGGTCGAAAACAGAACCAGAAGAAGTCTGCATGGGCAAAATCAGGAAGCAGATGAATGGATAGTAGGAAAGGTAAAAAAAGGAAGAAATTCATCTGGTGAAGAGTGTGAAGAAGACAGAGACAAAGAGAGGAAATAAGATAAAGAAATCCAGAGGTGATGAGTAAGGAAATGATGAATAGGGTGAAAGCTAGTACAGATGGCCTGACGTTGGTAGAGAAATGGAAACAGTAAGTCAAAGAGACGCTCATGAAGTCACAGATAATGATGACATACACACTGTAAAACACCCAGAGGCTGGAATCACTCTCACAAATAGATTCCCATTTGAAAGTTAAACATATGTAATGACATAAATATTAGTTTTGAGACCCTTTGGCTGGAGTTCCGATGACACAAACAAGGGGGTGATTTAATGCATCAATAAAATGTGTCATTTAATGATTCATTTGAACTGTGCACATACACAGATGCAATGTGGAATGAAGAATTGCGGGGAGGATTGTTTAGAATGATTGCTCAGAAATATGAAACTGGACAGATAAACATGGGTTGTATTCGTGTCATTTTTCATCTATGCTTCAACTATGCAGACCACTGCTTTTCCCGAAAGGCATTTCTTGGCAATATGAGTCTTCACGAGGATACTTGAGCTTTGGATTCTCTCTTACATGACCTGACCTGGTCTGACCTACACCTAACCCTAACCCCGTGGGCCAGGTGAGTAGAGAAAGCGCCTCTGTGACAAAGTAAGCTGAGAAGCTACTTCATGCGAGTCAGCAGGAAGGAATGCATGTGTGAGCCAAGCTAATAATGGAGACCGGTTGCTTTAAAGTTGACTTCTCTTGACATAAGCACATTTAAGCCCACATTTGGAATAATTACTAAACTGTCACAGATTTTTCTGAGAGAGTCTAGTAAGGTTACATGTCACACACATCACACAAGATTTCCTTAAAAACTCATTTAAAAAAATGGAATTGGAAAAATATCCTGTAAATGTTCGGAGGGGAGAAGAATTTTTACTTATTTTCAATGAAGAGTCAGTTTCATATCGGCTCTATATTTGTGGTAAAGCAATCAAGGGGAAAAATGGGGCTCAGAACGGTTTGTATTTAAAAAAATAACACAAATTGGCTACATTTTAGATTTAAACCAGTGAGTTGCAAAATTAAATAACGATGTGGTTATAACTGCAATGTACTCGTTTGAGCGAATTACCCAACTATAAATGCTCCATAGCTTTGAATGGCCTCACGGTTTGAAAGATTTGCAAAGAAAAATCTGTGACACAACAAATACAGTACAGTAGAGCTTCCGTCCTCTGAAAGTTGGCCCAGAATTAAAGGAAACACAAACTTACCGTTTTCCATCAAATGAAGACATTTGCCAAGGTGACATAACTACACGCCATACATAACTGAAGCTGTCTTCTCACGCTCAGATCTGATTGGCTCAGACCTCGGGGACCTGAAGAGTGAGGTAACATGAGAAGCCTGAGAAATGAGGTCTGGGAGTGGATGCTGCTCCAGTGTTGGGGCCCTTGGGTGTGAACTTCGATGCTGGCTGCAGTAGAAAAAAAGGCTAAATATCTTTACATGTGACTGTCCTTACAAAGTAGGCTTCTTTCACTGTTGCCGATAGGAGCTGCGAATGATCTGGACCCTCATTTCCACTCTTACATAACACACAATTAGCCTCACTTGGCTCCCAACCTTGAAAAGTGGAATTTGTCCAACAAAAAAAAAAATCAATATGTAAACTTTCCCCGTTATGTAGCCGGTCTGTGACGTCACCACCTGACAGGCGGTATTATACAAGATGCATACATCCCAACGCACACGTGTACTTAAACACACGCACACACACACACGCACAAAATCATAATGGAGCAATTATCCTCTCCAGCTCCGATCTGCTCGTCTGATTGCAATTTGCATTTATTATTAGCCCCTCAGCCTGCCGAGGGCTGCCAGGCGCGCGGGCGGATGGTCACACACCACATCACACTGATGGACCTGCACAGATGCTTCCCGAACACGTGCGCCGCAGGACCCGAGCGTAACCCATATGCGTCCTGCATCCCGCGCTAAGTCCCGACGACAGCGTGACACTGCTCTATTTTGTTAATTCAGATCTCCGTTAATAAGCCGACAGCAGGGGCCGTGTGTTCTGCGGCCGTCCGTCACCAGAAAACACCCGTTTCCTAACTATGAGCTCTCTTCCTCTGTCAAAAGGGCCTCGGGGCTCATCGTATGGAAATTTTTGGGGAGCAGAGTCTATCCAAGCACGTGCATTACATACAACCAACCAGCATCCTAATTGATGGGCATGCTGGTGCTGACACTCATACACACACAGACACACACACACACAAGTAAAAAAAGAGAAAAAAGGAGAATGTGCACAGGAGCAGTGAAGTGTGAAATGATTCTGTTATCATGTGGTCGGCGTGGAATATAATTTCCCATCAGCCCTCCATGGCAGGTGGGCCTGCGCGCGCCCGATTGGCTGCCGACGCCGCTGTGCCAGTGCGGGTTCATTTAGATGATGTCTGCTCCGAAAGGCCCGTCAGCGCCGGGCAGGAGCCGTTCAGGTGGTGTCCATTAAAACAAGGAGACAGATTGAGAGCAGCTTCAGTAACTGTTCTTCCACCTCGGCTTTTTTTTTGCCGTCTGACAGGACACGGTAAACTGCGATGAAATCTTATCTTGGGGCATCGAAATAGTCCGGAAAGACTTTACAGAAAGAGAAAACTTTTTAGTTTTTGATCTGTTATCTTCTGTTTTGGTGTCCTATGTCCCACTCGTTTGAAAGCTTCAGTCCATTCATTTTCATAAGTCCACAAACCAGGTGATCAGATATATTCAAAGTGAGCCTGACTTAGTGTTTTTGAAAAGATAAGTAGCGAAAGCGTTAAAGAATTTACTTGGAATGGCATTAGCGCAGGTGGGTAACAAAAGTTTAGAGCTGCACAAATGACTGCATCTACTAGAGACATCTGGAGTGTGCACTTTGAAATATGTCATTCTGATGATGCTACAAACTGGGGCAGATTAACCTTCTAGCTGAGCAAAGCTTGCATAGCTTGTTTATCTAAGCAAAGCCTATGTACAAAAGAGGTAAACCTCCCGTTACAGACTTTTATCTTACTGATTTAGTTTTTACTGCTTAAGTACAGGAATAAGCAGAATCCTACACAACTGAGTGCATCTTTGACAAAAACAGATATATACAAAACTATATTTAACAAAGCTTTTGAAATGAAATTATAATTATTAAAGCAATTATCCTCCTTTATATGCAGGTGCATTAGAGCTGTATCTGCTTTGTTTTTTCCAAACCTCTTCCAGTTTAATGCTTTTGGTACCTGTTCCTTTTCCTTAACATTAAATGATGCGTAGGTTGGGGTTGCAAAAGACTTCAGATAAGAAACATATGATATTACAGGGTTCCAGTTTACACATAATCATCAGCTCTTTCAAAGATACACTCTTATTTCTGAAATAATCGTAAATCTTGATTAAAGATTTGTATCTGAAACATTATCATTTATCTGAACTGAATAGAATTCAATAGAACCAGAGCTAAAATATCCCGTGAACACAAATTGGACCAAGGACCTGGACTGTCAAGGACATTTTGATGTATAAAAATTTGCTTTGGCCCAAGACCTGACCAAGAAGTTGAGAGCCCGGAACATAGCTAAGCAGTTTTATAACCAAACAGAGATATCTCTTGCTGCCACACGCCTGTCAGTGTAATGTGTTTATGACCATTTTTGAGGAAAATAATATTCCCTTTAATTTTAGAAAGACTAAGATCCAAAAACATTCATGTTTTTATTTGTATCAGTGGAATTCTTGACCTGTTGACAGTCGTAGTAGCAGAATATTTGAGAAATGAACGTGCTGTGTGGTTATTAAACAAAACAAAGAGCAGACGGTGTGCTTCAAACAAGAGGCATAGCTGTTCATTTCCAGCCATTAGTTTGTCTCCATGGCAACATGTATTCATACATGCAGAGATGTTTTGAAGTGGCAGACCCTCAGACCAAAGATACAGTTCAAATTATTTCGGTATACTGTTAGTTAAGCGTGATCTCAATTATCAAGAATGCTATAGACAATTTTCGCATGCCACCTACAATTTTGACTAACTTCCTTTTCCATTTACTAATGACCCTGAGCCGATAATACTGATTTCTTCCTGTCCACTTTAAGGCCCTGGAAAACTCAGAAAATCTACACATAGGCGATCAGACTAAAAGCTTCAAAAGCATGGTTCAGTGGCGGTAAGTCGGTGTGCACCAGGGGAGGGAGGATGGAGGGCTCAGTCCGAGCAACTCCATTGCACCGCCTAATTAATGTGTGTCTGTGTGTGCGTGGGACAAAGTCTAGGGGAAAGGAGAGGGCACACACAATGAGCAATCCAAACTGACCTCACCTCCCCACAAACAATGATTCAAACTCTGGCAGAGAACGAACAGCCTTGTCAGTCATGTGCTAACTTGGGCTCTCTGCAGTGTCTGGGTCTGACAGTTTATATCTTCCTGAAATCACAAGACAAGCGTGAAATAATACAGCCAAGTGCTGAGGAGACCTGAACCTATTAAGCACACACAGCCCCTCCAACCGATATTTCTCTCAGACACACATCAGCCCGCAGATTTAAGACTGAGGGCAGCTCTTTCGATGTGTGCGCAGCTAATGTAGCAGTTACAGCCACTTATTGGATGAAATATGGCTGATGCAGAGTGGACAGAACCAGCTATTATTCAAGATAGAGAAATAAGCCTTCAAAAGAGTGATCATCTGAACTTAGAAACCATAAACATAGCAGTTATGTTTTCGACAGCATTTTTAGCTGCTGATTTCTATGTGATAGAAATCAGCAGCATAAGGCATGTTTGCACCTTTTAATCTTTTAAGTTGATAAAAGGATTATAGAATGTCACTTTAAGCTCTGTCATCTCACAAAGTGAAGATTCCTGGTTTAAAGGTGAGCGTGACTATACAGAGTTTTTCTGCTCGTGTTGATCCTATATATGTTCATCAATTGAATCAATGAGGCAAACAGGCATGGACATGAATGTTGCCCTCATGTTGAATTGCTATTGAAGTCAAATAAGACTAATTATATACTTAAAAAGATTAAACAGAAAGATATGAAAGACCCAATCTAACAGTTTGCTCAAATATGTCAACACAATGATTAAACATCAGCAATTAGTAATGACACACATTATAATATAATGTTGCACAGAAAGTAGTTACTTTTGGTTAAAGTAACTGAATCATTGAGTGGACTTGATTTATCACACTTGGGTTGCTTGTAAAATTAATTTGGACAATATGGAATAATATCACTTTCATTTTTGATTAACCGATAATACAGTTTACTCAGTTCTATGGCTTGGTAAGGACCTTTAATAATGGACACTCTTGGAATTAAGAGAGTTTTTTATTATTATTAAACAATAATGTATATATGTAATAAGTTGGAGACCACAAGGCGTTTTTTAAGATTTGCCATCACAAAATTTGTAATGGACGTGGCCAATTTAAAAAAACACAAATCTCGCCATCAAATTAGGACAAACAAAAGATAATTTTAAAAATAATATCTAACTTGGACCAATCTAGAATGGGCTCTATAATAAAAGACGAAAAGAAAAAAAAGGATTAAAAAATATATATATTTTTTTTTTTTAAGAGCGAACCCATTTCCGGTAACTCCGAGAGTTCCGTAGAGTAATGAGTCACCCGTTGCTATGGTGAGGTTTGTTTACGCCCCCGTTTCCTAACAACCACCATCCGTACGACAGGAAACTGTTAAGATAATTAGTCCAGCCATAAAACGGGAGCAGAAAACTAGTAGGACGTCGTGTTGGGACATTGTTTTTCACGGCTCACAGGTGGGCAGAAGGTTAGCGGTGTCTGTATCCCAGCTGTCAGCCAAAGAAGTGAACTTTAATATTTTATCCACATTTTAACTCTTTATTATCTTTAGCATCGTCGAAGTTCGTTCCGGTCCTGCTGTTGTGGTTTGAGCAGAGACCAGTTTTTATCATAGAAAGAACAGTCAAATTTAACCGTGTTCCCCTGGAAAGTGTTTCTATAAGGAGCATTTCTTTTAAAGTTCTGCTCATAACTGAGCCCTGTTGCTTTAAAGCTGTAAATCATCTGCGTCCACCCGGGCGTCTTCTGCAAGTGTCACAGAAACAAGTAAAAAAAGAAACTCCGCTGAGTTTCTTTATGATAAGTGAGCTAGTTTTGCATAAACCATTTTCTGCCTTCTGCTGCATGCTGATCATAATCAAATCTACACATTTTCAAGAGTTTTGTGTATTTTTTTCATGAATAAGCTTGCAATTGTCTTTCCAAATGCTGAAGAACACAGACCTGATGGTAAGGAATGAATCGGGACACAAAAACATTTCATCGGGACATGTTTCCTTTGTCGTTTTCAGGCTGAAAAGAGACAGAAGACTTCGATCTCAGGCTCAGTGATCCAGAGCAAGCTAATGTTCTGATTCTGTTTCCACAAAGGATGGAAAGAAAGAAATCCACAGATAAATCCCAGTAAGAAAACTACATAAACGCATACATTTCCACCCCAACAAAAACTGCCCACTCTGTAGTTTGTTTCTTTGTGTTTACTCAACAGGAGTCTCCCTACTGGGACGCAGCCCTGTTCTGTGCTGGTGAGTATTCGTATTTTAAGCACACACATATAGGATCATTGCTTTTTGCCTTAAGACATTCTTTTAAGTGGAAAAAAAAGTCATGGCTTCATCTCAAAACTGTCCCTCTTCAGGTTCCTCATCAGATGACTGAAGCAGCTGGAGAGCAGTGGATAACAGAAGGTAGGGGGACTTTGGAGATGGTGAAAACACGCATGTCATGGGTAGCAATGGCCTCTTCTAAAGGTCCAGCTCTTTAAAACCTGGGGATGATCATTACTCACAAGGGAAGACTCACACACACGCTGATTAACTGACGTATCCAGTGGAGATGTTGTTAGTTGTTAGCCTGACCTAAAACTTAACCTCTTTAGAGAAGAAATCACTTCCATTGACAACCTTTCTGATTCATAGTTGAAATACAGAGTGAAACAGTTGTGGTGCTGGCGATTACCATGGTAACCGTGGTGCATTCAGCTGGTGAATGAGATACTGGATTAAAACTCTGGATCTTTGCCACACAAATATTTCCCAAATACATTTTTTTACCGCCTGTGTTTGGGAAAATTGGGGTAAAATTGCAGTAGAAATGTAAAAAAATGTTCCAGTCTTTTCTAAAGTCGTCTCATGCCAAAAAGACGAAACAGCTTTCCAATTTATTTCTCGCTGTAGCGGCAAAAAGCTGTGTTGCAGTTTTTTTATAAACTGATTTCTTGACCCTGCATCTGTTTCCACTCCTTCAATTCAACCCTCCTATGAATCTGTGCAGGTAGGTGGTTGAATCAGGCCCGTAGCCTGAGTGGAGTTCACTCAGAGCTTGGGATGCTGGAATAGACACTTTCACACATTTCCATCCACTGACTGATCAAATATCAGCCAACTGTAATTTGCCCGATTAGCAGCTTGATTCGGCTAAAATGGAGCTTCTGTTGTTCTCTCAGCTCAGTTTTTTCCCGGTGCGTTCACGGTGTGGCGCCGGTCTGTTGACACAGCTGGTGTGACGTGTGCACGCCCGGCAGAGTCGTGCACGGCCGGCTGCGCTAGGTGAGCCGGGGCAGTCTTTGCCGTGGTGACAGACACACAGATTGGTGCCATGTTGACAATGCTAGCTGCTCCAATGCATCTGGTAAAACTGAGCTGCTGCACATTCAGGGGGAGCAATTTCATGGGCCGGAGCAGACTTTAAATAAACAGCAGTATAGAGCAACAAAGGACGCTCCGCTTGAATAAAAACAAGAGAAATGCTTTAATTAAATGTTAGATTAAGATTTTTTCTTCTTGTTGCGAGCAAAAATAAAGTTTTTTCCTGTGGTCTTTTAGCAGATCCCCTGAAGGACTCTATCTTCACACTCAGGTTTGAGCACAGAACTCACTTTGTTGTTGTTGAGAGAAACAAGCCCCTCAGAACTCCGAACCTCTGTTCAATTGCAGGGTCCACGAACAAGGACGGCTCGGTAAATTCCCCGACGGGGGGCTAGAAAGAAAAGAGCCAAAGAATCCACGGCCACCAGACTCAGCGTTAACAGGTGGGTGTGATATGAGGAGCAGAATAAGAATCCACTTTGAGTTAAAGAGAGGAAGCATGGCTGTGATTGTGGTCCGCAGGAGGAAGCTCACATGCAGATGAAACGCCCCCTCAGCAGGAGGAAAATGGGCAAAAACAGCAGACCAAGCCGGAGGACAAGGAAGGGGACCTGAAAGCTCCGGTGGAGCTGATGATGAAGGTAGACGGGCTCACGTCCATTCCTAAAGCTCTTTAGCCTTCGTGTAACTCACAAGTAAACGTCTGGTTTCAGTTCCTCAAAGCTCTGGTGGACAAGGAATTCGAGCTGGCCAGCAGACTGTGTCAGATGAGTACGTATCCATGCCTGTGCGTGGCAGAACGCGGCCCGGGCTGAAACCACTCAGCTCTGCCTCTTCTCTCACCTTCCAGTCCTCATCTACGAGCCCCACAACCCCGAGGCCTCCCAGTTCCTCCCGCTGATCCGGAGGAAGCTGCTGGAAGGTGAGCGGCCTTTCTCTGAAAACACACTGTTTTTTTTTGGTGTTTTCTTTTTTGCTGCGTAGGATCTCTGAGCTTTTTTTCCAACCTTTGCCTTGTTAGAGTCAGAGCAGAGCGACGAGGAGGATGGAGAGCGAGACGACGACGACTCGGACTCCTCTTCATCTTGCTCTTCGTCCTCATCGGATGACAATAACGAAGAGGATGAGGATGAGGATGATGGCAGCACACACAAGCCATGCCCTCCTTCTTAGACTTAGACCTAGACTGAACTTTATTGATCCCTTGGGAAGACTCCCTCAGGAAATTAAGGTTACCAGAAGATACTGGAGAGGCAGTCGTCTACACAGCGCCAGAATCCATTTTTCTTCAGAAACAAAAAGAATACATTGGGAAAGCGGTTGCGGGAAGAGGGAAAAAAAGGCCCAGTGCCACGCCCCCTACAGGGGACGTAACAGTGATATAAAAAAAGAACTTCAATACACTGAAGCACAAATAGAGTCAAATCACAACATCAACGACACATAGGGAGGGAGGGATGGGGGGGTTTGAAGGAGGGGGAAAGGTAACAGCGAGGCAGTGAGTCCAAGGAATGCATGAAGTCTGTATTTGTGTGTGTGTAAGTGTAAGCAAGCTGGAGTCCACATCCACAGGCGAGATGGAATTTGTCCTTGTGATGCCCATACTCCTGCTTGGGAGGAGGGAGGGGGTGGGGTGGGCAAAGCGTCCGTCTGCAGTTTCATCCAGGGCAAGTTTGCAGAGTAGAAGCTGCAAGGCCGCTCTGGGGAGGCCAGATTGAGATAAGAGAGATAGCTTTGTTCCAGACAGAGCGTGTTTTGTCTGTCTTAAGTCCTCAGCCGGTCTCTCAATGGCGATCAATTCAGCCGAATTGTGTTAATTTCCATCCATCCGAACCACCAACTTCTCCAAGGTGTTCCCCATCACCCTCATGCTGTCAGGCATCGTCCCCATTTTGCTGCTATGGGCCTCCTGACTGCTCCACTGAGTCTCCAGTTTGCTCACCAGAGCATCATGTTTGCGAGACAACTCGCACAAGATTTGAGTCAGAGTGTTGATGGCCCGGTAAACCGGCTCGACAGGCAGCGTGCCACCAGTTGCCATCAGCCTCCGAATTTCTCGAAAACCTAGGTATCCACCAACTCCAATCAGCAGGAACCCGGTTATCATGAATCCAAATAGGTATAGGTCCTCGACGTCCTCCACGGAGAGAACTGAAAGGCATAAAACCCTCCAGCTCTTCCAGGCATCCATCGTGTAACCCGCAGGGTGAGTCCCGGCTGGACAAGTTGCAGCCCCTGCAGCTTGTCTTTGGGTAGAGAAGATTTTGTCAATTGCGTTGAGAGACCAGCCTACGAAATCCATGGTTGATGTTAGGCTTTAGGAAGTAAAAATGCAGAGAGAGGCTCTGAGATACAACAGGACAGAGATAGCAAGCAGGCAACAAGGGCAGGGGACGGAGCAGAGAGAAACACGTCTGCACTCGCCGAGAGCAGGAAGAAAATATCGGCCTAAAGCTATAGTATCGTAGGTTCACCTTAATCTTGTTGCTGTTTGAATTTTTATCCATAAGGCTTCTACCCATAGCTGAGGGGTGGACAGAATAAGAATTACATTTGTTTTCTCCCCCGAAAATTAAAGCTTGACTCTAACTTCGTCCTTCATGATTTCTAAAGTTTTGAGTGCAAGCTCATTATAAACCGGCCACGTTTGTCCTTAACCAATAACAACACACACACATCATGTGCCCTCTCCTCTTTACAGAATTGGCTCAGTGCCTTAAAGTTTGCGGTATCGCTCAGGGCTCGGCTCTCTTCAGAGGTCAGAGGGCAGGTTTGATGTCTGGACTGTGACTGGTTCAGTAAAACAGCTTGATCCTTTTGTTTTTTTTACTCTTGATGATGGGTTTATGACGGAGTCCTGATCTGTCCTTCTGGCCTTTGTGGACTTGGCGTGAGCTGTGTGTTTTTTGTCTACGATTTAGGTTTTGTAGATTTGTATCCAGATCGAGTTATTAGCCTCTGTTTTCCTGAGCGTCTCCTCAGTTTTTCTCCACATGTTCTGTCTAATCCTGGTATCTTGCGATCCATTCCCTGTGTTTCCATGTGTCTCCACCACCTCCATTCTGGACCCTTAGTTACCTCTGGCTTCCTGCATCAGTTCAACTCTGTCTACCTGTGCTTTCTCACCAGCTCTTCATCCCACTAATCTACTCTTTGCTTGTTGGATGCTTCTCAGTTATTTCATTCTTGAATGCAGAACTCCTGATAGTTTGAAAATGGTCTCATAACTCACCCAGGATTGAGTGTATATCTCTAACACCATGGCTGATGTCTTTCCTCCTTTTCCTCCTTGGCAACATGATGTGTCTCATTTTAAGATCTGATGAAATCATTCTGTTTTCGTTAAGTGTCTTTAAAATCCTTTGAATAGTTACACAATTGAATTTTTTACATTTTATGTAACACTGAAGCAATGAGCATGTTTTCAAAAAGGTTTCAACAGGATATAAAGATGCAGAGGCACAGCATCTGTAGCATCAATAGTGTGCTTATGTATCCTTCTATTTTATGGCTGCTATCTTGATTAATCCAAAATATTTACTCCTCATTCTTTTGAGGATTTCTGGCATCAAAGCTTTGGCCGGTGATCTTTAGTCATTCCATTATCCCACCGAAACCCTCTTACATTGGTGCAATGACTTCAAAATGGATGATCTGTTACATCACTTTTGACAAGAAGTGTCCCTTTAAGAGTGGCATTTCCATCAGGAATTGTTCAGCCAGACACACCCGCACAAAGTGGCTGAAACTTAAAAGATATTTTCTCGCTCCAGAACAAGTCGAACTTGCTTTCCGTGCACCTGTTCATACAGTGTCTCCAGCTCCCTCACGACTTGGGTAACAGACAATGAGCGGACTGTAAAGCTCGGCTAATCTCCTGCAGCTGAATGCACATAATGGCCGGCGTCCCTCTGAATGCGACGGGACCGAGCAGGAGGATGATGAGAGGCCTGTGTAAATACCCACAGGGGTGGCTCCCCTTTGATATCTCACCGTAATTATCTGTCACGGGCATGAGGGTTCAGATCAAAAAGCACGATGGATGAAAAGTAGCCATAAACAGAGGTGAACATTAGAGGCCCTGCTTGTATGGACGGATTGTGCGTCTCCCTCTTCCTATTCATGCATTCACTACAAATGTCTCTGTTCTGAGCCCAACAAAAAGCCCCTTACAGAGTTTCCACAGGTCCTTGCGGCAGAAGATAAAGAGATCGGTTGATACTCATGAGTGTCGTCCCCAAATCTCTCCATTCAGCTGTCATTTTCTCAAGGTCAGCCTCTATGGCAACAAATCACACTGTCATCCACCACCGCCATCCCAGGGACGCCCACCCACACCTGGAGGCACGCTCACAGATGTGGGGACGTCACCGACGCTTTTTATCCAACCTTTTCTTTCTCGTTTCTTAATCGCTGGCATCTTTAAGTGAATTGTGTCTGTCAGTGGGTAACAGGGAGGAGTCGACAGAAGGGAAGCAACGCCAGTGACTCATGCCTGCGTGAAGAGACCAATGGGCTGCACGGAGCCTGAGATATAAATAACGAATACAAATATTCTTGGGGGAGAAATGTTCACTTGCGCACCGCTGGATGAGGATTTTTCCTTGTAGTGCGCTCTGCTGCTCCTCTGCCTGGACTGTTTCTTGTAGCACCCTTGGGTGGGCAATTTGCAGAATTTGAGAGTTTTTTTTCCTGCAGCCGACAACCTGTGAGCCGGTAAGACTGGTTCTCCTTCCATTCATTCATTCATTCATTTCGGCGGCACATAGCTATCGATTGGCCTCTCATTTCGCGTGCGTAATGGCTTAACTGGCAGACGCTATACGTTACGTTTTCATAGAAAATATTGTCATTAGAAGAAAATAATTGTGATTTTTTTTAAATAGTTATTTCTGGATGAATGACAAGGTGAATTCATACCATTTATATCGTGATTACTTGTTAGGTAATATACTGAATAGCAATAGGTGAAAGTTTTTTTTCTAAATATCAAAAAAATGGCCTCGTGTAGACATGTATTTAATCTTTAGAAATAGAAACGGTTGATATATATGTAGAAATGTCAACTGGTTCCAGAGCTGGGAATGATCACAAATCAAATATCTTGTAGGTCGTGTGATGCCTCAAAGTGATTTGGAATAAAAACGGGTAATTTGGTCCTTTTTTGTAAAAAAAACAAAAAACAAAACAAAACAATTAATTTGAACAAATCTGAATATCAAGCAGTTCACCTTAATGCATGCCCCCATTTTTTGCAGATAATTATGTCACATTCACTGGCACCGATGGAATTTTATGACTAAATGGCAGATTTTTTTTCCGAATCAATGTTTTTACTTGGATTTGACATTATCTCCGAAATCAGGGATTGGGAGAAGCTTTGCGTCGTGCGCAGTCCGGTGGGTCTTTTGCCCACGCGCCCGTCCTCCGGGAACGAGTCCCTCCTGTGCCACGCGCGCAGACTAACACCCAAACTGAATGCCGTTACTCAAAATGCGCGTTTTTGTTTTTGCTGTCTGGGTCGGAAAGCGCGTGCGTGCAGCCTGTCATAACGCTAGACCTTTTTTTTTTTTTTTTTGCTGTTGTTGTTCTTTGCAGGTGAATCACTCCCCGGCTGGAGATTAAAAACAAAAAACAGAAGAAGCCATGGCCGCGTCTGAACCCAGAGCCACCGGGACCGAGCAGGACCCGAACGCGGCTGATTTCAGACCTCCGTCCTCAAGTAGGTCCTCACTCTTCTCCTGTGAAGCTGCTGTCGCCTCACGAGGAATGCGCATCCAGAACACACCTCCCCTTTTTCTGGCTATTAATGCCTTGCTAAAAGACACTTCTGCAGTTTGATCTACTGCC
Organism: Menidia menidia; assembly: GCA_907169785.1. Classification (NCBI taxonomy): domain Eukaryota; kingdom Metazoa; phylum Chordata; class Actinopteri; order Atheriniformes; family Atherinopsidae; genus Menidia; species Menidia menidia. The sequence goes on along the minus strand of CAJRST010007779.1, from coordinate 15,244,696 downwards.
AGCACAAAGGGTTTAAACCCAGTTCAGCCCCTCTTTCAGCCTCCGCCGTCCTCTCTCTGTCTCTGTCTCTCTCTCTCTCTTTCTCGCTCCCTCTCTCTCTCCCTCCGCGTGTCTGTGCCCTCCCTCCGTGTCTGATGGCAGCAGTCTAGCCGGGCCATTTGCTGTGTGGGCTCCGTCGTTAATCATTCCGGTTAAAAACAGAGCCATCACAGCTGCCCGCCGCTGTCTGGGGGCTGAGCGGCGCGCGCTGCGCAGCCGGCCCGGCTCCAAAAGGCTCAATGTTAGGGAATCAGAGACAAAACGGGCCCGTGGGCTGGTTCATGCCCCCAAAACCCCCTTTATTACAATTATTTCAATGACTATTTCCCAAGAAAAATGTCAAAAAAAAAATATTTTATTCTTTCACACACGGGGGTGAGATCTGTTGGAATATTCGAAAATATCCCCCCTGCAAATAAAAACAATAAAAAAAAGCAATTATCAATATTTATTCGGGTAAATTACTATTCCTTAGTTTACGCATTTGGGTTCGCGTTAAAGCTTTCCTCGAAAGAAGATTTTTTCCCCCATCCTTTTAATCTTAATAGCCAACAAACTAAATGAACCTGCGGGATAATCACCCGTTGAGGCCTTTGTCGCGTGGACATTTCTCCAAATCGCCTCCATTAGAACACACTTGAGCAGCCACCTGCAACGCAACGCCGGATAATAATATAAATGCGTTTTTTCCCACCCGAGTATCTAAAAAAAAAAAGGCCCCTCGGGGGGTAATGAGCAAAGATATGTTTTCTGTTTTTATCGAAAGAAATGTCCGAGTGTGTTTTATTCGTGCCTTTTATGAGTCTTTAAAAAAAAAGAATGTATTTTAAAGTTGAATTTGCACCATGAAAATATCCATTTAAAGGAAGATGTTTGTTTTGTGTGACTTGCCCGTGCTGCTGTCGCCATTATCTCCGCCACGCTCCATCTCACGCCTGCAGGCTTGTTGTGTCCGTGCGTGTTCATGCGTGTGCGTTCGAATGTCTTTCTGTGCTGGCCTCAGGACTTCGAGCTGCCTGCCCCCCCCCCCCCCCTAACAGAGTCTGCCTCAGTAGATTGAAATGGCTGTTGTTGTTTTTGTTTGTTTGTTGAAGTTTTCCATCACCTGCCTCACGCCGCCTCGCCTCTCGACTCTTCCGCCGCGCGCACTGTCCTCGTGGCGCCCCATCTTCTGCTGTTTCATGTCTATACGCGCGCGTGTGCGTGTGGATGTGAGAGAGAGCGAGACGTGCGCCCCATAATGCGCTTCTGCTTCCAGACCACATGCATTTGCAGCACGATGCAGCCACACAGCCCTGCCGTGTTTCACTCAATTAATCCCTGCCCTCCTCCGCGAGCTCATTTCACGGGTGTTAACTCCACTCCGCCCCTTGGCTATGGGTGTGGATGTGGCTCGCGGGGGCCACAGTCGGCCCCCTATTGACTGAGCTCCAATCGGTAATGTGGCCAGACTCATCTCCCAATAATCAGAGGTATAGAGCGATAGTAAAATGGATGAATTATTGTAAAGGGAGTTGAAAAAAAAAAGAAAAACCAAAAAGAAAAAAGAAAAAAAACACGGAGAGCTTCACCTGCATGCCGCGTCACGCCTCCACGCTGTGTGCTCCATCCCCCCGCCTGTCCACGGCTCTGCGCGGCCCCGAAAACGCACGAACTCAACCGTCCGTTCTGTTTTTAGCCAACGAATACGCGTGGATGCACGGATGCACGCGGAAACTGGGGATGAAGATTTGCGGTAAGTTCCTGTGCTTGTTTTGGGAGGTATAGGTTCATCCCACGTCCACGCTGGCATCGTTCAGCTCGTTTTTCCTTTCGCGTCGTGGGGCATTTTTCTGGCCTTCTGGACAGTGATGTGGATGTGGATGCGGAGGCCCCATCCTCTGCTGTCACAAAGCCTTTCCATCTTCTAAAGGTCAGCGGACAGCAGACCGTGGAGCATCGGATCAGCCCCCCAGTGAGCCCCCTGACGCCCCCACGTCGTTTCCAATTTACGATCCAAGATTTAAAAAAAAAAATCAAAAATCAGAAACGAAAAAAAATATTTAAACAAACGGATGAATGGATTTATTCTAAATCTAAAGCATCTCTCGGATGCTCACTGCCCGTTGGCAGCTCCTGGGTTTGCAGGTGGACAGACACAAATCAGTTAAAGGCCCGCAGACATATTGCGGGTTTTTGGAGATTGATCCGCTGATTCTGATCCGGTAAAATACATTTTAATGGTGGAAAAAGGCTCCGGTGGTTGGAGAATCTGAAGCATGGATTAGGAATATGTCTGTGCGAAATACAGGACGAATTATTTCCCAGCTATTCGACTGACACGAGGCTTCTGACATGCACGTTCTGCAGAAGATTAAACCTATCTGCGGGTCTGGAAGGCCAGACTGGGCCATTCCGGGCCATTCTGGGTCATATTGGGTCATAGTGACCCGTTCCGGGCTTCTGGTTGTCCTTCGTTGAACCTCCCGTGTGGGGTGGACACTTTGCGGCTGCGTGTGGCCCTGAACGCCTCGGGCTCTCCGCTGAGGCGTTCAGGGCCTGTCGGGACCCGGTGTTCCCCGATAGGGGTGTGGCTGTGACGTCACCGCAGCCTCCCCCTTCCGCACAGAGGGAGGATTTTACGAGTACATTTGGCCTATTTAAGTCTTGTCTCCTTATAATGAGAGCATTTTGGAAGAAAGCTTTCACTCTTAACTGACTACACGGACAACAGACTTAAAAAAAAAAAACTCTCTTTTTTCCAGCGAACTTAATTATCGTTATTTTTCATCTTTTTTTTTTTAGATTTAAAAATATATATTTCTAAGCGGAATGGATGTGTTTGGGGGTAACTCCTTCTCCTCGCCGTGTAACTCTGTAGGATTCCTGCAGAAGAACAACAGCCTGGATGAGAAAGGGCGTCTCGCGGGCCAGAAGAACCTGCTCTCGTGCGACAACAGCGACAGGGACACGCGCTTCCGCCACACCGAGACCGACTTCTCCAACCTGTTCGCCAGAGGTGAGACCTGGTCCCGGTCAGACCTGGCCCGGGTCAGACCGGGCCGGACCTGCCGGTCAGCCAGCTGGTGGCCGAACCGAAATCACTCCAACCTTCCCGTAATTTCACAAAAGAGAAAAAATACCAATGGGCACAATATGTCAAATAAAATTAAAGGCAAAAATAAGGACCACTATTTTCACGCTTTCCTAATTAAGGCGTCAATTGGTAAAATTCTACTATTTTTAGTAGAAACACATTAGTTATCAGAGTAAATACGCTTTAAAATGCTTTGAAAAATTAAATAAAAAAAATAGAGATAGATAGATAGATAGATAGATAGATAGATAGATAGATAGATAGATAGATAGATAGATAGATAGATAGATAGATTATTTCATAAGAAATTCAAAGAGGTTAACTGAAAAATATCTTAATCACAAAATCAGAGGTAAATTACACCAACTGCCATTCTCAGTTCAGTAAGTTTACTTTTAAGTTTGTTTTTTTCAACTATACCTTCCACCTTGATTCTCAGACCTGCTGCCGGCCAAAAATGGAGAGGAGCCCACCATCCAGTTTCTGCTGGAGGTGGTCGACATCCTCACAAACTACGTGAAGAAAACCTTCGACCGCTCCACCAAGGTGCTGGACTTCCACCACCCCCACCAGCTCCTGGAGGGCATGGAGGGCTTCAACCTGGAGCTGTCCGACCAGCCCGAGTCCCTGGAGCAGATCCTGGTGGACTGCAGGGACACGCTCAAATACGGCGTCCGGACAGGTAAAAAACGACATCCTCAACATGCCAAAGCGTGTTTCCAGATGAGTAAGGACTATTATATTTCAAGGGGTGACATTAAAAAGAAAAACTCTCGGGCATATATTACCTTAATTACCTCTGACAAGAACAAACCTGACCCAGGCAATTATGCCACTATAAAGTCAACATCTTTATCTATTCTATGTCTATTATTGTCTATTAGGCCTCTCCTAAAGGGTGAATCCATCAAACCTCCATCTGTTTAGTGCGGCGTGGTGATGTCGACGCAACATTACCAGATAAAAAGACCATTTCCCCAGCGTGTGGGCCGCAGCCCGTTAAAGATGACCGCCTTTTTTACGCCCCCCCCCGTCGGCAATTTAGTCGACATCCTTCCTTCCTTCCTTTTCTTCCCCCCCCCCCCCGCCTTTTAAAACAAATGTCGCCTGAGGGGGATCTGAGCACGGGCTGTTTCAAGCTGTTAGAAAACCCCGACGCTCAAACTGTCCCCTGGGTGCTCCTGATCACTCAGCTGCTTCCCACCCCCGGGCAATTTCTTCCCCTCTCCGTTTGAAAACATTTCGGGGTCGAGTTAGATTTCCCCGGCTGGAGGAGCTGTCCACGGTGCTGAAAACGAAAGGGGCCCTTTGTTTCATCTGGCTATTAGCAACTGGTACTTTGTTCAATAGAACCTTACTGATTTATTTTGTAGTCATAGTGGTTATATTTCCTATGTGCATGAGACATCAGTTTATGGTGGGAGGCCTACTGTATAATGCCTCATCCACACGTTACGTATATCCATGGCTGCACGCTGGCTCCGGGCTCACCGTGGCTGTGTGTGCAGGCACCTTACCGTCTAAATGGCTGTCACATAGCTGTTGCCGCGGTAATTATGGCACGGCCAGCCTGCTGTGTCAGATCCCTCAGGTATCACGACTGGTGGAGGAAAAGAAGGGTGAAATGCGCTCTGAAATTGAGTTTTTGTCTGGATTTCGAACATCTGAACCTGCAGGTTGTTAGGGTCAACAACACTTAGAATAAACACAGGAGGCTCACGCTGTACTTTACAAAGGGGACAGTACTCTCAGACATTAGCTGTGTAGCATGAGTTGTCTCCAAAGAGTGCTTCCTCTCATGCAATGTTTATTGACACGCAATAGGCCACACAAGCAAAACGGGAAGCAAAACAGGAAGTAAAACAGGAACCCACATCGGTTTTCGAAAGAGTACATGTGAGCGGTTGCACGATAAGATAATAATGTTTTCATAACTCTTTGTATGTACTAAATGATAAGAGAGTATAAATTATAAATCAATCACGGGTCACATTTATTTTCCTGGGAATTATGATGGTTGTGTAATTTGTTTTTGTTTAAAAAAGTTCCCCTTTTTATTTAATTTTTTCATTTAGAAGGAAAAGTGGCTTATGTCTATGAAACACAATACTTTCTATTAAAAAAATCTACCTCTCCATTTTTTTAAAATTTGTTTTTGTGTGTTTTTTTTGTGTAGGCCACCCACGCTTTTTCAACCAGCTGTCTTCTGGACTGGACATCATCGGTCTGGCTGGAGAGTGGCTCACCTCCACTGCAAACACCAACATGTGAGTGACACAGTTTTCTGGAACGGGAAACGGCTCTCGGCCTGAGGGGACCGCTGAGACGTCCAGTTTCTCGGCCATTAGAAAAAAAAACGCCTCCGGACGAGATAATATTTTGGCATCGCGTGTCTCCTGTTTCCCTGAGCTCGCTCCGTCTCTGGCAGAGGCCGGTTATATAAAGTGCCTGGTTTGCCTGTAGGGGCTGTGTATTGACAGATGCCGGGCCTCCGTTTGTACTGTACTGTAAATCGGAGCCCCCCCAGCGGTGGTTAGATTGCATATTGATCTCAGGTCACACTTACATGGTGGCCCAGTCTGATAGAGGGCATGAACCACATCTGCTTCACACACCGGGAACAAAGAACGTGCATACACACCGGCTCCGTGTGTGTGCATGCTGTAAATAAGCTGCTACAATCACCGAAATAGAGTCCCAAACATCTGAGCCACAGCGGCAGGCTGAAAAAATACACGTGCACACGCCTTTGTTGGATATAGGATTGATCTGTTTTTTTAATTAGTAACAATTTCAAACCTGTGAAAAAAATCTGCTAGCTGCTCTTGATGTACCATTTTTTTCATACAATAATACATACCAATTTCATACCAATAATATGCAGCTATTTATGATGTAATTTAATATAAATTTTTGCATTTACTTGACAGGTGTATGAAATGCCTTTATCATAGAACAGAAAATGGATAAAGATGTAGAAAGGCAGACAAACAGCCTAAAGCGAAAGGTGAACCAGTTCACTTTGACGTAAAATAAAAACATCAAACTTGAATTGGGAAAAACGGCAGAAATCAAAGTTTCAGAGAAAAGTTAGCTGTGTTGACGTGTGCTAGTGAATAGGAAAGGTTAAAAAAAACAAAAAAAAAACTGAGACCCTTACTTTGTCCTGTTTCTTAAACATTAGCTCAGGAAACCACACCCTCTCGGGGGGGGGGGGGGGGACTTTCCCATCTCATCCCCGGAGACGGGGGCCATTGACTTCCCACACTCCGGGCGTAATGACACTCACACACCAGCTCTGGATGTCCCAGATACCGCGGCAAAGGTTTCCAGCCCATTGACTGCCGCCTCATTGTGAGCTGGTCTCAGCAGATAGGCCAGCTGGGCCCCCACACTGACACACAACGTCCCCGGGGCTGCGCAGAAAAAGCCGGAAAATGCCCACCCCCCCCCCCTGCCGAGAGCTCGTTCCGGCTCCATTGTCCCCCCCCCGGGGACGGCCTGACTGACTCAGGAGTCTTTTGAGGGGCTGAAAGCAGAGCGTGGTTTGGGGTCAGAGGGGTTAGTCATATAAGAGACACACTCACACACACAGACACAGGGCGCACAAAAACACACACACACACACTCACACACACACCGAGTGCCCTTGATGATGATAATAAGGGCATTTAGGGGCCGTCTCTGGAGACAGGCAGGTGACTGAGGGGTAATTTTCACCCTGAAAAGACCAAAGATTGGCTCTGATTGTGATAATGATCACCATTATTGTCATTACAGCGTAAAAATGACTCGGAGAAAAAGGAGAATTTTAAATAGGCTGGTTTTGTCCCCTTTTTTTTTAATCCTGTGGCTGGGATCTGTTTTATAAGGGAAAAGAGAGAGGGAGATGACTATCATTAGATATATTCATCTGTCCGGTGTAATACACAATTCCAGGTAATTTAGAGAGCATCAGGCCTGTAAAACCGAGATATTTTTTTTAGGTCTTTTGTATATCACAGTCAAATCCCAGAAGTCATAATTAGCATTATTGAAAGAGGCAAAGCCAATGTTTTAAATTACATCAGCACACAGTAGCCATCACAATGACTGATTTTATACCTATATAGGGAAATGTTATTTTTGCCATCCATCTTTTAAATTTGTGACTTTTTTTTGTTTCTCTTTTTCTTACCATCAGAATCAGAATCAGAATCAGAATCAGAATCAGAATCAGAATCAGAATCAGAATCAGAAATACTTTAATAATCCCAGAAGGAAATTATTTTGTTAATGGCTCCATAAATAAAACAGTGGCATATACATATATACATGTCTGTACATATATATATATACAAAATTCCTCATTTAATATAGATAGATATATACATAAAAACTATATGTATATACATAGGTCAAAATAAGTGGTGGATAATGTCAGTGATTTAGTTTGACTCTCAGAGGGAGGCGTTGTACAGAATGTTTTTGTTGCTTTTTTTCCTTCGTCTGCACGCACTGCATTGGAACCATCCATTCCTCTCCCTTTGTTACCCTCTGTCACAGCTTTCTTTTTCTTCAGCATATTGTTTCTCTGCACACACTCCCCCCCCTCCTCCTCTTCGGAGCTTTCATTTACCTCCCTTTCTGTCCCAAAAAACAAAGCGTGCCGGTCCCTGTTTAGATATTTAACTCTGAGGGAAACGCAGGACCCAAAGAGAGCAGGAGAATGGTGCTCCGGTGGTGGAAGCGTGTTGTGTAACTGGCCTCATTTTAGTCAAAGTAAACAAGGATTCAGTCCTGAGGGTGGATAGGAGATGGGCCGTCGGTTAACAAAGAGAGCAAAAGCTCAGGCTTCATTATAGCCGTCTCCCCGTGGCGTGTTTGTGTTTAACCTACTTTAGGCTCTCCACAAGTTTAGCCCTTTTATGTTCTGTCATTTTATATTTCGCTAACTGACACAGAGATACACGCATCGAGCCTTCCAACTAATAGGAGGATGTTGTTTTTTTAATTTAATCTTCTCTCCCTCAGTCTTTTAACGAGATAACGTCATGCGCTGATCCAGACCCTTCCACATTTCAAGTATTTAGGAGCCAACAGAGGCCTTTATCTCTATTAAACCTCCCCTCTGATTTTTTTCTTCCACACACACACGTCCTGTAAGGCCCCATTCAGAGTCGCTGCTGAGACTGGCAGGAATGACAGATAGCCATCAGGGCTTTGTGTGCTTTAATTAAACTACTCAGTGATTTTAGAAAAGCGTTTGAATGCCAATGTTTGCCGGGTGACTCCTATCAGGCTCTTTTTTAATTAGCCCAGGCAGCAGCGGCTCCACTTTGTGCACAGCGGATGGAGTTCTAGAAAAGCTAATAATCAAAAAATAAATGAAAAAAACAAACAAACCCTGAGTGTGTGTTGCTGTCCGTGCATTCGGGCTGTCCGATAGGCTGATTGAAAGTTTTTGTCTGCCTCTATTTGTGTTGACTTGACTGGCAGGTTCACTTATGAGATCGCTCCCGTGTTCGTGTTGATGGAGCAGCTGACTCTGAAGAAGATGATAGAGATGATTGGCTGGCAGGCCGGAGAGGGAGACGGCATCTTCTCACCGGGTCAGTACGTGGAAAATCACAGAATGGATTCAGGCCCAGTGCACGTCTTCTTTTTTTTTCCCTTTCATTTGGATTTCCATATGCTATTTTCTGATCGTCGTGGTGAAATATGTGTGTCTTTCTGCTCTATAGGGGGCGCTATCTCCAACATGTACAGCGTGATGATCGCCCGCTACAAGTATTTCCCCGAAGTCAAGACCAAGGGCATGTCTGCAGCTCCCCGTCTGATCCTTTTCACATCTGAACACGTAAATTCCGATAAAAACACACACACACACCCATTTCAAGATATACTAGTGAAGTAACGGCCATGTTCTACTAGCTATTTATTGATTTAAAGTCTGTTGAGAAACTATAAATTTATTCAAACTAGTGCAAATGTCCTTTTCAGTGACTCCTCTATTCAACACATCTACTTTTGGTTTATTAGATCCTCACACTTGACAGCTTTCGCAGCCATCAGGGCAAAACTCAGTTAGCAACAAGCTCCCCAAAATGCTCAAACGTTTGTGGAACGCCTGTCTTCCACAGAGCCATTACTCCTTCAAAAAGGCCGGGGCCGCTCTGGGCTTCGGGACCGACAACGTGATCCTGCTCAGCACGGATGAAAGGTTCGATCACGGCGGAAAAAAACCTGTGAGACGCTAAAAAAAACAAAAAAACAACACACCGATGACATTTCTGCCTGTTTTCAGAGGCCGAGTCATCCCCGCCGACCTGGAGGCCAAAGTCCTCGACGCCAAACAGAAGGTGGGCGTTTTCTTTCTGGACGTTTCTGTGCGGACTCAGCGTTCCTCTCTTTAACCAACGTGTGTGTGTGTGTGTGTGTGTGTGTGTGTTCAGGGTTACGTGCCGCTGATGGTCAACGCCACGGCCGGATCCACCGTCTACGGCGCCTTCGACCCCATCGGCGAGATCGCCGACATCTGTGAGAAGTACAACCTGTGGCTCCACGTGGACGTGAGTGGCCGGCGCCCCCCCCACCCCAACAAACACACACACACACAGGGCCGCTCTGATGGTCACTCCCCTCTCTCCTCAGGGCGCCTGGGGCGGCGGACTCCTGATGTCCAGGAAGCACCGCCATAAGCTCAGCGGCATCGAGAGGTGAGCGTGTGACCCCCCCGTCTGAGGAGGGAAGAGGAAAGAAAGAAAGAAAATCAGCCAATCGGTCAATCCGCATGTGTGTGTGTGTGTGTTTGCAGGGCCAACTCAGTCACGTGGAACCCTCACAAGATGATGGGCGTCCCTCTGCAGTGTTCGGCTATCCTGGTCAGAGAGAAGGTGCAGCAGAGTTATTTTCTGGATTCCCCCCCCCCCCATTATCACCATAACTTTAACTCAAATTTACCCCGTTCAGTGGTCAGGGAAATGTTGCAGTGAGAGTAAGCTGTGATTTCTGCCTGTGTGTGTGTGTCTGCCTGTGTGTGTGTGTGTCTGTCTATCTGCCTGTCTGTATGTCTGTCTGTATGTCTGTCTGTCTGTGTGTGTGTGTGTGTGTGTGTGTGTGTGTGTGTGTCTCTCTGTCTGTCTGTTTGTGTGTTTGTGTGTGTGTGTGTATCTATCTGTGTGTGTGTGTGTGTCTGTTTGTCTGTCTTTCTGTCTGTCTGTCTGTGTGTGTGTGTGCGTGTGTCTGTGTGTGTCTGTCTCTGTCTGTCTCTCTGTCTGTCTGTTTGTGTTCGTGTGCGTGTGTGTGTGTGTGTGTGTGTGTGTGTAGGGGATCCTGGCCGGCTGTAACTCCATGTGTGCGGGGTACCTGTTCCAACCGGACAAGCAGTACGACGTCACCTACGACACGGGCGACAAGGCCATCCAGTGCGGCCGGCACGTTGACATTTTTAAGTTCTGGCTCATGTGGAAAGCCAAGGTGAGACCGGGTCCTCGTACGGGCTGGTTTTTTTTTTCTTCTGTCATCGCACTAGTCTGACTGGCTGCTTTTTTTCCTGCAGGGCACCATCGGCTTTGAGCAGCACATTGACAAGTGCTTGGACCTCTCTCAGTATCTGTACAACAAGATCAAGAACAGGGAGGGCTATGAGATGGTGTTCGACGGAGTGGTGAGCGTTCCCAAAAGTTTCCGTCCTAAGTCACAGAGGCCGATTGAATATTCTACCTAATGGAAACCATCTTTAAAGGACTAATTAAGGAAAAACAAAAACCCTCTGAACCTTAAACTCTGTGCCTCTGACTCCCTTTGAGGGACAAAGGCGCCCAGAGGCTGTTTCACGTCAATCTGCACCACAGTGATTTATGTTTTAACATTTTTAAACGCTTTTAAAAACAAGTTTGTGGCCTCTTGAAAACACGTTGCTGCACAAAGCTACACACATTTCCGAGATGCGTTGTACTGACAATCGCAAGCATCCAAAGAGGAACATTCTCCTAAATCTCTCACGTTCCTTGAGCAAATACAAAACGAAAAAGAGACTGTTTTTGTAAAAATCACCTGAAAAGGCTAATCTGTGTCTGCTTTACACCTGCAGCCTCAGCACACCAACGTGTGCTTCTGGTACATTCCTCCCAGCTTGAGAGGAATGCCCCACGGCGATGAGAGGCGGGAAAAACTCCACAGGGTAGGATTTGAAATTTTCCGGCAAAACTGATCACTTTAAAAAAATAGTTTTTTTGAGTTTTCATCAGTGCTCGTCTCTGAGTTGTTGTTTTCATTCCGACAGGTTGCTCCAAAGATCAAAGCCATGATGATGGAGTCGGGGACCACCATGGTGGGCTACCAGCCCCAGGGCAATAAAGTCAACTTCTTCCGCATGGTCGTGTCCAACTCGGCGGCCACCCAGTCCGACATCGACTTCCTCATCGATGAGATCGAGAGGCTGGGTCACGACCTGTAGGCCCCCCACGCCAGACCCAACAAACAAAGTCCCGTAATCTCCCGAATTTTACTGGCAAATAACACAGAGGGGAAACATTCACAGTGCCGCAGGCTGAGAAAATGGCGGGACGGTCGATATCTGATATTCAATCCCTGTCGGCCTCTGAAAGCCTTTGCCTGAAACATTCTGAGTGTTTCTCTAGAGTGACCTTCTGTAGACAAAATATATAAACCCTGTCTGAAAACTCCAGGAAGAACAAACGTACTCTAAAGTATGTGCGTGCTGTTAAATGGCTCCATGCGTGTGCGTCAGTCTCTGTGTGTGTGTGTGTGCAATCTAGTAGCTCGTCCGATGACGTGTTTGTCTTTTAATGTTTCTGTGTGCCAGAGTGAGCGAGTGTGAAAGTGCTGAGTCGGGGTAATGGGAAATGCCACCGAACGGCGCGAAACATTCAAAGCATCGGGACGATCTGCTTTATCATACATTTGCTACTCATGACGGAATCACTGGTGCTTTTTAGGTGTACATACAGCCAGTTTGGATAGCAGGGGGTGTTGCCCTGAGAGGTTTTCGTGTCCTCTGCCCACAGAGCCACAGTTTGCAATAATTTTCCTCCCAGAAGATTCTTTGTAAGCCTGTCGTTGATGATGTGCCCCGATACCCCGAGCCTGCGACCAACCTTTGACCTTTGAAACGCTGGTTCGTTGTCTGCTCCGTGCAATCATGCAATGCCCATACCTTAGTATAAGATTGATAGAATATTGATATTTCAGTAGATATGAATAAAATATTTATTGCATTTCCAAATTCAGGTATTTTACTGTAAATGTATCTATGCGTGTATTACATGGTAATACATTTGTAAATGTAATCATAAGAACGTTTATTTATTGTGATTTTGTCTGCCAAAGAAAGAGTCGGGAACAGAGCAATCCATTGTCTTTTGTGTAAAACCTCTTATAGATTATAGGTGTTTGTAAAATGTTGCTATTGAACTTGGAACGCGATGCAATTTCTACGGTTTGTTTATTTCTGTGATTGTGAGTCTTTTTGACCGAATGTTTGAAGATGATTGATTGGCCTTCTGGTGAGCTTAAGAATGAATCTGTATAATCTTCTGGCTGATGCCGGACTTTTGTTTTAGCAAGAAGCACAAGGATGTGAGAATGTACTCTCCTTTGGGGACTGGGAAGAAAGTAACTTAATCTGTGTGAATCCTAACTGTAATATAGTATATTAATTGTAATACATATTACTCGTATTCTCAGTGTTACGGGGACCTGGTGGAATATCTTGTAGAAAGGTTCCTGTTTGTGTCTTTGCACAGTGTTCACCTTTCTTTCTTCCACTGTAAATGGATGTGTATTTAGATATATTTATGGTAAATAGGGACCATATGTGAATGGCACACCTACATAAAAATCATATTAAAGGTAATCTATATATTATGTGTGACCAGTCTGGGTTTTGATGAGGCTGCTTCAAAGTAGCTGCTTTCTGTAGGCACTTTAAGAGAAATATAACATTGTGGGGGGAAAAAAATAAATAAAGTATATTAAAGGAAAAGCTTTGTCTGAATTTTTTAAACAATCACCTACACTGTTACAGTAACGCACTGCTTTGGCTGCTCAAGAATACCATTTGAAAATTAATATTACTTAACACACCCATGTGCTATACATTACTATATGTTCCATATATACTGTATATGTAACATGGCTTTTGCTAGTCCTCTTTCGGTAATCATAAGAAAAGAGTCAGAATTCAGATGTTCTTTATTATTTCTTTAAACCTAACCTGCTCTTCTTTATTTTTTTCTTCTTATCCTTTTACCTTTGTGTTATTTGACCTATGTAGACCTCAAATTAGAAGAATTTAGTCCTAAATATGATATCTGCTGGAGAAGCAAAAGCCCTGGCAGTTTTGGAATAACATTTAATTGGTAAGACGTTTAAATACCAGAGAAGAAGAGTGCGTCTCAGCCTCCACGGTGATTTTGTTCGTTTGGATGCGTCACCACCGCCACCTGGTGGTCACTTTGTGCCATCACAATTCTCTGGAAATACGGATTCTGAATGGGAAAAAAAGAACAAGTTGCTTTAAACTTGTTGCAAGAGGATTAATTTAACCTGGGACATTTTCTAGGACATTCACAGCTGGGAGGATTGACAACTGTATTGCATATTTTACCACTTTTGAACAATCTTTCTCTCTTTGTTTGGACTCCAAATTAGTTTGGGAGTGACCTTCTAACCTTTCAGTGATTGATGATAAGCAACATTTTATTAGGAATTCTTTATGTTTTCTGTCATTTATTCTTCTGGAATCAGTAACGATTAACATACTCCTTGTCTTAATAAGAGTTTCAGTCATATAAGTAAACTTGTAATAATTTCCTAGTCCCATGTCTGAATGAAGGTTTTTCTTTCACCATCAAAGTTAAGATCTAATGTTAATGACACTAATGTAATAACAAGACTAACTGCACTAGCAGAAAATGAATGTGAATATTTTTAAATAAAAATGTTATAAAGGGAACTATGTCACTTCAGAATAAATTAAATGTAAGTATGAAACATGAACCAAAATTCTAAATCTCGAAACTTACAAGTGGCTGCAAACCACTCATATTACGTTTTATTCGTAAAACCAATGTGTAAGGATACTATAATACAATCCCATGCCTTGTTTTTAAACGATTTGGTCCATTTTCTAATGTTAACTAACCATTGCACACCAACAGGAATTTGAAAGCTTCGAAAGGGCGTTATTTCCTGCCACGTAACGGCGCATGCGCACCGCAAAGCTAGTCATTTGGCGACGTGTACCCGGTGTTTGGAAGTGCACAGGTATCTCACTTCTGCCGGGTAACAGGCTGCCAGAGCACCGCAGAAAGCCTCCAAAAAAAGCCAAGCGATGGGAGGATCACAGAGCGTGGAAATACCGGGGGGAGGCTCAGAGGGCTACCACGTTCTCCGGGTGAGTTTTCACAATGTCCAGCCTCCTGTTAGCTGCTAGCTTAGCTTCCGGTCAGAGGCGGAGGAGTCCCACGGCTCGGTTTGTTTACGACAGGCCGGGGATGAGTCTTGCGGCCTGCGTTTGGGAAAACACAACGCCCTGTCGGGGGTAAAGCCGTGTAGTAAAGCGTTGTGTCAGAGTTTTTGTGCCACGTTTTCAAACGTCTCCTCTGTTTTCCCGTTTGCTGAGGGTGCCTGCCACTTGTCAGCATCTGGGATGCTAAAGCTAGCTGTAGCCTGCTGAGTGACAGCTGCCAAGCTGGGTTTAGTGGCAGACCCACAGTAGGACATCCTGCAGCCTTGAATTCTGGCTTGTTTTCTAATTGTTGCAGTGCAGGTTATCAAACCTGAATTACCACAAAGGTTAGGTTGCCACATCCAGCAACGCTGAAGCTAAACGAGGCAAATGTAGTGTCAATAAACGGACAGCTTCTGTCATTTCTGATGGAGCTTCGACCACAGCTTGGGTTGAAGGGGTTTGCTAGTCAGGCCCGTCCTACTTGAAGGGGTTTTCAGCCCAGAATTAGTGAGGTAATTTTCCTGAAATGATGCCGCATGGCTCCTGTTTGTGTGTCAGCCCAAAGCTGAGGTGACCCCCCCCCCTCTGTCCAGGTCCAGGAGAACTCCCCCGGACACCGGGCGGGATTGGAGCCTTTCTTTGACTTCATCGTCTCCATCAACAACACCAGGCTGGTGAGGAGACGTGGGGGTCCGGACGGAGGGGGGCCGTGAGGGCGTCTCCGCCCGAGCTCAGCCCCCCCCTCTCTCTGCTGTGTGTCGCCCCCCCCCCTTGCAGAACAAGGACAACGACACCTTGAAGGACCTGCTCAAAGCCAGCGTGGAGAAGCCCATCAAGATGCTGGTGTACTCCTCCAAAACGCTGGAGCTGCGCGAGTGCACGGTCACCCCCAGCAACCTGTGGGGGGGCCAGGGCCTGCTGGGCGTCTCCATTCGCTTCTGCAGCTTCGAGGGAGCCAACGAGAACGTGTGGCACGTGCTGGTAGGTGGCCGGTTCTCCCCCCCTCCCTCCAGCCCCCCCCCCCCCCCAACCCTGCCTGCGCCCCCCTCCGTCTGTCTCTGCTCCGCCACAGGAAGTGGAGCCCAACTCCCCGGCGGCCCTGGCCGGCCTGCGCCCGCACACTGACTACATCATCGGAGCGGACACAGTCATGAACGAGGTCGGTGACCCCCTCCCCCCCTTCCTTCTCCCTCTTTTTTTTCCCGCCGCCGTATGTCTCACACTTTCTCTCCGCTGCGTCCAGTCGGAGGATTTGTTCTCTCTGATCGAGAGCCACGAGGGGAAGGGCCTGAAGCTCTACGTGTACAACACGGACACCGACAACTGCAGAGAGGTGGTCATCACGCCCAACGGCGCCTGGGGGGGGGAGGGCAGGTAAACGCAGCCACACGGCCTTTTTTTTTTTTGCTTTTGAGGAGCCTAAATCTTAAGGCCCGAGGGTCCAAAATAATTGCTTCCCGTCCCCCGTGCAGCCTGGGATGCGGGATCGGCTACGGATACCTGCACAGAATTCCCACCCGGCCCTTCGAGGAGGGGAAGAAGATCAGCTTCCCCGGAAGCTCCCCCAGTGAGCCCGTCAGCCCGCTCAAAGACGGCTTCACCGAGGTCCAGCTCTCGGCCGTG
>CAJRST010007779.1:15192692-15223500 GCA_907169785.1 Menidia menidia | reverse complement strand
GCCGGGGGGGGGCTCCTGAGACCTTACTGCGGTCCGAAAACAAATCCTGCTCGCCTTTCTTTCTTAATCCCGGTAAATCGTCCCAATCCACTTTCGTCCGTCCAGTCTTTGCCTTTTAAATCATGTTCCTTCTGTGACTCCTTCCACTTCCTGTCTTTACCATCCCACACCCCACCGCACCTCCATTTAGTTGCAATTCCACCCGTGTCTGGGAGCGGCTTCCAAAAAAACTAACAAAAACCAAAATCGAGAGCGTCCGCGTTTGCTATCCTTCGGTTCCGATAATCCTGCCTGGGCGTGGGACCCGGGGGTCCGGTCGGTGTCGGGAGTCAGAAGGTGGGGAGGGAGGAGGTGGAGGACTGCAGGGAGCCGGAGGAGTTGGAGCGCCTCATGTGGGGGAGGAGGTAGGAGTCCGAGCACAGCTGGTGGACGTCGAAGCGGTCCTCCTTGCGGTAGGCCAGGCAGCGCCGGATGAAGGCCTGCGGGACGAGAAGGGGGGGGGGAAATCAGAAACAGGCAGGGACTTCTCACACATACACCGTTCTGACCACCCGTGACTGAGTAAAGTACATCTACCTGCTGATGGTTCCAGCAATTCCCTATTTAGTCATTTTTCTGATCTGGTGTTCTTAAACAATCAGAGACCCGTGAATCTTATCCTGCTAACTCAACGACCCCCGCAGACAGCGATTTTCCCCCTAAAGGAGACCCCACCACCCGTCGGGCCTCAAACAGAGGAGCAACTAGGAAACGTGGCCTTCCGGGGAGCCGGTGCTGCTTTTATGTACCCAGTTAGAGACACCTTTAAACTCCCACCGGCTCCTCTCACTGAGGGCTCGTCCAGTGCCGGGACGATTTAGATTATGACCAGTGCTACTGCCCATTTGCTGCTCGTGGTAGTGGTGTGCAATAGGAAGGCTACGTTTTCCCCAGGCCGGAAACCCGTCCTGTGGAATCCTCTTTCACGGCACCCCCGGAATATTCCCATTAAAACGCATTGTGGTCATCCTACTGGCTCTGTTGGGGGCGGCTGGGGACCCCGGTTACCTTGGCCTCAGTGCTGGCCTGCGGCTTTGCTGGAAACTGGACCTCTGTGGCTTTGAGGATGGTGTTTTCCTGGAGGATGTCCTGCTGGGACTGATTGTGACCGAACGGCTGCGGAAAAAAGAAAGAAAAGGAAACACAGAGTCACCCGGGTCCCTGCCCTGTTGGTTTGGACGCGGGGGGGGGGGGGGGCGAGGTGAGCAGCCCGGCTGCCATACCTTGCGCCCGTAAAGGCATTGGAAAAAGATCACCCCCACGGACCAGACGTCCACCTTGTTGGAGATCTTGGGCGGCTCCTTCCCGACCACGAAGCACTCCGGGGGCAGGTACCTGAGCGGAAGACAGGAGCGGGGATTTCCTGCGCCGCTGCGCGTTTCTAAAGGACCTGAGCGGCGGCGCATGACGGGGCGGCGGGAGGACTCACCAGTAGGTGCCCGCCCCCTGCGAGGTCAGGTCCATCCCGTCCACGCCGTAGTTGTCGTCGTCCATTATCTTGGACAGGCCGAAGTCTGTGATCTTGATCTCTCCGCAGGCGGTGCCGTCCACCAGCAGGATGTTGCCTGGGCCACAGCGGGGAGGGGAGGGGGGGTCAGATTTAGCGACTTCGATTCAGAGCACGGCTGGGAGGCGTTCTGCGGGGACGGGGGTGGGGGGCCCACCTGGTTTGAGGTCGTAGTGGATGATGGGAGGCTTGATCTCGTTGAGGTAGCGCAGCGCGCTGACGATCTGCATGACGATGGAGCGGGCCTCCTTCTCCGACATCAGCTTGTTCTGCTTCAGGTAGAAGTCCAGGTCGTTTCCCTCGCAGAACTCCAAGACCGTGCAGAACCTGGTGAGAGATCACCAGGCGAGTTAGGGTTAAGGTTAAGGGTTAGGGGGGAACAAATCCATCGGAATATCAAGAAACAAGGTCTTTTAGCGGCACGGTGGTGTGGTGGTCAGCACCGTGGGCTCACAGCCAGAGGGTTCTGGGTTCAAGTCCCAGGGGAACCAGGACCTTTCTGGGTGGAGTCTGCATGTTCTCCCTGTGTCTGCGTGGGTTCTCTCCAGGTTTTCCGGCTTCCTCCCACAGTCCAAAAACCTGCATGTTAAGTTGATTGGACATTTCAAATTGCCCTTAGGAGCGACTGCGAGTGTGCGTGGTTGTTGGTCCTTGTGTGTCTCTGTGTGGCCCTGTGATGGACTGGGGACTGTCCAGGGTGGACCCCGCCTCTCCCCATTGGCTACTGGGATAGGTTCCAATCCCCCCGCGACCCCATTAGGGAATAAGCGGTTACGATAATGGATGGATGGTCTTTTTGAAATGGGTGGGTAGAAGTGCTTGGCAGGTCCTTTATTTCCTTTCGTCTGACTTTCTAAACCTAGAGAAGACATCTACTGAGGCACACAGTGCGACCACCCCGAAGCCGGCCCAGAGGTAAACACAGGTCAAACACAGGAAGCCCCCTGCTAGCTCTGGGATGTCCAGCAGAGGCCGCAGCTGGCAGGGGCTGGGAGGGGACTCACGTGTCGGTGTCCAGGGAGAAGTAGTCGTAGAGTTTGACTATTCTGGGATGGTCCAGCTGCTTGTGTATCCGGTACTCTCGGCACGCGTGCCTGGAAAGGAAGAGACGTCATGGCAGGGCGCCATCAGGGGGGCGCCGCGCGGCCTATCCGCCGCTCCGTTTAGACCTGGCCGGCACAAAAGACCTACTTGTGGTAGTTCTCCTTTTTCTCCTCTCTCCAGTTCTTGTTGAGCTGGTGGATTTTAACGGCTGCGTAGCGCTGCTCAAACAGGTCAAAAGCCTACGAGCCAAAGGAAACGCACACATGCTCACTTTGCCTTTAAATGTACGTCACACAAAGAGGATGAGCAGGTAAAATAAGGACGAAAGAAAACCGGCAGGTGGTACCTTATAGACTTCACTGAAGCCGCCCCTGCCCAGCAAGTGCAGCAGCAGGTACCTCTCATTCAGAGTAGGGTGGTCTTTGAAACTGTGAAGAGGACGTTGCACATATTCAACACAGACGAAACGAAATGTGAACATGGATAACTTTGCTTGTGCCGAGTAAAATTAGGGATGGCCCTGAAACTAAAGCTGAAGCAAAAAGACGTTAGGCTCACATGAAGTTACAGCCAGTTGCGGTTAACTTCCTGTAAAGAAAATCTGTTGTAATTGTGTAATTACATGAAGCGGAAGGGTTTTTAATAGCACAGGAGACACTTCAGGTGTGGGGAAAAAAATTATAAAAAGCCACACCATGAAACCCATTGCAACATCTAAATGTTAAAAAAATACCAGCTCCTAGCTGAAAGAATTAAAAGGACAGCGAACGGTGGCTTTTGACAGAGAGGGCCTCTTTATGGGTGCGCTTACGCTGAGCTGTCCTCGTTGTTGATCCTCTTCAGCTCTCGGATGTGGAGGTTCCTCACCCGCTCCAACCGCTCCAGCTCTGCCTGGATCTCCGCCTCCTCCTGGAACCGTCAGACTCCCGGTGAATCCGGTGAAAATTTTACGTCGTGCCTTGACCGGCAGTTTGTCTACTAGTCACTGACCTTTTTCAAGTGGCCGAGGCGCAGCTTGAAGATTTCTTCCTGCTCGTGATACTCAGCGAGGGTCAGTCTGTCGAAAAGTTGTGAATCAAAGTCTAAGTTAAACTAAACTGAGGGCCTGAGGAAGAGGGCTGACAACTACAAATCCAACTAAAAAGGACTGAATGTCATTGGCAGATTAGCACCTTAAGGAGGGCACACCTGCACACGTAAGAAAAGGATTTCCAAACATGAAATCTCGACCACACGTTGCCCCCCTCCCACATTTACTCACAGCTGAGGCAGGGACGGCTTCAGGAAGGGGTCGGAATCGTTGCCGTTGACCACCTTAGTTTTCCGCTGCTTGGGCTCGGAGGTGGAGGCCACGGAGAGGGAGGGGGACGCGGGGTTGGGGGGCTTCCTCTTGGCCAGCAGCTTCCTCTGCCGCTCTATGTCCTCCCTCTGCTGGTTGATGCTCTCCTGCTGCCTGCGAGGCGGAGATCGCATGGAAGGGGGGCCCCCCAAAAAGGTCAGCGTGCAATTTACTGGGTCAGACCCCGAGTTTTTTTTTTTTTTTTTCACGCGTTTGTGTGTGCTGAGGCGTCCTCACTTGATCAGGTTCTGGAATGCATATCCGTCCGTCCACTGCTCGGTGTAGGACGCGCCGTGTCTGACGGTGGTGAAGTGGCCCAGACGGAGGCGATCCTGCATGCTCTTCTCGCGACACGACTGCTTCTCCTGTGTGCTCTGAGGATGAAAGCCAGCAGTCCAGAGAAAGAAGGATGAGAAAGGGGAAGAATGTTACAACATATTCCCGTAACAAGCCCAAACCCGCAACCTCAGAGGGGATAAAAAAGCATCATGAGCTAGAATGAAAAAACAAATACACTGCGTGCCCGATAATTCTGAACTCACAGACATCAAGTTCCACCATGCTGCCAATGAACCTCACTTCAACCCAAGTTGAAGCCCCCACAAGCCTCAAAGCTAAACCCAAAACGTGTGTGCTCACTACTGGAAAGAGATGCCTGCCAATCCTTCATTTTGACTTGCAAAATTGAGAGAGAAAAAAACAGTTATGGCTGCCCATTGTTCCTATATAGTCTGACAAAGACTAACCTGACTATTTAACAAAAACTTGTCATTTATTAAACCATTAAAGGAGAGAACCCATGCTGTGTCTTAGCACACCAGCAAATTTAAAAAGAATTGATTTTAAATCATATTCTGAGCCACTTTGTTACCATCAGACTGATGCAAAAATGTGAGTGCATTTATTGCCACTTTTTTTCTGGTGTCTAAAAAATAACCTGCCCCCCCGCCAATAAACCAAACCAAAGACAAGAAAGTTTCTAAACATTCCAAAGAGCCTGGAGAACTACTGAAGACAAGAAAACTCATGAGAGGACTCAAACTGTGTAGAAGTACAAGAGGTGCCTAAACCAAATGTTGACTTTAGGGCTGTAAAAACCTGTGTGTTTGCGTATGCCTCAACAAATCGGAGCAAATATTTTCAGTTTTTGTTCTAGCAAACGTGTAAAGCAGGAAGTGTCAGGTTGGGATTATCGCTGTCGGATTCTTTCATAATAAATAAACCACTGGGGTGCAAAACAACACCTTCTCTATGAGCAGTTTCTTGCTCATGGTGATGCATTTGTTCAGTCTCTCTTTGTATTTCTCCAGAAGTTTCTGCTGTTCGTCAATCTGCCGCCGCAGGTCACAGTTTGCCTAGTAAAAAAAATAAACAAATCATGTATATACACATTTTGGGTGTATAAATGCAGCGTGGCGACTTGTAGAGCACCTTAAAGCCCTCAAACTCACCCTGAGGAGGTCGTCTATTCGTCCTTCCTTCTTTTCCAGGTCCAGGCTCTTGTTGCTCTCCAGGGCAGCGAGTTTAAGGCCCGTCAGCTCCGTCTGGGATAGCGAGACAGAGGTGTGCTGCTAAATGATGCTCTCATCACTGAGTACAAGTTTTTTCCCCCTATGGGACACCGTACCTGGGCAAATTTGCTTAGGGAGGATTTGAGGTTGTGCTCCCCGAAACACAGACTGGTGGGGGAGGAGCTATTCTGCCGGACCTGCAGACGCAAGTTGCTTATTCAAAGAGAACGCGAACCCTTCTGGAACGTTCAGAGGCTCTTATCCAGTCTGATCCCCGGGCAGAGCGGAGTACTCACGATTAAGCCTGGAGCGGAGTGCGAGCTCTGAGGAGAGCGGCGGGCCGACGGGAGGCCTCTGACCGGACTGGAACCGTTCCCGCCCTGAAACTTTGCAGAAAGGAACGACTTTAGCATCCCAGTCAGACAACGTCTGACGGGCGACGGAGGGCGGGGGCAGCCTTACTCACGTCGAAATAGTCACTGATTTTGGGCCCACGTGTGGAGGTCTTCCCTGCAGGAGGAAAAGGCAACGCGTGAGCTTTAAAGATCTCGCTGCTGGGGACTGATTTCTACCTGAACTGGGACGGTTTACACCCAGCGCACCTTGACTGCTCTCAGAGTAGGTGTCGGCTTTCCTTTTCCTCCCCCTGGACGACTCGGAGTGCTTCTTCTCTGGGGTCTTGAAATCCATACGAAATAAGGGGATGGGGGGGGGGGGGGTTAAAAGAAGAAGAAGAAGGAAAAACAGGCATGATTCCCCGGTGTTTTATGTAACAGAGCAGAAAGAAGAGCTGGTGTTCCGCAGGAAGAAACAGTACATACTGAGTAGGCAGGGGAGCTCCCTCTTTTCAAATCAGAGTTCTAGGATGAGAGGAAGAGAAGAGGGAGAGGTGGAGGCAGAAAGAAGAGTGGGCAGTGCGAGGAAGAAGCCCAGACAACACTCTCAAAGTGCCTAAGAACAGTGAAACTGTTATAGAGCGTTCTGTATTTGTGTTTTACCTCCGACTCCTTGTCGCTGGACGAGCCCAGGCTTCCATAGCTGTGGTTAGAGGACTCGTTAGCCAGGCCCTGCACACAGAATTGAAACACACACACACACACACACACACAGGTGAGGTGTGCAGGTTCAATGACCTCACAGAACTCGGGTAAACCCACGCTGTGTGGAACAAAAAAAAAGAAAAGAAAAGAAAGGCTGCAACCCTGCCTGCGCCGTCAGGAATGCAATCCTTAGTTCTTAGGTGTGTCATTTGGCTTTTTGACAAAATATTTCCAGGAACAGAATCCTTTTTTGGAAAACAGGAACTCTGACCTGCATGTTCAATCATGGGAAGCAGGGCTAGTTTAGAAAAAAAAAAACTTGCCTTAAAGGATCTCCTGAAAAGCAACGCTTTTTCTGATTACTCATAGACACGAGCTCCAAGGCGGGAATCGGAGCCCATGGAGCCTGACATTCACAGACCTCTGAATTTTTAAGATTCTACCTTTCTAAGAATAATCTTTTTTTCAAATTCCTTTGTGATTAAGACGCTGAATACATGATCTCAAGATGCTGTTTGAGCGTTGTTTAAGAGGGAGGCTTTTGTTTTTCTGGCCCGCCGTTACCTTGGCACCTCCGCTGGTGCTCCCAGTGCTGCCCACGGTGTTCCCGCTGACAGCTCCTGTAAAGCGGGCCTCCAGCAGCTCCTGTCTCCTGGGGTCCAGGCTGTGCAGCTCGTCCATGGGGCCTGACGTGAGGACAGGAGTGTTGTAAGACAATACGCACAACTCATCATCGCCGCCAGCCAGATAAGTGCAAAGGGTCAGAGCCGAATAGATTCCCGTCTTAAAATCACCGGAAAAGAATGAGAGCGCAAACAAAAATCAGGACTATTTCATAGGGAATACATCAGCTCTTTTACAGATGATATGAGCCAGGTGGTTTGTCCACACAAAAAAATCTCCACTGCCATATCACAAGGCCTTTTTGCGAGGATGGGAAAGAGAAACAGGTTTAAAAGTACCATTAGAAATTTTACCCCAGCTAGAAAATGTCCTACAAAAGATTTTGGCCTCGCGAGTGACTGTCTGATCTGGATACCAGGGCGTGCATCTGCCAGCCTCAGACGTGAACGACATCTGTGCGTCTCTGTGGCAAAAAAAAAACCTTTGAGCTGAAAACAAGGCCAGCAACACCCATGACTCCAGGTCTTAAGAGTCTAAGACGTGAGAGAGGAAAGATTACTCATACGTGCCGTCTGACCGGGTCGTGTTCTAAAGCAACCGGTTTCCCACAGAGCCAACGCAGGTCTCCTCCTGCTCCCTGCTGACTGGTGCCAGTGTTTTTGTCCTTATTGGACATTTCCTGGCTGTCATCTTCACATGGCCACTGCACGGTGGGCCGGCCTTAAAAGGCATAATAGGCATTATGAAACCCTGGAGCTAAATAAATAAATAAACGTCCAGGTTATCCCATTACAAAGAACAGATTGATTTGGGTTCATCTGCAAAGCCATAAGCCTTATAACGCTATAAGAGCAGAACAATCGGGCGAGTTGGGAGTCGTGTTGCTAAAAAGAAGATGTCCGTTGTTGTACTTGTCAGGCGGATTTTACTTGCAGCCACCCTGCCATCTCCATCGGGACCAGATTATTCCAACATATCATGTCCCGGTACTAATGAATGCCAACCGGCCGCTGCTACTGTTAAGCCCCACCGCATCCGTCAACTCACTACCAGTTACTTTGGGTCAACATGGCGACTGCAAGATGCACCCAAACTCGTAACAAAAAAAAGAAAAAAGTACAAATCGACGGCCTATGTGCAAGTTAATAAAAGCAGGAGTTAGGGGAGGGGGTGCATTGCTAGGCGCTAATGGATGCGGCCAGAGCTACGTTGTTTATCTGTTAGATGTCAGAAGGCGAATGTTACTAACTGCTAGATAAACAGTGTTATCGCACCAGCGGTTGCTGGTAACTAGGAACGGAGTAACCCGACAGCCACACAAACACAACACCGAGCTAGCATAGCCTTTGTGCAAAAAACCTGGTAGCTTTCTGCTACTTGGAGTGGCCGTGAACTGAACTGACAGCTGACGTTGGGCTTCCAATTCACGGCATCAGTGAACTTAACATCCATTTTTACTCGGACAAACGTCAGCCCGACAAGGTCAAAATAGCCCCTTTACTCCCCCCTCCACACACACAAAAAAAGGACACACTTTGAGGCGAACGGGAGTGGGTCGCGCACTTGGTGGACTGGCGTACCTTCCTTGCTCTTTGCGGTCGCCGTTATATGTTGTTGAGAAATCGTCGGGGACGAGGAGAGCTGCGACCAAGATGGCGTCGCCTCCAAACTTCCACCACCACTTCCACTGTTACTTTGGACACTCATGAAGCCACTTTACCGCCGAGAGGAGCCAGCGTACACACAGTCTGTCGCGGAAATCCCAAACTCGCGTCCATCGCTCGACACCTGCTGTAGTCAAACAGGCCTTGAAACGTTAGTCCGTTTTCTGGTCTGTGTGTGTGTGTGTGGGTGCGTGCGTGCGTGTCGCTAGACGTCTCGCATTTTGTGACCCGTGCGACGCCTGCGGAGGAGCGGCTTCTTGAAACGGATCCAATATAACCTTTGCATGATGACCGCACCGCGCGCCTGTCAGCATCCAGCTCGCGAGCGGGGCTTTGATTCTAGTTGTAGGCGAGGCTATCGCGAGGCTATCGCGAGGCTGGCGCTCACCTAGCGGCGCGGAAGGGGAGGGGCGGTGGGCGGCGTCAGCACCGACGCGGACCAATCAGAAACGCTGATCTGGGATCGTTTCGCCCTCCTCCAAAGTAGCTTTAGGTTCACCGGAAGGCTCCGATCGCCGTCGACCCGAGAACAGCCAGAAAACAGAAAACAACAAACACCCCGAGAAAAAAAAAAATGGCCGAAAGTTCTTGTCTGCACGAGGAGAGTGAAGGGATAAGAAGGCATTAATGTTTAATCAGACCAGCCCTGGCACGCATTTCTAAACATGCATATATATTAATGGGCTGCAAGCAGACATGCCCTGTATCCAAGGTACAGATCAGATAAGATCTAACGTTTAATTTCAGTTCGACAGAAAATAGTTTGCACGTGCTTGTGCGCGCGCGCGACCTGCATGGGATGGAGTGTTAGGTTGGGTCGTGGTCTTGTCTGCTGCTTTTTTTTCCCTTCTTAAAATACAAGTTGCAGGGAGGGGGTGCAGGTGGGAGGATAGTGATGTGGTCTGGGCTATAGGGTCTTTTGTTCCAAATTTGGTGCAGTGCATCAAAATGTCTTTGTCATTTTGTGGGGCAGAACACAGTCAAAAAGCTTTCCCTAACTCGGAACGTTTATCTTGGCCTACATCTTACTTGCATCTCTTGCTTTTGCTTTAAAAGAAATCCTTTGTGACCTAGAATCTCTATGAAATAAGAATTTTTTTTACACTTTTTTATTATCCAGAGGGAATGTTTTTTTTTGCATAATTTTTCCTATTTAAAAACTTGATTCTGTAAATCTGACAGGTTCGGATAAACATCCAACAGACGGTGAAAAAAAGCCGTTTTGTCTGTCAAACCTGTACTTGG
This sequence comes from Menidia menidia, assembly GCA_907169785.1. NCBI lineage: Eukaryota > Metazoa > Chordata > Actinopteri > Atheriniformes > Atherinopsidae > Menidia > Menidia menidia. Next base: position 15,213,487 of record CAJRST010007779.1, on the reverse strand, counting down.
TTTGCAGTGAAATTGCATCAGGGGAACAGATTGAGGTGCAAATGATCACACTGCACCTCATGTGCACCTGCCCATGGTAACCTGATTTTTTTTTTTGTGGCAGGGTTTCCATGGTAACAGGGCAATAGTCTTGACAGGCTAAAAGAAAGATTGTATAAGCAGTCTACCACATTAAACTGCCATACAACACACTTTGCCCACACACATATTCTCATCACAGGAAAACCATTTTTTAAATGTAATCGCACGCATGGAATTTGATTTGGGGTGAGGAAAAAGGGATGATGGGTGAGTGATATTTCAGAGGCAGTCGGGACATTCCGGTTGACGCCTGATGGAAAAGTGGAAGTGTTGGCTGACATTTTGAAAACTGCCTCCGGCCCAGAAAGACAACTGCAGTCAGGCACCATAACGGGACTTTAATATAATAATAAAAGTTTTATGCAGACGCACTGCTGCAAGAGTGTGCAGCGGTTCACGACACATACATTTCAGAGTGGCAGAGGAAAACACTGCTTACTCAGAAATATCTTTAAAGATGTTCATTTATCTTTTGAATATAGTCTTTTTTTCAATTGGCGTCACATTTGAATTTTGAATAAGGAAAGTGCTTATTCAGTGGTAATTTTACAATATACGTATTGCTTTACGACATTTCTGACGAATCTTTTCTTCTATTATACAATTTATTATTACATTTTATGGGTCGGGAAAAAAGCGACAAACTACACACCACCTTTTTCTCTTGATTCCTTGAGTCGGAATGTGACACTTGGAGGTGAAGCTGCGATGGTTTTTGTCGGTTTTTGGTGACTAGCTCCAAAAGTGTTGCTTGAGGAAGACATTTCTATTTTTCCAAAAAAAAAATATTACTGAAAAATATCAACTGCCAATATTAGTTTGGACCTTTAGGTGTAGGATATATGAGTGTAGGTGTGGATTATTTCTATTTAATCTATTTCCATTTTAATTGCATAATATTTAATAGAGTTTTCTATAGAGTTTTCTATTTTATTTCTTTTTTTTTTCTTGAATATTGGTATTTCATATATTTTAGCACACACATTTTCCAGGTAGTTTGTGTCCAGTGCAAAGAAAACAGCAGGAATAGGATAGTTTCTGATAATCATTTTTAAATACCTGACGAAACATTACTTTGAGCAAGACACAGTCAAGTTTGATAATTCCAATATACATGTCATGGTGGTTTCTTACAGGGGTTAAAGGTAATAACGATAATCAAGACACAAATAAAACAGAACAAAATATTACACTTAAAACTATAGATACCATTATTATGTTAACAGGAGTAACTTGTAGACAGTTCTGCAATTCAGTCCTCCCAAACGCATTAATGCAAAGTTACTGGGCAAAGAGTGGACAGAAATCAGAATGGTCCAGGCTGTATTTTGCTGAAACCTCTGGAGAACATGGGGTTCTTTGGCCGAAAGGCCTGCTTCTGCCCCTCATACATCCGGACGTACGACCTAACAAGGTCCTCCATTGTGTAAGCCTGGGAGAAAGAAAATTGTTAAAAGTCACATTTGCATGTGTGAAGAGGGGCTGGATTGTTGAAACACTGGCCAACACAGCCAACGGTGAGGATGCCACCCACCTGTGGGCTCTCACAGACGAAGGTAATGCCCCTCACGAGGGTGCGGATGGTCATCTGGAAAAGGTTCCCTTTGCTGAAGTACTCCGTGATGCGGTTGAATTCATGCAACACCAACAGCTCCTGTTAAGTACAACCCAGTCACGTTCCATCCATGCCAAAATAAAACCTTCTGTACTAGAGACTATAGATAGAAGTGCACATAGTCATGTGAACAAGAAAGTAATCCCACTCCCAGTACTAAGGTTTAGCATAATATGAGGAAAAAAGAAAAAAAAACAGGTAAAAAAGAGCTAAATTCAACCTGAGAACAACATTAAGTCAATAAGGATCTGATTTATTTTTTTCATTTGCATGCAAAAGATTCAGCTTGATGGGAGGTGGAATCTCCCCAGGCTGTGAAAAGTACATAAAAGAGGGTCAATTCTTGGGCTTACCTTACTTTTTGGATCTATTAGACTGACACCTTTTTTGCTGATGGCAATCAAAACAATACTTGGGTAGCTGGATTCACAGGTTTGCTGCAAATGAAACGAGAAATGAAAGAAATTAGGGCGGAGGCAAAAGAAGCTCGCTTGTGTTATTTGTTGGTCGCTCACTTTAACTTCGAAGAAGGCACAGCCGAAGGTCGGCCAGAAGGAAATGGCTCTCAGGAAGGCAATCTTAGCCTCCTGCACCGTGATGCCACTCTGCTTGTTGTACGAAGAGATGATGTGCTGCGAGGAGAAGGTGTACATGTGGGAAAGTGCTCTCTGGGACTACTTACCGCTCATTTCAGTTTTCTTGAATCGGCCCTCAAATGTGTCTTTTGCCTTCAAGTTTTTACATTTACCTTCTTCCAGTCTTCGGGAGACATGATTTTGAGCTGGTCTGCAGGGACCAGATCGCTCAGCATTCTGGGGATCATGACGAACTGCGACCTGTCGGAGTCCACGGCGACTCTGAAGAGCAGCCCCCCCAGTTTGATCATGTCCTCTTTGGTGCAGTTGTGGAATCCCCGCAGGTACTTGGGCAGCTCCTACGTGGAACCGAATCAAAGCAGTCGTGACCATTCAGCTTCTCAAACATCAAAGCGGGACAAAAAAAACAACAAAAAAGTGAGTCGCTGGAGATACCTGTGGGAAATGGAATGTGAGATCTGCGACCAGGTCTTTTCCTGGAGTCACGTTAAACCAGAGCTTTCTTTTGAAGATCACCAGGCTCGGCAAGTTGGCCTGAATGGCTGAAAGCAAAGATCTGAGTTAAAAATAAGGTCAGGGAATAAAACATCTGAAAAAAAAAGAGAAAAAAACAAGGGTGCCTGTGTAATGCCCAACTACCTTCCTTCATTTTCTTTGCTTTTTTAGGAACTTCTAAGGGTTGCCTTAGGTTGTCAAAGAAATACTGCTGTTCATCCAGGCTCATAACCTAGAACAAACAAAAAAGTTTAGAGGAAGTTTATTTTGTTTTGCGCACGGCTTTGAGGAGCACGTCCCTGATTCCCCTCTCCCGTCACCCCCCCAACTCGAGGTCAAAGAAATGCGAGTCGGACGCACCTTCTGTGGCGTTTTCACATACAGGCCGTATCCGTCGGGTGAGGTCAGCCTGAGCTGAGAGGCGATGCTGCAGCGCAGGTCTTTGACCGTGGTGGTGGAGGTCACCTCGAACAACTGCAAGGTACAAGGTCCAAAGACCATGTGTCAAAATGTCCGCCTCAGATCGACATGCTGCTAATCGCTGCTATTCACTAATAAAGCTCTGAGCAGATGGTTAAATAAGAAGATGGACTCTCCTGTCTGTGTGGTTAATATATAAACAAAATCAGCCCCTCTGTTAAGATGTATTGCACATTCTATTTTCACTGGGCTAAGCTTCATGTTCGATTTATGACCACATACAGTCATGTCAGAAGGAGAGTGTGCCCTCTTTCAGTTCTAAGGCTTCAACCATGGAGGTTGGGGGGAAAAGAGATTTGATGTGAGGTAAAGAAAGAACACTTTGATTCAAATTTGATTAAGGGAAAACTCACTTAACAGGATAATAATAAAGAGAATCATTCAGGAGAATAATAATCTAAAAACGCTCTGCCTTACGTCATCCGTTTCGTTTGGGAAGTGGACTTTAAAGAAGATCTGAGTGCTGTTCTGTTGAATGGCGTCCACCTCTGTTTGATAAGGAGGAAGCTTCCGGGATTCCCGACTGAGTAGGCAAAACGCTCAGGTTAGAATGGACACACACAAGAATGACATGACCCTGAGGTAAAGCTTTTCAGACACTGATTCGGACATTTTCCAGGGAAAAACCTGGTACGTTTCATATTTTGTTTTGTAAACATAATACGATGCGTTACACTGAATGGTAGCTTATAAATGAGGTCAGCAACAAATCCTAGAAAGAAGGGACAATAAATCTTTCACATTATTGAAATACTGCCATGTCATCTCAGAATCTTCCATCCTTTTATAATGTGTGAAATCATAAGTGTATCAAGTTACTTTGACATCCTCCGTGATATATAGTCATTTTAGTGAGTGATTTTTTCCGAAATAATCAGCCTATGGACCAAGTTATTTCCTTTTTTATAATGAAGCCTCCATCTTATGAAGGCCAAGGAAAGCCCAACAAATGCTGAGGATTCTCTCAGACATGTGACTCGACAGTTTGCACACAGAATGTGGAAATACTGGGAATTCTGTCACTTACTGCCTGCTAATTGGTCTCAATTTCACCCATGAATTAAGAAATGGTCCCCAAGCTCTTTCACTTCATTTCTGTCTCCGTCCTTACCTGCAAATCTCCTGGATCCTCTGCACGCATTCAGCTGATAGCGAGTCTCTGGGCCGTGACTCCAGAAAGCGCTGAGCGTGTTTTCTCAAAATTGGACTGGGCGGGAACAAACCCGTGCAGAGCCACATCAGCTGCCACCCACGTTCTAAACTTAGCCTGAAGGTCAGGGCGAAAAAGGAAAAAAGAAATAAGGTTAGATGTGCCAGCCGTTTATTTTTTTATTCTTCTAATAACAGTACAGCTCTTTAGGCTTCAGAGAGCACCTGCTTCCGTTGCTGGTCATCTGTTTCATAATCTGACAGTAGATTTCATCTTGCAGCTCTTCGTGTTTGGTGGGGGGACCGAAGATCTGGTTGGTTAGACCTACGGGGCTGCGAGCGTGTTTGATGGGGTAGTCGCCCATGTACTTCAGGATAGGTGGCAGCCACAGTCAAGGACACACAATGGTTTGTGTAAAAAATGAGGCCAGAGTCTTTAACCCTAACCTTTACAGCAAAACAGATTAACTGGAGAGCAATGCGTTGTTTCTTGAGATGGTTAGACCCCTTTGTCACATATATTCTAGGCCAGTGTTTTTCAACCACTGTGCCTCGGCACACTAGTGTGCCGCGAGTGATGGTCAGGTGTGCCGTAGAAAATCATCCTATTTCACCTAATTGGTCTTAAAAGATTTTTTGATAAGGAATTAATTATCTGCAAATAATATGCCATTTTTGAGTGTCTGTGCTGTTTTAGTGACTGATGGCGTAATCATGTAATAATTCCTTATGACTAGATTTTGTAGATAATTTAGTATATTGAAGTGGACATGTTAAGTGCAATTTGAAAGAAGAAATATAAAATATGATAAAAATAAATGTTTGTGTTTATTTGAATCCTATTCAGGACACTTAAGATAAGAATAAAATAAGAATAACTATAGTGTTACAATAGGCGGCTACAGATTTGTTTTTGGTTGGTGGTGTGCCTCGTGATTTTTTCTATGAAAAAATGTACTTTGGCTCAAAAAAGGTTGAAAAACACTGTTCTAGGCAACAAAATGCCGAGTGGCTCATTTCTACAAGCGAAAATATACCCAAGTATGCAAATATTTGTCTTTTTAAGGATATCGGTGAAGGCATTGCAGGCCAGGTAGCTGAGCTCCGAGTTGTCCACCAGAGTCTTCAGGAGCGGCTGTTTGAGAGGCTCCACGGAAGCAGCCCACAGTTTCTCCCTGCTGACCCCTTTCGATGGACCGTGTCGGCTGCTATCTTTTCCAACGGCTCTAAGGCAGGAAGGCATTCAGTCAGCAAATCAGCTCTGATCACTGTCGGGTTAGTTTCGTCTATGCATTATTCAAAAGATGTATGCGTGTTACCTGAAGTGCTCATTCGCAAAGTCTTTTAAAGAAACGGGAGCCACTGTCTCCTCTGCAGGGAAATTACTTGTGGATGAGGCTTTCTTCTGTCCCGGACTGAGGAGTTCCTGAGGTTGGGGGGGGGAGTAATGAGTGCGTCAGTTACACCACAAGGGGGCGCTCATGTAAACCAATAGACACACCAGAGATCTCAGAGTAGAAAATCTGTGCCACAACCTGCCCACTGTGCTAAGTGCTTGGTGCCTCTCTGATTATATTCTGTGTTTGGAATTTGAAAGGCCTTCCAAAGAATAAACTTACTCTCATAGATCATTGCCGATATCTTTCCCCCTTAACATCTGATGTGAATCCATTAACTAAGTGTGTTTGATTTATCAGCTCTAGGCCGCTGCTTGAACTCTTAATTTGTATGAAAGGACTAAAGCTGGACTTTTTTTCTCACACATTCTATCATGCTTTTTAAAATGTCCCGATTTGCTTTTTTTTCTTTTTCTGTTGACTGTCTTCTAGATGAAATAAAAAGGGAGACAGGCAAATGTAACGCTACCAGCATTTCCTCCGTGGGCATTTTGAGGGATGGCACAAACTGCACGATGCTCTTGTCCACCGCGCCGCTGCCCGTGGTCCGGCAGTTGGTCGCTCTGATCCACCTCTCATTGGGCGAGTAATCCTCACCTTTGGCCACCTTCAGCAAGTCACCTCGTTTGCAAACCAGGAAACTGGGGTCGTCTGCCGGAGGGAAGTGGCTTCAGTTAGCGGGGGCTCGTCACACTTTAGCTTGGCTCTGGGAGTGTCCGGCTCTCACCTGGCTTGCTGAAGTCATGCTGAGCCACTGCGTAAACAGAGCGCCGCATGAGCCCCTCCAGATTGCTCTCCATCAGATCTGCCATGTCCTCAGCCTCCGTGCACTTGAGGACAAACGTTTCTCTGAGCGTGGTCAAAGTCACCGACTGCGTGCTGAAGTGGCTGTCACTGCGGAGACGGCAAAAAAGCGATTGCCTCGGGTCTGAGGCTCGAACCGAACGGGGGAAAAAAAGGCAGAATAAAAAGGAAAAATGGAACCATACCTCACAACTCGGACGCTCTTTACCTCCAGGTAAGGAATCTCAAGGAGGGACCTGTCTTTTCTTTCCATGAAGACAATGCCGCACCAGTTTACAGCCACAACAAACCTGCTTTTGGGCAGAGGCGGTCCTGTGGACAAATGTTAGAAGGCAGTTGTTTTTATTTATTGCTTCTCCGCAACCAGGTTGTTTCAATCTGAACGCAGATTAACAGAACTCCTTCTTCCCAGACAGTTCTTGTGAGGGATCACTCAACCAACAGAGAGGTATATAATCTCCCACGAGCCCTGAAGCATTCTCAGACCCTGAGAGTCCATCACAAGTGACCAGGTTCCTCACATTATCCCTACAGGAGTGTGGAAGGCCAAAGCCAGTGACCCCCCACAGGAAAACAGGGCAAAGAACTCATATCTAGATATCTGGAAATCCATTTAAAAAAGGAGAATCACTCAGTCGAGCAGAATGATCGGTTATTACGACATAGACAAAAGCTAAATATGACGTAAGGGCCACGTGTCCACTGACCCGACATCATCGTGACTTCGTAGAACTTCGAAAACTCGAGCGGCCACTTCTGCCGGGCGATGTCCACCAGTTCTCCTTTCACCCTTTCTGGGCTCTGCCTCCCGTTCACATACAGACCCTGCGGGAGCAAAAGAGTCTGCGTTACCCAAGGATACCTCAACTTTTTTTTTTTTTTTTTTTTTTGCATTTACTTTTCCAGGTGTTTTTTTTTTTTTATTATCAGGACAGTTGCACGTTTAACCATTTAAACGGTTTGGGAAGCTTGACCTACTTAGGAGAATTGACAAGATTTTTTGTCCGTTTGTGTCTCAAGTAAGGCTGTTTTTTTGTTTTTTTATTCAAATTTTTATTATGGAACAACAAGGAGGGCGTGTATCACCTCCATTTACAAAAGGTGGTACAGACATTTACTAGCATCCATTCAGTTTAACATATTGGTCCATATTACATACCCCTTCCTGTGTTAGGATACCTCAACTTACGCTGAAATGACACACAATAGAGTGCCTCGACTGGAACCGAAGAGAGTCGGAGGGTCAAGCTATATTACCCCCAAACAAACGGAGGCTTCTTTTGCCTTTACCTCCGAGAGCCCGCCGGCGATGAGTTGGATCCATCTCGTCATTGATTTGTTTTCAATGAGTCTGGTGGCGATACAGTCTTCCACCACCCTCTGGACGCTGTCTGTGCTGTGCCCCGAGCCAAACCGGATGTAGTGGTGCATCATTGCCAGCTGGACGTATTCATCCTCCTGCGAGACGCACAGCAGATATTCCAGATTTAGCAAATGCATTCATTGCATTATTGTTTTTTTTTCTTTTTTAAGGCTACCCATAATCAATCGCTTTTGGCTGCAAAAGACTGATCAGGTACTTTTAGAATCGGGGTGATGACGAGAATGGGGGGGTGGTGCGGTCCTTTAGGCTGCTTACATAAAGCCCTTTGGATCCACAATTTGCCACCACGTGTTATTTCAGTTCAAAGGAAACCGGTCCAACACCTCTGTAACAATCTTGGCACGGCTCACAAAAGTCCCGCTGAGTTATGCAACAATATGGAAGCAGTTAACTTTTAACTAATCAAACAATGGCGTGTCTCTCCTCACCTTCTCACTGGTGTACTCTCCGGATTTGATGCCCTTGATAACCTGCCTGTAGATAAGATCAGTGCTGACCGAGTCCTCGGAGCAGTTGTGCCAGGGCGCAAACAGCTCTTTGCGGATGGAGAGTTTCCAGGGGGTGTCCTTCTCGTCGTTGCCCTGCCTCCGCATCTCCTGCTCGCACTGAGACACTGCGTCCAGCACGTGTTTCCCGCAGCTGCCCAGAGACCACATCTGGACACAGAGCAGCAGCTGGATTGGACAGCGTTCGGGTCAACGGGCAGAATTCGAGGGGAAATGGGAGGCCTTTACTCGCCTTGTCGAAGAGGCTTATGTACAGGGAGAACCCGTAGGTGTCTCTGAGCCCAATCTGGTTGGCCACAGCCTGGCAGACTTCGGCGGAGGTGGAGGCCGAATCTAGGCGTAGACTGACCGTGCTGTCGTCCGTTAGTGTCACACTCACATCTATGGGCTGCCTTTTATTGGCTGCCTGTCAGTATGAATGACACAAGAGTTTTGGTTAATGAGGATTACCAAAGGGACCAACGGCATTGGAAATGGTGTCGGAACTGGAGTGAGTCTCTTTTACCTGCAGCTCTATCCAACAGGGCAGCTCTTTCCTCTCCCCGTTGGCTCTGATCCTCCGAAAGCGCTCGGTGCAGTATTCCCTGTAACCTCCCTGGGCTTTACGAAGGAAATTCTCCAAATACTGTGGGGCAGACATGAGACAACAGAGGCAGAATGACGACTTTTCCTAAGGAGAAGAGATGAATGCGTGGTGGCTGTCGTGGAATCGAGATGGAATCGACCCGCTCTCAGCATGAGAACGTACTAAATGTTTGATCATTTAACCCCGTGCCATTTGTGTTCGGAACTTTTTGATTTCTCAAATAGTGGTCCCTCCCTTTGGATTTTAAAAAGGATCTATACTAAAACAACAGATGTGTAAATGTGTGTGATGCTACATCATTTCCATTCTATTTGGATCTTCTTGCCTGGGAAGGTTGCTAGTCAAAGGTACTTTGCACAGCTACGCTTAAAAGAAAAACCTATCACTGAGAGAGAAATTTTCCAAATTCTACCCCGTATCTCTTGAATCTACATTGAACAACATTCAGCCAGTGTGTTCGTTGTCATCTTTATCTTCTATCAGTCAAGCAGAGAGGGCAGGACTACAGGGAGGATCAGTGTTTATCAGGTCTCAGCAATCACCTGTCATAAAAGCAGCTTTATATATACATATGATAGAGACTGACCTTCATGAAGAGGTCTGTTGGGGGGAAGATCCCCAGGCAGATGGAGAGCAGAGTCCAGCCCTGCATGCGACTCTTCCTGTTCTTGTTGTTCACCAGCTGCTTGCAGATTTGGCAGTAAATCTCATCCCTGTGCGTTAGGTGAAAGAGGGGAAAAAAAAACAAAAAACAAACCTTGTGTGTTTTTACTGCAACCAGGATGTTTATCCTTCTTCTGTTAGAGGACCCGGCGTTTTTTTTTCTACCGTATGCCTTGTCTGGACAGAGCGTATCCGATGATGACGTGGAGTTTCTCCAGGGTCGTGAGTGGCCGGTCCAGTGTTGGGCCCTCTCCAACCAGCACATCCTCGTCCTCTGTCAAATTTTCTGGCTGTTTGGGACGACAGCGACGGAAAAACAAAAAGCTGAAAACTCACACTCTCGTTACGATTGAACAAAGACGTAAAGACGGCGATGAATACTATATTCACCTCTTCGGGAATAGCCGAGGCTCTCCGGAGTCCACTGTGCTTTTTCTTATTCTTCCTCAGTATTTTCTGTTCAGAATTGACATGGTGATTAGAGGCCGAGCAAAAACACGTTTCAAAATCTGTATTTTCCAGTAGTTTTACCTGGTCCAGTCCCACCAGGTGGCTCAGCCGTCTCCCCCGCCTGCTAGGTGGGGGGCGGGAGATGGTGCTAGATTGCTGCGATATGGAGTCTGGCGACTTTGGATCCGGCAAGTCCCCCATGTATCGCAAGATAATCCAAAATATGGTCAGACTTGCCTGGAGGAGAGGAGAGGAGATTGAGGAAAAAAAAAGAAGTGAGAAACAAGTGTTTGGCATGGACAGCCTAAAAGCCGCCTCGCGCCCCCTCACCAGGGCGTCGCCCTCGTCGTCGTGGTGCAGGAGGGGCTGCCTGAGTCTCTGGGTGGTGTGCTGGTGGCTCTGCTTGTCCTGGAAGTACTTGATGCTGAAGTTGTAGAATGAAAACTCGTCACTCTCGTCATCAAACTCGTCTTCATCCTCATCCACCGAAGGGGTTGGCGTCGTGGACATAGACGTTGGAGTAGCGACGGCCAGCCTTTCCTTTGAGATGACCACCTCAGGCTCTGGAATGTCCTTGAATGCGAAAACAAAATTAAAGTTATGTGTTATGAGGAAATGTGAGGGTTGAAACAAACAAAACAATCGCCCTACCTCCGGTTCTGATGTTCTTTCTTCAACCACCACCATGCGGGGCGTTGATGCTTTGGACTCGTCCGCCGAATCCAGGTAAGTTAGGGGCTCTGGCTCTTTCTCACTTTGCTGGGAAGCAACCTCTTCCAGTCGCCTCTGGAGTTCCAACGCAATCTGATCGTCATCATCACCATCATCATCACTTCTTATCTCCATTTGATAAGGAGAGGCCTGCCGTGGGGTTCAAAACAGAGAAATTGCAAGTAAATCAGCCACCTGTTGCAGGCAGTGCGGATGATAAGAAGCAAACCATTACCACACGTTTTGGCCATGCCCTTTAATCCTACCATTTTGGAATGAAATCCACAAATAAAAAATAAAAAATGTTTTCTGAATGGATTTGAGCTTTTCAGTTGAACTCAATCTATCTGGGTCTGCTTCTTGGTGATAATGTGACATAAAGTTAGAAAAATAAGATTTAATATTAGATTCCAAAAGGACAAACTGAGCAGGTTATCGCAAGTGCAAGGGAAGATTTAATCTAAATCTGATGTAAATGATGATTGTATTGTACTTTCTTTCATGTATATATACACCGGTGTACGTCAATGGCATCCCCGATGGTTTAATCAGAATAAGAATCAGAAATATTTTAATAAGCCCAGAAGTAAATTATTTAATAATTCCAGAGGGAAATTATTTATTTTGTTTATATGTCATGTTTACTGTTTAAACTAATAAATCTTTGAAAATAAAGGATTGAAAAAAAGGGTAGATTTAAAAAAAAGAGGTTTTCAGAGGTATACGTCTGAAAATCTGCAGCTACTTTGCTTACACAGTGCTTTTCTGTTCCGTGAAAAAAAGGAAAGAAAAGGACACTCACAGCCCTCATCTCTGTCTGTGCCGCGGCGCTGGTCGGGGGTCCTCTGGTTTCGGCCCGGAGTCGTGCTGCAATCTCCTGCTTTTGCTGCCAGGATTTTCTCGCCAAGTAGCCTCGAACCTGCACCGAGACGATCAGTGGGATTTATTCATATTTTGGACATGTGGCAGTACTTTTTAGAGAAAACACAAAAGGGCTGCGACGTGTGGGAACGAGGACGGCTGAGGAACGTGCCTGGGTCTGGATGGTGAGCGCCGCCACGCGCTGTTTCTGGTAATGCGACTGAGTCTCCCGAGCTCGAACCTTTGACGCCAGCCGCTCAAAACCCTGCCGAGCCTGGTTCGAGAAGGAGGGGAGAAGATGGGAAAGTGGGATAGGTGCGCTCTAAATATCCATGTGTCCGATCCAGGCCATGAATTCTACAGATGAGGAAAGCAGCCCACCTTTGCTTGGTTCTTCCTCTCTCTGTAAGCCCTCCAATTCCTCTGCAACACCACAGCTGCCCTCCTCTTATTCAGGAAAGACTTCCTAGAAAAGAAATCAGTTCAGTTCAGATCAGTTCATTATCACCATCAAACTTCTACAGACTATCTCATATTTTTTATCTGCACGCAAGGCAATAAAACAACTATCTGTGGTTGTGGTATAGAGATATCGGTATCAGTTATTGCAGGCCGTGATAAGGTTTTAAGACTTTATGTCAAAACTTGTATTTCAGTCTGTCTACCTGTCTTTGTGTGAGAGCATGACCCTCTGGATCACCACGGCGACCCTGCTCAGTTCTTCTTCTCTCAGCTGCTCCAGTGCAGCATCATGGGCGTCCTGAGTAACACAAAAAGCAACCATTCTTTTAAAGTTTATGAATATATTCTCCACAATCAGACACCATAAAGTTCCAAGACTGGTGCCGTCTGAATCAAATAAACTACACAAGAGCGGAATAACAGTTGTAAATTGCGTAAACCAACAGAGGGACTGCATCCTCATACACACATCCGCATATATATTCAACATTTCGGGCCTGGGGAGGTGAGCAAAAGGGGTTTTAAAAAATATGTAGGTTTTTATTCGCACCCTCAGGAATATTTGGGTCCGGCCTATTTTCCACTCGTCTTTTCCTTTGATCACAGCTTGGCAGATGGCTTCACAACAGGCCGAGGCTTTTTTCTGTAGAGGCATGGAAGTCATAAATATATATATATATATAAAAATATATTTATTTTTTTGCTGTCAGAGACTGGTGTGGAAAATTTAAAAAAGCCACACGCCTTCAGTAACAGTGGCAAAATCAAAGCAAGAGAAAAATCAGGACTTAACGGTTTTGGGGTCGCAGACGGTGGTCTTTAGGAGCACCCTGTACCGCCTCAGGAAGTCCCCAAAGTTGTGTCGGACAGGATACCCCAGCCTCCTGATGCGGATGGTGTCCATCATGCCCGAGTATCTCAGCTGGCGCGTGCACAACTCCCGGTCAAACACCTGGAGGAGAACAGCTCGGTGAGGCCGGGAGCCTTCTCCAAATAATAACCCTCCCGTGCAGCGTCGGCCGGCCTGTTCACCTCAGACTGTTTTTCGTTGTTGGGTTTGAAGCAGCGGATGAAGAAGGGCTGGCAGGCCGACAGCGCCTTCATGAGGGAATCCAGAGACGTGCGGAACTGGCCGCTCAGCGTCGGCAGCTGCTTTTGCTGCTCGTTCACCTGAGGAGGCGACAGGGAGAAGGGGAAGCTCGTCATTCCAAATTTAACAGTTTGTTTTAATGTCAACGAGTAAAGAAAAACAACATGCTCGAGGGGATCAAAACAGCTGCTGGATTGGAAAACTAAATAATACTTTTAAGACATACATTTGTTTAATCCCAATTCACTGTCATACGGATAACTACAAAGTTTTGGAATGTGCTTCAAAACCCTGGAGAACACTTAATGAAGACTAATTCAAAAGTTGCTACTGAAAGGGTTCAGACTGCTGCAGAATTTAGAGGCTGTGGTCAAATATCAACTCCAGTTCTTACATTATATCCTGTGAAATAAAAAAAATGAATAAAAAAAAAAGTAAAAATAATTAACTCTGTAAAGTATAACTGGAGGAATTATCTTTTAAAAATACACACAATTAGCTCTTTAAGGACGTGTATCTGATTACATTTTTTTTTTTAAAAGACTGGAGGGTCTAACGGTCAAAGAGGATATTCTTCCATACCCGTATTGAGCTCTTGGGAGTCATGATGACCCTGGTGTTCTTGGGGATATTCAGTCCGTTGGTTAAGTTGTTTGGCTCAAATATCTGGCGCAGCAGGCCGTTGGTGGACGTGTCGATCATCTTCACGATGTCAAAGCTGACGGCGTCTCTGTTCTTCTCGAGGAATCCTTAGCAGAGAGGAGGAACCAGGTCAGAGCCAGCGTTACATCGTCAAAAGCTTATCAGGAGGAGGTTTGTGTGAGCGCGCACCATTGGTGTTGTAGTAAACGACACCGGCAAAGTGGCGGATTCCGAAGTCTGTGTCGTGCTGACTCTTCCGGGTGATGAAGATCTTGTCTCGGTGGTGTTGCTGGTTCATTTTGGTCAGCAGAGTCAGGTCTGAGCCCTTCCAACCCAAGAAAAGTCCAACAGTTATCGACAAGAAAAAGGAAAAAGGCACTCAAACGAGGGGGAAAAGTGGACAGCACACCTTTGGAAAATGGCTCTCCTCGTCAATCAGAGAGAGCAGGTTGCAGGGTTTCCCGGCCAGGAGGTCGAGGATGCTCTGGTTGTCGCTGAACTTGATGTTTTTCCACACGATGTCCTCTTTCAGGTACTCCTCCTGCTCCAGCTTGAAGACGTGGCTGACGAAGAACTGCTGCAGCTTCTCGTTGGCGAAGTTGATGCACAGCTGCTCGAAACTGCGGAGACGGAGAGTGGGGAACACTGGGGAATCACTGGGGCCGCTTGGCTGCGAGGCGGCCAACCACACGGGCCTGAGGAGCGTCCCTCTGACCTGTTTGTGCGGAAGTTCTCAAAGCCGAAGATGTCGAGCAGACCGATGGACAGGAAGGACGACCTGCGGCCGCCGACCACCTTCTTGTAGATGACGCCGTTGATTCTTTCAACAATCCACATGAAAATCTTATTGTAGATTGCCTAGAAATGATTAGAAAATAATACGAATTATTCTAAGAAAAGCTGTGGAATGTAAAAGGAAAAATGAAAAATACTGGACGATAGCTTAAAACAGCTAATCAGGGGGAAAACAGTGACCTCAGACTTGTTGAAACCCTTCATTAGACATGCTAACGTATTTTTATCCTGAGACCCACTCCAATAAGGATGCGCCTAACAGGGTTTGGCCATCGGCGGCTCGGCCTCACTACCTTGACGAAGGCGTCTCTGCAGTCAGCAGCCTGCTCGGCGTTCAGAGGTTTGGTCACTCGTTCTCTGTTGGTCATGAAGGAGCGATGGGTCAAACTTGTCGCCAGGGAGGACTTGTCCACCTGTCAAGCAAACGCACACACGGTAAGATGAGAAAGACGAGGGACATCCGGTGTGCGGCGTGCGTTTTGAAGGGGACACTCGCCTGCAAAAGGGACGCGGCGATGGTGAAATGATCGGACTTGCAGACGTCGCTGGTTTCCAAGTTATTTTGGACGGAAGCTGATTTGGGCACAAGAACAGAAACAAGCACAGCTGAAACGATGCACAATTATGATTGTTTTAGTCATAACTGTACGCAAAATATTTCAAAACCTCTGCCGGAACCAGAAAAACACCAGGTTCGTTCTACGGCCCACAAAAGAAATATTTCATGATTCATATCAGAACGCATGTCTTGAAACAGTTTTACACGTTTGGTATGAATGGCTGAAAATCTAGCTGACTAAACAAAGCTACTTTGAGATTTATGGAATGCAATCATAACCCTATAACTTTTTTTTTTCTGTCTATACTCCTGATTTACACCTAATTCGCATGGGATGTGTCCTTGCTTTTTTTTTGCTCAGTCTTTAACTGATTTTATTCTTATGTTTCCTTTTACTGTCTTGTATTCTCTTATCAGTGGTGTGAAGTGATAAAAAAGAATCAACTTTATCGTCCAGTGGAAAGTGTGAGAAAAGTCCAATAACTATTTAAAAAAGACATGATAACGCTGCCTTTTCCAGTCGGCAGGCCTTTCAAATGTACATTTCAAATGAACAAAAACATGGAGATATAATTCCTAACTTAATGATGTGTGAAAAAAGCTGTTAAAAAAAAAGAAAAATGCTGCCCTTCACTGTCAGCTAAAGCAGTTATGCTTCCTGTTTTAAAGCTTTTCATCTATAAAACCTGTTGGCCACATAAAAAAAGTAGAAAGGCAGTTTTTAAAATAACCAAGTTCAATTTAATTATTGAAACCACACTTCTTATTTTATCGACACTTAAAACCTATATTTGTCACCATAAAACATAAAAACTTCCCATAAAACTCTTGAACAGCAGGCAGCTCAACTTTGCTCTCAGACTCTGACTGAGGATCTATCCTGTGATTGTTTGGGATGAATGCTGTTTCTTAACATCTGTTTTCTTTTGAGGTACAAAATTATGTTTTGTACTGTTTTTTTTCATGCTACAGAAATCCACTCTCATCCAAACCCACTCACCCTCAAAGCTGACGTTCCCCAGGTGTAAAATGGCCGCGAGCAGCTTGAGGACGTCCTGAAACTGGATTTCTGAAAAAGCCAAGATTTTCATCGCTGAACGAATCCGGCTGAAGTCCTGAGCATCGTTCCTCCCCTCACACTCGATGCAGTCACCCTTTAGCAAGACGACAGACTCACAACTTTGATACTTTGTAACAGGTGAAGAACAATGAACGTATTTTTTAACCTCCTGAGACCCTGCCTCCTCATATGAGGACGTTCTTGCCTCTCTTTACCATGACCCTTCTTTATTTCTGTGACCTTTGACCTCATAACAGATGCTATCAGACACCACTGTTTGAAATCTAAAGTAAAATGGTTTAATACATTTTCAACCAATCATGTTCGTATTGTGTAATTAAAATGTTGTAAATAAGTCATTTGGACCGTTAGAACCAAATTGCAAAAACATTTAATTAAATATATAAACAAACATTTTAAATATAAAGATTTACCCACTGAGCCTATACAAAAAAAAACTACCTATATCATGAAAAAGTCTAGTTATTAAACTTATCATGTCCTACTAATCCCATGTATCTGGAAAAATGCAAAAATGCACTCCAAATAAAAGCTCGGCTCTTAGGAGGTTAAATGGGCCAAAAATGACCAATTAATGGCTGCTCCTCATACCTTAGTCAGGAAGTTGTAGTCCTCAGCCTCCCCGACCCTCAGCATCTTTCTCTCCTCGTGCGTGATCCCTGCCAGCATGCAGTAAAAAATGTGGTAGCTCCTCTCCTCTGGGGACTGGCACCGTGGGGGGAGAAAATGAGTGGTGATGAAAAGATAACCCAGAGAAGTCTGAACCTTTGTGTAAACCAACACGGGGCCTCTTGTATATTTCTTTTCTGGTCGCATTTATTACGTTGACACATCCTACCAGAACAATGACTGCACACTGCTTTAAGTAAACCTCCGGCAGCTGCTGGGTGACTTTTATGGGTTTAGGGCACAGACTCACCCAGAGCGCAGATAAGAGCTGGGTTTTGTTTGGACCGGGGGGGGGGGGTGGGGGGTGCTCACCTGATGGCAGACGCGGGACTTCTCCAGGAGGTACTGCTCCACGCGGGCGCCCACGATCACCCCCTCCTTGTTGAAGAAGATCTCCAGATACTTCCCGAAGCGGCTGGAGTTGTCGTTGCGCACGGTTTTCGCGTTCCCGAAAGCTGTGAAATGAAGGGGGTGAGACAACGAGTTCAGCAAGTCCCCACCCCCCCCATCGTGAGGCGGAATGATTTGCACAGCTCGGCCGTACCCTCCAGGACGGGGTTGGACTCCAGGATCTGCTTTTCGATCTGCTGCTGTGAGATCTCCCCGCTGATTGCTGCCAAGTACTGCAGGATCAGTTTGGTGCTCTCCGTCTTCCCCGCTCCGGACTCCCCACTGAGAGAGAACGGGGGGAGTCAAATGACTGACCGATGGCACTTTATGGACCGACAGTATGGACTCATTACCAAACAAACACAATCCCGACCTGATGATGCAGCACTGGTTTATCTGATTGCGCGTCATGTTAAAGTAGCAGGACTCTGCGATGGCAAAGATGTGCGGGGGGAGCTCCCCCAGCTTTCGGCCTCGGTACATCTTCATCTGCGGAAAAGCAAGGATTGAAGGCCGGAAGCGGACACCTGGAGTCAGGGAGTCGGCCTCAGACGGATGCTGGAACCTACCTGTTGGCCTGAATATATCGGAAAGTCCTGGTATGGATTCATTGCCACCAGCACGGAGCCTATGTAGGTCTGCAGAAGCAAGAACGTTGCGCCATTAGCTTCTGTCTGTTTCGATTAGTTCAATCTAATCTGGCATTACACCAATAATAATAATAAAACACGCTTAATATGATAGGATAGACAAAGTATTAGAGCAAAGAAAGTTACAAAAAAAGCTGAAGATTTTGTGTTTTCGGAGGGCAGACGGTTCCAAACAGCCCATTTAACCTCCTGAGATCTTCCCTCCTCTTATGAGGACATTGCATTTTTGCCTCTCTCAACCGTGATCCTTTTGACCTTTGACCTCATAGTAAACACTATCAGACACTACTGTTTGAAATCAAAAGTAAAATGGCTTCATACATTTTCTACCAATCATGTTCTTATTTTGTAAGTAAATAAGTCATTTGAGCTGTCAGAACCAAGTTGCAAAAACATTTATTTAAATATATAAGCAAACATTTTAAATATAAAGATAAACCGGGAGAGCCTTTACAAAGAAAAGCAACAGAGTCTTTACAAAGAAAAGCTACCTGTACCATGACAAAGTCTAGTTATTAAACATAGGTTAAACGCACACCAAATAAATGCTCGGCTCTCAGGAGGTTAAGATCTGCTTTTTAAAAGAGCGGCAGCCTGTTGTGTTCAAATGAAAGTCACCAGCCTTTTCCTCTGAGAGAGAGAGAAAAACTCACGTAGATGCTCCCCTGTCTGTACCGGAGCCGCAGGTTTCTCAGGAGGCCAGCCTCCGTCATGTCCCCGAGTTTGATCATGTCCTCCACCCCCTCCACCGAGGTGGGGTGCATGATCCTGAGGGAGGCCTCCTCCTCCGGGAGCAGGGTCCGCTCCTGGGTAAAGCGGAGAGTGGAAAGGCGCTCAGTGCTACGATGCTACGAACACCAATTGTCTGTACTTTTCTTAGTGATGAGTTAAAAAAAAAAAGGGGGTTTACATTTCCCTCATCGTCCACCAGCAGCCGCTGACCCGTTGGGGTTTCTTTGACCTTTGCTCCGATGGCTACACCGATGTCTGAGTCCACCCAGACCCACTCCCCCTGAGAACCCACATCACACATCACTGACACCTTCATTTAAGCTATCTTTTCATTTGAAATGCTTCTCAGAATCCACAGGTTCTAATGAAACTGACTCAGAATCGTTTATCACAATAGCGTCAGCAGAAGAGTAATCTTCTTATCGATAAAAAAACAAAAGTCACCATTACGGGACCTCTGTCTTACCTTTCTCAGCATCTCCAATTATTTTCTATCCGTCTCTCTAAAATGAAAATCCGAACGAGCTGTGGTAATTTGAAAGAGAAACAAAACAAAAAGCAAAAAAAGAGCTGCTTCACTGAACAAGGTTTGCAGTTGACATCCACCACTGTTGTCATTCAGGGAACCTCGTTAAAAAAAAAGTTAGTTTAAAATAAGGAAAAAAATCTAATAAATAGGAGAATTAGCCAACTATATTTGTGTCCGTGATCCTCATTTAATCCCCTGACTTGTTCCCTGGCCTTGTCTTGACTCCGATCTGACTCCGTATGAGGAAGGAGAAACCCCTGACTGCTCTATTCGTCAGAAGTTTATGGCGCTTTGACTTTGGACCTGCCGTGACAGAGGGGAAATCACATACATTCAGATGCGTGCGAGCATTTTTTCTTCCTGTAATGAGTTGTCCTCCTGTAAACATTCATCCCATTGTGGCCTTTTGGACATTTGCCAGCCTGAAACGGACTCTTACAGAATTGGTATAAATCCTCCTGGTTCTTCACCGGACTGATGAGCAGATGTAGAGCAGATGTTTGATGTGTGTGTGTGTGTGTGTGTGGGTGGGGTTAAATGCCTCCAAAAAAACTGATCAGATCACAAGCATACCACAGCGAATATCAATGTTGGATAATGCTTTACGTAATAACCTTGAGGCAGACTTTCCAGGGGGGTCATTGAGCGCTGTAATGAATTTATGTGGAGACTTTGGACTCTGCTTGTGTAAGTCTGAGGAAACGCAGCAGAGCGTCTCACTGTCTCTGCAATAAAGATGGAAGCATGAGATTAAATTACAGAAACGAGAGAGAAAGGACATTTATCCCCCCCCCCCCCAAAAAGAAAGCCACCAATCCACATCCCTGGTAGTTAGGGATGAGCTGAGGTAGTCTTTTTGTTTCCTTAGACTCTCAGGAGACAGCTGAAGGGCTCCAGTAACTGGGTGGGTTTAAAGTCCTGACTCGTCACTGCTGATAACTCATTTACGTCAGGGCGTGAAGCCGATAAGGACCACGGCGATGTCAGGGGGTTAAAGGGGAGAGTGGAAAAGCTCCTAAACAAACACATCCCCGCACGTGCCGCCGGGTGGTCCTGACTTAACGCCCCCCCCCCCGCCTTCTTACAAATGGAGACATGGATTTGGGAGCAACGCGGAAATGATGTGACCGTTGTTTCTAATTGCGTGGATCACTGTGATGCTTTTAAAAGATGGCGAGACGTGGGAAAGCTCATGTCTGTAAAACAAAAATATAAATAAAACGACGTGCCTTTTTCTAAACTATGAGCCTGAGGTGCAATCAGCTGACAGGATGGTGAGTGGGTGAGTTTATTAGTGGGTTTACCACTAATCAATGGAGGGCACTCCTTGGCAACAAAAGCAGCTTATCTGTTTATTCACCATATAAAGTAAACAAAAAGGGCAGGAGGAGGGTCAGGATGCGCGAGTCCCCCCCCCC
>CAJRST010007779.1:15144674-15192292 GCA_907169785.1 Menidia menidia | reverse complement strand
CGGAAAGAAAAAAAGCAATTCACATTAAGGTTTTTTTTTTCTTATAATTCTACTTTTTACCCCAACAACATATAACACACACTCCTGTAGGTCACTACAGGTTTGTGCAGTAGGTGGTTTAAAACTAATTTAAACATTTTGCTGCTTCATTTCAGAAAAAAAACAAACACTTATTTTTTATTTAATAGTAGCTGTGGTTTGTATGATCAGTATGGCACAAACCAATCGGAATCAGAGGGGTGACAAACAGGCACGCAGATCTCCAAAATGTGTAGCTCGGGTTCAATCCCGATTCAATAAATCGAGTCTTAAATTAAGGCTGATGTTCACTTTTGATACAGATGAGGTACATAAAAGTCTTTGTGCACAAATCAAACCTGAAATTCAAGTTTTTTTAAAAAAAGAAGAAGAAGCAAACACTGGAATCCCTATGAAGCAAATCCTAAACATAAAATTCATTCCCACCTCGTGGTTGCGGACCCTTTTCAAGCAGCAGGTCACCTTTAAGTCATTTCCCAGGTTTCTATTAAAAACTTGAGTTGACAAGTGCTCAAACTTTGGCTTGACACATAGAATAAATACTCAAAAGATAAGGCTTTGCTTAAATTGAGAGATTCCACTAGACCCTAGAGGCCTTCTCTTAAGGGTGCAAATGACAGAGGACAGCTGGGAGCTGCTTTCTGTCGTGTGCCTTCACAGGCAGCAGCAGATTCGGACACAAAGGTCAGGAAGCCCCTGCTGCTCCTTTATCAGTGTGGATGTACCTGCTGGGAGTCACGCTCAGAGCTCCAGCCGGACTTCCTGGTCGCACCTTGGCTCGTGGCCTCAGACAAACCTTCGGCTTTCTTGTAAACTGGCGTTGAGGAAGAGCTGAGATCTTAAAGAGTCCGGGCCCTTTCCGCCCACGCTGTTCGGGTTGCGCTGATAATAAAGAAACTCCAAACGTGCGACTTGCAAAAGGAAACAGGCGGCGACAGCTTTCACATTTTCACCTGCACCGGGTTAATGTTAAAGCAACTAAAGTCCGTCAAATTAGGCGGACTGAGAAAAACCTCAGCAGCAAGCTGTATTAGACGGTTTCCGAAAGCATAGGTCTTCTCTTAGTGTATCGGTAGGAAATATCTAATTAAATTACCATCTTAAAAACAATAAACAGACATAACGCTTACGTCTTATCACGGCCGACCTCATTAGGTCAATAAATCAGCAGCAAATTCCAAATTTATTGCTGCTTTCCTTCTGTTCACCTGCAGAATGGAGCCAAACTTGCTCGCTCTCAGCTCCACGCCCTTTGTAAACTGATAAAAAAAGAAGATTCTAAGGGGTGTTTGCTGTTAAAACCACACAGAAGCGAACCTTTAACGGGCCTACGCTGAGGACAGGAGCTCAGGGAGATCCGAGCAGGGCCGCTTCCACGCTACACATCAATTAAAATGTCATTTTCATTCATCAAATGAGGAATACTCTGTCGGGGGTTGGGGGGTGGGTGTGTGTGGGGGAGTTGTTTCCTTAGGATTTGCCGTCCTCGGGCCTCTTCAGAGCTGCGCTGTATTTCATGGGAGCGTCGTCGGCTCTGAGCTGGACCTCCACCAGAGAAAAGATGGTGATCAACTGGAAACGGAAAAGAGAAACTGATGATTTGGGTTTTTGGACTTATAAGTCATTTTTCGGAAATCACTGAAATTCCAAAGCTAATTGTAGCGTTACGATAAAACTTTTGGTGTTCCCACCTGTTCCACTGGGGCACTCTCTGGGTCCTCCGGTAACCAGACCAGAGTCAGCTCAGACATCTTCCCCACTTTACGATGATGGAAAGAGGCCAGCTCTGATATGGACTGAGAGCGGAGACAGTCGACTCATTACACACTCAGGAGAACATAACTTATCTTTTGAAACCGATTAATCAGTTTTGTTTTCACTGCTTGTTGTGAAACTGCGGCTGACCTTGCAGTAGATCCGTTTCTGGACTCCGTATCGGAGGACCAGCACGTCGAAGGACTGATCCAGCACCCCCATCACCATGGCCTCCGAGTCCAGCGGGCCGCTCTCCTGTGGAGCACGCCACAGTATTCAGCACAGGCTTTTCTTAAAAGCCTTTCAGGACCCATGTCGAGTGGTAGTGAGCTCAGAAAGGAGGTGGCCCGCCGCACCCATTTCTCAGCAGAGCTGATCCTGACTCGACCGTATAGAAAGTTAGACCAATATATTTTTTTTTTACGAAAGAGGGAGAAATGTGACCTCGAGCAGAAGGTTTCCTTCTTCCTGTGGCCATCTGACTTTTTAATTTAGCAAGACAGGAACTGTCTAGATACTGTCTCCTGAATCAAAACACTGTCACTTCTCACTTCATCATGTCTCTGTTTATTCAACTTCTAACTACTTTAGCTGTATTTATTTTCACTTTGTATCGCAAGTGTTGCAGAGCAATTTCCCTCGGCATAAATAAAGCTTTCTGTATCTGCATAGGCACCGTAGCTAGTCTATAGATCCCTCGTCAGCGTTCTGTGATCGGACTTGCTCACCTTTACGAACACTCCAAAGAAAAGATCTGAGCTGAGCTCCTGGACCCTCTTGGACAGGGTCTTCTTGTCGTTGCAGTGCGACGCCTGTTTCTCCACTTGCGCCATTGACAGGCCGATGTGGGGCCCGCATTCTGTGGGCAGAGGTTCAAACCGCAGTTAGTCCGGAGGCATTCCAACTCGGGCGCGCCGCTCGTGGACGAGACAAAGCACAGAAAAACAAACCAGCCTAATGGAAGGAACAAGGCGGCGACTGAGAGCTGGGGCTGCTCGGCTCCTTTCTCCATTTGGAAAGGTCAACACAGACACATGAGGTGCAGAACAACAGAGGCAGTGTGTGAAACCACAGTAATCCGGCTAGAAGTGAAAAGGAGTCTTAACATGTCTTTGTTCTATTTAATATTATCTACATTTATTTCTTTCTCCTTTTTTGATATATAATTAAGGTGATTTTATGCCTATTTATTCTTTTTTTGTCCTTTGCAGGATTGATGTACATGGTAAATATGCATGTGTAATGTAAATGTTGGAGTATGTGAATAGAAACGCTGCTGTTAGGTTCGAAATGCTCTTTGCTTTTCTGAGAGCTCTTTGTAGAAACGGAGGCACGTACTCAGAGAGGACGCCAGCAGCCGGTGCACTATGATGTCAGCGTAGCGTCTGATGGGCGAGGTGAAGTGTGTGTAGAGAGGAACGTTGAGGGCGTAGTGCTTAAAATGCTGTTGATCCTTCAACACACCCGAACAGAAGTACAACGCCATCTGGGAAAGGTCGGAGATGCAGATGAAAAACGTTTGAACAGTATCCACACAGGAATGGAAAAAAAATCCTTCTGTATGTTTTTTTCCCCCACCAATTCACAACAGTTAGATTGAATGATATGTGTAAGTACGCAGGCAGAAGAAGAACAGGACAGCCGAGGGCCTCACCTGCATGGGTCTGGAGCACATGTGAGTGAGGACCTCTTTTCTGGCACTGGAATACTCATCATTACCCAGAAGCGTGTGGAGACTCTTCTGCTCGTTGGAGTAGAAAAAGAGTAGACATTTTTCTCATTAGTAACTGAGCTGCAGACGCATCACGGAGACAAATAACACAAGTTCAAATGAAAGTTTTTAGCTTTAAAAAAAAAAAATAAAAATAAAAAAAAAAAGCTGTTTGGATGATTGAAGGGTTTTTGTGACGGATAAAAAAATGTGGGTCGCTTCCTCCTGCTGGAGTACTGACATTCAACGCTCCGGCAGAGGACAGGTCGACGTCGAGTCCCAACTGGGTGCACAGCTCCTGCAGATCGTCCACCAGCTTGGCTTTTGGGGGCGGGTGGCGCCGGAGCAGGGCCAGCTCGGGGAACTTGCGGTGTATGTGGTGCGCTGTGGCGATGTTAGCCAGCAACATGAACTCCTCCACCAATCTGTGGGGGGAAAGGAGATCACCAGTATGATCATGTTTATTTAAGAATTTTTAAAAAAGAAAGAAAGACAATAACAGATTAAAGAGAAATAACTCACTTGTTGCTGTCTCTGTACTGGTAAACGTAGCAGCCTTGAGGCATCATTGTCTCTTTGTCCAGAGTGAAAGAAAGCTTTAGCTATAAAAAAAACAAAAAAAAACAAATGGATGAAACATTCATATTTAAATAATAAGTACTAACATTTATGTTCACGCAGTCCTGTTAAGTCTCAGCTGTCATGGTAATTCTGGTCACTTGGAGTTAACCGGTGACGTGATGGAGTTTAAAACTCTTTCCTCAATTATCACCGTTGCTTTCTCCAAAGCTTTATTGAAGCCTCAAGGGAGCATTTCTTTCAGAGTGTTATCTCCCTGCAACCTCCTATTGCACGAACCTCATTCATTTAAGCAGATAAAACCGTTAAAAGAATAACTAATAGGAGTAGAAGCAAACTACATTTCCTCAAATCAGCTGTGAAGCACTGTCATCTTTGAATCTAGAATTAGATTTTACATGTGCAAACCCACAACCAGGGAAACATTCTGTGATTGTACATTTTAGTCAAATTAGGAAGCAGCTCCTTAAATAAAACAACGGCTAATCGTTGTAATTATTGTAAGTAGTTACTTAGCCTTTTAAGAGATGTTAAACACTAGGATTTTATCTTATACTGAGTAGAATTCTAAGCAGCATTGAAGAAAGTCTGGGACCTCCTTTCCAGCACACGTCTCACCTGGTCCAGTCTTAGAGCCCCTCCTGAGAAGCGCTGAGCCCGGAGGTGCTTGGCAATGCCGTGCAGGTGGAGCACAGCTTGGTGGATCTCGTCGATGGGGTGCGCGGGGTCCACGGGGGGGAGCTCCTCGGGGGAGAATAACTTCTCGGGGGCCTCGATCAGGCTCTGGGCGTGGTCGTAGCTCAGCTTCACGCAGGAGCGGATGACGGAGCGGCCGAACCACTCGCTCTGGATCTGTGCGGTTCAAGCCACGGGGATCTGCTTTAGCCTGGACTGAATGCGCTGGGGCCGGCCGGCGCGCTTTTTCTGGACGTACCTTTCCCTCGGGGGTGATTTTCCAGATGACGGAGAAGGTGAGTCTGTCGGTGAGCGGGTTGAGGCTGCACAGCTCCTCACACAGCAGCCGGGGCAGCATGGGGATCACCTGAAGGGTGAGCAAACATAACCCTCAGAGCTAAGAAAAAAAAAAACCCCGGCCCAGAGCTTCGCCTGTTGCGAAACGAATGAGCTCACCTTCTGGACCATGTACACGCTGGTAGCTCTTTGGCTGGCGATGGCATCCAGACAATTGCCTTCCTCCACGAAGTAAGTGACATCGGCGATGTGAACGCCGACCTCAAAGTTACCTGGGGTAGAGATCCAGTCAGGACGGGGTGCTATTGTGATCGAACATGCTCAAACGTTTAGGAAGAGAAGGACCCAAATGTCTTCTACTTCTCTTCCTTTTGGGGATATTACATCATTCACTTGAACCATGCGTTAATTATTCATATGGAGAGCACCACGTAGCCATTTACCGTCTGGGAGCAGTTTACAGGACAGGGCATCGTCCAGGTCTCTGGCGGTCGCCGGATCGATGGTGAAGATACATTCATTCCTACACATCAGGCGGAGAGTTTTAGCGAGCTGTGACGAGGGCTTGGACTGAAAAGCGACTCGGAGGGGGTTCAGAGCCTGACCTGAGGTCTCGCCTCCTGCTCATCTCCTCTGGGGGAATGGTCCAGGGCAGGTTCTTCGGTAGACAGTCCAGCACCTCGTCGGAGAACTCGGAGAAGTCCACGTCGTGCTCGATCAGGATGCCCTCCGTCTCCGGCTCGATTTCCCCGGCTTGGCCCAGCGTTTTAGCCAGGCGCCTGCGGGAGAAGGAGAGGATCAGCGCGGCCCACCAACGACTCCCCGCATCTCCCCAACGCCTGAGGCACCTCACCCCTCGGCGAAGTTGCTGTCGGCCGCCCAGTCCACGATGCGACAGATGAACAAGGTGGTGGCGTGGTCGCCGGGGCGGGAGCTGAAGTCCTGGGGGCAGTCGGCTAGCGGAACGTTAATGCGCGGCACCCGGTGGTCCACGGGGGAGAACAGGGCGAAGGGTTTGTCCGGGAGGAACTTCAGGAAGCCGGTGGCGGCCCGCGAGTGCTTCTTCTCCACAATGTAAACCACCTGGAGGAGCAAGGAGGCGGGGCTTTAGGCTAAGTCTGACCTTTTCATTGCTTTACGTGCTGGGAGCCTAATTGCTGTGTGAGCTGTATTTATCTGGGCCCATTCAAACAGCTTTGGCTTAACCCTCACCGGACTGGGATCCTTTTTTCGTTTTTTTTTTAGAAAAGAATGGATTACTTAGTGAAAAGCGGATCTTTCTTGTCTGCCATTGTTTTTGGTTTTTGTCTTTGAGAAGAAAAAATTTTACCAAATTTGTGGGAATTTTATTGGAAATGCCTGATGGAGAAAGAGAAGTGGGTAAGAAAAACAGCTCACTTTGGCAGTCTTTTGGAGAATTCCTCCATTGGAACGTGGTGTTGAGGGGTCTTCCAGTTGTCCAACTAATCCCATAAGATGATAAAAAACACAGACAGATGTATTGACTGCGTTTCTGTTTACCTACGTACCAACTCACGTAAACTCAGACAGACACTTAGGAGGATTTTTGGAATACGGCAATACCAAAAATGCTGGATCTTTTGTGAGGTAGGGTAGAATTTGCAGATCTCTCCTAACTCCTTGCATAGGAGTAGCCACAGTTCTCCAAAAACTGTGTCTATTCTGTTTTGAAGCCCTGTGCGCTCAAACTACTGACATCCAAACACAAATTTTCTATTGAGAAGAATCAGTGGCTGCTGGTTAACAAGCAGCATTAGTGGTAACTTGGAAGTTTCTATTGCTAACTAAGGGTGGACAGGAAATATGAGCATATGTTCAAAGGAAATACATGACAAAGAGAGAAACTGACTCCTGAAATCTAGATTGTAAGTTAAAGGCTTCCTGTTAATAAAAGTATTAATTATATGGCTGTAATGTGAAAAACAATACAAATTCATACAGTAAAGGCTATATTCAGGTGAAAATACTTGGGTTGCATATTATGACCATTATCACCCAGCTCTAATTTGTGCTTATTGTGTTGCCTCAGCCCCTCCATGTTCACAGTACCTGTGTCAGCGAGCGCCGTATTCCGGGAATTAGTGACGAGCTCGTCCTGGTCGCTGACCTGGTCCTCCGAACCGCTGGGATTTGTCTTCCTCTGAGCCGTTTTCCGGGCGTGGTCCGTCTGGGTGTCCGACTCGCAGTCGGTGTCGGACCTCACCACCTGCACGCACAGACTCCCGTCATCACCGGTTGGAGGGCAAACGCGCCCGGCCGGGGTTCGGATGCTGCGTTTACCTTCCACTGCTCCTGAGGGAGCACCTTCACCACCACTACGTCTCCATTCAGCGCCCTGTTGCGGGCCACAATGCCGTCCAGGAAAATGTCCCGCGAGTCATCCTAAACACCGGACAAACGGCTCGTTGGACTCAGGATACTACCTTTCATGTTCTGGAAAAAAAATCCCCAGATAAAGGGTGCTTTTCTTTTACTGTCAAAGTAACTTACAGGAGATGGGACAAAAGCTTCATGGTATTTCTTGGGGTTGATTCTCAGTTGCCCCTGCAGAGAAAATACACAAAAATTACATTGGTTGAAGCGTGTGGTGTGAAAAAATAAAGTTGTTTTGGTTTTGTTTTTTTAATACGAAGGTTTATTTAATCTCTTTCATATTTGCTAAACATGATCGCAGATGAAGAACAACACTCGACATAGAGGACTACACCGTTGTTTATTTAGACCAGGGGTCACCAACCTGGTGCCCACGGGCACCAGGTTGCCCGCACGGACCACCCGAGGCGCCCGCAGGCCTGTTCTAAAAATAGCACAACTCAATAGTGAGCAGCGTCGAAAATTTAATTTTGTTCCGTTGCTATTCTTTTTTAATCACACTTGCATTCATATAGATTTGATTTAAAATGACAATATCTTAAAAATATGTTCACTATATATTAAGTTTAAGTTTTCTCTGGTTCAAAGGTCAGTATTGTGCACGTGACAAAACAAAACCAGTGTCAGTGGAGAGTAAGCTAGCAGGCACAGCGGAGATGGGTGCAGTTTCTTACCCCAAAAACATGGGAGAAAAACGAAAGAAAACTTATCACTTTCACAACGAATGGGAGGAGGAGTTCTCTTTTACGACTGTAAAAGAAACCTGCGTGTGTCTGATTTGCGGGGCAACCGTGGCGACGGCAAAGCGGCACAATGTGGAGAGACACTTCACTTTGTGCCACAAAAGCTAGCATGCTAACTACCCACCGGGAATCGCACTACGGGCAGAAAAAGCACATCTGAAATATGCACTCACAGTTGCAGTGTCAAGTTACACACCAGATTACAATGCACTGGTGAACAGCATGCAATGCCAATCTATTAAAGATTTGGCCATGAGATTTCAGATTTCTTTTTAATATGTGAGTTGATTTTTCTTTAACATTAAATAATTGATAACTTTTTGAAACATGGTGCAACATAGTTCATGATTTGTTAAAAGGTTTTGTCAGTGGCTAGTGAAAATGAAAACTCCTATGTAAATGTAGTGATGTACAGTAAGTGATCATTTGAAAAGTTAACAGTTGCTGAGATAAATAGAGATAAAGTGGTGGATATTGATATGTTTCCCATTTTGTTGTCACTGTTGTCACAAATGAGTATCATTAATGATTATTAATAAAGTATAGCTAAAAGCATATTGAGGAAATGTATTATTTCAGAAGAGTGTATCAAACTGGTAGCCCTTCGTGTGACTCAGTACCCATGAAGTAGCCCTCCGTTTCAAAAAGGTTGGTGACCCCTGATTTAGACGGTAACTACATACTCATTTCAGCCCTACTGCTTCCATGGAAATGAAAGGGGGGGTTCAGGTTCATACCTGAAGGAGCTCTCCCCTCTTTAAGCCGTGAGAAACCTCCTCAAATGTCATGTAAGGTTCAAAGACTTGTTTCTTCGATCCTCTTCTGTCTTTGCTCTTACTCTTGTCGGCAGGAGAACTGGTAGTCGAAGCTGAAAAAGGCCAAACTCATGGATTAACTGACTTCATAAAGAGTTTTTCTCTTTTCTTTGTCTTTTTTAAACTGCACCTTACCTCTGGGCTCTTTTTTATCTTTACCATGAGGAGATATGGGCCTTGACGTTTGTGCATCAACCCCTAGGTTTAGATTCCCCTCTCTGTTCTTTTCTTCGTCTGGGTGCTTTGGGGGGCCTTTTCTCTTCGATTTACTCGACTTATCAGGCTCTTGCGCAGCCATGCTGGACTTCTTTGGAGATTGTGGAAACCCCTGAAATAATTCTGCCTCTTTGGAGGCGACATCTCTGTTGGAGTCCTTGTTTTTCTTTTGCTGCTTCTGGTGCTTCTTTGCGCTGTTGGGCTTTAAAGAAGCGAGCTCCTCTCCTGATTCGATGTCTCCATCCTGGCTGGTGGTGGTGTCCCTCCTCTGTCCACGCCGCTGCCGGTCAGACACACCTTGCTTCTTTTCGCACTCCTGCTGAGCACCGCGAGTGCTTAGTTTCTCCATGTACAATGACAAGGAACTCTCCTCTCCTTTGTTTTTCACAGGGGAGGGGAGGACGTCAGGTAGATCAGAGAAATCACGAGGCACCTGCTCTCTTATTTGTTGCTGTACATGAAGGCCGTAACTCTGGGCTTGGACAGAGGGACCGTTCCCTTCTTTTTCAAAGTCCTTTGCATACTGCTCTAGATACAAGCTGAACTTGCTGCTGTGATGCTGGCTAAGAAGCCTGGCATAGGCATCTTTTTGAGGAGGGGGGGCCGATTGGTTCTGGCTGCGCTTAGGCTCTCGATTCAAGCTAGGCTTCTTGGGCTGATGGGGGGAATCCATAAGGGAATCCTCAAAGGTGCTGTCTCTGGAAAAAACAAAAAAACAAAAAAAAAACAAAGAATGAACACAAAGTGAGTATGTGTTAACAATAAAACAACAGTCAAAGAATACACATTGATAGAGAAACAAAAGGCTCCTGGTACCAAAAAACAAATGGCCCATTACTTTCTCCCGACCAGGATCAGAACAGGCCATTCCTTTTTGTTATGTGTCCCAGTTTGGTTAATGATGTTTATTTGGTCATTTTACACCACTTTCTGTTCATTTTCTGGTCCAGCTACGTTTGTTTCACAGCTGTGCATCTTTAAGGGTCAAACATCCCTTTTCAAGTCTATTGTTCTGTCCTCTTACGTCAAACGTGTGTGTGTTTTTAGCCTTTAGAGTTGGTTGAATCCGTTTAGGATACTTTGTATGACATCTGCTTTGTTATTCATTACGCGTCTCTTTTGAGTTTTATTTCCCTTCCCCACTTATTAAAGAAAATCACATTTCTGCTCCCACCTGGATCCTTAAAAAATATATTACCTAACTAGAATTTCAGTGGAAAACGAAACTTAATTGCTTGTGTGTTTGCTTGTCATCTTTGACTTTAATTTTATTGATGCATCAGCGACAAAACACATTCAAAGCCAAGGCATGTCTATATATTCCAGAAATTAACCATGGCCAAGTCCAGTATCACTTCACAGGAAAGCAAAAGTAACATGGTTACATCATGCGCAGTTTTAAGGTCTAAATACCCTTCTTTACATTCTCTTGTTAGCAGTTTAACTAACGTTTGCTAACAGTTATTAGCTGCTCGGCTAGCTTATTTGAAAGACAAGTGCTGGCTTAGCAACAACCAAAAAATTCGCTTATACGGACGACGACGCACAAAAATAATAAATGGTTAAACAGATTGTAAGGACAGCCAAAGCGAATAATTAGGATATTACCTCTTTCGCCGCGACGTAAGTTGTGTAAGGGTAACTTATGTGTCATTCACAGAAAACTGCAGGCTATGCCTCCTTTGTCGTCATTGGCAGTTGGAGTTGTGCTACGTTTGGGGGCTGTCGGACTTTTAATATTCGTGAAAAACCCATAAACGTCGCAATTCCAGCGTAAATAAGGCGTGACAGAACTGAACATTCAGCTTAAGGTTGCTGCTTTGAAACTTGTGAAATGAGTTGTGTTTCGATTACATGGTAAATAGGCATGTGATCATTTTATTCTGTCGGATAAGATATCTCGGGTCCGATATTTTTGTTGAACCAGCTGATGCAGATGTACCCCCTAGATGGCATCAGAGACTATGATGTTTTATTTTATTACAAAGTGACATTGTGCCGTGGAGGTCGATTGTATAAACGTGTCAACCTGCACTTCAAAGAGAAGAAACATATATATATACATATGTATATATATATTCTGAATGAGGGATGCCTTGGCGTTTCAGGCAGACATCCATGTTTTCACAAGTGTTTCATTTTTCCTGTCACTTCAGAAGAACAAGACAACTTCAGATGGGTCTAAATGTGGAAGTGTTGTTGGGTTTTTTAATTACAAAAACCTGGAAAAGTCTATGTGTGCAGAGAGGTGTGACTTCACTGAGGGAGGCAGAATTTCTCACGCCCATTTGTGCTCAAGGACTCCGAAACGTTCAGTTTCAGTATTGAGAACATTGACATGCTGAATAGGAACACAGCGTCTTTGTCACCATCTCACCAGGCAAGAAAACCAACCAGCACGTTTCTGTTTAGTTTCTCAGAAGTCATTTCCATGCTGTTTTTTTCCCTTTAGCATCACTTCCCTTGAAAACATCTGGTGTCTAATTTTCGCCCGCATGTTCAGCGGTGACTGTGAAACCGAGCTGATGGGTCAGAAGTAATTATTAAGAATTGATTAACCCACACCTTCTGTTGAGGTTCGAACAGCTGGGTTTCAGTTGTCGTACATATTTTAATAAACTAGAAATGAAACACCCTGTCTGGGAGCCAGGCGAAGAACTGGGCTTTGATGGACTGATATACTGTATAAGGAAGATACATGTGCTCAAACAACACAGTATTTCTCCCCGATAGCCTGATAGGTGTGTTGTGCTAATCTCTATCTGTACCATTCTAAAGTATCTCAAGCAAAAGTATCAATATATTTCCATCTTTAGAGCTTCTTCGTGTACGTCGACAGAGATGGAGGTGTTAACATCAGGTGATGCTCTTCTAACTGTAAGCTGCATGTGTGAATATCGGAGAGAAACTCCATAATTCACACCTTTCCAGTCTCTGCACCCTGAAGGTGTGATATGGATGGAGGTGGATGGCTTGATTGATTTAAGAACATTTCACACGTTGAAAATGAGCCTTTTTCTGTAGCAGTCTCAAAGATAAAAACTAACTTACAAATAACAGTAGCCTACTTCTGGTGGATTGTTCAGGGGCAATTTAACGACAGATCGCCTTAAAACACGTGTGAAGTTGATCACCTCCCTATTGATAACACTTTTCCTCTCTCCTTGCCTCAGTGAATGGGCGCGGCAGCCAAGGCAAAGGCACCAGAGCGTGAAAAAAAAAAAACACAGCTGGAGATGTGCCTTTCCTCCTCACCCTCTTTGCTCCCTCTTTCACTCTGATCTGAGAAAAACTGACGGGAGAAGGGGGACCGTGGGTGAGGGCTGCTGGTGCAGCAGCGTCTGTGCAGATGTGTGGACCCAAGTTGTAAACCATGCAGATGAAGCAGCAAACGCCTATCAAATATTCATCAGACCGGGGAAGGCCGTGCAGCTGGTAAGAGCAGATTAAAGAGGGAGCAGGAGCAGCCACTTTGTTCGCTCTTTCTTCTCCTTTGCTCTGATCCTGTGAACGCCAGCACACACATCTATCTTTGGATGTGGTCTGTAGGCTGTTTGGTCATTTGAGCAAATCTGGAAAAGCGACTGGAAGTACTGATAATGACTTGTGTGTTCAAATGTACTTTTGATTCATCACAATTTCTGGGGCCGGCTGAATGCCTTCAGCATTGCTTCTTTTTTTCTTCTTTTTTTTCGCACAAACCTGAGTGCGTGAGCGGCGTGTTCTTTCATATGCTGTTGATCTACTTGTGGATTTGCAAGACCAGGCAAGCTGCAGCCCTCTGGAGCGCGCAGCATGGGGAGGTTTCTGCGTCGTCACCTCCCGATGCCATGGCAACGGCCTGCGAGTCACCCCGGGCGAGCTGCACTCTTTAACGTCCATTTACAGTCAGGGGGTGTCTCCTCATCAGCCCCGTGTCATTTCAGAAGCACACGAATGGGCAGGATGGCACGCTTGGGTAGACTTGGTATTGTCATGGTTTTTGTGGTCAACAGCAGGTGTTGTAATCATATGAAAAAGGGTACTCGGACTGGGTTGCCAGCTATAATCTCTAATAAAAATGACTAATAATATAATTTAAATAAATTGTATCATTTTTCTGTGATCCCTGTAACCCTTTCTTTATAAGTAACATGTACACTGTGGGGAAACAGTGCTCTTACTTTTGTATTTTTGATAAGAAATTAGCTGATGATTTAGAAGATATGTCCCTTATACTCATAAGAAGAGCGTTCCTATTAAATGCTTTACAGACAATGACTGCAAGGTGTCAAAGTGTGGCTTTGGATTAAACTCCAAAACATTGGTGTTTGTGCTGAATCTGACCAAACATCTCCACCTTGGAGGTGTTTGGTCACAGTTTTGTGGTTTGCTTGGGTGGAACTTTTGAAACCAAAGCCATATTCTCTAAAAGTAGGACTCCAAGGGGTGATGGGCCAGTCTGTGTCTACTGCCTCCTGAAATCCAAAGGTGTTTGTCAGACAAGGTAGCGGCAGCTGAAATGACCCGTGTTCACCACATGGTGCAGCACTTTAAATCACACAGGTCAGCAGCTTGCCTCAGTCACTATTCTACACTCAAAGGTTGAAATAAATAGCCTAATTGACTCCGCTTTTAGAAAATAGGAGTTAAGGAGTGCCGTCGGACTCTTGGTGGGAGTTTGGAAAGTTGTACTTAAAATATCACCAGTATTTAATGTCTCATCTACACGGGCATTGTCTCTTAAACATGTTGGTTGTCAAAGTTATACATGGTTAAAAATGTGTGACTGATGATGGACCTATGACTTAAATATGTTTCACTCCTGAAAAACATTTCCCACTGTAGATTGATAGACCCTATAAGTGGTTTGGAAATAGCCCTCAAACCCTCACCAGATTGATGGGCAGCAACAGTTAGTTACCTGTTGATGCACTTTATCCTTCGGACACAGTGAAATACAGCAGTTGTTGTTATTTTCAGGGTCAACTGAACCCATTTTATACCTCTGAAAGGACGGGTTGACTTTTCTGAAGACAAATGATAAACGAAAATATAAATAAATAAATACTCCAACCTTATTTCAGACTAACATTTTGCTCGGACCTGTCCGTTTGGGGAGTTTGAGCATCCTGCCCCTGAACGCACCATGAGGCCACCGTTTACCTGACCCCGCGTGGGCTGTGCAAAGAGGTTCCTGCTCCTACTGGGAATTTACTCGTTTGCGTAATTTCTTGTGCGTGATCAATGAACGACCCAAATATGCCCCCCCCCCCCCCCCCACCCCCCCCCCCATAGATTCAGGCTAATCGCTACCTCCCACCTCCTCCCTCGTCAAACACGTCTCCTCCTCATCACCACCTCCGCCCTCTCGGCTCCCCCTCCCACGGGCGGCCCTTTCAGCACCGGACAGCTCCCCCCCCGGTTTCCCCCACGCTCCTCCCACCGCCGGCGGACTGGCAGTGAGGAGCGGCCACACTGCTCCGGTGGGCGACACTTCAGACGTCCTATTAGGGGGTTTCACTAGGGGAGGGGCAGAACTTCAACAACAATTTTTTTTTTTTCCTCCGCCCCCCCCCCCCCATCTTCATCCCGGCTCCTCTCTCCCGGAGAATGTCGCCGCGCACACGCGAGGAGACGCGCCGCATCCGTGGGGTTTCGCCGGGTGGGCTGTGAACGGAATGCGGATCGGAGAGGAGTCAGGGGGTCGCTTTTTTTTGTCGGAGTTCGGAGACTGGTGGGGTGGGGTGGGGGGGCAGGGAGGGAGGGTTTGGGAAACTGAATGCATCTGTTGTTGTTGTTGTTGATTTTCTCCAGGCATAAAAAAAACAAAAAAACGAAACGGAGGTTTGAGTGAAAGTCCGAGCACGCGGACACAGGATGCTCGGATGAAAAAAAAAAAAAGGGGGATTCCTACCGATCTCAAGCTTAACAATGAAATCCAGGAAATTCTGCGTCGTGCGCTTTCTGGATCGCTTCTGGCCGCCTGCAGAAGCAGCAGAAAGAAGAGAGCGGCTCCGGTCATGATCGCCCCACTTTGCCAAGTGCCCGCGGCGTGCCCCTCGCGCCTGTGAGACGGAAATGATGGCCCTCTTAGTCGTCCCGCTGCTTCTGCACACGGGGCTCGTGCTGGGGTCCAACTACGGCTACGTGGAGTGGTCGGACAACGACCGAGACGACAAGCACCCGCCGGTGTTCAGCACCCAAAACGTTCCGAGGGAGCCGCCCCGTCGCCCGACCCGCTACCCGGCGCCGGCCACCGAGCGCGCGGTGGTCGCGCACAAGATCGAGGAGGACCTGCCCCGCGTGGTGACCGCCTTCCTGCACACGGGGGACTCCTCGGCCCTGAGGCAGGTCAACTGCTCGCGGAGGTACGAGCTGAGCAGCCTGCGGGGCGGCCTCCACGTCGCCTCCCACTACTCCCTGCACAGCGTCCTGGACACCGTGGCGCACGCCACCAACTTCCTCAACACGATCCTCCAAGCCAACAGGTCCCGCGAGCAAACCGCTCGCAGGGACGTCCACTGGTACCACGCGCTGGTCCAGAGCATCCTCCAAGGGGACCCCAAAATCCACAGGGCGGTGGTGACCCTGCACACCGACGCGCCCACCCCCGGGCCGCACGTCTTTCTCCAGGGGACGCGGGCGGGGGGCGAGGTGGTGCTGCGGGACCTCTCCGCCTCCGCGCACCGCCAGTTGAGCGGCAGAAGCCCGGAGACCGACTGGTTTAACGACTTCAGGGACGGCGGGAGGCCTCAGCTGCACAGGAGGGTCCCGGAGGGGTCGGACCCCGGCGGAGGAAACTACTTTCTGAACAAAAAGCAGATCAAGTGGTCGGCCCCGTTTCTGGAGTGCGAGCACGGGGCTTTCGTGCCCCACTGGCTTCTCACCTTGTCTGCAGGCTTCTACGGACTGAGGAGCAACTCGGC
This sequence comes from Menidia menidia, assembly GCA_907169785.1. NCBI lineage: Eukaryota > Metazoa > Chordata > Actinopteri > Atheriniformes > Atherinopsidae > Menidia > Menidia menidia. The sequence continues at coordinate 15,176,160 of CAJRST010007779.1, read as the reverse complement.
GCCGGAGTTCAGGTGAGAGGGAAACGGGAGGGGAACTGGAAGGGACTTTTGTGACAGCTTGGATTGAGTGATTGAAGGAGAACCAGTAAAGGTTCAACTTTTCCTGTAGTACTGCATGTTGACAGATCAGCTTTTGTATAGTTTTGCTGATTGAGATCTACTGACATTTTCTTTAAGAAAAGCTTGAACACCCCTTTCTCTGCAGATTGATACATAATCATTCTGTCCAGCTGTGAATTTACTGTTGGGGTAATGACTTCCACTTCCACTCCTCCACCTGATCAACCCCATGTGTCTGATAATAAGGCCAGAGCTGGTTTTCCTCTGGAATCCAGCTTCATAGGTCTCACTGGACCTGCACCAGACAGCAGATCCAGAAGTTTCCATTTATTTTTCATCCAATCATCAGTCACTCATCAATTATCCTTCAGCCCACCACCTTTTTAAAAAATGTTATTGATGGTTTATACCAACTTACATCTGTTCATTAGCAGAAATTGACTCTCATGTCTGCGTGTTTTCTATTTTTGGGCATATTTCTTAAATAATCATCAAGGAATAATCAACCTCCTAATGTGTTGATTATACCAGGACTGATGGATGAAGTTCAGTAGCAGAACTTAATAGAATAATAGCAATAAATACCAGAATTGCACTAAAGGGATTCAGTGACTTGATGTAAACAGAGAACCCACAGAACTGTGACCCTGTAAGAACGAGGTGGAGTAAAAACGCCTCCGCCAGCAGGGCTACAGACCTTTCGTTTAACGAGTCAGCCTCTCAAATCTAATGAACAGAACCAGCTTTACACAATGTGTTTCTAATGGGTGTCCAGGCTGGCCGTGGAGAGTGGGGGCAAAGGGGGGGCAGCACTTAGGTGCACAACAACACCCAAGGATCTCATATTCCAAGCTCACACTCCTGAAGTGGTCAATACAGTCATGAATAAAGGATGAAATATCAACTAAAGCCACTGATGGTTAAAACAGTCATACAGACTTACATCATGTGTCACTTTCAGTATATTGATGTCATCATTTAGAATTTAAAGGCATGTAAAAAAGAAGTTTTTAGAAAGCCGATTATTGTCTGAAATGAATGAATGAATGCGCAAACACCATGAGCCAACCTCTCTTGTCCTATTTCACCGTATTTCACCAATTTTCTTCTAATCTTTTACAATGTCCCTGAATGACAGTACTGCAGACTTTCAATGTTTTTGTTTGGACACTGATGGCTATTCCACTCATTTTCAGTCCATAACTTCAACCTGATCAATTTCAGACTCTGCATAATAAGCGGAATCTAACTCAAGGGGATGAGCCTAAACTGAGAAACATAAAAGAATAGCTTTTAAATGATATCTTCTATTTGGCCATCACAAATAACCTTTTGCATAGACACATGATTTGGTCCAATTTCTTTTTCCAGTTACTTTAAAAGAAATAGATTTTACAATTTTCCTTGACTTGAAATTATATGTCCTGTATAGCTAGTGACAGATAAATTGACACATATCAGCTCAATGTCCTCCAAAATAACTCCTTTATAAGATAATAAGGTCTCTGTAAACAGTTCAGAATGGTTCTCAAACCAAATATCGACTTTCAAGGTAGTTGGAACTGTAAAAGCTACATTTTCGCCTTAATTTACTCTCCGTTTTCCCGTAAACACACAGACATGTGAGGGGCGACCTAAGTAGGCCACCTCTGGACGCGGTCAGATGTCTGCAGGCCGCGGTGTGTCTCGGGTGTCATTTGTGGTTCAGCCTGGCATCCCTCCACGCGGCTAATCTGCTCCCAGAGCAAAGTGCTCCATCATTCCCCGCTGCGGGGAACAAGACCAAAGAGCTGCTCCGGGTTGTGAGGGGGACTCTGGTTGCTACCACTGTGCGGAGCCCGGACTTGACAGGGATGGCTGATGGTACCGGGGCATTCGCTCGAATCAATATCATCCCAATCCTCAATTTTGCTCTTCTTAGAAAATCTGACATGCAATTAAAGCAGCCGCTCAAAGGTTAAGTGCCTCTCCCACAGGGCACGTTGCGGTTTTATTTTGTCATTCCAGCAGAGTCTGTCGGCGATGACTTGCTTATTTCCACAAATGATTACTTGTCTGCCTGGAATATTAGCCGATAAATCCACGGACATGTGATGATGAAGATGTTTAACCAGCTGGGAGAAATAAAAGAGCCGCTTATATTTGTTGCTTCAGGCATCGGAGAAGATTAAGTTTGATTATATGAAGGAAATCAATCGACCATTCCAGCTCAGCCAGGAGAATTTTAACTTAATTTAAATGATTATGACATCTTACAACTCGCTGGGAGTTTTTTGGCATTTAGAAGCTGAGAAGTCAGACAGCTCATGCATTAAATCCCATTTGTGTATGCAGAGCGGTGTGTAAAGAGAGTACAGAGCGGCAATAAATCAACTGAATTGTCATTATGAAGCGACAGTTTTACCGGCTCATTTTTATAATCGAAATTGCTTTGTCAAGCGTCGGAGGGGGAAAAAAAGCCCCCAAAAAATTGAATTTGTTTCTTTTTAGTGGAGCAGTCTGGGATCTGTCTGAAGTGGCCAGGTGAAATCAAGCTGGGACAAAGCACACACACATACACACACACATATAAAGTTGATCAGGAGCAGATTGTACAGTTTGTGCTAAAGTAAAAACAGCCACAGACCAACTACCAACTCGTGCCACTTTCCTCCCCGCTCCATTTTTCTGCAGTCCCTGAAGTTCTGCTGCTTCTTCTGCCAAACCAAGTCCTGTAAAACGATTCCTAAGAATAGAAATTTGGATTGTTTTGGACGGAAAGCACAAGTCTGTGGGCATGTCCATGTTTTTTTTTTTTCCTCGTATGTGTCGTGTCTTAGCTATTTTTTTTTTATGTTGCTCCCCGAGTCCCTTCAACTTCAGAACATAATAACAATGATTTTTTACATACGGGTCTTGTGGGCCTCATCAGAATGTAAGTGACAATTCTGGGTTTGGAGCCGGAATGTGGAGGTAATGAGGGAGGAAGGACGACTGCCCGGAGGCGCGGTGCCCAACAGATTACTTTACATTCAGCGGGGACTTTCAGGTTGATGTGATTATTTCTTTCAGTCTGCCGAACTCGCTCGGTAGTTCTGGTTTGAGGTGCAACGAGCGACAATTTAACACAACAAAATCCTGGACGGATAAAGCAAACAAATCTAACGAAGCAGACGCCTTGAAGAGGGAATAAACCGAGGTGTTGATAACAATGAGTAAACTGAGAGAGGTCCCAGTGTCTGATTAAAATAAAATAAAAAACAGCAATGTGATTAATGTCAGTATAGCAGGGCTTCGCTTTGCTTCGAGATATTGTCCCTCAGCTTGCAATTGATGGCTCCCAAATTGGACATCCAACACCTCTGAAAGACAGAAATGACCCCGGGCCTGACACTTGAAGGCGTGGACGCCTTTTTCCTCCCCATTTCTGTCTCTATCTGCTCGTTACTCCGATCAGAAGTGGTTGCAACAGCTTCTCTCCAGGCAGAAACTCGACAAAGGACGGACCGAACGCCTGCGAGTGCTCAGGCTTTTCTGCTCAGGCGAGAAATGGACGGGATTGGTGATGAAAGAGGTGCCAAGAATCCTCCATGTGAGCGTTTCTGTAATGAGAGAGCGTGTGAGGCCCGGGCAGCTGGAGAAACCAAGCTTGGATGTGGAGGAATAGCTGAGCTGAACCCAGATTCACAAGTTTGACTCCCGACTAGAGCTCTTCTTTATTGTCATTTGCAGCATAATCTAATCCTGTTCACCTCACGGCGTGAACACTGTGATGACTCATTGCCACATTGGTCACCAGTCATCTCTCTGTCATGGTTCAGGCAGCATAAAAATAATACATAAATAATTTCCCCTTTGGGACTGTTAAAGTATTTCTGATTCTGATTCTGATAATGAAGATTTGCTCTTATCCAAATGCGTGGCGGCTGAAGTTACACCAACCTAGACCTAGAAACCAAACAACACACCTAAAAAAAACCTGTCTTTTTATAAAAGTTTTGAGTCCATGAGACATACAGACACCACTGAGTGCTTTTTGTTCATCAGGTGGTTGAATTTTATCATTTACTAACCTCGAAAAAATCTGATAAAATCAGCCATTGCCGTATATTTCTATAGTCTTTTACTCATTTTTGAAGGTTAGCATTGCTAAAATACTAATTCTAAACAGTCATCGTCCCTGTATTCATGGTATCCTGCATGTAGTTTGATTTTGTATGGATTTGTGCAGTCATGCTTTCAAAAAGGCGAGTGTCAGTTTAGTCTATCATCATTATCATAATCGAGTTCTGTTTACCTTTAACCTGCTGACATGTCTGTACACTTACACAGCAAAGCGAATCAATGGGATTATCAACAATTAATGGGAATGACAATAAAGCATTAACGTCCATTTTGACGACTCAGCGCCCTTCTGGATTCTGCAAAACATTACAAGCTCATGAGGGGATCGCCTTTAGAAATAATTACTGCAAACGGCTACAACAGAACCTTTTTGCAACCCCATAACAAAGAAAATGATGGACTTTATATACTTTTTGTTGTGAGGCTCATCTCCAGCTCCTTTGTCTTCAAGGTTTATTTTTTGAACAAACGGAGTAAGGAGTTAGTAGAACAGGTTTCTACAATCCATCACACCCTTATTGGTTGAAAGTGTTCCATGTGGAGGGGTCATTTGTTGAAGAACACAATAAATATGTTTAATTGAAGTCGCTTTTACAGATTAAAAGGGACAGAGGCTTGAAAACCAATACTGAAAGAAAAGTATTAAACTTCAAGCTATCTTTAATGCCATTGTTATTTCTGGGAGTTTGTCTACAGGTTAATTTGCATAGAATTTTTCAAAGATGGAAAAATATGTGTACATGTCATTCATGTTGTGGTCATTTTTAACAGCTTAACCAAAACTCGACTTCCACACGTCTTCAAGATCCAAGATGAAGTCCAGAAGCCTTTTTATTCTTTTTTATTCAAACTCTTTGAAAAGCTTATAAACCATAAATTTAGGCAACACAAATGATATACTTTAGAAAAGGATTCACTGAGGGAAGGTCTGCCAAATTTTAAGAGTGAATATAGGATCCAGACATTTATGTGATGTTTCATATAATTCCTGTTTTAAACAAAGGAGCGTACACAAATTACAAAGAGAATGCAGTGAATCAGAAACTGGAACTCTGATGCAAAGTACTACAAAAACAACAAATAAATGTGAATTATGAAAAATAGCACATCTAAAGAAGTAGCCCAACTAAATGGAAAATATCCTTCCCTCTTGACTTCTGTGCTCCTTCGCATTACTCACCCCCATCATTGTTAATTTGTTTCCTATTTTCACTCAACCCTCTTCTCCACAAACTCTCACACACACATTATCTACCTTTCTGTCTCTCTCTCTCACACGCACACACACACACGTATACACACACACACAGACAAATACCACAGGGCTGTTTCAAACACATTTGACCTGACTTCCTGTGAGCATTGTTCTTTGTTCCATTTCATTCTCTCTACTGCACGGACAACCCTGAAACCTCTTTTCTCCCTCCCTTCATTCCACGTTTGCCCATAAAATAATTAAATTACCCAACCTCTTTTACATTTCCCCTTTTCTCTTTCTAACATTCTTATTTTTTTCCTGCCTGGTAACATTTTCCCCAAATGCGATTCTGAATTTCCTTTTTAAAATTTTTTTCCCCATCGTTCAGCCCCCTAATAATTTTCTTGGCCTTTTCCCCTCTGCCTCCCTTTCCTTCCTTCTCTCCTCCTGCTATGCCTTCCATCTCTCTGTCTGAAAGGGGCGTTGTCCGTGTGGATGTGAACCTGCAGGACGTGGACATTGACCAGTGTTCCGACACGGGTTGGTTTGCTGGAACCCATCGCTGTAACCTCACAAGCATGGAGGTGAGTCTCCTCTTTCTACGCTCTGATTCTGGCCTGCATCTTTTCCCATGTGATGCGATATAAACAAAATGAGAGTACACCTTCATCATTTGTCAAGGGGTTCTTAAAACCCTCTTAATATTGCGATTGTCGGCCCCAATAAGTGCTCTTCCAACTAACTCCCATAAGTGCCAGGCAAAGTCAAAGTAAGATCAGAGAACTGAATAAGACAGGAGCCCTCCTACATCCTGCAATCGTGTCTGTCTCATTTAGTTGAGACCATCAGTTAGCTCTAATAGTAAAGCTGTCAAGTTGCTCATCCATCCTCTTAAATGAATGGGAGACTTGAGGAGACTTTAGCCATCACAGTGGACTTTAAAAGGTCATTCTTACTCACGGTGGTGTTCTGAGCTAAATGCACACAAAATGGCACAGGAGTCCAATTTCCATCAAAATAGGATAAACAACAAAAGTGTATATTGGTTAAAAATACCCAAAGCAAGAAAAATAGAAAATCATGACATGCTAATTTACCAAAAGAAAAAGATATCATGCTTTTCTTTGCCATTTCATCCTAAAGGTAAAACTATAAACTGATTTTAGAGGCATATTATTACAGCGTTTTATGAAATAATTGCAAAGTTCCACTCTATGCCCTGATTATTCACAAAGCTTCACTTGACATTTTGCTGTTGATTTCATTTCAACCCAGTTTCTCTGGTAAGAGAATCTACTAAAACACAAACTGATAGCTTTCCCCACTCTCATATTCACCAGCCAAACAGGTTATTCTCATATTCTCACCCTTTAACGTCTACACTTAGTACAAATGATGAAAAAACATTTTTTTTGCATTTTTTTCCATTTCAGTGGACCAATAGCAACCAGAATCAATGTTTTTTTCATAGACAGTTGAGGTGAAACTTTCTGTTAAAGTGTGAAATTTAAGAAAAGAAAACCCAAAGCTCATGCTTCATGTAGGGATCAAATAACTAAACTTAATCTTAGAGCTAGTTTAGGTAAGTGCACTTCCTCTAGTGTATCCAGTGGCCGAGTATATTTAGTGAAAAACATGCTCTAGCAAATGGTTAAGCGGGATGTTGTGGGACGCCATGATGGCACTGGACGAAAAGCATTTCAATCCTGTTGACCATTCGTTTTTCTATTGTGGCGTGAGAGGAGAAGCTACACAAAGATCTCAAACCCAAAAAACTAGGAGGCAGTTGCAATCCTTCGATAAAATGCGCGGGAAAACAAAACGCTCTCCACATCTGTATGTGGCGTCCTGCGGGGTTATTGTCTGCAGTTGTGAGCGGTTGTGTGGATGATGTGTGCGATCAGCATTTTCTCTGATGAAACCGGCAGAAGATGTGCGCCAGGCTTCAGAACTCAGAGTGATCACTGCAGGGGGAGGAGATGGACGTGTAGTTTTTTGTGTCAGTTAGAGTGCTGTTTGCATGTAAGGACGGCTCCCTTGTGCCTTCTCCTACACGTCTGTGCCCGTGCGTTCGTTTTTTTAATGTGATGCTTGGCGGGGGAATGTGTGTGACTGGGGGGAGAGTGGCTGCTCAGGCTTGCACGGCATGTCATTGGCATTATGATGTATAATACATGTAGTGTAATGGATTGCAGCAATATGACATGAATAATGGACCACGCTCTTTGTCTGTGTGCCTCCCCACTCTTTGTATGTCATGGGAAGGATTGGGGGGTTCCATATTCCTCGCCATGTAACCGTCCACATTGATCCATTTAAAAAAAAAGAAAAACAACTCTCTGGTTGCCGCTGTCTGGTGTGATTGGTGTTGCTGAGGGTACTGTACTTCTGTTCCTCTGTGTGTGCAGATGGTGTTGTGTTTTGTGTTATCATCACCGTGATGGACGGAGACAGGCTTTCACTTACCAAGGCTATTCTGGGCTGCCCATGTCTGAGCACAGGCGATGAAATGCTTTGAATTATCCAGGTTGGGTGTTCTGTTGGCGGGTGTTTGTGTTGGGATTCTGCCCACGTGGACGTTTGGTTTCGTTTCTCTTGTTTTTCGTTGTTTTTCCCATCCCCAGGAACAAACTTGGAAGCTCAGAACAAACAGGGTCTTCCAATTTGCGACGATGTTTACCTTCCACCGCTGCGTTTTCTTTGATTAAATTCTATCTCACGCCGTCTATGGTCAAGCACAGCCGATGATTCGCATCTTTGTGGTATTTATCTCTGGCCATATGAAATGGATCTGTGTGGGTAGCAGGAATTAAGACGCCGAAAAAACAACACAGAATTAAAAGGTGTGACTGCGATGAGGTTAAAAAAAAAAAAACAGAACTGATTTTTCTGGCCTGCTCTTAATCTCAATTGAATCTGAGCTCATTTTTAAAATGAAGGCCGTTCAGAGCAATGCAGAATCCTCTTTGATGATCAACCAGTAACATCCAGGCCTGAAAATCTTAATATAAAATCTTAATATGCTGTTGTAACACACTTGGATCAAAAATCCAGTGTGACAGGCGTTCTGCGTGGAGCTCTCGGATAACAACAGGTGAGGATCATCTCACAGTTTTACACAGAAGTGATGGGGTTGTTAGAATTTTGTCGAGCCAATGGACTTGAGGGACGCATTTCTTAAATGCCATGAAAAAGGAAAGAGAGAAAAAGATTTGCCCCCTCTTCACGAATGAGACTGGATATGGCAGAAAAACTCGAGGCTTTTTGGGAGGCTCAGAGTGGTTTGTAAATGTTTCTGAGTGTGAGATGTCTAGTCCCCCTGTTTAGTTTCTGCTCGCGCTCTCCCATTTGCCGTTTCGCACCGACTCTTCTGCGCTTGGATGCTTTTTATTTCTTTTTCCAAGCTTACTCACTGCTCGACGCGATCGGCTGCTCAGCGCTGCTGTTTAGCCAGTCTATTGGCCATATTTTAGAGAGGCCCTTTTGGGACATTACCTCAATTTTCCCGTTCAAATCAAGACTGGAGCGCGTTGCTGTCGAGAGACTTCGGGGAAAAAAAAACAGTGGTACAGTCTACCGCAAAAAGAACATAAGGGGGTTTAGCTAAATACAGTTTTTGGGGAAATGAGTGTCAGTGTGAGACTCATTGCTCTCTCCTCGCAGCACTAGCGTACCCCGAGGCGTAGTCCTGGAGTAACACAATAATAAGACTCTTGTAATGTAATTGAGGATCATGTGGTCTCCAGAATTACTTGTACTTTCCTTCACGTTGTAACAGTCACAGCCAGTTTGTGGCTTATCGACTGTACTCTTCTTCTTTTTTTCCTTTTTGCTTGTTAACAAAGAGGAGAAATTTGAAAGAATGTGCAATAGTTCCAAAATGAAAGACGTGTCACAGTTATTTGACAAAGCAACTCCATCTGGACTGAACTTTTTATCCTATTCGTCCAGAACATCCTCAGACAAGGTTGGCGGACTTCATCCTTGACTGACTGGACTGAAGCTTATGACCTCGGGTAGATTTATGAGAACTCTTTGCTCATCTTTTGGCGCTGGGCGGGTGCTAAACGGCGGCTTTGTTTGAGATTTATTCCTTCAACTGACAGGAGACGGATGAGAGATTTTCCAGCGGTAAACTAAATCTGTGGCCCTCTGTGTTGATGTTATATGATTTAAACCGTGAGGCAATCAGGGAATATTTCCCCGTTTTTTTATTCTCGTGTAAATGTTTCAGCAGAGAACATTTACCTTCATGAAAAAATTGTTTACAGAGGACGGGTAAGGCAGGAAACACACAGGTCTAACTACTCAGGAGAGATGGATTTACGCTTCCATCGGGCCCTTCCATTTGGACAGATTGATTTGCTTGTTAAAAACAATGCTGGTCAACTTTAAATTCAGGCGCTTGTTTTTCTGCCTGCATTCGCAGGGGAATCATAGTGCGGAACGAGTCCACTGGGACGGTTCCTTAAAATAACCCAACCCGACTCTGAGCGACCTCTGCTCAGGCAGTTGCTTTTCAAGTTTATGCTAACCTTATAAATCAATTAAAGTTTGATTTGGTATGTTGTCAAAGACAGTGGGGCCTCAAGTCTGCACAGCATAGGAGGAAAATAGTTGTTTTTTTTCCAGTTCTAAGTGACTGATGGGGAGTTTTAGGTTTAAAAGCTGTTGTTATGTACTTGTCCTATAAACACAGGCATAAGTTCTTCTTGTTGCCTTGATCATTTTGGACACCATCCACAGATAATGCCACACGTGTCACTCATTCTGGTGGGTTCATCCATGTAAAAAAAGACATCTTTTGCAGCTTTTTTCTGATGCAGGCATGTCCTGCACTTTTGGACATCACCAGAAAATGCCACAAACTCCTTTTGAGGTTTTGAAAAAACCCAACAACAATAAAAAAAACACAAAAAAACAGAGTCTTCTTCAGGCTTCTTCACATTGGTTGTAAAACGGGCCGGTGTGGAAGATCTTTCCTGCCCACAGCCATCACAATTTATATAAACTCCTTAACTAAATGAGCTAAATCAACATTTAATTTCCCTCTGGGATAAATAAAGCTTTTCTTTATTTATTTGAATTGAATTTGAATATGCAAGAGAGAGAGGCCTGGTTCATTTAAAACTTGCAGCTTTTGCTTTCACCTCCCTTGCCTGGCTGTTTGGTTCGATTTGAAATATCAGTCACTTTAGTTTGGTTCAGTTTGAAGCGAAGATGGTTGTTCGGCTTTAGAACTGCTTTTAAATTTCAACACGTCAATCCACAGCTTGACATATTGACAGCCCACTCTGAACCGATGCTCAATGCTCCTCACGTGCTAATAGATATGATTCCACGGTGTGCAGTACAACACAAGCATACTGTCAAAGTTTTCCTCCCACAAACGCATCACAGTTTTGAGGCGAGAGAGCATATCGCAAAGAGAGGGATAATGCTGGAGCCCATATTGCTTAGCTTTTTTTCCAAGATAAGAAGCTGTCTAAGAAGGTTAAAGGGCTCCAAGTTAAAGCTTATGTTCAGCTTTTCCTCTGTTTGTTGTGGGTTTTTGCTGCACACAGTGTTTTGGCTTTTTTTCCAGAAGTCTTTGAGTGGACTTTTGAAGGAGTCCCTCGCAGTCCTTTACTTTTTCAAATCTCCCTTTTTTTTCTAGGTTCGTCTAAAACTCAACACTTGGGATTAAAATTTTAAGCGCTGAACTCAAAATCTGGCTGTGGATGTCAAAAATACACTGACACCAGTGAAAATGAAATAATCACCAAATTACTCTTGTACGCAGTGTAAATATATAATTTACGAATATAAATAAATGAGTGCTTTTACTGTTCACACTGAATCTGGGTTTCAACGGCGATCGCCATCAAAACGCCAGTGTAAACCATCACAAGACGTGTTTCTTGGTCTTTTTCCTGGTCTGCCCGGAGACAGCGAAGCTGTGGAGGAAGGTAGGGATGTGTCACCATGAACCAAATACAAGACTTCATGCATTATGGATAGTCAGGCGAAGGGGGAAGCGTCTTATGTAAGAATCCACGGCTTATATAATTAGACGAGGACTTGAGGTTGATGATTTTGTGTAGGTGATTTGCGGCTGCGTGCTCCCGAGCACGCTCGCGTGCTTTGATTTATTTATTTCGGGATAGAAGTGAACATGTGTGCGGTTTATTTGCATGTATCTGCCTGCATGCATGTGTTTTCCCAGCCAGTGCTCTGAAACATGCTGGTAGAGATAAAGGGGCTTCAAAGGCAGAGCTCTACTAATGAGTGTAAAATGCTGTGACAGCCAAAGAGGGTTACCCCTTCTGTCTCTCCTCTGGGCTTTCTCTTCATTTTTAGCAGCACTTGGCCGTCTCATATTTCTGCACCTTTTCCCTCGGTCTCTATTGATGCTCCCTCACATGCTCTCCGATTCCTGCACGCCTTTCACTTGTACCCCATTGTTTTTCGATTTTTTCGCTTTCATTTTGACCACCCTCACTTCTTATTTGCACCTTCAGTCTCTAAAAGCCAATCAGATCCACAGAGGAGGACAGGAATACTTGTAAGAGATTATCAGACCATCTGCCAGCACGCCATTCTGTTGTTTTATTTTTTGTTTTTCTATTTTGGATCACGTGAAGTATCCATAAGACATGCGACCAGCTACATCTCATCACGTGGGCTCTTAAAACCTGCACTCTTTACATTTATTCTGAGCAGCATTGACAGAAGGAGCATTTTCACTCTATCTGGAGCTCAGTTTGGGTTTACAGGGATGCAGAAGCCCCCTGCAATCTGAAAAAAGTAATTAGATGTGGTCTTCTTTGCTCGGTTGCAAGGAAACAAACAGTGGGAGCTTAAGAAAAGCGCATGAATATAAGTCTCTATAAACGCCTCTCCGATGGCACTCTGGGGCTCTCGTCGTAACTGGATTAGAGGATGATTTAACCACAACTCTGAAAGTCAGCATCAATACTTTATGTAAGTGAAGGAGTACAGTATCCAGCTGAATAGGAAACTGTAGCAGATCGGAGTCGGAGAGGATATTCAGTTGTGCTTGATATGGAGTTCCTCTATTGTGTTGTCATACTAAATTTGTCACGGAAAGAGGTGAATCTTCCTTTTTTTCTTTTTTCTTTTGCCTCTAAATCTTATTTCAAGTGGGTTTTTAAAAAGAGCGACTTTCTAAGCAGAGGAGACAAAAGATGTAATAAACAGTTTTCTCTCTTGCTCTTTTCTGCCAGCGGCTCCCCGTCTCTCCTCAGAGGAGCGAGTCTCTACGGCTGTAGCCTGAAATGCTTTTGGGCTTGGCTCCTCTTTACGCCACCTGGCACCGGGTGTGTGTATTTAAGAATCCTCGCCTTGTTCGGGAGTCGATTTAAAGTTCCCCTTTTGCGACTATTCACGTGCGTACGTGAGACGTTTATTGTGTCACAACACACAACGCAAACGAATCACGAGCATCACTGTCAGCCTCAAACAGACAGGTTCCTATTTTGAAGACTGAATGATCCTCCCAAGGGAATTCGAGGGGTGGGGTTGTGCAGCTTTTTGACATGTGCATGGAGGAGAAGATGAAATAAAAATAAAAAAGCAAATGCAAGCATCCACTGCAGGACAGGGGATTTATAGCTTATTATGAATGGGTAAAGTTGGATATATCCTTTCATTGAATGAGGAAGACAGGCTACGGATGTATTTTTAAGGGCAAAAAACTTCTAAATATAGAATTATTACAGGGAATAATAGCTGCTGGAATGGCAGCGGTACTCACATGAACATTTACAGTGGGGGAAATAAGTATTTGACCCCTTGCTGATTTTGCAGGTTTGCCCACTTACAAAGAATGCTTATTTTTCCTCATCAGATGGTTATCATTTTTTATAAATTCATATGATGTGATTTTCTGGAATTTTCTTTGGGATTCTGTCTCTCAATGTTAGAATGTACATATGATTAAAGTTATAGATCGTTGCATTCTTTGTAAGTGGGCAAACCGGCAAAATCAGCAAGGGGTCAAATACTTATTTCCACCACTGTATATATATATGAATCGGTAAAAGATAAAAATTGATAAAATCAAAAGAAAATAAACACGGCTTCAGTTTATTAAAAGCAAATGCACAATAATGTTTTGATTATGTAAAATTCTATGCCAAAACTGAATTAAGGAGGAACAGCAGTACAACGAGGATGCCTTTAAGACCGGGGAGGGCGTGATGAGGATGAGTAGTGACAGTGGTGAGGGACGGTCATCAGGGAGGATTCATCCTCAACAGACAAACACTATTCCCTCTCTAATCTACGGCCCGCAGCTTAGCAGCGTGATGCAAGAGCCTGTCTAGTCGGCGGCAGCAGTTAGATCTTAATTGACTGAGGCCTCCCAGATAAGTCCTCGCGGGGAGCCGGAGACCACCCACCCAGCTGTCTGTGCGGGGGGGCCGGGTTCATCTCAGCATTCGTCAAATGCCAGTCGAGACTTGCCTTTCCCTCTCTTCGCGCTTTTCCTTCGGGTTGCGCAGCCAATTGGAGGCTGCAATAGAAATCCAAACCGCCAATTTTTTCTATCGCTGCTATTTCCTCGGCTAATGTTCTTGAAGGAAAGGGAGGGGGGGGGGGGATACAGTTTATGACTCTCCTGACGACTCCACAAACGAGTCAAGCCCAGAATCAATAACTGGCTCTACATCCCAGTTTTTCCCTCAAAGATTGATGAAGGAATTCCAGACTAGGCTAGAGCCCGACTCATCCCGGCCTCGAATACTATGTTTCAGTGGTCAGTACAGTCTTATGAAACAACAGCAGGCATCTTCTCCCCCCTTCCCCAAGGGACAGAGGTAATGCTTTTAGGGTTTAATGCTTTCAGTGTATTTATAGATCTCTGAGGGATGCTGAGTGCTCTCCTTCCCTCTCTCTCTCTCTGCCTGTTTTTTGTCTTGGGCCAACTTCTATCATGGTGTCGTGTTCACAGCTTTGCATCGAACTGCACGGTGCGAAAACGGAAACAGGTAACACGGTGCTCTGTGGAAATGTAAAAAAAAATATATATATATTTACAGTTTTCAGGGTGAAAACTCTTTGAGAGGTAATTGTGTCTTCTTCCACGGAAAGTTTTGCAGCATCGAAGCTGTCAGGAGATACCGCTGCTGTTGTTTTCACAAGTGAAGCCTTAGTTAGCAGGCCGGATTTCAGAATGAACCCATAAGAGTGCCTACTTGTCAATTAGTGTCCTGGAATTTGATCAAACGATGACTCTTAGTTGGCTGGTTTGCCGCTGTTGACCGAAAGCTGGGGAGCGTCAATTTACCTTTTCTTGGGTTCAGTTAAGTCAGCAACATGCAAATGAGGCTATCTACAGCGATTCGCTGGATGTGTTCTTTCATACCAATATTTTAATTGAATATTCTTTCAGTGGAGTAACACTCTGTTGGACAGACTTCCATCCATTTTCTGCACCCACCTGATCAAAGTCAGGCTCACATGGGGGCTGGAGCCTTTCCCTCCTGTCACGTGCAAAATTAATAAAAGCTGTGGTTCCATTTCAACATCCATGAATTGTCCTTAAATACATGTGCCCGTGTGGGAAACCAATTTATTGACAAATGCCTATGCGGGAGATCAGCGTTAATAGTCAAATTCATTGCACCGATCTTTTTTTCCAGGTTACCAGAATGGTTATTTTGCCAGTCTGAGAGTGTCTAAAGTGATTGTCTTATTGGTCTGATTTTAAATCCCAGATTTCGATGTGCTTGCGATAAGCATTCGTTGTTTGCCAGTTCCCTTTCTCCTTTATGCTGAACAGAATGCATTGGGCATGTGCAGAGAGTCAAGGCCGGTTCTGAGCCTAGTTGAGCATAAACAAGCACAGGGATTCAGTTTCCGACTCGCATTTGAACCGTTATCTGCATATCCTGCAGCTGAAAATATCATTCGTATTTACATTGTAACGCAGTATACCTAAACTAAATGAGGCCAACTGAGCTGAAGTAACCAAACCAAACCAAACTGATCCTCATCTCAGCTGCATTCTTCATGAGTATGAAGGGCCAGAATGCAGATTCACAGGATCCGCATTAGAGAAGCGAAAAGACGACTTCATTAAACAATTAACAATTGATAAGTCATTCGAATTAATTATTAAGTTAATACAGGCAGGATTCAAGCTGAAATGTAGAAAGAAAAGAATGAGCTGATAAAAAAGAGCATGACAAGCAGGCGTGGTTTTTAGTTGGATGCAGTGAATTTGTTGTAGTTTGGACGGATCTCTCCATCATCATTCTGCAATCAAAGTGACAGCTCCGTGCCTTTGTGCTTTGTTGTGGCATCTGTAAGAAAACTGCTACTTTCTAGCTCAGTGCTCAGGGGGGTTTTTGAACTTTCTCAGTTGTAGGCCGGTCACAGCAACCAATTGCAATTACTCAGAATGAAAACAGCCTGGTGACAGTGAGAAACAGTCGTGCACGCGTCATGTTTAACCGCAACGCTATTGGATAAATGGGTTGGCATGAGCTCATCGTGGTCCAGTCTCCTGCTCGAAAAATGGCGAACCGGCCATGGGAAGTTTGACATAAAACATTTTCTAAATACATATTTTATATAAATAAAGAAATGCTGCTGTGAAATCATCAAAAATTGATGAATAGGCAGATTGTTCATCGCTGTTATTTGAAGGATAAACATGAACTAAAACTTCTACTTCCTGACAGTGAAGACAACTTAAGACTTGGGAGTGAATTTCTACTTTTTTTCCGGGTTACAAATCGCCAGTGCTGTTTTACTTCTACGACATTTCTCATAGTCCCTCTTTGTAAAAAAAAAAAAAAACTCTTACGGAACCACTTGTTTGTTAGTATAAAAGCATTTGGAGGTTATGCTCTACATTCTGCCAGACAGGTGTTGGGGTGAAAAAGTAGTTAAGCTTTTTTCATTTTGATCCGGCAGATAAAGCTGATCCATCGACCTGTCACCTGTCAAATGATTGTTCCATAACCCCTTTCATGTCAGCAAAAGAAAAAAAATGAGGCCGGCCTTGGAGCTGACAGATTTCCTCCCCTCCGATGTGTGTGTGTGTGTGTGTGTGTGTGTGTGTGGAGGTTATAATTTAGCTGGAAAAGCAGCTCTAGCGATGGAAGGCATTTTGAGCTGTGAGGTGCTGAGGCAGTTTGGGGCTACGCACACCGACATGAATTTAAGTTTCAGAGCCAGTATCGACCTCCGGTGCCACATTTACGCCGTCCAGAGGGGTCTGGCCGTTCACTACTTTTACGGAACAACGTGCACAAACACAGGGGGGAGTTGGCTGAGGTGAAAATGGAATGTGTCATTTTTCACCTGCACTTTCTTTCACCTGAAACAGACCCCGTCAAATCTCTAACAGAACAACGGGAGACGTCACGTGTCATAGAACGTATTTGATGTGCTTTAAATCCCCGAACAGGGGCTGAGATTTCCTCTGTTGCAATAACACAGAGAACATAACACTTGTAGCCATTCATATGCACGGAGGCCAATGCAGATCTAAAATAAGCATCGTATTTCACCCCCACCTAACACACACCGTACCCTGGTTGTCATTACAGGCTTCTCTCCTCTTGTGGAATAATTTTAAGACTCAGGTGTGTCTGATAGCACACGCTCACAGAGACGTTTTGCACTATGCTGTTAAACTTTTTAACATTAAACATTACGTAAACTTTTTTATTTTTTATAAAGCACCCCAGTGTTAAAGAAATTGAGAAAAATACTGAACTTGATGTGGGTTCTAGGATGATGACGAGTTCTCCAGAAACTGAGCAATTCTAGTTCCCCAGTGGCGTGTCAAGTTTCCCATTTCTCAACTCTTTTATTAATCGAGATTTCACTTCGGGCTTTAATGATAATTTACAGGCTTCAGCCCAGCGTTGAGTCTGACCTGCTACCTCACTCAAAGCCAAGGAGAAGATAGAGAAATGAGATGTTAACCCTCAAGTCTTTAAACGTAAACTGTAAAAAATGGAGGAGTTTTTTTTTTACAGTTTTACATTTCCCAGGAAACCCTCTGGTTTTCGAAGGCTCTTTCAAATGAGGCTGACGGGTGTTTTTTGTTCACATCACGGAGGAGCAAAGTGCTCTGAATAGAAATGAACTCCTCTGAACTAACCTGTACATCCACAGTTGCGAACGCTAGCCTTGCAGTGGGTATTTATTGGATTAGGATCTGCGAGGAGAGGCTGCTTAATCACCAGAATTGCTCAGTTTCTGCCTTGCTGTGCTAATTATTGCCCTGGTGGGTTTAAAGGGCTTATACACATCTGCACAGTAAGGTTCGAATCTTGACAGCAGTAGTGGCATTAGTTTAACTAACAAGGTAAACCTTTATAGAAAACAAAGGAAAAACAAAACCTTAGCTGACTGATTCCACAAAAGCACCCGAATTGGTCACATGCTACATCTCCATGTTAGCACCAACGGAATATTTTTAGCCACTATTTCCCTATAGCATGGGAGATTTTCTGCTCCTCCTTAATTCAGGGCTTCATTTCACATTGAGGGCATTTCAGAAGCTGACCACTTCATCTTGCAGCAGTCACTGACTTATCCTCCCCAAACTCCTGAAGTTGAGCCTCAAATCTCGTGCCGAGGAACAATGTGGAATTGTGGACGAATCAGAGCCAAAGAACTACTTCCGGGGGGAACCGGGGGCAGCCTGTGTACCATATGGACTCTTTATGAGGGAAAGTCAACCTAATGTCCGAATGTGAAGCAATCCTGTCCTAAAGAGGTAAACACGACCTCAGATGAACGACAGCACTCGGCCTCCCTTTCTGCTTCCATAGAAATCAAGAGGGTAAAGAAGCCAATCTGGTGTATCTGAGTCGATGATCAGGAAACATTAACACAATCCCAGGGAGAAAAGATTGGCAATGACTCTCGAGAAGAAACTCTTACTTCATCTCAATCTATGGAGCTCTTGTGGGAGCAATGTGTGTGCATTGTTTGTCATGGTGAGTGAAGCTAAAAGCTGACCGATCCGGTCCCATCTGCTTCTCTGTGTCTGTCTAAACCTGCCTCGCTTACTTTCTTCTCAGCAGTTATTTAAAGTTCCAATTTGGATCCCTCCTGCTTCCTCGGTCCGCAGGGAGTCCTGAGCTCCTCCAATCAAACAGGCAGAGCGAATTTGTCCAAGACCTAGATTCATTTTGATTTAGGGGAGTTTTTTTTTTCCAGTCTCCCATCTTGTGTTGCGCGGACTTTTATTTAACAGTCAGGCTTAACTTCTGAGAGAATAGACTCGTGTGAACTGCAGCCCGCTCCAACTCGGTTTGCAGCTAAACGCCCGCTGGGCTGTTATTCATGTCGCCTAAACAGATTACCAGCACGCTCTCACGCATGTGACGAATCCGAAAAAAAAAGGACTCGAAACCGTTGATGGACTGAGTCAGTCCAAGAGACAAGCACACGTTGGTGTTTATGGTTGGAGCATTTGGAGCGCTCATCACCAAACCATGAAACATGACTCATCTGCCCACTGGACAATAGCATAAATAAATCTGGCTATGAGACAAAACACCTACGGTGGTGTGAGTGTACTCAGCTTCAACAGGGACTTGTATTTATTGGATGAATTCATGCCACGAAGTCGGATCATTTCAGTTGGAAAACAAGGATTTGTTTGTATATGCAACAGGAAACATTAGCTTTGCCGATATATGGCACTCTCAGACTGTAGTTCTGAAAACTAAACGAACTGGAAGCACCTACCCTTCTTTTTCGGATCCACATTAAAGAAAATGTGGCCAATTTTCCTTAGCCAAGGGGGCCCAACTGTATGATGATTGACTGAACGTGCACGGCCTACACTGAAAACAGTCCATTTTGAAAGAAACAGCCATTATAATGTATTGAACAATGTAATGGGGGAGTTACAGCATTGTTTTTACTCTTCTTCTACCATGACTGGCCATCGTGTTGCATATCCAACCAGACAAAATGCACACTTGGAAACCCTAAATCTTCTTTAAATCATTCAGGATGAATTGGGCTCTTTCTTGCGTTAGAAACCTTTTCCTTCCCACAAATGTCTCAGCGACAGCAGCATGAGGTGTCAAAGAACGAACCCCTTTGACCCAAAGTCACAAAACCTTTACAGCCACCATGTCACCGGCAATTACGGACCCAATGGTAACAGTGTTCCTGAAAGCTTTAGTCCATTTTTGGCGATACTTTACAAATGTCGTCATGCCAGCGTGACATTTGTCTGCAGCTCAGATTTCAAAGGAGCATCTGGAACTGTGTGTCGCACAATCCCTATGAGAAAAATGAAGAAAATCTTTTTTTTTTTAAACGGAAGCTTTAATCCCTGAGGTTTAAGGTTCACATTTCTTGTCAAAAAGAATTAAATCTGAAAGACATCACAGCTCCCTGCTTATCTTTGCCCGTTCAAAACCAAAGAAAAAAGAAAAAAAAAAAAAGCCCCGGCAATTTATTGTATTGGTATAACCTGCCAACCGTTTACACTTCAGCTCAGACATTTATAGCCCCTGCAGCACATCTTTTTTTGCTGCTTCCCAGTTGGGAGACGTGGTTTGTCAGCTTTGAAAAACAACCTATCCGTGCAGGAGTGCGTCGGGAATATTTTGGCGAGGACGGCTCTTTCAGGTCACCAAGATACATAGTTTCATAAAAAAGGATGTTGGCAGGGCGTCTCTGAAACCCCTCAGGTGCACTTTGGACTACAGACGTGTGTCCTTTAATCAGAAGCAATGACCAAAACTTCTTTTGGACGATCAGTGACTGATTTATGAGTACAAATGCAGTTGTTTTGCTCTCCGCTGCCACCGTTCCAAAGGAAATACGACATTTTGAACCGAGCATGCAATGAAGTGAGCTATTTATGAGCGTTCATGTGAAATTTATCGCAGCCTCGTGCAGAGCGAAGTACGTGCACCGACACGAGCGTTTCGGTTTTTTCTGCTCCCGCCAATGTGTGTGCTGAAGTGCGCCTTGGCTCCAGATGGCCGACACTCATGCAACTCAAGCTGGAATTGCAAAGCGGCTCATGAATTCTGAAAACAACCCCCTTTAATTCTTTATTTAGATATTAATTAGGGTTCCTGTTACTTGGCAATGCCGGTTGGTTTCCCCTTGACCACGAACACGTTGCCTGTTTGCTTCACGCTGGAGAGGAGCATGTCGGAGATGTTGCGGAATCAATAACACGACAGAAACAACTTCATTAAACCAGACCAAACACTTCAAAGGGCCGGGGAAAGTGAATAATCATGAGTACTCTGAGCATTTATCTTTACTCAGGATTCACTCAGTAATAATGCTGCTTTCAGGGGACATGAAGATTTAAACCATACTCACCAAATGAAGCCCCAACACAATGAATAATACATAGTGAAGAATACAGTGGAGTCAGATGCTAAAAATATTCATGAAAATTTAAAAAGGACAGGCAACACAGTTAGGCTTTATATGTTTTCAGCAACTCTAATTTGATCTTTATTCTACTTCAAATCCATTCTGATTTATTTCATTTCATATCTGAGGGATGCTGTGAAGCTATTTTTTATCCATTTATGTAGTTTATGAGTAAATGGGCTGAAAGATTTGATCTTGGCTGAATTTTGAATTTTCATCGCAAAAAACAATCAAACAAACTGTAATGAGAACTTTTCTCGATCAGTGGCTGAACAAGAAGAAAATTAAATGGATTTGCAAAACTCTAAACCACCACAAACAGCCACACGTAATCAGATGAAATTCAGTTTGAATAATTTAGCGCCTACTGATGTGATTTGGAGGCAAAAATACTAATCCTGTTCAAAATCATAACCCAATGGAATCGAATGATTTCAGATACAGTGAGAAACTTCATTGTCATCTTCTCCTGTAAGAACCTGCCAATTTAAAACCGCTTTCTTTCATCCTCCGGGGAGGACTTACTGTGTTTAAGGGGATAAAGAATATCATATTTATGAGTTTATTTCATATCAAGGATTAGAGCAGATTCAAAATCACTGACCATTACTCTGTTTTTCTGGTACATGGTTCACAAACACAGCCGAGTCGATTGACTGAACTTTTTTCCCTGTTTTCTTTTCTTTTCCTTTCTATTTCAGAGTAATGTAGGTTTAATAGAGTCACTTGGAATATTATTTCATACACCTCAGCTTGCCAGGAAGCTGGGATCATGCAGGTCACAGATGTGCTTCAATAGCTCATCCAGAGCTCACCAGCATGGTTCCACTGGGGCATTTATTCTAAACAGTTTTCCTTAGCAACCCACAGGCGTGAGAAATAACCCACTTTTACTCCCACTCTGACCCGTTCTATGCTTTTCTGCTTGTTGAGTGCGTGGAGTTTGAGTTTTTGTTAATGATTTCCACCTGTTTTGTCTCTGCCCTTTCCCTTCCAGTGCACCCCCATCAGTGGCCATGGATTTGTGCTGGACAAGTACAAGTGCCAATGCAGGAGAGGATTTTACCATCCCAGCCGAGTGGCGCTAAATGGCTTTAAAAGTAGGTTACCCATCCTTTTGGATTTTAATGGTGATTTTTGCAGTTAGCGATCGGGTCCGTGCATCTTTAAAAAGCAAGAAGTTAGGGTTAAGGCTAGGTTTAGGGTTAGGAAAAAAGGAAACCACAGATTCTTGCTGACAACCGTGTTATATTCAGTCAAAGATGGTGAGATTGTAATAATGAACGCACCTCACAGATTAATTTTTCTGTTCTTAATATGTTCGCTGACATTTATTGTCAGTGTCACTAACCCTAAACCTATCACCCGGTTATGGCTGCAAAAATATATATGTCAATCACTGACCTGTTAGGTCTTTGTAAATTCACTTACCAAGACGGTATTATGTTTTTTTATTACTTAATTTATCATTCCTAATAGTTAAAGAAGACCTTGATAATGAGTTTTTATAATAGAATCTGATGATTTTCAGTTTTTGCTATGATTCTCGCTGTTAGCTCTCCAAAGTCTGCTTAATAAAACAACTTACATGCCATTATCCATTCTTTGTTTTCTCTCGCTTTATCAGATCCAACAGTACTGTACAGACCATGCATTTATTCTTTGTGGATAATACATAGATCCCAGCTAATATGCCATTTTCCCTTTTTTCTTTGTTATGCAACCATTTCTTTTGTGTGGGATCGTTTGCTTTGAGCCTACAGAGCTAACTTGTCAATGTTTTTTTTTCAATTCTGTGGTTTTTGTTCTGTTGGTGGATAGAAAAAAAATACTGACTCTGCTGAAAATTTTCTAGTTCTGAGTTTTAACATTGTTTATGTACACAACAGCTATATATATATATATATATAGCTGTCTCAGGCTAAGCTATGATTGTGGCCAACATACAAGTCGCTAAAACTAGTTAAGCTATTTTAAGGATATTGCATTCAAATATTTATAGCCATCTGGTGATATGAGTCCCGAAGGTTATGCCACATAACTTCAACTGTTGTCACATTAGACAAGAGAAAGACGTAGCTTTCAGTTAGCTTCCTGGAAACAAAATCATTTCTGTCTTTACTAAATGCACTGGTCAGTGGTCCGTATATCAGATCCTATTTTGGATCATTCTGTTTGCATATTTTGAGGCTTTGAGGGGTCAAACAACCTGACGCCAAATGAACTGAGAGTTTAAAAAAAAAAGGATTTCCGGAAATGTTATGGCAGACAAATGCTTCAGAAATGGCGTGCATGTAGTGACGTTCTTTTCGTCCCTCGTTGTGCAAACGATGACCCCAGCGACAGAAATCTCCGCTTAGTTATTCATTATATGGAGAAATAAAAGGCTCTGCAACGCTGGCATGATTTGCCTGAGCGAGCAGCCGCTGGACTGCTGTGCAGGTCAGTTACTGCCCGTTCTCCACATCTTACATCTGCCACCGGCAGTTTTCCGGATCCACAGGTCAGTGAGCACCAAACAAATGTCCCGCTTTACACCATTCTATATTTCAAGATTAACCTCAAACGCACTCTCTGGAGCTCCGGATTTGATTCTTCTGTGTTTTGACACCTCGAATAAAAGCGTTGCATTGCCCCTCGGGCGGAAAACTCGGCCCCGATGAGCCAGATAGTCCGGCAAATGTGGTAGGCTCTCTTTTTCCCGACTTCAACAATGCAAGACCCAGTGGGGTTAATGTGCTACGATGGAGCTTTATTGTAATGCCCTGTAATGAACCCTGTAGTCAAAAGGCTCAACGTGGGATACGACTCATTTTCCACACCCCATGCCGACCGACTCATTAAAAATCACAGAATGGCTCAGAATGGGTCACACTTGCCAGTGGCGATGATTTCCCCTCCAGGAGCCTGACTTTTATTCCTCGTGCGTGCTCCAAAGGCAGATCAAAAGTAGAAGCGGATTTTCTATTGTTCCATGGCAACAGGCCAAAGGAAGATACTCGGCGGGGGAGAAATGATGTTGACAGAGATCGTTCACTGTTGCTCTTAAGCAGAGGTGCCTATAGAACGCATACACTACATCTTACTCACAGTCTGGAGCCTTTTTTTTTGCCTGGACCTGTGCTCTGCTGCAGCTTTTAATGGGGGCACGCAGAGTTTGAGGCTGACAGCGCAAACTGAAGCTGGGCAAAAAAGAAAAAGAAGTCAACGGTAATAATAAAGCCAATTAGACTGAAAACACAGGGGCCTTAGAGGCCAGTATTCACGTGTCACATTTTGACGTTTCGAAAAATAAACTCGGCCCGATATGGGCCGTTAGCTCAGAGGGGGTAAAGCGATACTCATTTATGTGGTTTTCTTTTCATTTGGCTTTCCAAGAAGCTCAGCCCTTTAATGGCAGATCATGCAACAGGTAGCTAATTTAGATAATGTTCCAGGATCTGATAATGTCTGGTTTGGGTGCGATCTTATAACTGTCGCAGTGAGGAAGTTTAAACTCTAATGCTGGCCATTTATCAATAAGACCAGGATCTTATTCTGTGACATGGCTGCCATTGATGTGTGTTATGGAGCCTTTGGCCGTTCAACTAACCATTTACCCACCATCCTTTTAACTCAGCGTTTCTCTGATGGTTAGGTTCAGCTGCATGCTGACGCTCAGCATATAGAATCCAGATTTTTTTTCTTTGTTCCATCAGTTCATGCTGCAACCCTTTATGTTTTTTTTTTCTCCCGCTCACCCTCGCTCTGTTTTCTTCCTCTGAGATCTCTGTGCTTGGTTATTAAAAACCTTACAGACCCTGCGCCTGCTATGGCTTGCCCAACCCCATTGTCTGTATTTGACAACAAACTGGGACGTGCGTAGTTCCACGCTCGTTGGTCACAGTTCAACGCGATGAAAAAGTCGTTATTTAATCATTTGCAGGACTGAATCAACAAACAACAACACAAATCGTGCTCTAGGATGTTCTTAACCGTCAATTCTTTGTTGTTATCGATGATGTTCGCTCCCATTTTGTTACTTTTTCGTTTAGCTGTGCATCCCAGTCTGTCTTTACAATTACTTTCTTCTCTTATTTTGTTGTTGGCTTGTGTCTCTAATGTTTTCCTGTCTTAAAACGCCACCCAGATGGGTCTGGCTTGTCTCTCACGACTGTGTAAATCCCCCTCCCCCCGCATCCATTTGCTTTCTTTAGCGTTTTATTCTCATTTCCGCATCCTCTTTACTGTTTTGGATTCTACAAGTCTGTGGGCCGATGCTGAGAAATTCCAGTTGTGTCCTAACTCTCTTCGCACTGGTTGGATTAACAAAAAGAGGTGATGGGTACTGAGATTCTCTGTGAAATCCGGCTGATGTCTTCAGGGTTTGCGCACGCTCACATTTGATGTTTCCTCCCCAGTAGATAGCAACAGTTGCCTCATCAATAAGAGGGCCATGTAGGAGTGGAAAAGCGTGAGGAATGCAAAAGTAATTGCTGCAGAAAGCAACAGTGTCGCAGCAAGTAAGACCAGGGAGAAGAATCCTGGTTAAGTTATGTGCCTGCCGTTTACGCATTTATGGCTCTTAAACCTTTAACAACATCTTCAACAAGTGCACTAATCTCCGCCCCATGATATCACAATGCAATCACATAGAAAAAGCAAAGTAGAAAGGTAAATAGATAAAGGATAAATTGGTGTTAGCAAAGCGTCCGTCCAGATTTTGTGTTACTGTAACTGCAGATATCCTTCAGCTCAGCAAGTTTCATATATAACCTGTTGGATGTGGATTCTTAGTTAATATCTCCAGGCATTAAACGTAAATTGAAAGCTTTCACGGCTCTTTATACACACACCGGCTTTCAAGATTGCGGTTGATGTAAAGCGTAATGTGCCAACAGCCTCGTCAACAATGTGGTCATAACATTTAAATGCATTCGCTGTGTAGTTTAGCTGAGTTAAAAGTGGCTTTGTGGCTTGAAAACTCAAACTGTAAAGCCTTTATAATTCACAAAGTCGGTCATATACTTTTTTTTCTTGTCCGTCTCCTTTTAGCTTTAGTTAATTCCTCTGTTAGATTTTTTTTTTGGTTTAATCCACACGCCGCTATGCAGAGATTGAGAAAATACACACAGTCTTTACCCAAAATACACACCCTGCTGTAAAGAAAAGGGTTGAAAGAAAAGTAAAGAAGCTTCTTCAAATGGGGTTTTTGAATGTAGTTTGAGTATTAGAATAAAAGGGAAGCCTTTGAAGGAAGATTAAAGCAGAGCTAATCTTGCTGGAGACACCATCCTATAACCCGATGACCCCAACCCTTGAACTGTTCATTTGAAAGCCCTGGATGAGAACTTCCCGCTGCTCCCATTCAGCTCAGCCTGCAGCAATTATGGCTCACTTACATCCATGTCACTAGTCGTTCCCTCTTTGTGTCATGGACATTTTTCTGCATTTAATGTTCCTCCGAGGTGGGGATCTAATAATTGGAATGATGTCATTTTCAATCTCGGCACATTTGGTGGAAACGTGGCCGCTTCCAGGTTGGCAACAAATTGTCATCAGCAATATCACATTGCCCATTTAATTCGTTAGATACTTTGATTTGGACTCACAATGATGTTAGTCAGGGTAGATGGACTTTACCATATGAGGCCGAACAAGTTATCCAACCTCCTGGGATTTTTTCTTTGATCTTTCCCGGTTATAAATCGGAAATGACAAGCTGCCATTTGCCCCTGAACGCAAAGTTATGTTTGACTCTTGTGTGATATTCGAACATTTGTCTGTTCCCGGTGGACACATAGAGGGATTTGAAAGTCCTACAGACTCATTCGTGATATTTTCACATGGATTTTTTCAATGTTACAGTGCACTGGTTCAAAATGAAAAATGATCTATGGGTTCCATTAAGCCCTGAAGCAAAAGTAACAAATCATTATTGACAATTCAATTGTATGAGAACACTATTACAGCAGTTTTTGCTTGAGTCTTTTTTTTCCCTGAAAGTGATTTTTTAAATTTGGGTCACTGGAAAAATCCTAATGGTAAAATTTAATGGGATTAGATCCCTCTTGCATAGGATGACTTAGAATATAACATTTTGGATTCTGGTTGCCTGATTGACTAGAAATGGCACATTCAAGTGAGTTTTCATAACCGGGTTTTTGGCACATCAATGAATGCGCTGCGTTTGACGGTAAGTGGGACGGACGTGTGGTGATTTTGAATCAATAAGCTGACATATGTCCAAGACAGCATTTGCCGCAAATGATAACTGGCAGCTTTCATCATGAGTAAGCTCTGAGAAATAAACTTGTAAATCATGCAAACAGCTGTAAATATGTGCAATGCACAGATGCTGGCTTTAAAACATGTTCACCAGACTTCTTTGGATATAGTTGCTGATTTTTGTCCAAGAAGTGGTTGATTGACACATTTTTTACTCACTTCGTCTCTGAAAATGCTGTTTTAACATCAGAATTAAAAATATATATATTTAAATGGTTCAATTCTCAGTTGAATTACAGACTAATCTTTTTTTTTTTTTTTTACCAGAACCAATTTTCCACTTTTACTTAACAAGGATCTTTGTGAATAGGTCATTTTCTTTACACAGAATTGAAAGTGCTTAAATTCATAGATTGCCAACAAGCAACTCTTAGTAAGTGGGAAATTAAATATTTAATAGTGAAACACGGAAATCTTTCTTACATGATAGAAAAATAATGTAGTTTTGCACACAGACATTTTCTGGCTTTTCTCCAGAAATTTTTCTAGTGTTACTCTTAATTAATTCCTTTTGAAATACAATACAATGCAGCCAAATGCATTATTTCCAACCCCGCATTCACCGAAGAACCACTCAGGCCTTAAATGCCTCATTAATTGAAGCACATTGTTGAAATTTTGTAGTGTTCTGCTGACAGCTGAACTAGAAACGTGCCAACACAAGTAGCAGAAAGGAATATCCTGGAAAAAAAAGCCGGTGATGAATAACCTGATATGATAGACGTTCACATCAATTATGGATCGACTGCAGATGTACAAGGACAGGCTGCAAACTGTCTATGCATCAGTTTTAAAGATCCGCTGTGATTCACATAGAAAAATGATTTTTCTGTCTTGGTCCTATTGACTTGTTCCAGGAACCTGCATAGGTTACGCTTTCACCAACGTATTACTGGTGCGTAAAAATGCACACCAGTCTTTTTAAGTGAACTTTTGAATGACGGGTTCCTGCTGTGACTGGTATATTTTTTTCGGTCTCCACATTTTCATCCCTTTTCGGTGGTTGCGGTTCTCCTCAGATGAGCCGTGCAGCCACAGCCGGGTTTGCATACTGTATGAGTTGTGGAACGTACAGATTAAGAGCTATATTTATAGCATCATCTCCCACGTCTTCACGCTATCGACTGGATTCACATTTCCAAGGAAGCAGAATGTGACCATCGATAAATGAGAAGACGGAACGTGTTATCGATAGAGATTAACCACCTAAAACGCATCACATGCTGTTGTAAGGCTCTTAAATCATTGCAGAGCGATGAAGGGAGCAGCATCACAACACTTAATCCTTCCTTCTATAATAATGACTTAATCTATTTAGCTCAAATCTGTGTACTTGTAATTATCACCCCGAGGATTTTTGATTTATTAGACCGATGATCTTTATTCCTTCAGACTGATTAACTGGGCAATTAAAAAGAAGTTATTGTGGTGCAGCTGAGTGAAATTTAAATGTGATGATCATTCTTGAAAACACTCAAGTAAATCAGGGTTCAGAGAAGCGGTCGGATATGATCGTTTCCAAGCCAATGAGTGTACGGAGACTATCCATCCATCTATCCACTATCGTTACCGCTTATTCCCTAATGGGGTTGAGGGGAGAACTGGAGCTTATCCCAGTGGTCAATGGGCGAGAGGTGGGGTCACCCTGGACGGTCCCCAGTCCATTACAGGGCCACACACAGAGACAATCAAGGACCAACAGCCACGCACACTTACAGTCACTCGTAAGGGCAATTTGGAATGTCCAATCCACCTAACATGCAGGTTTTTGGATGGTGGTAGGAAGCCGGAGAACCCGGAGAGAACCTACGCAGACACAGGGAGAACATGCAGACTCCACACCGAAAGATCCTGGTTCCCCTGGGAGTCGAACCCAGTACCTTCGACGGTGCTAACCACCGCACCACCGTGCCCAGAGACTAATAAAGCTTAAATCCTCACCCCCCTCAGGTTCGGGCAAGCGGCAGGGCCCCTACAGGGACGAGTCCCCCGACACGTCCAACCGGTGCCTGCCGTGCCGCGAGGGCTGCCCCTTCTGCCAGGACGACACGCCCTGCCTGGCGCAGGGGGACGGCGTCCTGCGGCTCGCCGTGGCCTCCTTCCAGGGACTGTGCATGATGCTGGACCTGGCCAGCATGGTGGTCGTTTACCACTTCCGGAGGAACAAGGTGAGAACGCCAGCACCGACTTTACATACGTGTTTAAAGGGAGTTTAAAAGGCCAAACAACAGATCTGTCATCCAAATATACCCACTTTCTCAACTATTTTAAAAACAGAATAAGAATCCAACTACATGAAGTTCATACTCATTTCTGTTTTTGAAACTTAACCCATGCTAATGTACACATCAGACAATCCTATCCTGTCTTCTGAAGTACCTCTAATGACCTTTTGAGAGAAAATTCTGCACCCTCCCCTCCATGCAGAGTTACAGTAATGAATATTTGAATAGGGTGAGAGTTGCAAAGTTCTATGTTAATGCAAATGTCCAAATATCCTGACTGAAACTATCATAATTCATGCATGAAAGGGTTTAAGATTTTCACAAACTAAAAAAAACAACAAAATAGGGTTTTCTGAGGATTACCCCAGAAGTGTACGGCTGAATCAGCGAATCGCAGCGCACGGAGAATAAGCGCTCGGCTGGAGGTCGCAGATTGTTGCTGAAGCTTATAAAGATTTTAAAAGACTTAAGTTTCAACACCGCTGTCTTCTGGGGCTCCACCTAAACATGTCTCTTTGTTTACTGGCTGAGGGAAATAACCCAAATGAACCTACTGCAGAATAAATCAAGGCACGGACTCATGCAGATAAAGACAATCCATTCAGAAAAAAATAGGCAGATCCATTTAAGGCCCTCATTGATTTTTATACTATTTTAGTCTTAATTTATTTTTGCTACTTTAATGGCCTTCTAATTCTTGATGTTTCTGACTGCATCTCTTATGTATTACTACATTTTACTGCTTTCCAAATGAACTTTATAAGGTTTAACTAACTAAACTGAGCCAAAAAAAAACTAAAGTCACCTTATTATTAACCAATCCACTCAATGACTGTCGAGCAGAGGTTTGCCTGAGCGCTACGTTTCAGCCCCCTTTCATTTTAGCAAAGTTGCTGCGTGTGACAAACTCTGCCAACAAAAGTGAAACCAATACTGTATCAGATTCTCTGGGTGTAGCTTAAATATAACCCAGCCTCGGGCAAAACCAAGTCAAAGCTTCCCCAGGTGAGCTATATATAGGCGCTTGTGTTGTTTCCTCTGAATCTCTCCCAGATTTCCTGTATTTCACAAGAAATGTCCCCGGAGGCTTTTAGATTTACATAACAGACGTTGAAAAAATCAAAATAAGACGAGGCTTCTCCTCCGTGAGGTTATGTGGGTAATTAAATGCAACCCAGAAACGTTAAGCCGGCAGATTCAACGAAACACAAAACATTAAATGAATATATTTCTGTTGCTGCTGGAAAAGGCTACTATGTTGCAACGTTTTGTATCTTTTTTTTAATGAAGTGCATGCTGGGAACTGATTCTAACAATACACCTGAATAAGGCAATACACCTACAAGAAAGTACATACACCGAACAAAGGCAATACTTTCTACTTCTTGCTTCTTTTTACTGTTTCTCTCTGTGTCAGCTCTCTGATGTCTGTCTGTGGAGATAAAAAAAAAAAAAGGATTGCCTTCTCCCATCACTGTCTGCTTGATATTCTCTTTTTTTTTCATAGAGAATCCGTACATCTGGAATGATTCTGCTGGAAGCCATCTTGTTTGGGGCTTTACTGCTCTACTTCCCGGTAAGTACTCTGTTTAGATGCTACCGTCGATGACATCCGGAATGGGTCCGATATTAGGATGGCGCCTGTCATTTAACAGCAAACAGGAAAAGGAATGTCCCAAATGACTGACTCTGTGGCACCAAAAACAATAACACAGAACTAGGGGATGAAGCTCAAACCCAGCTCCCAATCTCCCTGTCAGAAAAAAATAAACATTCCTGATTTGGAGTCAGGAATGATGTCAGATTTTAGGAGAGTTGATACTCAGGTGGAAGGGATTTGACCATCAGAGAAGCACTATTGATCCATCTTCCATGAATTTTTGGCATGTCTCTTGCAGACAAGACTGACAAAGAATAATGATAAAGAATAACAAATTACCCCCAAAAAAAGAAAAGAAAGGATTTTAGTCAGAAGAAAAAAGGTATGAACTGTCGCCACAATAAACAGGAATTTCGTAGCTTAAAAAAGTCGATAGTACTGGCATTCTTCAGTCACAATAACAGAGAGTACGATATCACAGTTGGTGTGCAAGGACACTATGAGTGTGTCTTTGTGTTTTCCTCTGCCAGCTTTTGTGTTGCGCGAGTGGGCGTGTGTCACTGTGCGGCGTGCACGTGCGTGTCTGGCTGTGTATCCGTGCCCACAGTGCACCTGGAGTGCTGAATAAGAAGCCCATCTTTAGAA
>CAJRST010007779.1:15123891-15139674 GCA_907169785.1 Menidia menidia | reverse complement strand
ATAGATAGATAGATAGATAGATAGATAGATAGATAGATAGATAGATATGTACATAAACACATGTGAGTGTATGTAATTAAACTGCAATCGAACAGAAGTAGTGGTATGAGTACATGGTACCTTATATGTACTATCCACTATATGCCATGCTACAAAAAATGGATAATGGAATAGATTCCACTTCTGCGGCTCCTGTGCAGTCTCAGTGTGTGGAGTCTACATCCATAGAACGATTGTGTTTTCACTTCACACACCCATTATCCCTTTCTGACATGTTGGATGAAAAACACATCTCGTATATCTACCTCAAAGAAGGCATAAAAGTCTTCAACACAGATACATTCATCATTAGTGGTGCAAAAAGCTCTGGGTTAGCGTCCTATCCCTGCCAATTTGGAACCCAGGCCTGCTTCTCGACACTTATGAATAGGAACGCTCTTTATGTGATACAATCCTAGCGTAGAATAACAAAGGAAACCCAGTAAAAGCTCTGTCAAAACACAACTCCAAGGGCACTGCTTAGAATTAAGGTGACTCTTCTAGACTTTTAAATGGAAACGTTGTTTTTTTTTACGCCACAACCCAGATGTTCCTCAGCAAAATGAAAATGAAGTGGCAATTTAACACGTCTTGTAGATCAAAGTGGAGCATTGCAGACAGACACACCATATAGCGTCTGCTCGAAGCTGCTACCAAAGTTAAATTGGGTAAAAGTCATTCCCCTGCCGCCACCGTTTCAGTAGCTCATAGTATAGCCATCCATCAATTCCCCTGCCTGCCTCATTAAACGGTTAGCCGTCTGTGGCGCGTGAAGCACTGACTCCTGGGTACGTCAGACAACCCTAATTCGGAAAGGAAATAAGAAAAAAACGCGCTCCTTTGTTGTAAATCTGCTGAAGAACAGTTCTAAACATGTCCCTTTAAAGTAAACAGGATATCCCTTAAACTACTGGCTCATCACCACTTCTTGAAAGGCTCTCACGGTGGTTTATTTCTTGTATTACTCCATCAGCTATCCGGCACTTCTGTGTCTTCTCGCTCCCTCGTTGGTGCTAACGTCTCTCTGATGGCTCACACATCACCTCCTCCAAAATATTCCCCATGCTGGAGATGTGGCTTGAGGCCTAGCAAATTGCGTCTTTGACTCATATGAGCTAGATCTGTCGGAGGCTGATCTGGGTCTTTTATGACCTCGAAGCTTTTATGATTGATCTGCTTGGTGAAAACAAAGTAGCTTGTGTTGGACCTTGCATTGCAAAAGGCAGAGTTAAGAATCAGACTGTAGCCAATAACCAAGTTCAAATTCAAAGTAAATACCGGTTGCTTGTCCTCAGCTTCGAAATAGTGGGCCAGGGTGGATACCGTTTCTAACCCTTGTCTTGGGCAAAGGCGAGGCTCTTTCGGATGAAGTGGTCCTCCCTCACAAAGCACTTAAGCACAGACATCTCTGGAGCAGATTGTTGCGCTCGTGTCGGCACAGATCTGACTCGCGGCG
Organism: Menidia menidia; assembly: GCA_907169785.1. Classification (NCBI taxonomy): domain Eukaryota; kingdom Metazoa; phylum Chordata; class Actinopteri; order Atheriniformes; family Atherinopsidae; genus Menidia; species Menidia menidia. The sequence goes on along the minus strand of CAJRST010007779.1, from coordinate 15,138,179 downwards.
TCCTGCCCGAACAGAAAGAACAGAATTTAATTTAGCCGCATCAGAAGTGCGAATGAAAACCCTGATCTTTACAGATCTGCATGCAAGAGCAGAGCTGTCCCTTATGCCTCTGGTTTATGGCTAGATAGGAGTGAGGGAGAAGGACTTTACATCTGGAGGAAAATCATTTCATAAGTGCAGTCATTTATGAACTATAACCAAATTCAGGCCCTTATTTCAAAGCCAGGGGCCAGGTTTTCTTTCTTGGGAGGGCCGGGTCAGTGCACAGGCTATTGAGCGGGGGCACAAGGAAATTAGTATATTTTTTTAAATGCCCTGTAACTTCTTCTTCTGGCTCTCAGTGAGAAGCAGACCTGCTTCTGCCTGCTGCCCCCTTTGCCTGCTGTCTTTGTCCTGTTGCATCTCGGAGCTTTTCTCTGCATTTTCCCCCTGAATCCTACAAACTTAAACCATGGCTTTGGTCGGCCAGTCTTTAAACTCCATTGACGAGATCTCTCCTACCCAAATAAAAACTGCAGGGGGGCTGCATTTTGTACAGCTGGGACTCACCCTGCTGGCTAAACAATGGATTCCTGAAATAAATCCAGGGTTTTAGGCCTTCGTGTTCTTTCTGTGGAAGATGTTGAAGACCTAGAGTCCAGATTGTGTCAGAACCAAGGACCTATAGGAGAAGATGGCATCGCCTTGTACATTTAATAATAAGTCTTGGGGGATTTAGCTTATTTTTTTTAAATTTCACAACATTTACTTGAGGGGCCCGGGCCCCCTCTTGCCCCTGCCTAGACCCGGCCCTGTTCAAACCTAGGCTAAATAACCGGGTCCATGAAAACAAACCGCAGCCTCAGTTTTAGAATTACATAGCCAAAGTTAAAAACAAAAATAGGAGCTAAGTCAGACTCACTCTGAACAGGCCCTAACACATGAACAGCATACTGTGGGAGCTGTGGAGGCGGGAGATGTCAGCGAGGCCAAACCTGCCTCCGAGCTCTGCTCCCCGCCCGCTGGAGACGCACCTTTAGTCCTATTACGGCAAACCCCACAGCCCCTGCGAGGCGAGAAAAAACAAAGGCGGGCGTGTGTTTGCGGCTAACCCCCGCCGGATCTCTCTGCAGGTGATGATCCTGTACTTCAATCCCAGCGTGTTCCGGTGCATCCTGCTGAGGTGGGTGCGCCTCCTGGGCTTCTCCATCGTCTACGGCACCATCATCCTCAAGCTGTACAGGTAATGCACCATTTTCCCCTCCGAATTAGCTCCAGTTGCCAATCTCAAAAGCCTCAAATAAGATATCCCCCCTTTTCTTTTTCCTCCCCTCCTCTTCTCACGAGTGAACCGCTCTCAGTTTCAGTAATTCAGCCCCCTCAGTTTGGCCCATAGGCACGTTTGACCTCCACACAGGTCTGGCATTTCTTTGTCTGCTCGCTAAATCACCTGTTCGCACACACACACACACGCGGCTCAGAGCTTCCCCGCTCCGCAGCCCCGAGCAAAGTGTTTCCGAGATTGGGCGAGGAGGTCAAAGCGCCGGCCTGAGTGTGTTCTCTCGGCAAAATTACCAATTCGATTTTTTTTTTTTTTTTTTTTCTTCTTCTGGACTGGATGGATGGGGAAATGTGCCTCGGGGCCAGGCTCTCGATGCCTGGTCCCGCTGAATATAAGAGATGAGATAGATTTGTCACAGTCCAGAGAGATTGCAAGTGATGAGCACAGAAGACTGAAAAACTGAGCAGTGGCTGCTTTCCTACCGCATGTTCTAGATGCCGATTATCAAATATTTATAGGCTATTTTCGCTCCTATGCACAACAGCAATACCGCAAACCTCTCCTATCGCATGTTACGTTTTAAAGTTGATTTGCTAATAAGGCAAGGAAACCACAAGATCCCCAGTTTAAGAAAAATCTGAAAATGGCTTGGAGCTCATCGTCCGTAAACATTTGAGCGCCGAGGAAAGCATTTTTTTAGACCCATTAAGACAGGAATGTTTTTAGGACTGTAGCTACGCAATAATCCTATTTAGTCTTTTTTTAAGTACAATGTTTAGTTTGTAAAAACTCTGGACAGCACGGAGGCCAGGCCCGGTAACGATTTTTCAGTTTGGGTTCATCTGACCTCAGTTTTCCCTTTAAAATATGTAAGACTCTCTGTATATTGTGCTTACATTGTGTTTGTGAATGACCCGGGAGTGTTTCTGAGCCCACGCGGTGATTACACTCACAGAATCATGTCTGTATTTGATCCAGTACCACAGCGGTGTCAGAGGGTCACGATCATCCTGTGTTGATTTCTCCAACATTATATCCACATCTACTGTAGCTTCTGCTATATTCAAAATATTTGCAACTTCATATTTAAGAACATTATTCTTTATGGCCGTGACACATGCAAGCATTTGCGTCTCACCAAGGCTCCACCCCTTGTTAGGTCTGAGACTCTGCCTCTTTAAGGTGCTCTTTTTTTTTTCAGAATACTCTTTCATTTTCTTGAAAATCCGATAATTCATGGCAGAATCTTTAAGTTTCAACATGTTCTTCCAGCCGTTTCTTTCTAAAACCACGTCCATTTCCAGCCTTTTTAAAAAATGCTTTAATTATTCCTTTCCTCTATGTTTCATGAGATTTTACAAATCCTGAACATTTGCAGTAGGTTTAACCTCCTCCCACTCCTGCTCAGGGTGTTGAAAGTCTTCCTGTCGCGCACGGCCCAGAGGACGCCCTACATGACCAGCTGGCGCGTCCTGCGTCTGCTGGCGGTCATCCTGCTGGTGGTGCTGTGGTTTCTGGTGGCCTGGACCTCGGCCGTCTGTCAGAACCCGGAGCTGAACCGAGCCCTCATCGCCGCGGGCCTCACCCCGGAGGGACTGCAGTTCAGCATGTGTCTGCTTGACCGGTGGGACTACATGATGGCCGTCGGTGAGTGTGCGGGCAGCGTTTTTGTGCAGGAAGGCCTTTAAAAGCAATCTGTCCGTGGATGTGATGCGGTATCATTTGTTTGGAATTTACAATGCTGTTGTTTTTTTAATACATTTTTTATGTGTTCGTTTTGATCTATTTTGAAAACAAAGCCTGGCACCACTTGTTACTCCCTCATCATCAGGATTGTAGTTAAAAGCAGTTATTTGAACCAAAGCCTGGCAATTTTTTTCCGACAGCCACTCTCCACCACGGGGAATCATTCTTTTCCCCTTTTCCTCATGTCCTCCGCCTTATCTTCCATCAAACCAACCACCTAAAAGTTCAGCACAGCTATAAATCTTCTTTTTGGCCTTGTTATATTTTTAGTTTTTTCATTCGCCTCCCAATACACCCAGTGGCTCTTCGGCACACATCTCTTTGTCAAACTCAGTTTGACCCTTTTTTCTTGACACATACAAGTAACTTTGGAATTTGGAAAAAAAGAAGAAAAACAAAATACTATCATACTAAGAAGAACAAAGGAGTTTTTTTTTCCTGGAAATGGTTAGGAAAACACAGAACACATACATTTTATTTTTCAGATGGCCACTTTTAGCTCCAATTCCTCATTTGGGACTTATTTGGAAATTTGAAACACTTCCAGTTTGAGAAATCCCCTATCTGTCGGAGTCATGTGACATAAGGAAATATGTATGCACCATTTGAAAAGGTCCTTAGATCCTCAGAACAACCTCATATTAACAACAATACAAGACATTTGACAGAGTGTGATTATTCATGGAACAAAACCTGAGTCAAAATGCAGAAACAGTCAATAAAAGCGCACCCTTTGGGAGGATTTAGACAGATGTGGGGCCTTAAAGGTGGTTGGGTTTGACATTTGGATTTGTAGCGATGATCGATGACATCACCACAAACAGGATTACTCGGGCGATTTGATTGGCTGGCACGTCTGCTGTTGCTTTTTCCCTGCTTTCCACCTCGAGCCACACCAGCAAAGGGAGGTAACACGTCCTGAATTGAATTTGGCACTGTGAGATGTCCCCTCCCTGTTCAAAGTGACTCAGAAATGAGGGTGTTGACACCTGAAACGAGGACGTGCGAATAACTAATCAAATGTGCTCGATTGGCTGATAATCATCCAGCGTGAGAACAGTTGGCTCACCTGGAGCTTTCAGTTTTGAACCCCAAGGAGGAAAGACATCAGCAAAGAACTGTGGCTATCCATTTATGTTCACTTTTGTCAGATAGGGTTAGCAAAGTGTATGAACCTCCCAGTAAATGTTGGAAATTATGCTTCCAGTTGGGAAAAGGACCAGCACAGTCTAGATTGCTTTTATGAGAATAGATGAGCCTGAAGCTGCCCTGTCACATCTGTTTAAAAGCTTCTGTTCTTTAAATAAAGAAAAATAAATAACATCAGACGTCGAGGAATTAAGCTTTCGGTGACTCGTGGGCATTTTCCGTTGTGCCCAAACGGACCTGACTCTCTTTGATAATCCTTTATGGGTGGCAAACAAGTTCTTGAACTGGATGTTAAATTTCCAATAAGTCTCAGAGAGTATTTGTCTTCTTTTTTTTGATTAATTAAGTAAGTGCTACTGAAATCTTGGTTCTTAAATGATGAATATCCTGTTTGAGATGAATAAACCTAAACCTAAAAACACACAAATGCTTCCATATACACTGCTTTTTGTCTAAAGCTATTCCCAAGCTGTAAAAGTTCTGTTCATACAGAGCCCTGCCACTTTTTGGGGATATTTGTGGATCTTAAAGCTCACATTTCCTTGCCTGAGTGTTTCTCCTAAAAGCAATTTGATAAATAGGCCTTCCTGTTAACAACGGGGGAAAAAAAGATGGAGTCTTTAGGATGCCCAGCTCTAAAGTAATTTACTTGTACCAGCCATTTACCGAAAGCATGTACGTATAGTTTCACGGCCTTCTAGGGGATAAAATAACAAATAAATGTAGTAATGTAGTGAAGGACAGCACCAATCATATGAAACTCACCGCTCGCTTAACAGTTTGTGAACGCGATGTATTGATTTTTTTTTATTATTATTTGCTAAACTGGACTCAAATTTCAGTCTTTTTACATTTTAAAGGGTGGAAAGCTGGCTTTAGGAGGAAAACTTGCAGTTTCGACTTTCAAATCCAGATTTGTTGTTGCACCCTGAGAGGTAAAAAACTATTCTCTACCAAAAAGCCCCCCCATCTCCCATCAATGTAGTGTCATTCTGACCTCAATGCATACCGTCCTCCTAATTACAGAAAAGCGCAACTGGAATGCTAAGAAGTTTCTGCCCCCCCCGCTGTCCCCGAAGGCCCAGATGGCCTTGAATGTGTGTAACCGTACGGCTTTCAAATGACACACTCTCAAAGCGGGAGGCAGTGATGTGCACCTCACTGGAGCCTGTCTGACAGCATGGGAGGGGTGGGGGGGGGCTAATCCTGTTTGGAGAGGAAAAGGACGGATCCCGGGGAGAGGCTCGGTCTGCCGCTGAAAAAACTAGATAGACAGCCAGATGAAGTGAACGGTGGTGGCAGAAAGTAGAAAAAAAACTGGAAGAAGGGAGCCTGTGAAGTATGAAGCTTACGGGGGGATGTAGCCGACCATGCAGAGAGAGTTTTCCACCAACAGGACTTGAGAGGAGGAGAAAGACGCATCCCAATTCATGGTTAAACACCCCGTAGTTGGTGGCAACTTATAAACTGAAGCTACCTGTGCACACACACATACAGTGGGGGAAATAAGTATTTGACCCCTTGCTGATTTTGCAGGTTTGCCCACTTACAAAGAATGCTTATTTTTCCTCATCAGATGGTTATCAATTTTTTATCAATTCATATGAGGTGATTTTCTGGAATTTTCTTTGGGATTCTGTCTTTCACTGTTAGAATGTACATGTGATTAAAGTTATAGAGATCGTTGCATTCTTTGTAAGTGGGCAAACCTGCAAAATCAGCAAGGGGTCAAATACTTATTCCCCCCACTGTAGCTGTTTTTTGTTTAGGATACACTTTTGTCATGTAGTGTGACTTAAGTGGGATTAGACAATCGTGGAAAGCTGTCGGCACCCTGGAGAAGACGCACCTGCTCAGTAAGGGGGGGCGGGGGGGGGACACACTGCACACAGGGCGAAAGTCTTGCAAAATTAGAAGGAAAGACAAGTGAAACCACACGGCCAACACTGTCAGCTGCAGGTGTGACAGAGAGATGAGCATCATCCTCTTAATCCCTGTTTGTTTAGCACTGTATGGAAATCTGCCTACATATTTGAGTTAATTAAAAACAGCAGGGGCCATAATGTCTGCAGGTTACTGGTAAATTCCCCCTCCCACACATTCAATTTACCAATGTGCCCCTGTGAGTTATCAAATAACAGGAGGAAACTGTAATTCATCAGTATAAATCAGTTTTTTTCTCACATTCATGCACTACTTACTCCCCCTCGCTGGCACCAGGAGCGTAGTGAGCCCCTGGATCTATGATAAGCCCCCATCGTGCAATGCGGTGCATTCAAATTGGTATTCTTTTTCCCCCCGAGGAAGTTTGGGATTAAGAAACGGAAATTAGGAAACTTCGCCTGCCTCAAAACAACAGCGGGAGAACAGCTAATGATGCTTTAGTAGTGCGCAAAAAAGTTCTAATTACTTTTGATGGCACAGTAATGGAAATAAACTACATAGAACACAAGTATGGGGTGGATTGGTGGCATAATAATATGTCTGCATTGGGTTTTTTCTATGTGTTTTTGTTCTTTTTGCAAAAAAAAGGTAACATATTGACAGAATCTGTCACTTCTGACAACCTGCAGTTACCTTATTGCCTATAGATGTCATCCATGGAATAATGCAGTGCAAGTAATATAATGATAGTACAAGCATGGTAAATCACAGTTATTTATTTAGCCAAGAGTACTTCACTGTCATTAAATAGATTAGTTAAATGATAACACCATTGCGTATGATTTTAGTTCAGATATTTAAAAAAAAAAGTCAAATTCAGCACTTTGACAAATGATTAAATATTAAGAAAAAAGTATTTTTCTCTCTGGGGGTAAGAAATTAAACAAATACTGTGCCGTCCTCTCATTCATTTTAGAGAAATTATTAACTATTTCATTCATTTTCCTCTTGGAAATAAAGCAAAGGAGTTGAACCCTGAAAATGTCCAGTTATTACATGTTAGCCTGTTGAACTCAGCAGTAAATGACAACGGGAGTCGGATAAAAGAGGAAACATGACGACCTGCCGTTATTTGTGTTTCAGCGGAGTTCCTGTTCCTGCTGTGGGGCGTTTACTTGTCCTACGCCGTCCGCACCGTCCCCTCGGCTTTCCACGAGCCGCGCTACATCGCCGTGGCCATCTACAACGAGCTCCTCATATCGGCCATCTTCCACATCATCAGGTGGGTGGAGAAAAAACGGCAAGCCAGAGGACAGGAATTTGGATAAATGTTGCAAGTATTTATACTAAAAAGAGAAGAAAACAATGAGATGGGACTCCGGGCACACAATCTAAGTCATACTTGGTGAAATCTAAGTAGCAATAATTAAAGAAAATAATAGAATCAAGGGCAAGGGCCTACTGGTTATGATCTGTTGGTAAAATAAAATGATGCGTTGTGCGATTGCACAACAGGTCAGGAGAAAAAACTGAGAATTTACCCAGTCCTCCTCATCAGGGAAACGAAGAGTGTCAGCAGAGCGCGTTGGGAAGCCTGTTAGAGGAGGTGGAGAAAAAAAAAGAAAGTCTTCCTCAGGCAGACACACAGCCGAGACACACTGTGCCAGAGCCCAGAATAAATCCCCTCTGCCACGCTGCGTTTTTGTCTGTCTCTGCTTGTCTGTGTCTCACAGAGGTGGAGAGCAGCTATTTGATTTGATGCCCCCTTTTTTAATTGAGTTAGCGTCAAGCCAGAAGTTTTGAAAGTTTAACGGCGAAAATGAACGGGGTCATTTGTTTGGTTCCAACACTGAGCCTTCTATCGTCGCTTTATTCGTGTAATTATTTCTAATGGGGTTGTGGTTAGTCAGCGGTGTGCCAGTTGGATAACCAGTCGGTTACAAATGCTGTCTCAGAGTGTTTTGCAGTTCAAATTTCAGCCTGAGCATGTCTGTGTGGAGCTGGTATTGTTTTTGTGTGCACGCGTGGCTTCTTCCTGGATGCTCCAGCTCCAGAGGGTTTCGAACTTGGAGAGCTCCATTTTGTGCGAGTACACCATTCACTCCGTCTTTTCATTGGTTTGAGAAGTGCAAAACACATTTACAATAAAAGAAAGAAAACGTTGAAAAATTAAAAAACAAAATAACGTTGTAAGGTACACATTCACAATTAAAGAAACACATCCATCCATTTTGTGAACTGCTTATTCCCAAATCGGTGAAAAAACAATATAGCATTTTAAGAAACAAATTCATTTTTTAGGAAACAAACATTTTTGAAAAATTGTTTCTTAAAATGTTATGTTTTTTTAAATTCGTAAATGTGTTTTCTGAACTTTAAATGTGTATCCTAAAATTTTATTCAGCTTTTTAAAATCATAAGGTGTTTTTTAAATTGTAAATGTGTTTTGCACTTCTCAGCAACCGTAGGTTTTCAAGGGTATAAACAATCAAAACTTAGTTTCTTTTCTGAGAAATTTTCCATAGAAACCTGTCTATCACACGGTTGTAGAATTATTGACCAACGATATGCAGGTTGTATCAACATGCTGCAGATATTAGCTTGAGCCTGTGTGGTCGTTTACGTTTTCTGGCCATGAGGTGGACTAATAACCTGTGAACAGCGTGCCCTGTTTCTTGCCATGGGCGGTGCTCCGGTAAATAATGACCCTGAACTGACTGACGCAGGTAGAGAAATTGAAGGGATTCTTATGTTAGGTAAAACCCCAAATCCGTGACTCAATTAGGCTCTGACTCTAGAAACCTTAGCTTAAGGTCTCCCCGCCTTTTTCTCCTCTGCCTACTCTTTTCACAGACCGACAAAGCTACTGTCTTACTTTCAGACCAGGCGGAAAATAATATTTGAAAAAACATTCTTTTCACTTGGTTGCAGTTTTTTTTTTAATGCCTGGGGCAGTTTTTTCATATCAGTCCTCTGCATTGAGCTGAGTGATGGACTGGAAACAGAGTGGTATAAGGCATGAATTGCTTTTTTCGGGGGGTATGCCGCGTGGACATTGTTTTGTAAATCCTACTGAAATAGAAATAAAGACAAACACCGTGAAAATGTCCCGGGGGATCGTCTGCAGACGCGTGGGTTTATATGCCTGTGGTTTTATATGAGGGTTTTACGACTAGCTTAAGTAAAAAGTAACGGCATTGATCGCAAAGTCCCAAAAGTTGTAATATGGGTGCTTTGTCAATCGTAATCAATGTCTCTGCGGTCCGGCAGCAGCTGGGATAAAACTAGGCCGGGGATTTGTAAAAGTGCCTGCAGTCGCTCTGGGCAGAGAAATTCATTAGTCTCACATTTTCCAATAAAACCGTTCCTGATTGAATATTCTCTGATTTAGGCATCAATCTATCGGGCTCAGTGGAACAACGAGAAAAGGTTAAATCCTTTTAGCCTTTTGAGCGATCCCAAAAAAAACCTCCGACTGAGGTGTGACCATAATAAATGATCTTCATCTGCGGGGAAATTCGGTAACACAGTGCGAGCTTTGGAGTATTTTACCTGGTTAGCCGACAAAGCCAGTGCGCTGCTGCAGTTGGTAGATAAAACGGGATCAGAGTGGCTGAAAACGTTTCATTATTATGGATTACGACGTGAATCCTCATGTTAATTAACAATGACATTTATGCCAAACGAGCCACATTAGTTGGCCACCTTTAAAAGACGTCATTTTGATTTAGGAATTAAACAAAATATCCTAAAACAAGCATTACAGAGACTAATGTGGCCCAAATGATTCGTCCGTCCAAGTGTCTGGCTTTGATTTTTTGGGGTGAATTGGGGAATTTGGGGTGGGATTCAGCTACTTGTGAGATACCCTTGTTAGACTTCAGTGTTTCACATTCTCCTCAAAGAAGTGGATCTATGTAAAAAAAAATTGTTTTTTAATAAAGTGATTGCTGCTCTCGCCACTGTCTGCTAGGAATATCATTAACCAAAGCATTTGGCTCATAGTTACAGTGAACTGTATGAGCATTATTGTGACAGCATAAACGGAGTCCCTCTTTTCAGGAAAAAAAGCTTTATCCCCCGAAAGAACTCTGATAAATGTTACTGGTAAAAAGACCCGACTTCTGGGTTGGATTCTGTGCATCCTGGTCCGACTGAGAAATTTAGATGGAAATTTACACGAACTGTGTTTTTAAAAGAAAGGTTTTAATGGGACTAAAATAATGATGGACTGGCGGACTGTCCAGGACCCCGCCTCTCGCCCATTGACCACTGGGATGGGCTCCAGTTCTCCCCGCGACCCCATTAGGGAATAAGCGGTAACAATAATGGATGGATGGATGACTGAAGTCTCTCACACGAGCCTTTTAGTCCTGCTTTTGTTAGAATCCCCACATGTCGGGCTAAATGAGACCTTGGGTTTTGTCGGCAGCAGTCACATCTCAGACGTCTCTGTCTGTGCTCACATAAAAACAGGTTATTGTCCTCAAACTGTGTTTTTTTTCTTCTTTTTTTCGCGCCACGACAACTGACCAAATTGAGCTCAAAAGAGAAAATCAGAGCAGACAAAGATTAGCTACAGTGACCTGAATCACATAACTGCCGACGAGGATAATAGCGGCTCTGTCAGTGAATCATCATTTTAAATGGAAACGAGGACTTGCTGCATCCTAGAAATCTCCCATAATCACTCTGAGTAATACATCTAAGCCTGGCCAAACCCAGCCTCTCAAAACAAACCATGAAGACTACATTTAAATATATTTAGCTGGTTTTTAAAAGTTTTTTTTAGGCTTGCTTTCATTCAGACTGTGTCAGTCTCTTCTACTGAGTCCAGTAGGGAACATGCAGTCATTTAGATGACCGGAAGGGTGACCGAAACGTGTGGCCGGCAGGGAATCTTTTTCAGATCTGCAGTGTGAATGAGATTTGACGTGGCATTCCGTCCATTGGTGGAACGGCTGCCGCTGCATAAAGAAAGGTTCCATCGAAATCCGATGGATTTGACGGAGTGTTCAAAGGCCACTCACGCTATTCCTCGCGTTAAAATATATTTTAGTTCAGTGTTTTTCAACGTTTTTTGAGCCAAGGTACATTTTTTCATAGAAAAAATCACGAGGCACACCACCAACCAAAAATGTCAAACAAATCTGTACCCGCCTATAGTTACACTATAATTATTCTTATCTTATTCTTATCTTAAGTGTCTTGAATAGGAATCAAATAAACAAAAAAATGTTTTTTTTTAATCATATTTTATATTTCTTCTTTCAAATTGCACTTAACATGTTCACTTCAATATTCAAAATTATATACAAATTATAATTATTACATGAATACGCCACCAGTCACTACTACAGCACAGACACTCAAAAATGGCAATGATATTTGCAGATAATTAATTCCTTATCAAAAAATCTTTTTAGACCAATTAGGTGAAATAGGATGATTTTCTACGGCACACCTGACCATCACTCGCGGCACACTAGTGTACCGAGGCACAGTGGTTGAAAAACACTGTTTTAGTTCACTTAGCGTGCTCCCTTTTTGGTAGCCGTGTTCCAGTATTCTTTCCTTTGAGCTGATCCTGTCACAGAGATCCTCGGCCTGGAGCCCAGAAAAGTCCCCGAAGGCTTTCTTTAACCATCTGCAATTGTCTTAGGCTGAGCACATTTCACAGATTTCTCCCCGCCTTTTCTCATCCTGATATCCTCCTGCAGGTTCTCTCTGGCGCCGGGACTGCACCCCGACTGGATGCTCATGTTGTTCTTTGCTCACACTCACCTGACGGTGACCGTGACTCTGGGCCTGCTGCTCATTCCAAAGGTAGAGTTGGAGTTTTGTCTGTTACAGTAACTCTTAAAAGTGAGTCCACTTCTTGTGTTTTCTCCCATTTCCGTTGGTCAAAAGTGGCTCGATTCCAGCCTCCTCTCCATATCTGAAGCCTCGGTGGAAAGTAGATGGATCAAATGCAGGTGTATCTCTCACTCTGTGGTCCTGGAGCTCAGGCCAAAGCCATTTGAAAAAATACCATGCTAACCTTAATCTGTACAATTAATTACGAGATTTGGTGTTCAGGGCGAAGCAAAAGTCAAGAGAAATGGCGTTCCAGCTTCTCACGTCATCTGAAGTGTAAATTCCAGACGCATAGAGGAGAAAATAACTGGATGGACCTTAAACAGTGACTCACTTTAATTTGCGGATAAAAAACAACTCATTCTGTCATGTATGGGGCTAAAAACAGGCCTTGTGCTTTTTCGTTTTTCGAGCTAGCAAGGAAAATATGATCTTCTCTTCCGTAAATGAATTAAGTTGGATGCAGCGGCCGTGTAGGATGACTCATCAACATTGTGCGAGGAGTATTTTCAAAGCGGCATCCTTTTCACTCTGCCGAGTAACCTCTGTTTTTTATTGTGGGTCAGATAGGCTTGTATAGCTCAAGACGTACAGCGCAGTAGAAAGGCACTGAAATGCTTGTTATTTTTCCTCCTTTTTTTCTCTCTCTCCCATTCAGCAGAGCACCTTGAAAGTAAAACGTGCACGGACAGAGATGGGAGGTGCATATGCATGTCCGATATGCCAAAGGCTTAACTGCAGAAAACGAACTAAGTGCAAAATGAATGTTATTGCCTAAAAGGAGCTGCTGGACCTCCCTTAAATTTAAATTCAATGAGGCACATAGAAGAAGCCCATAGTGACTTCTATAGTTCAGTAACTTTTATGTAAACAACAGTTTATATTAATCATCATTGGATGTTCAGAGGATCATTAGCTATCGTCATAATGAATTCGGTAGGGCTATAAGTAGTTATCATAGTTTCGTTAAGCATTCCGCAGCTGCGGGAGAAGTGTGATGAATCATCAACTCTCTGTTCTTTCATTCTTTCTTAATTTGGCTCCTTAGAAGTACAAGATACTGGAGCACACCGGGGTAATTAAGCACAACAGGAGGGTGTTTAATTCTTACAGCATCTGCTCCTCTGACAACTACCTCCGTTGTAGTTATCATCCAGACTTATTTCACCTGTTGATCTTTGTTCTATGGAATCCAGGCAGGAAGGTGGAGCCTGCGAGCGCCCAAATGCAAACATTTGAACGTGTTTAATTTAATGTGCATGGCTACATGGAATTAAATAGATTTAAAAAAAGAAGGCCATCATCCTTATCAGAAACTTGCATTTCTAAACTTATTTTAGTTTGGGAAAACTTTAACTTCTTGCTGTTGTTCCTGACCTCCAGCAATCCAACAGGTGGACATTGATATTTTAGAAAAAGAGGAACAAAACAACTCGAATTTAATATGGGAGTAAACTTAATGGAGTTGAGATTATTGATGGCAACAATCAATAACATATTAAGTGAACTGTACGAATCTGACTTGCAGCTTTCCTGCAAGAAAACTCACATTAGGCCAATATATTCTCCCGATAGAGTATACAAAAATAAAGAGTGAAATCCATTTTGCGCTCTACTTCTGCTTCCATGTTCCTGTAGGCGATGTGACTGTTGCTCAAACATCTCCTCCTCCCATCTGTTCCAGTTCCTGTCCAAAGGCACCCAGGCCAGGGACGATATCGCCACCGAGGCCTACGAGGAGGAGCTGGACATGGGCAGATCTGGCTCCTACCTCAACAGCAGCATCACCTCTGCCTGGAGCGAGCACAGCTTGGACCCGGAGGATATCCGGGTGAGGGGAGCCATTCCGAGTCAAAACGGCCGCCAAAATATCCCTCCTCGCTTTTCTAACCTCGTTATATCCTAGCAGCAATCGGAGGTGTGACCGAGGGGACAGATTGCAATAAACCCCACGTCTATGTGGGGGGGGGGGGGGGGTTGGCTTCTGTCGATGTGACAAAGAAACTATTCGCCACTGTTTGAACCCTTTCATGCATGAACTGCGATCCGTTTTTTTTCAAAGTGCTTTAAGGCCTTAAAAAAAAGAGATTTTTAAAGAATTTTCTGTCAGAAATTGCGTTTATTCCTGGATTCTTCCAGTTGCATGCAACTCTAATCCTATTCTAATATTTTTATTTTATTTTATTGTTTTTTTCCAATTCTAATATTAACAGTTTTCTCATTCTTTTTTTCGTACAAACCCCACCTGAGCTCATCTTTAACAGTATATTATTTTGGACATTTTTTTTCTTTTTTATTGGAAGCTTGGTCCACTTAAGTGGCCATTTACAACATAAAGCCACCTGTATACACAGGAAAATGGCTTATTAATAGCTGTCCACTGTAATTTTGG
>CAJRST010007779.1:14990199-15123881 GCA_907169785.1 Menidia menidia | reverse complement strand
GGACGCACCCTGATGAAGCGGATCACGGAGATCCCGGAGACCATGCACATCCACCGCCAGTGTAGCCGTGACGACGGCAGCGAGCACGGCAGCAACCGCAGCACGCTGAGGAGGAACCCGTTCGAGCCCTCTCATCACGGTAAGATCTTCCTGCTGTGTTCCCCTCAGGGTACCCAAGCTTGTCTATTTAATCTGCCGGACGTCTTCCAACCTTCTTTTGCCATTTTCCCCATTAAATTTGTCTTGATTTGGGGTGTTTTTACGAGCGTTAGTCGGGGTTCCGGAAAATTTCTGATCTGCGCCAACAGGTTGACCACTTTCCTGTTGCCATGGTTATGCATCATGACAGATGATAAAGAAGATTTTTACTAACAGAAGTCCCTCCCAGCAGCTCGGGCATCCAAGCCAAAAGGAAGAATGATCAGGTCTTTGCTTTCAGAGGGGATTAAAAAAAAAGAAGAAGAAGGTCTTTAGAAAGTCTTCGGGAGATGCCAAGAAAGGCATATAGCATGCCCAGTGCTACGGCACCAGGCGGCCTGTTTCTAGTCCTGGCACAATATAAGTCCAAGCTTACTACTGATCTTTGTAATTATGCAAACACAGTGTATTTTATAGCTTAAGGATCCAACCGGGCACGCTGATTATACCCATAACCCGTTAGTTTGAAATCTCAACCCCTTCACGAGGACGTCCCCTTCTTCCCCTTCAAAGTGTGAGAAACCAGGGAGAGGCCTAAATGTGCTGACTGGACAGTTGTTTAGTGCACGTTTCTTTTTTTTTCTGCGGAGGATGTGAACGGATCGTAAGCAGTGATTTCTCGCACACTCACACCCCCTGAATCACACCTCCGGCCAAAGAATCCCAAATTTAGTGGAACAAAAAGGCACTCAAAGGAGTGGATGGCAGACATGGGTTCAAAAACAAGTTTGGCAAAACTATGAGCAAAGTAACAAAGCAAGGTTAACAAAACTGTGGCAAAGGATCAAAACAAGACTTTGGCAAAAGTACAAACAAGGTTAACATGGCTGTGGCAAAAACGTGGCTATGGCAATAAAGTGAATAAGACTATGGCATGGCTGTGACAAAATCAAACCTGACGTGGCGAGGGGTGACGAGGTCAAAAAGACGAAACAAGGACGAAAAGACGAAAACGCACTGGCACAGGACATGGGAAACGAGGACTATTTAAACACATGAGGGAGGGGAACCCCAGGTGTACACAATAGGTAATCAAGACATGACGAGACACCAGACATTCCCCCAGACGCGACAGTTTTTAATCTTTAAATAAGAGGAAAATCGTCCCTGCTCTCACACCAGTTTTTCTTTTATCGATCTCCTTTCAGGAAAAGCTCGAGAGGACTCCCTGAGGAACAAAGTGATGGGCCTGACCAAGTCGCTCAGCTACGACCACGTTTGCGAGCAGGACGCCGAGACCGGGAGCCAAACGGGCTCGGTCCCGGGGGACAAGACCACCCCGGTGGGAAACGGCGGAGAGGGCTCCATCCTGGGATCCCTCATCGGCCGCAGACCCGGCAAGAAGCAGCTGGAGCCGGCGGGGACTCCGCCCAGGCTGGAGCCGGCCGAGTCCACAGAGTCCGTCCCTCTCTTCTGGAAGTCGGCCAGCGCCCACAACCTCACGCACGAGAAGAGGCCCGTGCACCTGCGCACCTCCATCATGCAGAAGTCCCTGAGCGTGATCGCCAGCGCCAAGGAGAAGATGCCGGGCATCGCCAACAAGACCCAAAGCGTGGAGGACGCCGGCAAGAAGAGCCAGAAGGGGCAGGACGGGCGAGTGCTGTCAGAGGTGGACGAGACGCCCGAGCACTTCCCCAAGATGATCATCAGCCAGTCGGTGGAGTACTCCAAAACCCCCATGAAGATGGGCATAATGAAGCAGCAGGTAGGGCAGTGGTCGGGGGAAAGGGGAGCCAGTTAGCTTCACAGGCAGGGAAATAATCCACATTTACTCTCACAAGAGATGAAAATAACTGAAAAGGAAAGAGAAAGGCAAAAGTTAACAGTCTGTTTTCTTCTTTCTTTTTTCTAATGACACAAAACCTCTTAGTTTAAGTCTCAGTCCAGATTCAAACGTGAGTTCGGGTTGCAGTTGAATCAGAATTTTGAACACGACCAACATTCATGTGGGGAACTACTGGGAATCATCAACATTATACTGGCATGTCATCACCGATTCCACTTCATCAGCAAGACAGCTCAAACGGAAACAATAATCAGGCTCAAATGGAAACACTTCATCTTATTGAATCTTTGTCAAAAACTATTCAAGCTTAATTGCATGCAATTAGATAAACATTCACTAAAAGTATGCATGTAATCATTCAGTATAGTGGTAAAAACTCTTCCTCTGCAATCCCAGGAGAATTGATAAATACATTAAATAGTATTAACACAGTTCCTCGGGTTCCTTTTGATCTCCATATCAACCTCACTTGAGGCAGAAAGACACGATTACATCCTGGTAATCTGGATGGAGGATGAGTACATACTCATCCTTATACTATCTTTGAGCACTAAGATTTCATTAAGCTATTCAGCACTGTCAAAATTCTGTTTCATAGAGGGATTTTAAAAAAAAATATTCTGGAAGTCCAACGTTTAGGAGGTCCTGAAGAAGAAGAAGTTGAACGCTGCTGTCTGGCTTTGTATCCACCAGCTAGCTCCGTTAAATGGATTCCAGACATTTTTAAAGTCCTCGCACTAACAATACGCACTTAAAGTAGCTAAAAGCAATGTAGTCTCAGGCTTTAAAATTCTAAACAGCTCACAATGTTGCTTGTTGTGGCTCCTCCTACTGGTCGATATCTATAGAAGGCTCAAAAGACTGTATCAAATGTGGCCATCACGCATCAGGTGGCTAACTCCCGAAAGGAGTTTGCGCCATTGGCTCGCTTCTAAAGGCCAGCAAACAAAAAAGTCGCATTTCCTCAGAAATCCGACAGTTAGTGGACACCTGTCTTTGTCGTGACAATGCCATGCTGTGTGTGGGCGGAGAAAATCAGGCAAAAAGAGGCCCTTTCTGAAGAGTGCGTGGTTGAATCTCTCAGGAAAGCTGCTTGTTATCAATTCTGGACTGGTAAGGCATCAGGCTGCAGTATGATGCCAGTTTCCAGCCAGCAGCTCAAACTACAGTCATCTTCAGGCATCTGTTTGGAAAAGAAAGCATGGATTGCTCACTTGAGTCACTCTTTGAGTGCTTCTGAGTGGGGGGGTAAACAAAAAAAAGAACGAAAAAAAAAGCTTTCACAGGAACTCTAAATGAAGCACTTGCTCCTTATGGCTTTGGAACAGATTTTGAGAGGGGAATAACAGTGTTTCAGCTATAAGGAGCAGGAATAAGCAATACAAACTCTGCTGGAGAACAGAAATCCCATAAAGAGGAAAGTTGCAGCAAAGATTTGGTATGAGATGGAAAAACTGCAGGCAGGGGAAACAATTCCGAACCAGTCTCCACGCTCTCTGTAAAGAAACAAATCTTTCAGTTTGTTGGCTGACATGGTCATAGTTGACCGCTTTACTCTCCGATCTGGTCTCTTTCTGTGACAGGTGAGCGGTAGCCAGCCGTCCATTTGCTCGGAGACGGGCAGGAACCTCTCGGACGTGTCCGAGGTTTGCCCCTGGGAGCTGGAGGAGGTCCAGACGCCCACCGAGGGAAAGGCCCAGAAGCACGTGTCCATCGCCCCCGGGGAAACCACCGCCGGCCGGAGGGGCAGCGGCAGCTCGGCCACCTCAAAGGTCAGTCGCTCCCAGCAGAGGCAGAAGACCGGTCAGTCCCCCTCCAACAAGCGCCGCTCCAAAGACAAAGCGGGGGAGCGGGAGGAAGGGAGGGAAGTGAGGAAATCTCACCCCCCGAGGTCCCCTTTACCCCTAAAGCCAGACGTGTGCCCGTGGGAGTTTGATGACCAGCCCATGCTGGGGGGGGAGACGGATTCCATCTCCCCTGACCGCATCCGGAGGAAGAAAAGCGTCACGCCCACCGACGGGAAGCCGAAAGGTCTCCACTCGGACCACTCCCGGTCCACGGGCAGCCTCCTGCAGCCCCCGTCTCTGATGGTGGAAATCTGCCCGTGGGACTACAACGGCCCCCCCTCGCCCAAGCAGGAGAGGACCTGCAGCAGCCCCACCGCGCACAAGAAGAAGCGGAAGGGCTCCTCGTCGTCCGGCCACCGGTCCGAGAGGGAGAAAGGGAGGGAGAAGAGCCGGGAGAGGCGGAGCTCGTCCAGCAAGCCCCCCCCGGAGAGGCGGCGGGTCAGCCAGTCCTCGGAGTGCGGCGGGTCAGCCCCGGAGCGCCGGAGGAGCTCCACCAGAGACGCGGAGGGGACGGAGGGCCGGAGGTCAGAGGCCGAGCACGCGCACGGCTGCCCGGCTCAGACTAAAAAATCCCCCGAGAAGAAAAAAGATTCCCCGGCGCGCGGAGGTCACAAGCCCGCGGCGCCCGGCGGCACAAAAATGGCCGACGTGTGCCCCTGGGACTTTCCAGAGCAAGACTCGGCCGAGAGGGCGTGATGACCGCCGGGTCCGTTTGATCTTTTTGAGCTCCCAGGAGAACAGAGCGGAGAGATAAGATGTTGTATTCAGTCAGAGGGCTTATCTAAGGGAATATATACAAGGAAAGAAACATTTATCCTACATGTGGACTCACACAACACCGGACATTTCCTTGTTAGATTGTAGTGAAATCGACCTCTCAAAGACTTTTTTTCTTCTTTTTTTCGTTGCATCTTTTCTTGCACATTTGTCAGACTTACATAGTTTGTATATTTTATCACATTTATTACAAGGACCTTTGTAAAGATTCAAATCTGTGTTGACCAGCAGAACAGACAATCTTTCATCCAAAAACCCAGCGATTCTCTCGACCTGAGCTCACGGAACAGAATATATTTCCTGTTATGCTGTTAATTCCACAACCTCAATTCCAAAGCTATTTGGACAGTGATGTCCAAATATAAAACAACAATAATACAGCTACAATAGATAATCTAAAATGATCAAAATGAGACATTACTACTTTTCATTGAATAGAATTCATCATCTTGAATTTGATGGCAAAAGCAAATCTCACAGAAGTTAGAACAGGATGAGCTTTATCAGAGAGTAGCATTCTTACTTATTTTAACTTAAATCTGTAATCATTTTGGAACTTAAAAAGAAAAAAGATTAATTCATAAAAGCTGCATCCCTTTTGGGGACGAAAGGTTTCCAATTCTTGTCTGAATTCAAATTAGAAGCATGTGGTTTTTTCATAGTCTTGCTCAAATAAGCAAGACCTTCCTCTGAAAAAAAACAACAACTTTTTGGATGGAAACACACATTTCTCTAGAAACCTGTACATTACCTGCCAAATCTGAGCGTGCCTTTCCAGCTGTGCAAGTCACCGATTCTAAAAGCACAGCTGCACCCCCCCCACCCTCAGAGATGGAGGCTTTTAGAGTAACATGCCACAAGGTATGTCCTCTCTACCACAGACGGGACAGGGCATGACTTTAAAAAAAGGTATTTTGGTATTTCTGACAGGTGAACAGTTCTTTACTTTGCCTGAATTCCTTTTAAATGAGCTTTGATCTACAGCGCACAGCAGCACATCTGGATAACGTTGGTGTAACTCTTATAATCTGAGGGAAGCCAGTTGGACTCCATCATGGATTTTATAGACCTTTCAACTCTCAACCACAAGGTTGCTTTCCCCGCCATGCGGTTTGGAGCTGAAGAAGCCTTGTAGACGAGAGGTTAAATGTTTTCAGGATCCAAGAAGAAGTCCGGAGGCCTTTGGGAGATGTCTGGATGTCTGTTCCCATCTAGCATCCTGTTAGCATGTTGCAGCTTTAGCCTGTACTCATGGGTGGCTCCGTCAGCTCAGTGATATATCTAACTCCAGAGCACACGTGGTGGCATGCTTGTTTTTTTGTTTGTGTTTTTTTTCTTTTTTACCCCCATGCTTCCCGAGCGCCTGAAAATTTTAGGCAGGCGGCCATCTTTTTTCCGATCGTGACCTTTCGCATGCCGAGAGGAAACAGACCTAAGAGCCGCTCGGTGTATTTTCGCACCAGCTACTGTGTAACGTTGTGTTGCGACCATCAAAACGAAGCTCAGTTTATATATTTCACAGTGACCTAACATCTCCATTTCAACAGCTTCAGGTTCTGTTGTGGACCAAATGTTTATGTGTAATGGAAATCCTTTGGCTCTTATTTACATTTGACACGCAGAGCCAACTTTTTTGGAATTGCGCTTGGGCTTCAAGTCAGTTTCATCTTTGAGTCGGAGTTGTTAAAAGCAATCGGATGAGTTATGAACCCAGGAAAAATCGGGGATAACGTATGAGCTCTAAGGAGCCAAACCAAAGCCCCAGAAACAGGCTAAGTTGTTCATGGCATGAAAAGATTACAGAAGCACGCGATTGTATCACCGCTAAATGAGGCGAAATGATTCATAAAAGCTGTCAATACAAAGTTTGTTTTTCTTAAAAAGATTTGTAAAAAATGATATACATATATATAAATATATAAATGTGATTTTAAAAAAGCCATCGCATGTGGCAAACTATCAAGCATCACGTGACTAAACGTCGACTCGTTTCTCAAATATGACAGTGGAACTTTTGGTGTCGTGGCCTACAGTATTCGTCTCCTTGTATTACACCGCGACGAGTTGGAAACGATGCGCGTTGTGTCCGGAAACGGACGGAGGCGTTTCAGCCGTCCCGAAAACGCCAGCCAGGGTGACATTTAGCGTTTGGTTGCCCCCCCCCCCCCCCCCATCCCTTAGCAGAGGACAGTCTTTCATCGCTTGTTGGCGTATCTATGCGTGTATTGAAAACGTTGCCAAGTCTTTCAAGAGCCAAAAAAAAAAAGAAAACACACACACACACAAAAAAACCCTGAGCCTGCCTATAGTGGATGATGTGAATAATACATTTCATCCCCCTTCCTGCCCATTTTTCTCTGCCTGACTGCACCCTCCTTGAAATCCTCACACACATTCTACGGCAAATAAAAAACAGAGAAACGGTTGCATGACCAAAGCCCCACTCCGTCTCTCTGACGGAACATGAGTCATTTATCATTTTCAGCATCATCTCCAAACGACGACAACGGCGTCCAGGCCTCTCTGGGCTGTGATCGGCCGCCCACCTCACACACACACACACACACACACACACACACACGCACACACACTTGTCAGCTCGGCTTCATTCTGGTCGCGTGTGCATGACAGCAATAATTCGGGGACCACTTCAATTCACCGGAAGGCTTTTAAAAAAAACAAAAAAAAAAACAACAACACATCATGGCATCTAGTATGAAACACTTTCAGCTCCGATTCTTCAGATATAGATGTATTTACCGTGCACTTGATGTGAAAGGTATGGTGAATAAACAAGAGCCTCGATCCTATAACGTTTGCAACTTTTCTTTCCTGTCTGATGGTTTGGGGCTGTTTAAGGTGGAATATCATGATGTTCCCACCACATGTGTTTTTTTTGTTTTTTTGCTTGTTTTATAGTAACGTTACAAACTGCAGTAGCATACACATGGGATTATTTATACTACTATACCTTCATATTGTGTTGCATGTACATACGGTAAAACGATTAAATGTTTGTATAAAACCCACCTGTGTGTGTTTTTCCTTGGTGCGACGCTGCCTCCATGTGGAGAAGGCGGGTTGTTACAGTTTCTGTTCTGTATGAGTTTTACTGCTTGAATTTGATTTTTTAAAAGGCCTTTTGAGCACCAGAATCATCAGGACCTCTAACTAGTATTGAGATATACTCTATTTCTTTATGGATTCCCTTTATGAATTATATAGATATTTGCCTCCTTCTTGGGGGACATCTCTTTGAGATCAAGGCCCCGTGGGGCCTGATACTTCTGCTTTTGTCTTCCACATGTCCATTCTCCTTAAAGATGTTTCAGTTTGAGTTTCGGGAGAGAGAAAGTTGATGGGAGTTGAGGTTAAGAGGCATAAACAAAGCAACAGCGGAGGTTATTAGATTTATCGTCAGCAGCCAAGAAAAAGCTGTTGTTTACTCTTTGGGGGCAAAATAGCCTGATATAACTTTTTTTTAAAGAAAATATCATAGCTCTGGGGGAGGAGGGGTTGGGCATTCTTCCTTCAGATGAGTCTGCTTGATGCTAACCAACCAGGATCCACTCAGTGAATATGAGACAGTGAAGCATAAATATAAAAGTGTGATGCTATGAGATGCAAGATGGACGTCATTAGTGACCAAAACAAAAGTCAAAATTGGGATAATACATTTTTCACCACCAAAGAAGAAAGACTGTCACCCACTGAAACAAACTAAAATGTGTTTGTGCAGGGATATTTGAATATCTTGAATCTTGAAACAACAAAATAAAACACGATGGAAGTTTGCCTAGAGTTGAAATGCACACGATTAATTATTTTGTCTATCAATTTATCATATAATAATTATATTTGCCTTTCATGTGAGTGAACAGTGTAAATAAAGGCATAAAAAATGTACTCCATCTTGACGTTTTAAGATTTCACATGGTACAACATGGAAAAAGAGAAAAGTCCAAGTCATGACATCAAGAGAACTGTGAGCAAACAACAACCTCAAAAACCTCCAAACTCAATAAGAGATGGAGCATAGCATTATTGCATAGCAAAAAACGATAATTTAAGATTATTGTTGCTTAATCTCTTCTGCATTTTGATTTATGGAATCATTTTCTTTCTTCTCAGTTGTCTCTGAGGCATGTTTACCTCAATTTAAGGCCTAAGAATCTGCTTTTTTAGTTATTTGGTCTCTGTGGGCTTAACCCTTAGAATAACAGATTTCTTTGTCACCTTTGCTGAGTTATAGACGGACAAAAAGTACGGAAATGTGCATTAAAAAAACCGCCTCCCGGGTCACACGGAGACTGAAAGGCAAATATTTGGTGCCTCCACCTGCCGGCCTCCATCTGCGCTGACGTCATCGCTGCCGCAGCGCACGGGGCTGCGTCCTCCCATCCTGCCTCCCATCCCAGCAGCAGTCCAGCCCTCATCCGACACTTCGCAGCAGGGATCACGGTGACCAACATGGGCAACGTCCAGGTAAGACGCGCGGATTTGTTTATACCCCGGTTTCGGTCTCTGAACAGCCATCCAAAAAGTGCGCACTCCGCTCAAAAGCGCAGTTTTCAGGGCTGAAAAGTTAGTGGGTTTAAAGTAGTGGAAATCAGCAGGAGGAAACGCTCCCAGAGGCACCAGGAAGACGCGCAGGCGTCGTCCAAATGTGATTTATTGTAACGTTTTCCCCGGCGGGATGAAAACTGGAGGTTTTAGGCGAACCGGAGCGCTTGGAAAGTCCATGGCGCAGTGGATTGGGGCCGGAGAGCGCGTTCCCGTTGGGAAACAGGGGGGTTGGGGGGGGCTTTTAGCAGTCTGGTCGATAAGGCCTCTCTGTGGAGGCTTTGTTGTGCTGATCCGTGACTCAGCGGCCAGACACACGGGCGGCACCCCACCGGGGAGTATACAGGCCGGGATGCGTCACCGGATCAGAACCCCCCCCCCCCCCACACACTCACACACACACACACAGCCTCGCCCCGTCCGACCTCAGCATGTGAAAACCGAGGCCTGTCTGGGTGTTAACACTTCCAGATGATGACGCGAGACGATTTTTATGTCTCTTCTGGTGACTTTTTCACTTTTTTTTAAATATATATATATATATATTTTTTCATTTTTACAAAAACAACAACCCCTCATCATTCCCTCCCTTCCCCAGCCCTCCCCAATCCTACAAGATTATGCTACAAATCAGTAATAATCCACATCCTTCCGTCTTACGGTACAAGAACATGTGAATAATAAAATTAAAAAAAGTATATAGACAATTAAAAAAGAGAGAGCAGCAAGTGCAACACAAATAAATAAACAGAAAACACCACAAAACAAAACTGAGAAGTCAAATTTTCAATGGGCCGAGATGAAGCAGGGAGGAAAAGAAAATGTTGTACACTATGTACTTTTTAATGTTGTATGATGCGCACCTAATGTTTTTCCATTATCTAGCCCACCTTAGTCCCATTTGAGGAGTTTGACGTCACAGCCGATATAAAAGCTCTCCGAAAAGCATGCAAAGGCTTAGGTGAGTACATCCAGCTTTTATTTTTCTTTGATTATTCTCTTTAACATTGCATTA
Source organism: Menidia menidia (assembly GCA_907169785.1). Taxonomy (NCBI): domain Eukaryota; kingdom Metazoa; phylum Chordata; class Actinopteri; order Atheriniformes; family Atherinopsidae; genus Menidia; species Menidia menidia. Next base: position 15,113,695 of record CAJRST010007779.1, on the reverse strand, counting down.
TGCTTCTTTTTCCTCAGTTTGTGAGTGATCTTGTAAAGGGCAGTTCCACAGAATTTCAGACTTTGAACACACAGGCAGTGAACAATTGAGGCTTTTTCATTAAAAAAAAGCCCCTAACTCAAGTGATGAACCAGTATTATCCATATATGATAGTAAAATTGGCAAAGATCCGGTTCTTAATTGTATATTTTGGCAATTTGTCACAAGCAGCTCCGTTTATTCAACCACATCTAAACAAAAATCCCCCAAATGGGACAGTTTGACTGACTTTTAGTGGAGGACAAAACAGGAAGTAGCGAGGCGTGCCATGCTTTTAGCTGACTCAAATCAAACCGTTATCTCTGAATTTGTTTTTTTATTTTCCAGGCACGGATGAAGAGACCATTATCCAAATCCTGGCCAATCGCTGCGCGGCTCAGCGTGTGGAAATCAAACAGGCCTACTTTGAAAAGTATGACGACGTGAGTGCCCGCCCACCTGCCCCTCTTTGTTTTTCTCCTCACACACACACACACACACACCGTACTTATCCTCCACGTGTCTCTAAGGAGCTGGAGGAGGTGATTAAAAAGGAGCTGACCGGTAGCTTTGAGAAAGCCATCGTCGCCATGCTGGACGCTCCTCCGGTCTTCTTCGCCAAGGAGCTGAGGAAGGCCATGAAAGGGGCGGGCACCGACGAGGCCGTGCTCATCGAGATCCTGTGCACCGCCACCAACGAGGTGCGCCCTACATCCCTCCGCCCGGGTCATCCTTTTAGAGCCGAGGCTCAAGTTACAAACGCAGAGTGGGAGATTTGTCTTTGTGGACTGTTTCAGGTTGGCCGAGCCCAGTCGGTCAGTTTGGGATTAGTTTTTTCTCTGAACTCGATTCTATTTGGCTTATTTTTAGAAGAACAAATGGTTTAATACATGAGTTTTATCTCCAGGTTTAAAAAAAAAAACCCTGTCTATAAGATCTATTGGGCTTCCTCATTACCACAAGCTCCGCCTCCAATTCCACTTTTAACCCTTTACAGCTTGATCCGTTAACAAAATATGAAAAAAATGCATGTTAATAATTTATTTCCATGCGGTAATGCTAATAATTAGTGATTGTAGTGTAGCCTTCTGCACACTGGTGTCAGTCAGTATATCAGATTGTCCTTAACAGGGTTTTCAAGCAAACATTTTTATCATAAAGTGATGCAACAGCTGTCCTATGCAAAAAATTTCAGACATTATAGGTGTCAAATATGACAAATCCAGTACAATAACCTTTAAACATCAAAGAATACATATGTTTATTACTTATGAGTCATCTTATTTTGGATTTCAGCTTAAAATAGGGTTTAAAAAATATCCCGAGGATCATAATCCTTGTCTCTCATAAGGAATTCTGAGAGGATTTGTGATATTTACTCTACTAAGCTCTATTTTTTTTTTTCATTTTGCCCACAGGAGATCCTGAGATACAAGGAGGCATACGTCCAGGGTATGTTTCCCCCATGCAGCAGATAATATGATATTCCTTTCTCTCTATGGTGTTATTCTCGCTATGCTCATTGGGGTCAGTCCATCTGACCGTGTCCACACGGAGGTCAAGTCTAACTCTCGTTTGTGAGTTTTTGGGAGGACTCTGACAGTAGCCAGACTTAGCTACTTGTGGATCTTCCCCCCTGTAGTGCACGAGCGGGACCTGGACGCGGATATCGAGGACGACACCAGCGGAGACGTGAGGAACCTGTTGATGTCCCTGCTCCAGGTAAAAAAAAAACAAAAAAAAAACAAAAAACAACAAGGAGCACATAAGCGAGGAGGAATGGTTAAAAATGTGTAAAATGCAGTGCACAGCCACCTGCTCCCGTGTGTGGAGGGAATTTAATTGGAAAAACATGATTAGATTTTTTATAACACCAAAGATCAAGTCTGGGACGGTATCCAGTTCACAGCCATAATGGAGACTCTGTGGCCAGACTGATGTAGGCCACACACACATATTCTGGTCTTGTCAAAAGCAAACCACATACTGGCATAATGTTAGCCTTACCTTGAAAAACATATTGGGATACGGAATACCCAGATCATGTAGAACACTCTACCTGGGATGCCTCACACACGATGTAATTCAAAAGGACGATGAATATCTGTTGAAAATATTACTTTCTGCATCAAGGAAAACCATCACAAAATGATGGTATAGACATGACCCTCCTGCAGTGGAGCAGTGGCTGAGCATTGTGGAAGAGATTTTCGTAATGGAGAGAATCACACATAGACTAAGACTGCAGGAGGACAAGTTTGATGTTAAATGGGAAAAATGGAGCGACTACAGACGCAAGGAGAATGCCACTCTGATACCCAGCTAAATCTGGACACGTTTCTCCAACATTGTGTATGAAGTTGAATGTATTGACGCCTAAAAAATAAGTATAAAAAAAATCAAATAAAATAAAATAAAAAAAATCAACAGTCGCCTCCAACCATGCGTGCTCACGTCTGTGGGGGGAGGCTTTTAAGGGGGGGGCGACAGAAACCGGGCTTTGTTTTCCTCCCACGGTGACTTTGCAGAATTGTGTTCGTGCTCGCCCACTGGGACATTTGTCAAATTGTTTTGCCTGTTTAGGGTCTTTATGTCTCGCTCCCTGCTGCCCCCGCCCTTTTTCTGCTTCCCTTCTTTTTCCTTCCTCTGGAAATAGAGAGAGAAAAAGACAAATCCTGTGACTCATCCCACACCACAGCAATGCCATTCCTATGAGCTGCCATGTTCCTCAGCTATTATAATGTGGAACAGATGATTATTTATCCCTAATAAACGGATTATTTTGTTTTGTTTTTGTAATTTAAATCTCTTTGGGGTTTTTTTTTTTCTCACTCTCTCTGTTCCCCTAAACCTCACACGCATCCCTCACACGGTCCTTTGTGTTTTCTGTCACAGGCGAGCCGGGACGAGGGCTACGAGGTGGATGAAGGTTTAGCCGAACAAGACGCCGCGTCTTTGTTTGAGGTGTGTTCTCAGACTGGTGGTTGTCCCGAGTGACATTATTCAACATTACTCTACTTGTAACGCAATATCCACACGTTTAGAAAATGGCAAAATGATTTCTAATCACAGCTTTCATTACAGAACCGTGCAATCGGGGGACTCAGGCCTTATATTGACATTTTGAAGATCTATTAAAGATATACACTATGCTCACCTATAACAGGATGTTAGCATTTAGCTCGGGACTGCAGCTGCCTGTCATAAACAGACTGCATATTGACTCCTGGTGTGTTAGCAACACAAAAATGAAGTTTCTGGATATGGTTAGCGACGATAAGTCAATCTGCTTGGTAACCTTTATGACATGTATGCCCAGATAAAGATACTTTAGCTTGTTTGTCGACATGCTTCTTATTCCAGAGGATGAAGCTGAAAGCTTTCCACGTGCACTACCACATGCTGGGCGTTTGATTTAGGCTTAACCTTTGCAAACAAGGTTCCGGCCAGCAGCGGTTCACTTTAATTGTCATTAAGGGGGGGTTATGGTTCTCACTTTTCAAACGTTCTCACCAGGCAGGAGAGGGCAGGTTTGGCACGGACGAGTCAACCTTCACCTACATCCTGACACACAGGAACTACATGCAGCTCCAGGCCACCTTTAAAGCCTACGAGTCGGTATGTATCGAAATAAAATGATTTTTACACATTTTGCGCACATTGCCGAAAGGAATTTTGTCATTGCCATGTCAGATGATGTTGCTATTAACTCATTGGCTGCCAAACACGTCTATAGACGTCAATTCAAATCCAACCGCTGACTGCCAAAGACGTCTATAGACGTCTTTTATGTTTTTCAACGCGAGTGACTTGGGGGACGATCCGCTGAAGATTGTCCGTAAATATCGGCTTCTAGACAGAGTATGTAGTAACAAATTGACCCTCTAGATGGCAGTGCCACTTTTGATCGGAGATGAGCATAGACTGTAGGCAAATAAGAAAAACGTAACGGTTCGCTATGAGAGAACATGTCGCCGGTGAGACGCAAGTCGAGGAAGAACGGAATAAGGTAGAAACGCATTTTTTTTCCTGATGAAAGAAGAGAGTCTACTCTTTCTTTTGGTGTGTTCGGTGTTTACATAGTCATAGCACAAACTATTCTGTGGCTGTTGAAATATCAGTCAAAATGCTCAAAAAACTCTGGCAGTATGGGACTCTCTGAGTTAAAGGTCCTTACAGTTGAGGGTTTCTTTTTGTTTTCCTTCAGCTTTCAGGAACCGACATTTTGGACACCATAGACTCTGAGGCCACCGGAACTCTGAAGGACTGCTACATTACTCTGGGTAATAAGGACTCTGGGTCATGCAAAAAGTCAATAAAATCTCAAAATCTGATCTTAAACACCCGCTTTCCCCCCTCCTTCCTGCTTCTCAGTGAGGTGCGCAAAGAACCCCCAGCTGTATTTCGCCCGCCGCCTCAACGCTGCCATGAAGGGATTGGGCACGGACGAGGACACACTGATCCGGATTATCGTGGGACGCTCCGAGGCGAGTGTGTTTTCCTTGTCTGGTGAAGCCACCCATCTGGTGAAATTGCAACATCTATGTATTTTTCAGGCTGTTGTGAAAGCTTTGTAGGTAAACATTGCACAATGTGCAGACCGAACCGTGCTATTAAAGCATTTTGGGACATAACCCGCTAAACCTGTGGCCGGGATGAAAGCAGTAATCAACATTAAGAAACAGGAGCTGAAGCAGGAAGTGTGTTAGCCCGATTCTTTAGTTGGAAGCCTGAGAATAAACCAGAGAATATCAGTACAGAGCCTCGATTTCCGGGTGTGATGGACAGTTTTCCTCTGGGCCTCGGACGTGAGAACAGGCCAGAGGCTCCTAATTCACGCAGATTTCGTCGGAATGTGATAAGAAAGTGTGTGTGAATGTTGACCTTGAAGACGTGTATCTACTGCAGTGTTTTTCAACGTTTTTTGAGCCAAGGTACATTTTTTCATCGAAAAAATCACGAGGCACACCACCAACCAAAAATTGTTAAACAAATCTGTACCCGCCTATAGTTACACTATAGTTATTCTTATCGTATTCTTATCTTAAGTGTCTTGAATAGGAATCAAATAAACACAAAAATGTATTTTTTTTATCATATTTTATATTTCTTCTTTCAAATTGCACTTAACATGTTCACTTCAATATACAAAATTATATACAAATTATAACTATTACATGAATACGCCACCAGTCACTACTACAGCACAGACAGTCAAAAGTGGCAATGATATTTGCAGATAATTAATTCCTTATCAAAAAATCTTTTTAGACCAATTAGGTGAAATAGGATGATTTTCTACGGCACACCTGACCATCACTCGCGGCACACTAGTGTACTGAGGCACAGTGGTTGAAAAACACTGATCTACTGTAACAGAGAGAGGAGGAGGATCAGTAGGCACAACCAGAGAGTTTAACCCAAAAGTAGAATTATAAAGGAAATAATATAAATCTAAAAAGGAATAAGACAATCAGTCATTTACATGGATTAAGTTATAACATACTATGCTAAAGCGAGTAATTAGTGCCCAATTTGATAATGAATACCATTTTCTCCAACGCCACAGGTTGACTTGGAGACGGTGAAGGACATGTATCTGGAGAAGTACGACACCACCCTCAAAGACGCTCTGGACTCGGAGTGCGGCGGAGACTTTAAGCGGCTTCTCATCGAGATCCTGCACTGAGTCGTTCCATACTTTTCTCTCACCGGCCTTTTTTCCCCCCGTGAACCCGTCGTTCCTCTGTGCTATCTAATCCTTTCCCCGTCTGTCTTTTATCAGCTCACTCATTCACACTTGCCTTTTCTCACTCTCAGAGACAGTCAGATCTCTTTGCAGCACAGACCAAAAACAACAAAAAAAACAACCGATTCTTTATACAGTTCTGTGGTAAACTCACAGTTTTTTAACCTGTTCTTTTTTTGCCAAAAAACTTCGTCTCGTCTTAACTTTCCGTCTCACAGTGGAGGCGCGTTGAGTGTTCGGTGTAATTGTAACAATCTTATGGCAGCCTGACAGAACTACTGTGCACATCATAGCATCCTGCTCACATTTAATCCAAAGATATCTGTCATGTCACTATTAGTTACCATTCATATACATTCGAGTTATCCAAATAATAAAGCATGCAAGATTTTTCTCCCATTCATTATCCAATAACTCACCATTTGCCTCAGACGCATCTTATATTTATTAAAAGCGATGCAATTTTACTTTCTGCTGCAACACGCAAGTGCCGAATTATCACTGAAATCCCCTATATATTAATATGCTAAAAATAACCGTATTCTAACATTCTTCTCAGTTTTTAGGATTTCTCTTTCTGTGGCCAGAAGCCTTAAAGCTTACAATAGGTTTTTTGTTGTTTTTTTTCCTCCAACCACAGCTCACAAGCTGCCTTGCCTTTGCATTTTTTAACACAGTTTGGTCATGTCCTGTCTTTGCTTGGTGACTGTATTATTTATATCGAGGACCTTTGTTGTAATTCCTGAAGTCCAATCCATGAAAAAAGTCAGTCTATGTAATCACATATGTAACAGTCCTGACTACTTTTATCCTAAACTAAAATAATTAGAAATTATTATAGCACACCATTATAGTGTCAGATGAAAACTTTGATTGTTAACATGTTTTAAGGTCAGTTAAAATTTGTTATCTTTACAAAATACATTAAAATGTCAATAAACGTTAACTAATACAGATGCATGAGTTTTTTCCCCTCTAGAGGGCAGTCTTGCACCATTTGTGCTGTTTTATTTTAAGGGGAAAGAAATTGATTTTCATTGAGCCTTCTACAGTTAGATATGTAGCACAGAATATTTTTTATCCTCCATATGGTTTTCCAAAATGTATAATGGGCTTTTTTGACAAATTTTTTACAACTACTTCCTCAAATCTTACATTAAGGCATTTCCTGAAATTGTCAGCATTCGAAATGATTTGGATTGTGGCCCCAATGCAAAAGCTTCATTGCATTTAGGTTTATTCCTCCAACAGGTTAGAAGTGGATACTGGGAAAGAGAAGTTGAAAACAAAGAGTGAAGAGCTTCCAGATGTTCTGACGCGTGAGCAGTCCATTTCTCACCTTCTTTTGCCTGGCATGGGCTTTTTTCCCCGGAAGGTCTCATGGCTTGTTTGGCTGATTTTTGTTTGCCTCAGGCTGCACCTGCCCCCCTGCACACTTTTGCTACCTGTGTGTTTATAGTTTGTGTTCACAGACCACCTCCTGTGGCCTATCCAAACTCCATCTTGGTGCACATGTGAGCACGAGGGCTCCTGAAATATTTCCAGATCAAAATAAAACGAAGACATTTCATGACACAAGTGGTGGGGAGCGGGCCCGAAATCAGCACTAAAAATACCTCGGACTGAAATAGAGTCCCTGCACAAACACATGCGCTGCCCCTCGAATTGTTTCGAACCCGGTCGAAACATGCACATGCTCTTTTTTTCCCCCCCTTACATCTGTACGCCATTACCCACAGAGCTCGTGTTTTGGCCCTCTGCTCGCACCAGACGGAGCTCCTCTGTCTATAGGGCTGGGCTATGACCTTTTTCCCTTTAAGTATTTCTCCCCCCCTCCTACTACCATAATTCATCCAGCCGGTTTGCCCGTTACCCAGCAGGTGGGTTCTGTCTTTCTTTGACCTCCCGTCTCAGCGCAGTACTTCCATCGACCCCTCGTTTCATTCGTGGGATTAAAATAAAGGCTGAATGAGAGAGTGCTAATGACCGGGAGGCGTTTGAACCCACGTTTTAATGTGACCCGCCCCAAAGAGATTGGGATTATCAACTAATCGGCTACACACACCAACCAGGAAGTTCAGACTTCAAAGAATAGAATAATGAAAGGGGGGGGGGTCCTGCTGGTTTTCATATACCATGCCCCCGGATCATGAGTTTGCTTTTTGATCTAGGGCCAAAGAAGTTCAGTTCTCTGAGAGGGACTGGAGCAAAGAAGTCATTAGCAAGTTAGCTCCCCTGTAATATAATTTCAGCTGTTGAATTAATGACATTTTTTTTCTTTGTCTTTTTTTGGAAGAGCAGTAGAGAACTTCTAGAGTGGGTAACATGTTCAATTTAGCCTCCACACACCTCTGAGAGACTTATAAAAGAAGAGGCCCTTCTATAAAAGGTGCACATTTACATGATAAGTCCACTGTTCTGAAAATGATGAAGCTAAAATAAAAGCATTACTGAAAGTTGGGGAATATTACATTACATTTGGTTTCATTTGATCAGATTTTGTTAAAGGCCCGACACTGTAGATCTCGATAAGCTTTACAATAGCTGGCGATGAGTGATTTTACCATCATTACTGATATTACTATAAGAAAGCATTTTTTATTAGAAGCTCTAACAAGTTGACAATAATAAAACGTGCCAATAAAGGGACGTGCTAAAAGGAAAATAGATGACCGTCAATAGATGATGTGCTCTCTTCTAGAGCACATTTGGAAAGTCAAAGAACAATTCTCATGGGCAAGTGAAGCTAAATGCTACTTTTAAACTTAACTCAAATATAGAATGTGCATAGCGGTTTGAGCTGTACTGTGTATTTTTATAACACACGTTATTGTGTTTGACAGTTCTTCACTTTGCAATCTGTTTTTTTTTTATAATGCCATTGCCGTTACTGTTGACATTTAATTCAACCCATCATAAATTTGATTTAGATTTTTCTCCAGGTAAAAATCCCTCTGCACAAGTCAATAAAAAAGTCTTGCAAATGTCTGTTTAAAAGTAAAACAATACAATTGAGTTAATTCCATCCTCCACAAAGCTAATCCTTAACACATTGCACCGCAGCAACAAATGTGAAAAAACAAACTTTTTTTTTTATTAGGTTTACAAAAAAAAATCAAATATACACTTTCTTGCATATTGCTTTGGGTTAACACTATCAGGTAATATTTTTTTATATTTAAATAACTACTTTAACCTTAGTGACTCTCTTCAAGTCTATATGTGCAAGGTGGTCTATGGGCGAGCATGCAGAAGATATTCGCTAAAGAAAATGGCAGCTAACGTGAAACACATGCTCCTAAGAAACCACACGTTCGAATACAAACCAGCCCCAGCTACAAAAAAAAAAACAAGGCTGTCGTCGCGGCCGGAATGATATGAATGTACTTTGGCGTCAGAAAAAGTAACTGAATTACATAAACGAAAGCCAGACAAATGACAGACCTGTAATAATTTCCATACAAATGTTAAATAGTAGCTCCAGATCCATTCTTCTACATGTGGGTAAAGAAATAAAGACGTGGTACCAATTCTCCTCAGAGCTGGCTTTTGCTCTGAGTTTTGGATATCAGATTGGCATTTGGAATTTGGTTTTCCAGTGATGTGGGGTATAGCATTGTATGGTACCCAACCCGAATGTGTACAGAGGCTTGCAGCACATCTGCTCACGAGGCAGCCATTAAAGAAGCACTAGATGTAGGGCTCATAGCCTGTGAGACTAAATTTAGAAAACAGTTGAGCTTCAAAGAAACGCTCAAGTGTAAATAGTTCTGTTAGAAAAATAGTTGGTGAAAAAATAAAAAAATCTTTTAGCTTTATATTGTCAGATAAACGTAAAGCTGCAGTTTGAAAAGAGCTGGACCTATCAGATATTGGGGGCAGAACCATATAAGATTTTTTTAAAACAACACTTTTGGTGATTTTTTTCTGCCCACTTTTGGACATAATGAACAAACCTGGCCTTTAAATCTAACAAATAAGGTCTTAAGGGTGCCTGTGTATGATTTGTTGCATATGGAAAACTCTAGTTTGCCATTCCTTTTGCATCTAGAACCGAGACAATCAAATTAGCTTATTGCATGAACGCTTTTAAATCTGGTCTTATGGACTTGGAACCCAACGTTAAAATCAAGGTCCAGATTAGCTGAGACCCTCTGGGACACGGGGCCTTTGGATTGTTTTTTTTTTTCAGATTGTTTGAGATAAAGTTTGGACCAGTGTTGTGTGTTTTGTAGACTGCCGAAAGACACGGTCCTTCATGGAAACGTTTCCTCTGTGTGGCCGTAGTGAGCATGCTTAGCTTAGCTATGCTTAGCTGTGCTAGCATGCTTAGCTAGCTCGTTCAGAACGAAATCACATCCAGACGGACACAGCAGAGCTGGGAGGAAGCGGCGGAGAAAAGTTTTGCCTTTCGGTCATCACGCCGCGACCCAGAGCACCGACACCCCACTTCCTGTTTCGTGGCTGATGTGGTTGACCCGTCCGCGCACGCAGTCCAGCAAGAAAAACACCGCCGTGCCATTATGGACCTGGAAGGACGCCCGGAGACTGAGGCTGGCCCACTGGCTGCCCTCGGGCATTTGGCCATCCACCTGTTGGGCCAGGGGGACGGGTCGCTGACCCCCGACCCCGCCGCCCCCCCCTCCCGGCCCCTGGGGGGAGCTTCGCCTGTGCAGCGTCACCTTGACCAGGCTGCAGGAGTGAATGAGCTTGAGGTCCAGAACCACGCTGACCGTGCCGCTCTGGGCGAAGACGAAATCCCGGCTCTGGTCGGCGGACCCCGTGGCGGTCAGCAGTCCCATCTGAGCCACTCTGGGACTGGTCTGGCGGAAGAGCAGGGGCTTGTTCCTGACCGCCCCGGAGGGCAGGCCCACGCTGGACACGGCGGCCGACAGCGAGGAGGAAATGGCGGCGGGGACCCAGACCAGGCTCAGCAGGCTGACGCCACCGGACTGGTCAGCGAAGAAGCGGACGTTGCACTGCGCCGGGGCCAGGATCTCGAAGCCCAGCGTGTCGCCGGGCTCCACGGCGGCCGCGCCGGCCACCGAGACGGACGTGTCGCGGTAGTGGACGCCGGGCTTGAAAGCGCGGGTCAGCTCCACCGCCGTGGCGTTGCGGCTCAGGTAGGCGGCCAGCTGGAAGCCCTCGCCCACGCAGGCCTGACCCATGGAGTAGAGCGCCTGCTGGAAGACGAAGCGCACGGCGCCGGCCTCCGCGAAGCGCACGCCGCGCCCGTCGTGGGTCAGCGCCGCCACGTAGGGGTCGGAGGTGGACGTGGTGCGGAAGGCCGGCCGGTAGCTGGTGTGGTAGTGCGCGGCCACGGCGGCCTGCGCCGTCATGGCGACGGCGCCCGTGTCGTGGGACAGCCAGAGGAGGCTGAGGGCGGGCGCCGCGGGGTCGTACAGCTGCAGGGCCTCGCCGCTCTGGTTGCAGGGCTGACCGGCGCTCCGGAGGAGGAGGGTCAAGGCGTGGCCGGGGGAGACTTCGGCCACGCCGCTGAGGCTGGCGCCCTGGAGGGAGCGGCGCTCGCGCTGCTCCACCCGCACGCCGCTCAGATCGCGGCCCTCGCCGCCATCGCTGGCGTTGAGGCGCAGGCACACCTGGACGAAGCTGCGGCAGCCGTGGCTCAGCGCCAGGCCGCCGTCCAGCCAGAGCAGGCCGTGCTGCCGGACGACCAGACGCCCGTCCTCCGCCGAGACCGGGCCCTGGTCGCCATGGTCACCATCCCCACGGACGCGGAGCTGCAGGGCGGAGAAGGCGCGGGGCGGGGCGCCGCCCGGTAGGCTCAGGCCGCCGGACCAGGACATGGACAGGGCGCCCTCGCCCCCGACGCCCCCCCCCCGCGGGGCCGGAGCAGACGGCGTCCGCCGTGAAGGTGCAGGGCGCCGCCCCCCCCTCGCACTCGCTGCAGGCCTGACACTCGTCCGCGTCCGAGTTGAAGAAGTAGCCGTGGCCGCACATCCCGGAGCTGGCCTCTCGCACGGTCATACCGTGGCACCTGAATCCACCTGGGGAGGGAATGAGGAAAGCAGCATGGGACCACCGGACTGAAAAGTGTGGTCTAAAAAATGAGAGATTTTGATGAGCTGTTGAAAAAGTCAAGAGGAGGGAAAATATTGTGAAGTTCAGAAATGTAAGCGTTGTTAGGGAACCATTATCCATTTAGCCATCTAAAAAAAACAAACAAAAAAAACCTTGAATTTCCCCTTGGGGATAAATAAAGTATCTATCCATCTATCTATTTCCCGTCACACGGCCGGTCATACCTGGGGTGTTGAGACACTTCTGCTGATCTCCGCACATATCGGCTATTTCGAGGCATTCGTCCCTGTCCTGTAATGAGAACCGGACCCTCGCTTTAAGTCACCCGCTAAAACGATTAACAACGGGCCCACGACCTGTCTCCTCCCAAAGTGTTTATTTATTTATTTGACAGGGACTGTACAATTAAACATTGCAACCAAACAGGTGGCCGATGTCCCAAGTACATAAGGCTTGTATCCATGAGCTAATTTGCAGCCTTCGTCCCTGGTTAGGCTTTTAAAAGGTGTTAGCATTAAGGGGGAGGGGGGGTTCATAAGGGGAAAAACACCAATCTAATCTAGAAGTCTTTCCTTTGTTTGCTTAGTTTTGTTACTTACCTCCAGAATTAGAATTAGAGGAGTTAAATCGACAAATAAAAGATGCTGACCTGGCAGATCCGGTCCGCGTGGACCGAGCATTGGGCCACGAGGAAGAAACCTGGAGGGCAGACGGTGCATCGTTCACAGCGGGGGCCGCGGCCGCTGTAGCTGCAGTACTCCTCCGGCCCGCAGCCGCCGCAGCCCGGCGGGGCCCCGCCCACCTGAAGGCACCACGCATCATCATCATCATCATCATCACCAGCAGCTCCCGAAAGTAGCAACAGCGCGCGGTCAGATTGATTTTATTTTCCTTAATGGACGTAGACTGTGGTTCCATTTCGTTCCGGGCTCACCTCCATGACGCTGGCCTCCACGTCCACCTTGTGCAGGGAGAGGGCCTGCTGCGTCCGGTGGGCTCTGACCTGCCCGCTCAGCGCTTCCATGTGGCTGTCCAGCTCCCCTTGGAGGTTCTGGAAAGATGTCTGTTTGATACCGTCCATCAGTACGTTGTACTGGGCTTTTACCTGGAAACAGAGAGTAGTACAATTAAGATTAGATTGCATACAAAATAGAAGTACCAACTGTTTGGTTTCATCTTGATTGTGGTCAGTTATAGAACATTCTCTGCCTCTGATCTGCACATGGATTCGGTCAAGCAGCAATCAAAATGAAACTTTCAAAGATTGGGGGCTCGTGCTGCGCAGTAACGGAACAGAATGCGATTAGGCTCCCCATCATCATCGATCACGGCGGCCATACTTGCTCCATCTGCTCGTACATCCTCCTCTGCTGCTCCAGGATTTCCCTCTGCTGGCTGACCAGCGTCCCCTGCTGCTCGGCCAGGAGCCTCTGCAGCTCTTTGACCTCGCTCTGCTGGTCCTGGAGGGCCTCCACCAGCCTCTCCTGGCTCTTGGAGAGCTGCAGCTGCAGGACGAGAGCATCCTCAGAGGGAACCTCGTTAGACCCTGATATAAAGATGAAAAAGAATATAGATTATGTGTCTTTTTCTCTGAATTTGGCTCGTCTAAATGAATTACACTGACCTGGCTTCATGTCACATGTCAGCTGAATCCAAGCTCCTCGATCCGAGGTCAGGTCCGGAAGCTCCCCCAGAAACTGCGCGGCTCTGTCCGTCACGTGGACGGGAGAGGAGTTCCCCCTCCCGGGGTCTGCCGCCTGATCCACGCAGCCCTCTCCAAGGCACGGCGTCTGCTTTTGGCGCATCCTCGACGGCAGTTTGCACCCGAACCCCTTGCAGTCACGCGCGTTGCCGTCGTCGTGCGTGGCGGGGTGATGAGAGACGGTGGAGGGGCACGTGCCCCCGGCGCAGCCCGGGTGGAACACCTCGGCCGTGATGGTCCTCGGGTTGGTCTTCCTGGCGCCGTCGCGCTGCGTAAAGCCCCCGCGCGGGGGCTGGTGCACGGCGTAGGGCGACAGGGGCGCGCTCCGGGCTCGGTGCTGACCGAAACGAGCGTCCTGCTGATAGATCGGATGGGCTTGACCCGTCCTGGGCTGCGCGGGGGGGTGCGGCTGCCCCTGGCAGTGCGCTCCGACGCACGGCCTGCTCCATTGCGTCGCGGTGGGCGCGATGATGGCAAAGAGGAGGATAAATTCCAAAAGAGTAGCCATGCCGCTGGTCAGAAGCAGTTCAGATGTCAACAGATGACCCCTCAGTGTCCTGGACCCTGTTGGGTCGTCATACTGGCCTGTGCACGTGTACCTGCGGCTCTGGTTGAATGCGCAGCCTCCTCGTATCGCCTCCACGCGCCTCTCTGCGGAGAGCTGCGTCTCGCTCACATGTGGCGCTCACTGCTTCTAATTGGCAACAGGTTTTGCTCCTAGTCTTAAATTAACCCGTGGCTTTCCCCGGACATACCACTCCGCGGAGTCACCGTTCCCCACTCAAACGGTGCATATGGGGGGGTATTTGGACATTATTCATCCTGGCCCACCGGTCAGGAGCAGTTTATTGTCCAAAAGGTCACGGTAAGACCAATATGAACCAGCTAAATTCTGGTTATAGTTCTTCAAATATAACAAAAAAACTGTATTTTTTCAAAAGTTTGATTTGCTCCTTTTTTTTAGTAACTTTGATAACAGGATCGGGCTTTTAGGTTTTAATGGGCCCATCAGAATTAAAAACTCCCCCAAACTTTAAAAGGCTCAGAGGCTTTCATCGTCTCTGCAGAGCTGGATGAGAGAGCTGTGGTGGGCCTTTTAAAACACAGCCCTCTTATACTGTCACGTCAGAGCCAAAAGCCTCTCTCTTAATGAACGTAAACTTTATTTCAGTTTATTGCCACTCTCATCTCCTCCATCTGACCACACACGGCTTTGGTTCAAGCTTTCAACCACATTAGAGACGTCTAAATGTTCCATTTTCTAGCCTTTTTAACGGCAAAGTGGCATTTCATTTACACACTCATTCACTGAAGTATACTGAGATGGAAATGTTTGACTTTCTTTAAAGGCCTTTAGCTGAATTAGGAGCCTTTTTGCACACAAACACACAGACGTGTGGTACATGGGGTTCTTGGAGGAGAAACCGGAATTCATCCTGGGTAAATAGGAAACTTCTGATTGTGATGTGACGGAGAAAGAGGAGAAAACAAGGCCGGACATGAAACAGGACCTGAAAAATGCATTTGGAACTTCAGTTAACCCATCATCTGATCCATCTCTGTTGGTCTACATGAGATAGAGTGCCTTTCAAAAAGAATTTTAGTATATATATTGTTTAAAAAAAGAAAGGCTGCGGCCAAATGACACTAGAAATGGACCAAAAATCAGTGGGGAAAAGAGCTAAACGAGGGATGAACCCTCCCCAAGTCCTGGACCTCAACATTATTGAGGCAGTGTGGGAAAAGAGCTTTGAAATGTCTTTCGGCATTTCAGGAGAACGATTCCTTTTTAGTTTTTTTTTCTTCTTTTTTCCGAAGAGGGGCCGTTGTAACATCTGGCTGGGCAGAAATGACCAAAAAAGAAACTGTAACAGTTTAGTCCTGTCGCTACCACTTCACATCAGGCAAAACCAAAAACACGTGCATTACCACGTAAAGACAAGTATTTCCTTTCTGCAAGTTATCGGATAGGTTCTGTGGAGAAACTGGAGTCAGTAATTTGGTTAATGGGATGAATTACAGGATTTGTTTGTGATGTCATCTCTACGTAGACCTGGTCTCTATTAAAAAGTAACAGTCCTGTAAACAAGTTCCCTGCAGCTACTTGTGAATTTCACTGCACAGCCTCTTGAGGGTAATAATAATAATAAATTGTTTATTTAAAATGAAAGATAAATAGTTATCACAACTGATGGTATGCTTTTTAACAACCTCATGCTGCGTTAACCCTTTATTCGCATCCATGTAAAGGCTCATCCACACAGTAGCCTTTAGTTATGCTTGTTTGAAGTCAAATTATTTCACATTAGACAAGAAAGCAGTTTAAACATGAATGCATGAACAGAGTTCAGGAGTTAGGGAAGCATAATTAAAAGACTGAATTATTCTTCTGGATGATCAGAGAGATCCTCCAGCTTAAACGAACATACGTCTGGTCATTGGATCACACTCTAAATTCTGACTCACGGGATGGAGAGCTAGTAAAATATAAACTAAAATGCATAGGAAACCCGATAACTTCCCTGTTTCACATATAATGGATCATCTTAATGCTTAACTCAGCTCCCACCCCCTCATGAGACGTATGTGTGTGTGTAATTGCAGTGATGTGACGATACTTAGCAAAAAACACTTGTCTCCCAGGATCATCTCTCCCCTCTTGAACTTCAGCCAGACCCTATCCAAGCCTGTTCTTTTGTGCATGGTGAAACTCGGAGAGACGTTTCAGAACTTGGCGATTGACTAATGCTGTAGCATTTACCCACAGGGTCATTTCTGTATCTTACAGGCTGGTTAAAAAAACCCAAAACCGAACCATCGGTACAGAAATGAAACCTTATTTCTGTGTTCCCATTTAGCTAAACCCAGTTTTATACACTACCACCGTGTCTCTGAGCCCATTTCTTTTGAGAACAATTCCTCGTGTGATACTTTTCTAGGTTTTATGTTTCCGTTCCATCTCTGCTTATACTGTCATTTACATGGATTTAAAGTACGGAACCCTAACACATTTAATTCACATGGGAGGGTTTCAGACTGTCCCATCCTGTAAGAGCATCTGCTGTTTGGCTAAACTTCATAGAAGTAAACGTTTTGTGGGACGGGGATCAGTTATGTGCCACAATTAAAAAAAAAAGAAGTAAAGCAGCTGTGAAACAAGACTCACACACATTACATCAGCATGCTAAATAATTACAAATATGAACCTCCCTCTGCTGTGTGAAAGAATTAGATTTACTTCCTGATTCTGCAAAAGCCGGTTCCAACTACGTCACGTGTACATGTGGTTACTCTATAAGATGACTCGAGACCGGTTTAGTGTTCACACGCTCGGTGATGCTTCCACCCATCAAAAAAGGAACAAGAGGTAAGAACTCTAAGAGAGTACGTCGATTAGTCAAAGACAAATGTTTTACCGATAGTTTTGCACTGCTGTGATGAATGCTTTCTGACAAAGTCACCATGTTGGTCTGGTTTCTGAAGGTCTGAAGGTGTTAGGTTTAAGGCTCGTGGCGTTTTTTGGATCAAATTCCCCATTTTCCAAAGTTTAAAGTGATTTTTAACACTCTAAGCAACTTAAAAATTAAATGCTAAACAAAACACTCAGCTCATTTTGGGGCTTTTAAGAGTTAAATACTTTTAGAGCAACATCAGCTTTCTTCTTTTTTATTTTCTCTGAAAGCCAAACATGTTCCCCCACAGCAGCCAGTGGATGGATGTGCAACTCATTACAAAACAGCCAGAAACACTCGACCGCAGTAAACCAGCAAACATGTCGGTTTACTGTGGGCGAGCAGTGAGCATTTGCCTCCCGGTAAATCAGCGTTTTTTTTCCCGGCGTGCCTGCGTGTTCGCAAGTTTTTGTTGAGGCGCGAGACCACAGCAACACATGCCCCGTAAATATAGCTGTGGTTTTAGAAATGCATCATTCACTGTCTCTGAACACTAAGCACCACTTTTCAACAGTGACTGCCAACAGGTCACATGGTTTGATTCAAACTTTGTATTTGTTTTTCTGCTCTAATACACAATGATTGTGAATTTGACCATGGGGGATTGTCTCTATTCTAGGTCTCCATTTCTTTTCTGCTCTGAATCATCGTTATTAGTGTTGGACAAAGCTAAAATGCGTGGTTGGATGCTGTGGACGGGCATTAAGAAAAGCTTTCACATGTGCACGGCAGAGGCCCCGTGAGGTCACAAAGGTAGAAAGTACACTCAAGCGATCCACATATTTCGCTTTCATATGGAAACAATACCCAGCCCACAACAATCCCCTCCACTCTTCCCCTTTTACATCATGAGCCTGTAATGGATGGCCTGTTTAGATTTAGCATAAACACGGCGCAGACAGAAGGCCGAGCCCCCGGCCGGGGGGGGGGGGGGATTCACAAAAAGATGCACATTGGAGCAAAAAAAGTCACCAGAAGTTGTTCATTTGGAACATTTCTTTCCAGCCAAGGTCAACTTTCAGCATATTCACTGACAAATGTATCAGGAAAGTCATGTTTGTGATGCATTTTTTGCAGAAAAATTAGCGACTTGCTGATTTGGATCTGCTGAGCGTGCATAATATATAAAGATCAGGTACTACTGTGACCGTACTTAACATCACGATTACTTATGTATGCACCATAGATGATGAAAGTAACTTTAAGCACTGATGAAATTAATAAAAAATGTGATAAGATCTTTCAAGTCCTCAAAAGGCCAAAACAATGAAGTGTAACGGGCATTTTTACAGCATTCCGAGGTGGAGACAGAGATGATTAAATGCTGATATGACAACAACTTCTCTATTGTAAAAATACAATTTCACCACACACACAAAAAAAAACATTATTGATGTGCAATATCACAAAAATGAACAGCCTAAACCGTGATGTGGCCAAAAAAAGGAGCAGCTAAGATAGCGCTGATGTGCTTAACAGACACGTTACTATGCAAAGTAAGCACAAACAAAAAAAAATCAGATAGTGGTACTATATTTACTACGTGCTGTTTCCTCTCTATATATTGTTGCTCTTCGTAACCACACAAAGCGTCTTGCAGAGCTGGCATGAGCCGAGAACTCATTCTTCTGCTCACTTCTTTAAGCTGATCCACATGAAAGATTTATTTTCTTTATGTATTTTTTTTTTCATCCTAAAGTTGGCAGGAGGCTGCCAGCATATGGAAAAAACCCCGACGCTGTAGAGCTCACGAAGCTTGGTTTGAACAAAGTCTTTCATCTCAATGGAGTCTTCTAACAGGGGAGGTCAGCCAAGCCCAAAGAGCTAATGGACTTTGGTTCATTTTCTTATAGAAAACGGGTGTGGAGAGAAAAAAATGGAAAGGTAGAGATAGAACCATGACAGTAAATGGAAGATGAGGATGCTGATTAGCAAACAAATGTTTTTCACAGCCCAGCCAAAGAAAACTATTTGAGGCTTCCCCACTGACAGTACCAAGAATTGAAGACACACTGATAATATTTAGAGGTAGAAATGACCTGTGAGTTCCTTTTTTTAGTTTGGGTGATTCACTTTTGCACGTGTATCTGCTTTAGCTCTGCACCCAAACATGGTTCGAAATGAACTGAGCATCCCAAAGAACGCATTTGTTGATGCACAGTGTTTTTTGTTTAGTTTTTTTTAAAACCGAAAACCCGAGCCGAAGCACTGGCAGCCTGAAACTGAACTGAGAACGCTGCGTTTTCAGTTCCTTGTGCTCACCAGTTTTTCTTTATGAAGGTGAACACACGATTCTTAGTTTCTCTTAAAGCTCAAGCCTGCATTTCTTGTGCTCCCGCAGGAAGATGGAGGACCTGGATGCCATGTTCAGTCACCTGCTCGTAGAGATGAATCATCTCTCTGAGGTCAGTGGGCTTTTAAAAAGAAGGCTGAGACTAATGTTTAGCGGATTTATCGTCAGTCTCTGCTCTCCATTGAACATCATGAGCAGTTTTGGAGGTAAAAGGGTATCTCGCATCATATTATAGCAAAAAAAAAAAAAAAAAAGTTTTTTCCTAATGTTCCAATTTGCAGCTGAATTATGTGCATGTTCGTGCCAATTTTCTTACATATCACCTTTGCCCATGGGTACTTTTTCCATATATTCTGTTACTGTTCACCAATGAAAAAGCAGAGTAAATGGTTAGTTGCATGACATGTCTTATTGCTGCTTCCAACAAAGCAGGCACCTTTTAAAAAACACATGAGAAGACTGACAACAGGAGTCTTTTCGAGTTCTCGAAAAACAGGGAAGAACTGCTTGGCTCTCCAGTAAATCGAGTGAGAGCCCACGTACAGCCAAACAAATATGATGACCACGAAAGAGTCCTAGAAGGATTACGTTTGTGTGTCAAGAGACGTGTTGTAAACTGTTGAGGTGAAATGAGTAATATTGTTTAAATCTATGCATGTCTTGGTTGCATAATCCTGTTGTTTAGATCCTGATTTAAAGGGCATGTTATCTGGAAGCCCTGATATATAATCAAATGGAAGCTTTGAATGTATGCTGAAAAATGTCCGAAATCTCTTTCTAGGATCCTTAACCAAACCTCTCTTGCTGCCACACCAGCAAAATCTCTGACAATACTCTGTACAAAGTTTACTGTAATGGTTCTCAGAGCGTTCGCATTCTTTCTTAAAACCGGACCAGATGAGCTGAGACTCTGGCACTCTTTTGTTCGGACTGCTTCCATACGCAGGCTGCAAATGGGAACAGGTCGAAAGACGTGAATCAGACAAATCACTGGATTTTCTTTTTTTTCTTTTTTCTCTCCGCTGACGTGGAAATGATCTGATTACACCGTTGTTTTGTGATTGTGCAGAATATGAACCAGGAGGTCAGAGTTACCTGGTGGGACCTTGTTCTGCAGACCTTGTTCTCTTTTTAGCACACGTGCACAGCTCCTGGATGACTTGCATCTGCTTAAAAAAAAACAGTGCATACTTATAACTTCTGCATGAAACATGTTGCCTTACTGTTTATTTCCAATTCCTCCATGGAAGCTCCAAAAACCAAAAATGGGGGCAATGTGTGATCAGCAGCAGCTGTAGTATGATGAAATGGATTCTCAGACGGGGTTAAACTGCACACTGGCCGGCATTAATGTGGATTACAGTCTGTTCTGTGCAGAGCAAGTGATTTTTGAGTGATCAGCATCGTACGGTCAGATTCTGTAGCTCTGCAACATTACAGCTTTAACTTCAGTCCACTCCGACTGTGCGTGTGAATGCGTTTTGTGTACCTTTCCTTCCCTGCAGAGTCTAACGCCCGCGGCCGACGGATCGGGGGGGGACGCTGATGCGCAGGAGAGCCCCATGTCCATCGGTTTCACCGACCTGAGGGGTGAGTGCTCGCTCCGTCAAACAGCCCTACTCAGTCAAAGCGAGTTAGCAGTCCAGAAAAGAGGGAGCCTCGAACTGTCCAGATAGAAACTGAAACTGAGATGCGTGAGGGTAGATATGAGGCTGTGGCTGACTGCTTTTGGTTTGTCAAAATGAAAACTGAGCACGTCAGAGGGTAAAGGCACCTACACCAAACCCATTTAAAACGGTTTCAAATCATTTAGAATGTATGTTGCTTGACCAAGGAGACAACTGTGAAGTGTTTTAGCAGAAAATTCGGCATGAAAATTTAAGATACCCATTTTTTCTTTTAAAATCAAATAATAAATGGTGGGCAAAAAGAGACAAATGTGATATATTGTAGGATTGTCTTTGTTTGATTTCCAAAGATCAAGCAGAAAGGAGCAGCAAATCCCATTTCCCTGCAAACGCGACACCAATTTTGTGACATTATCAAGTCTAACAACGTTGCTTGTACTTCATTTCTGAATTATTTCTCTTTGAATACCTCCATACCCCAGCACAAACAGCTTAGCAAATGCAGCTCGGCCAGTGACCCTGATAAAAATGCTTTTCGAAGTTGCCCGGAAGCCACGGCCACGATGTCTCCTCTTGCTAGAATCTCTAAATGAACTGGAGGACCACGACCTGGATGCTTTGGTGGCCGACCTGAGGTCAGGATCGCCCGTCCAAGAGTCACCCACAGCTGACCGTGGCCCTCCGCCTCCGGTGGCACAGGAAATCAAACCGGCAGTCACCCTTGCTGCGCCCCCCGCTGAATCATCCAAGCCGATTAAAACCGTGAGACCCAAAATGTTTTCAACTGCTCACAGAGACAGAGTGTTGATTGAAAAAAATCATTCTTCTTTATGTTCTTTTCTAGAATGAAGCCCAAACAAAGGCGGAGAAAATCAAACTGGCTCTGGAAAAGCTGAAAGAAGCCAAACTCAGGAAGGTAGAAGGCCATGGTAAAAGCCAATGCGTCTAAGTTACGACTAACAACTCGAAAGTAACCAAACCCCCCCTCTGTCAGTTGATAATAAAGGTGCTGATGAGTGACGACAGCTCCAAAACTCTGATGGTGGACGAGAGGCAGACGGTGCGAGACGTTCTGGACAACCTGTTTGAGAAGACGCACTGTGAGCGCGGCGTGGACTGGAGCCTGTGCGAGACCAACCCCGAGCTGCTGACCGGTGAGGTCACTCACCCACACACACACACACACACTTTAAAGTGCGACCAGCCGCGGCGTCACACGCGATCTACTTCACACCATCCAGAAAGAGGCTTTGAGGATCATGAACATCTAGTGGAGCGCCTGTCTGCCTGGACTCGCAACAGCCAGAACAAAATCTATTTTGTGACGAGGCCCCAGAAGTACGTAATGTTCACAGACCCTCAGGTGAGCGATGTAGACTAGTTTCCTTCACCCCAAAGCCCGACTGCATGGTGCAATTCTCATTGTGTTGTTTCCTTTTTGTCAACATGAAGCTATTTTACATGTGGAAAAAGAAGAAATCTAAATTGAGCGGGATGAACAGCAAGGCCAAAGAGGCCCTGATTAAGGTCAGTTGCACAACTACAACAACGTGCCAGTGAAATGGCTCATTTCTCCGGTTTGCTTTGTCTCCCATCGCTGTGAATTTCGGCTGTTCCCATTGTGCAGGAATCATTTGGGGGTTCGACTGTGATGGTCCCTGACCTGGAGGGCATGTTGTACCTAAAAGAGGATGGGAAGAAGGTTTGGAAAGCTCGCTACTTTGTGCTCAGGGCTTCGGGCATCTATTACGTACCCAAAGGAAAGACAAAGGTATGGTGGAAATAAAGAGGGCTAAGGAAAAGGGTAAAGGAAAAGGACCCTTTATTTGTCATCAACCATAACCTCAGATATAACTGGCCAATAGTAATTATTTATGTATCTATAAATGCAGAAAATCATGGACTTTTTTATTTTATAATTGCTCTTGATTGTTATATGTAGTATTTTAAGATAGTAACAAACAGAAAAAATGCCAAACTAATGCTAACTAATGCTTTACTAAACTAGCTTTCATATAAGTTCTCATGTAGTTTTAAAAGAGCTGTATTGTTTCCAATGGATGTTTTGCCGAAAATTAATATAGCCAAAGAGTTGAAAATAAAATGGAATAACTAAAAAAAACCCACTCTGTACTGATGTGAAGCTACAGTTAGCCGCTAACCTTAGCATAATGTTAGAGGGTAGAAACAACTAGGAATTAATATTGAAATGCTTTATATGAAAAAAAGGACCTTGATTCAGATCACTCTGTTGGAGTTAAAATGAGACAATGAGTTTGAAATAAAACACATTTCTTCTGAAGGACTTGGAATGGCCAACATTGTCTGCTCTTAATCAGTCACAAAAGTCTGCTTTTAAAAAAAAGGCTTTTAGCGAGGCGACCGTTGAACATTTGTGTCTGTGCCTGTCACGACGTTGCTTTTTTTTTCTCTTTTTCAGTCCTCCACTGACCTGGCCCGTTTGGTTCACTTTGAAAAAGTCAACGTCTACACCACGAGCGGCTACCGGCAGAAATACCGGGCTCCCACCGACTTCTGCTTCATCTTAAAGGTCAGCAGTCAGCAGTTTATGGAGGAGAAATCATCAATGAGCCATTTCTCCCCTGCATACCCTTTTTTTTCCCTAAGCTATAATGTAGCCTTCCTCCCTTTAAACCATTAAAAATGCCTGTTAAGTGTAATATCATGTGCATGGATTGAGGATTCCTATTCAGGCACATTACAAAGGCATTCAGCCTCGTTTGGTCGGTTTCTCCATCCTGCAGCATGTCGCTGTTCATGGTGAGAAACGATCGCCCCTGTGCCAAATCCTGTGACCCCTACTCAAAGAGACTTCTCCGAATCTCATTTCCTTTTCATTTCACACACGCTCATGCAACTGTGTCCCCCCCCGAGAAAGAGGGAAGGAAGTGAGGAAAGCAAACATAAAGGTCGCGCGGAGCTGACTCAAAGTCGGCCTTGAAAAACTGCCTGACCTCTTAGGTGGCAAAGGCCCGGCTTCCAGAATAGCAGAAGCGTGGGCTGGCGGTGGTCTCGTTGACGGGCATGTGAGGCCATTTCCCCGCCGAGGACCTGTGTCTGTAGCGAAGAAGCGTAGTAGCACTTCTGTCTTTCTTTTTTTTTGGCAGTTAAAAAGGAGTTGTGGTTGTGCTCTTAGAACCGCGCAGACCAGATAAGAGTCTCTCGCTGTGTGTGTGTGGGTGTATGTGGGGTGTGTGTGTGTGTGGGGAGGCTCTGCGTGGCTGTAGCCAGAATTTACAGCAGGTAAAGGACAAGAAAACAGCAAAAAATCTAATTTCCTAACAGGGTGAAAATGTCATTTAAGCATTGAAAAAAAGCATCTCTTAGTTCTAAATCATGAACAGAGATAGCCATATGATATTTAGCATTATGATAATGATAATAATTACTATTATTGTAATAATAAACCTTCTGATATATACTTTTACTGAATGATAGATAGATACTTTTCAGATTTTACATGTGTGATGACAGTTGGTAAGTCACACTCTGGTATGCTCTGCCCTCTATTGGCGTTTTTGTGAACTACAGAAGTGTGTGTGTATGTGTGTGTGGGGGGTGTCAGGGTTAGAGGTGGCTGATGGATAAATGCCAGGATATTTATTCATATTTGCCTCATTCGATCATCTTACATTGATACTTCAGTCATAATGTCCTCTCCAGTCCTTCCGTTCACTCACCGGTAGCTCCCGGCCACAGCTGGAACCAACGCTTTTTTCCTCTGTCCCTCCTCTCTCAGCATCCCTGCATCCAGATGGAGTCACCCTACATCCGCTTCCTGTGCTGCGACGACGAGCACACCCTGTTGCTGTGGGTCAACGCCATCAGGATAGCCAAGGTGAGAGCGGGCTAAACACAGACGTGTCGGCCTGTGTTTGGCGGTGGGTTTTAAAAGGTGCGTGTCCACTGTGTGAGCGTTTAGTATGGCACTGTGCTGTATGAGAATTACCGAGCTGCAACGAGGAGAGCGCCCGCTCAGCAAGCCCTTCAGCCTGCTGCTGCACACAGAGGTAACTCCACACACACACACACACACAACTCCACATACATTGAATTGATCACAATACTGAGAAATAAAGCCATCTTGAAATGTTTTCACTAAGGCCTAAACAGCTTTACCTGCCTTGTAAATACACAAATCTTGAATATATCCCTCAGGATTTCACCCTTTTTTTAAATCTGTTTTGATAGACATTACAAACGATCAGACCTATTCGTCTTCACCCAAATCCACAAGTGTTGAGGACTACCCGTACGAGCCGCCGCCGGACTTCATCCCTCCTCCTCCTCCTCCTCTTTCGGCCGGGGCAGAGAGTGTTTGAGGCATCAAGTCCCGGAGCGGCTTTTGAAAAAGCTTCCAATGGTTTACGCATCAGGACTCAAGGGCGATAACAGAAGACAGATATGTTTACAGGGATCAGATTTTTTATGGTGCTCCACAGACCTTAAACAAGGACGGCCGATCTCAGCCTCCTGGATTCCTGAAGTCGTTTCATGGGGCACCTGAAGAGGCGTTAAAAAGGAGAGTTGAGACATCTTTAAGAATTCAGAAAAAGAAGTCCAGACTTTACAAAAAGCAGTGTGAGAAAACCCCCCAAAAATCTGATTCGGTTGCTGTAGAATTTTTAGAGACAATTCTTTCTGCTTCTATTTTTTTCTGGTTTTGTACAGATCCCTTAACAATGACGTGTTGCAAAAGTAATTTATGGACGAATCACACCCCTCTGTTGTAGTTTCAATGAGCGGTTTATTACAAAAAGACTGTACATAAATTTCAATGAACACATCATATGTACAAACAGAGAGGAGGACAAACATCAGATTTCTGTTCCCGTGGACATTTAGGTTGCAAATGGTTGCTTTTTTTTGTTGTTTTATTTCCTCTTCATTTCACATTTGATCATAAGAAAACACATCGAAGAAAAGGCGCCCTTGTCCTGTGATGCCCTGAAATGCTAGACATTAAGTGGTAAACGTTACAAATCTCTGCACGTCAGCGGTCGTCTCCTGACTTTCTCTATGAAAAAAAAAAAAAAAGTATAAATAAACTCCTTTACTTACAAACTTCGAGCGGACCTTCCTCAGCAGTCTCGGACATAAAAAGAAGTTGAACGCGAAGCTAGAAATATGTTAGGTAGAAAAAGTTAAGATTCTCACAAAAAAGACAACAAAAAAAGACCTCATGATGGAAAAAATACAATCAAGAATGGGATGTGGCAGCTAATCCCTCTCTGTAATGACATCCAAATACTGAATAAATACTGTCAGCGTGAACAAGTCCTAGTCCTCTCTGGTCTCTTGACACCTGAACATTTGATCTCTGTGTCCCTTTTAAAGTAGCTGATGTTAATTCCTGTTATTTCAGATGTATTGATGTCTTCCAAACAGGTTTTTAAAATGAGCGTTAGCTTTAAAGATGTCCGACAGGCAGTTTAACTCGCACCGACAATCATTTTGCGAGGGCAGGCATCTTATTTTGCGGTAGAAACTCTCCTGAGGACCCCTTTTAAGACCCCTGGATTGACATTACTACCCAGTCGCCTACATTCACAACAACACAGAAGTGATTGAAGGGGGGGTTACAATCAGAAACGGCCCCGGTTCAGAATCGGGCGAACCTTTGTGGCGTTTCCCGCACAAAGCAGTGTTGCGTTTGAGGTTGTTTTGGTTTGGTGATTATGGTCGCCGAGCACCAGTGTAAAGCACCACACCAGCAACCACCGAAGGAGCGGACAGGTGGGGAATATCGGCCGATACTTCCGAGATAAGCAACACGTTAACCAGAGCGTGGCGGGAATCTGAGGCGCCGCGCTGGCTGACCACGGCTGGAACACACCGGAGGAGGGAGAACACAAAAAGACGCACTGGTTGGTTCATGTCAGGGAGCTCTCTGCTACAGTAGCTGGACAGCATCACTAAATACAGTGACCGTGATCGAAAAACATAAAAAAATAAAAACAGATACAGTCGTGACTCAACGTTAAAAAAATAAATGCTAATACACAATCACTTTTGCCTGGGGTAAAGGTAAAAATGGCACCGTGACCGATGGAGAAAATGGACATTCAAGTAAAAAAAAAATAAAAAAAATAAAACAGTCGGTTTAAAAAAGAAGCGCATCAAACCATGGCACCGCCTCCACTGACGCCGACGGAAACACTGGTGAAACA
Source organism: Menidia menidia (assembly GCA_907169785.1). Classification (NCBI taxonomy): domain Eukaryota; kingdom Metazoa; phylum Chordata; class Actinopteri; order Atheriniformes; family Atherinopsidae; genus Menidia; species Menidia menidia. The sequence continues at coordinate 15,086,620 of CAJRST010007779.1, read as the reverse complement.
CACACTGACAAAATGTACTGTACTGGCAGCTCGTCACGTTACAGTTTATATACACGTTAAGAGAACAGGACCAAACCCCAGCGGGTAGAAGAAACTGTCTTCTTTTTTTTTGTTTGTTTGTTTTGTTTTGCGTACGGCTTTCTGTACACTCGCCCTTTTTAATTGAAACATCCTTCCCACCGACACTCGAGTGCAGCAGACACACAAACTCCGCTGTGCCTTTTTTTTTTTTTTTCCCCGCCCAAATATCTCTGGGTTTGGGCGTCTGCGACGTGGAACATTCAGCCACGTCCTAACGCGCTCTTCTTCTCTGATTCTTATTTTGGATAAGGCAAGGTGGATGTCTTTTTGGAAGGAGGAGATTTCGTTCGAATTCTGGCCGAACCTACTGCATACTAGGGGGGAAAAGTGTCCTCTTTAGATAGCTCGATTGGCGCTACATGGAAATTTCCTTTGTGCCTGACCCTTTTGATTGAGGGTGATGTCTGGCGAGGCTGAATGTGATGGTTGCCGGTGGAAACGGCGCTGGGATAGGGTGGTGCTTTGAAAAGGAAGGGTCTCTACCTCCTCCCTTTCAGCTCCAATGTAAACAAGCACACCACGGCCTCGAAAGGTTAAAACCCCATCTAGAAGCTTGTGCAACTCTAGTTTTAAAGCAGACCAAATCGATGCTAGAACGCCCCCCCCCCCCTCCAAAAGAAGGAAACCGCTAAAATAACTCTCCAGACGGGAGCTGTATGAGCTGCTATCACCGAACCGCATCCGCCTGTACATCTTTACCTGCCGTCCAAAACCGAGCGCCGTCTTTGTTTTTCTTTTCTTTTGTCTTTTTTGTTTGTAGTTGTTTGTTTGTTTGTTTTTTAGTCGGCATAGTGCATGATGGACTCCACGTAGTTCCCGGGGAAGAGTCCGGTGACGCCGTTGCAGACGCCCTCGAACCAGCCGTCGTCGTTCTTCTTGATGATGTAGATGATGGCGCCCTCCATGAAGGACAGCTCGTCCTCCTTGTCCTTCATGTAGTCGTAGATGGCCACCACTGTCGCAAAACGGGAAGAAGGGAGTGCTCAGTGGTTGGAAGGTTAGACCCTGAGCACAGGTAGCAGACGCTTCTGTGAAAAGCGAGTATCTCCCCCCCCATTCTGTCTAGAGAAAGAAAACAAAAATCTATCTACACCAGCTACATCAGGCCTTCAGGTGGCAGTGGTTCCTATGCCAAATCGTAGATTAAAAGAAAAAAAAAGAAACTTGTTTTTCAATCCCCTCCCCCTGCCATGTGTGGATAAGGTGATCCGTGGCACTGACCTTTCTCTAAATAAGACTTGGGGGCCCACTGGGGGTCTCCGTCGGCGTAGGGGTCGCTGTATTGGACCACGGCGGCTTCCTCTTCCTCGTAGTCCACAGGTGGAGGGGGTGGAGGGGGGGCGGGCTCCTCAAACACGCCCATGTCCTCTGGGGGAGGTGGAGGAGGTGGAGCGGGGCTGTCTGTTACTGGAGCATCAGAGAGAGAGAATATGTCGACACTGTTTTCTTTTCTTTTCTTCTTTGACTGGCTCATTTCAGACTTTGTGTCAACGTTATTGTTGAATAGGTTTTAAGTTAAAAATGTAGGAATAACCTAAGCTTGACTGAAGATGTTCTTGTGCCACGATAGCCTGACAGCAAGAACAAAAACAAAGCGTGAGGGCGAAAAGAAGAAGCTTTCACAAACCAGCTCATCTTTTCCTACAGAAATTCCTTGTTTTTCATATTGACTTGCTTTGAAAATCGTCTTAAGCGTTAACATCTGAGAGGGGTTCACTGAGAAACAATAACTGCCAGGTTTTATCGGTCTTATCTATCACACTCTGCCTCAACAAAGCATTTGGTCAGAGTCTGAGTAAACTGTTGGCTAAAGTTTCGACTATAAAACGGATTTCAGGAAGTGAGCGAGTGTCCTGGCGCCGGGTTCACCTCGAGCTCCATGCTTTTATTTTTTCTTTAGAGCCTATCAGCTCTTTTAACCCTCTGTTTCTGCTGGAAAATACAAAAATATAACTTCAAATGCCACCAAGAAACATCTACAGAGAAAACCCTCCAGAATGCTGGTTTTAACTTGGTTGTTTGTTTGTTTTGTTCTGTTTTAAGACAGTTGGACTGCCACGGTGGAGCTGGTGGTGAATGGGGACGAGCCGTCGGGTCACATTTACTCTCCAGAGTGGACGGAGAGAGAACAGGACACAGGCTTTCAGCGAGCGGTCACCATGGAAACAGACAGTGTGATCAGAGGTGCTCTGTGTTTAAGGAGCCGCAGAGAGCAGCGCGCACGGGCGTGTGTGTGTGTGTGTGTGTTCGCGTTCCTAGTGAGGAGCGTGTCCAAATTCAACACGACGGGGCCGGATTTGCTGGTCGGGAGGCAATTGATGTTTGAGTGTGACAGTTTACTTACTGCTCTCCTGCATTCTGGCCACAAAGCCGGTCAGAGGGATCTGTGGGGTCAGCTGGACCATGGGGGGGGGCGGCGGGGCCACGGCGACTGGAGCAGCGGCGGCGCCCGGGCAAGCAGAGGAAGCAGCAGACAGACAGAGGCGCACGGCGGGTGGAAAGCAGATAGCAGAGTCAGCGTGTGGAAGAAGACGAAAAGCTTGGGAGCGCGTCTCTAATCGGCTATTTCCTTCTTTTCTTTTTTTTGTTAAATTCACCTGGCCATTTACCTCATCTGAGTCTGAGGACTGACCTCATCAGCACGTGTTTTAAGTCCAAGCAAAGGCTGCGGCTGGCGAGAGGCTTCTGACGCACGACACAGGCAGCGAAGCACCGCAAAGACCCACAAAGCCACTGCTGTGAGTTTAGAGTTTAGGGAGGTTTAAGCCGCCGCTCCTCTATGTGACCCGGCGATTTAATCGCGTACCGGGATGGAGGGGGAGATCTGAATTCAGCAACAGCTCTGAGCTGCGCGGCCTAAAATGGACGGGCTTTCAGAAAGACGGCTGTCCTCGTTCAAAGGCGTGATGTCACACAGGTCCGGGTCATAAATTGACCCCTCCACACACACACACAAACACACAAACACCCTCACCTTCACGCTCTGTGTCGACAAAATAAAAAATACGCTTCTGCATATCCCGAAACCCCGAAACACGTCCTGCCAGACTGCTTCGCTCCCTCCCAAACTGACTGAAAAAGCAATGTTGTAACTCAAAACGACAGCGCACCGCTTTGTCAATCCTTTTTCTGCCGCTTCCTGAAAGACCTACCCTCAACCCCCCCCCCGTTCGCATTGGCTTGTGTGTCTCTTACTCGTGCTCTGCTGGAAGGCTGGCCCCCCGTTGACGTGGGGCTGCTGGGAGGAGACGGAGGGCGCGCGGCGGTAGGTGCCGGTGGCCGACACCATGGAGGCCGAGGAGGTGGTGGAGGAGTTGTGGCGGGAAATCTGGCGCGAGATGGTGCCGAACTGGGACATGGGGATGGGGCCCAGCCCGGGGCCCTGGGGCACGGAGGCCGAGGAAGTGGCCACTGTCGGGGTGACATAGTTACAATTATTTTGTGCACTGCATGGATGCATTGCGACTCTTTATAGAAGACAATCAGCACAAATAAAGATGGAGAACAGAGGTGGCTGCAAACAGCCCTGGGGGCTGGGACTCACCTTGGCCCATACTGGGAGGGGAAGGGGTGGGGACTGCCAGAGGGATGCCAACTCCACTGCCTCCGCTGTTCTCCCTACCGCCACTACCGCCACTGCTGCCGCTGCGCACACGTGTGAGAACAACGTTTTCCAAGAGGCAGTAACAATAGATTGCTTACGACATACTGAGTCGTAAGTGACAGGACAATGTCTTATGATACAAATCTGAACGCCCCCGGCACACAATGGGTTTTCATCTTTTAGGCTACGTTAGGGAAAGTGTCCGAGTTCAGTTTTGGACAGATGGGGGGAGGATGTTACCTGTGTGTCCGGGGTCTCTGGTTGAGGGAGGCTGTGCGTGCGGGGCTGTGCTGGCTGCCCATTCTGGCCGGGCTCGTCATGTAGTCGTTGGGCACCACCGGAGGCTTCACAGGCTCCAGCGTCTTGTAGGGGGTGTTCCGCCTGGGTTCAAACAAACAGCGGAAAGCCCAGTTGACACGAGAAGACCACATACAAGATGGGACAACATGGGGCACTTGAAACTTTATTGAACTACTTAAATAAACTGTATTTTAGGATTTTTTCAAATCTAGTTTCCCCTAACGTCTCTAGCAGACTGATAACATTTGGCGGTGGTGTCTTACCCGAGTGTGCCACGACCAGCCATGGGAGGGCTGGGAGGTTTCTGTAACGGCGGGTTGGTCCTGGAGAGGGTCCCTCCTCGTCCTGCTGCGTTGTTGCCGTGTTGCTGGTGAGGCAAAAGGGGAGTTAAAAGACTGCTTTTGCATCATCGGATCTGCTTAAACTCTAGGTGCTCCTGTCGATGCTGAGACCAGGAAGCCATTAAAGGGAAGACGGTATTAAAAAAAATAAATGAATACGTTTTGGATGTTAGTCAGATAACGAAAAAACATAAATAACATGTCAACATCATATAAAAATATACTAAATCTGTTTCATTGCGTTAATCATTTCAATATCTTTACAGACATTCTGGATTCGAACAAGGACAAAAAGAAAAAAAAAAGAAGAGAAAAAGGCAACATTGTCTTACCTTTGCCTTAAGCCACTGAGAGCAAGCAGGGGAAAGGAGACAGACAAGAACATGTGCTCATTGGTTATGGTGGCGAAAGGCAGTTTTTAAAAAGTCAAAAGAAAAGGCAAATTAATCGTGCATGACAAACCGCTTTCACAGTCAGGAAATTTCTTTTGAAATGAACTGAAGACGATTGAAAGTCATGAAGGAAAAGGATTTTTTTCAACACTTTTTTGGGTTCGTTCCGTTTTTAATTAACTACCAGCTGAACCATCAACCATTACATCCATCTGTGAATGTGTGAGTGTGTGTGTGTGTGTGTAAGACGCTGAGTCTGCTTGCGGCAAACTGTACAGCTTTGAAGTCGGCGAGCAACGTTTTTTTCTCTGGTTTCTCTGGTTAGAGCCTAAACTTTAGATGCCACGGTGGGGTTCAGCTGCACTCCGTCGCCGGGTGAATGAAAGTAAAACACAAACTCCACATCAGAGTAGGAGCAGGAAGCCGCCGTGCTCGTGGTCCACCTGTGGTTTAAGCCCCCCCCACCCCCCGCCCGACGGGGAGTCCCACACAGCAGCGCTGAGCCTGGTGTCGGTGCTGGTGCTCTGGAGCCGTTTACTCTCAGTGTTATAGATTAAATCTTCTGCTAGAAAAATAAATAAATAAAAAGCGCAGTCCTTTTTTTACCAACTCTGACTGACTGGTAGAAGTTCCAGGGTGAAATCGGAGCAGCTTTTTAAGCGTCAGGGACTTCAAAACTGAAACAAAATCCCCACTTTTGATCAGTCGAATGGAAAAACTGTCGATTCCCAGCTGACGGAAGACCCTGAAACCATCACTAGAGCTTTGCAGTAGATGTAAGATAAGAACTGTGCGTCTCAGTCTTACATCCTGATCTTGGATCGAACGCAGATAAGAAATGTAAAAAATGATGACCAAAAGTGAGGGGAATGTTCAGTGAAACAATCGCTCCTTTTGGGTGATATTACTCCCTTCATACCCGCCCGCAGAGGAACCCACAACAAAAAAAAACCCCGGTCCTAGGGTTTTTTTTGTTTTCTAAACCAATCAAAAAAGGAAGAAATAACTTCCTTTTGTTCACTGAATGAAAGTGATGAATTAGAGATGATACACTGAGACGCCAGTTTTCAGTGCAGTTTTGTTTTTTTCTTCTGGTTTCTTTATATATCTCTATATTTCTTCTCTAAGATACCAGACGTTTTAAAGTCTTTCTCTGGGCATCTTATGATCAGTCCGGTTATACCTTACCATTGTCAGGGGAATGTGTTTGCTTTGCTTGTTCAGCCCCTTCACAACGACCCTCTGACCCTCTGACCGCTCCAGCAGAGATGGACAAACCATTGTCCTTTCAACATATAAACAATTCAGTGGAAGACAAAAGAAGAAGTTGAAGCCATTAAAAAAAAAAAAAGAAAGCTGCCGATGAACAGCGAATGCCGGGGATGTGCTTACAAAAGCAGATCCAATTCAGTTCGCATTTATATTTGCCCCGAAACCTCTCCTCTAAAGGCATGCATTCTTTTTCAAACAACAAGTCCTTGCACTTAACCCTTTGCCTGTGTTTGACCTGCTGGATGACAGAGATGACAGCTGACTGTGGGCCTGGCTGGGACCACGTCACCACGGTAACTCCCAGCAATGCCTGCATAGCTTAGTGTGGTCGGGGGGGGGGGGGCATGGCTATCCATGCATGTGTGTGACTGCGTTTTTCCCGAACCGGAGTTTCCCCGGATGGGAGCATCAGAGGCATAAGGGTGATAATCACGGCCTGAACGCTCCAGGGAATAAGCCCCAGCCAGGAGGAAGGATGGAGCGATAATAGGCCTCAAATCATGTGTCTCCTCACAGCGTGAACACACCGCGGACCTGTAAACGTTAAGGAAAGCAAATACGAGCTGCTAATACCCACGTGGGTGTTCGTATCTGGCTCAGAAGGCAGATTATTTGTGTGGAGAGGGCTGCAGCAGTGGGTCTCAATCCCCCTGAATTATTCACAGATGTGTGCAAGCCAGAAACTGGGGGGGGGTGCGAGATACACTTCTGTCTGCACAATTTTATTTAAATGCACATCCAGGAGCGGACCCTCACACACATGCATGCCAAGGGAAGCAGTAAAGAGTTAAAGAGAAAAAAACTGGCCAGAACCAGGAAAAACTGCAACATGGACCTTGTTAAGAAATAAGCTGGTTTCTCAAATATTGAAAAAAAAAGAAGAGTAAAAAGCCAATCCTGCTCTCGTTCTGGGCTGATTCTATGTCCAGCATCCATGAATGATGCTTGATTTGCATAGCAGGCCCTGCCAAATCTGTCTCGGTGCGAGCCAGCTCTCAAAGGAGGAAACATGAGCTTTTGAATTTGAATCAGCGGACGTTTGAAAATCAGCGGATGCGACTATCTCAGCTGAGACAGAGCCGGTGGGGGGGGGGGGCGTGCAGGGGCCAAATCAAGTAGCGTTTAACGCGCGGAACTGCATGCACACGCTCACAAACAACCCTCGGAGAACAGAGGAAGCGAGAGGGGAGAGGAGGGGGACGATCAGAAGGAGGGAAAGGAATTTTAAAAATTGAAGAAAGAGCCGGAAACAGGCCTTCCCTTCCCCGGGATTCAACAGCTGATGTAATCTTGGCAATGATGTGTCCCTCTCGCTCACCCACACTGAAAATTTCCCGGCTCAGGATGTTCAAAGGCTATGAAAGCAATCTTTTTAGCTGCATTTAGCTACCTGCTCAGCATCATCTTGGATGGGTGTTGGATCCACTCCTTGGTGCTGGTGGATTAAATCAAACTAAAAGGCAGACGTATTGATCGGCCCGCAGCGTGGGTGGAAGCCAGCGCGCGAATCAGGAAATAAAGCAGGCATTAGGCCTGAAAGCAGCTGGTGTGAACATGACTAAACGTGTGTTTCCCTGCTTTGCAACAGTGGCTGAACATTGGAAAGCAGAGAGCGGCACCATGCGTCATTGAAATGACTAAATAAAGTTTGGTTGAGTAGAGGAAAGCACGCCCATGCCAAATAAATATCCAGATGGGCTGGCGTTAGCAGACGCTTGGTGATGTTGGCCGCCTTCGGACACAGAGGGCAGCGCTGGTCTTACCTTGACACCGTGTCCCACGTCGTCCAGCAGAGTGTAGTCGATGGGTTTTCGGATGTAGCGCACGGGCCGCTCCATGTTCCCGGGGGCGATGATCTTGTGGGTGCGAGAGGTGTTCTTGTTTGTCGTCAGAATGCCAATTTCTCGACGGGCCACCTTCTCCTTGTGGATGTCCACCGTCTGGAAAAGAGGAAAAAGGGGATGAAACAGCAGGCGTGGGCCGGGAACCACTTTTCTTTTTTAGAAAAAATCTACCCAAACACGGCGGCTGTTTCCGCCATTATGGCCCCATGAGGAGTTAAGAGGCTGAGTAACAGATACCAAACAAACCCAAAGGTCATCGAAGTGGAGATGTTTGGTGGGAATGCACAGCAGCATGTTCAGAGGACGCCAAACACAACACATCGGCACAAATACCAACTGTAAAGCAGGGCGGTGGAGGGTTAATGGTTTGTTCAGCAGTCATATGACCAGAAATGAAGGAAATGAAATATGAGTCCATCTGTCTGATGGGGCTGAAACTGGGTTCTCCACAGGAAAATCATCCTAAACACAGCAGTAAATCCACAACGGCTATCCAAAGAGGAAAAGAACCCAAACTTGCACGATGACCAGATCAAAGTGCTGAAACCAGGAAGCGGGATGCTTAAAGAATAACAACAACGCGCCGCAAAGTGCTGATGGCAGTTCTCTAAGCCGCAGAGTCGCGGGTGCAATCGGTTTTCGGCTCACTGCTTCTGCATTTTAGATTTTGTTCAATAAATAATGAAACGGCGTAATGTATAATGTGTTGCTGCTGATCTGAGATTGGGTTTCCACTACATGTAATTGATTTTGGCGCACCGCCGCGGCAAAATAAAAGCTGCCACACCTTTTGAGTGTTTTTGTTTGTGTGTATATCTATATGTTTGTGTATTTGGGCAAACCATTATCAGAGAGTTTGAGTCCTTCCTGTCTGCGAAGACAAAAAGCTAAAGGAAGGTACCTAAGGAAGGTTAACACTCTGTTCGAAATGGTCACAGTGGACGTGTCAATGGAGGTGTGACACGTCTCTTACCACAATCCAAAACACCTTAAAACAGCCTATGACGACAATGCCGTTCAAAACCGAGGTAAACCAGAAAGCATGTGGCGCATACGGTCTGACTACGGCTGCTGGCTGTGGATCTTTACTCTTCTGTTTACCAAAGATTTCCTTCAACCCCACACATCAGGCCCAGCTGAGGATGCCAGTGACCTAAATCCCGGCAATTACTGTCATTATCACCCACAGCAGGTCCCCTCAGGGAGCGGCTCCCAGTGCACGAGTGATACAGGAAACTGGAAACAGAGAGGGAAGCCCAAGAGTGGCATGTGAAAGGATGAGTGTGTGCTGCTGGAAGAGGCTGTAATGGGGTTAGAGGACAGTGGCGTTAGTCCAAAACCTCTTTTTTTATTTAAAAAGGATTATATTGGCCTGTAGATTTGAATATCTGTGGCATTCAGTGGATGTTCTGCTGAGGTAACACCCACTGCGGCTCAGACCGGCGACTTTCTGGGAGAAGGATCAACAGCATTCATGTCTGATAAGTGTCTTTCTGGGCCTCTGCGGGAGGTGAGATAAATATAGAGGACGAGTTGGGCCCTTTTGTTTTTTCTTTTCTTTTTTTTCTCTAGGAGAGGAAACTGAAGCGACACGCCCAGCTTCAGCTGGGAAGTAAGAAAAAAACAAAAAGAAACAAAAAAACAACCCGCCTATTTCCTGCCAGTAATGGGCGAGGAGAAGTGAAGCAAAGCCTGGAGAAAGTGAGAACGCAAAAAGAGAGGAACAGAGAGATAGAGAGAGATAAAGGCCCTTGATGGAGGCAGAGAAATGTGAAGCTGGATGACTATACTGGTGGTCTGTGAAGATCAAAAAGCTGCGAAGAGGAGAGGTGACGGAAAGAGGTGGTGATTAAAAAACGGAGCTGAAAATTGAAGCTTAAACTGAAAACCGAAAACACACAGCGTGCTGCAAACAGCTGCTGTCAGGGCTCCACCCCGAGGAGAAATTCATCTTGAGAAAAGGAGAAAAACTGAAGTGACTTCAGCCTGGTTTGGCAGTTCCTCCGACTAAAGGCAGCGCTGTAGATGGGGATGGGAGGCATGGCCGCATAATCGCTGTTACCTAACCGCTGACGACACGACTCCGGTCTGCCCTTCCTGCGCTCTCTCAATCTCATTTTCTTTTGTAATCTCTTTACTCTGATAGCCGCGGGGCTGTCTGCTGAACCTCTGCAGAGTGTGTCTGGGAGCGGATGCCGCAGATGTTCTGCGCACCGCTGGATCCTCGCTGCGTCTGACGGCTCTGCTTTTGCAGAGAGCGGCGGACAGCTTCACCCTGTGTGCTCTGGAATCCCATTCGGGGGACACTCCATGCTTGTTTGCGTTTGATTGTCCTCAACAGACCTTTGTTTGGTCACCCTGTTGGGTCCAGAGGAAGGGCATGGCCTCATGTTTGAGACCCGCATAGGCAACAGGCACTGACGCTGACTCCAAACTATCATTAAGGGCCGGGCTCTACTTTCCTTTTTCCTGATTAATGGAACTCCTGAGCAGACAGAGATGCTGGCACAGCTTCCACAGCAGAAATTCTCCTTCTTTTCTTTGCTTTGTAATCAGTCGCACATAAATACTGGATTTTCTTCTCTTCCTAGGCCTCTGGTTTTGTTAATAAGGTCCTCATTGGATTCTGTTTGCTGCCACGCTGGTGCGGCCGTGCTCCACAGACAACATTTGAAGCTGAGCGTATTGGCTGGCTTCTGCCTCGAGTGGAAATGCCTGCTGTGAAAAGATCTATCCTCATCATCCTCATCACCATCACTGGGAGGAGACAGAAGGTGCTGAGGCCGTTCTTTGATACTTCGGAGAAGGTCCCGCCCACGGTTAAGTAACCAGCAGTGTCTGTTTCTGGAGCCCTGCTCGCTCTCGGCCTGGTTACCATGGAGAGCTCTTAGATCTAAAGCAGAAATATCAAGAGTGGTACATGAATCACAGCTGACTGTCTTTAAAAGGATCGATATATAAGAGCCTATTGTTTAGTTTTTTCCAACCGACCGCACCTGACGCGGCTTGGTCCTGCGGCGGCGCGGGCCGGGGGAGAGTGCTTCTGTCAGGGCTTTGCCTCATTCCTGACAGGCCTAATGAAGCCCACAGGGAGGGACGGGGACGCCCGTGAGCTGACAGGCAGGGCGGCCTCACGGAGCCCACAGAGGCGACCAAAGCCAGACTGCTGATGAGGCACGGGGGGTGGGGGGGGCTGGGGGCGTCTGCCATGCCGCCACTGGATCTGCCAGTGCTTAGAACCTGTGAATGTGCCTTTAATCCCTCTGGTGCTCCCACCGCGCTGTCACACAGGAGGGGGGGGGCACGGCACTACGCCTGAGTTACAGTGACAAACCGGAGTGGAGCGTTTTGCAAAGTGACTTCACGATTTTGACAAACACTCTGCACACATCTGCAGAACGAGGAGCAAAGAGCTCCACTGAGACACACACACACACACACAAAAGCATAAGAGTGCAGGGCGGTGACCCAGCCCCCAAACCAGCCCAGACGGGTCCCGGGTACCTGGGAGATGTGGTTGATGGAGGACTCCATGCGGCGGAGCTGCGAGGCCTGGATGTCCAGCAGCTGCAGCACATTGTTGGCTAAGGCATTGATCTGGTAGGCAACGCTGGCCAGAGACTGGGTGGTGTAGGCTTTGGTCTCCTCCAGAGCTTTCTTTTTGTCTTGAGCCTGGCAGGGAGAGGGAAAAAAAAGTCAGAAAAAAGGGAAAATCATTGGAAGGAAGTGTGGGTGGAAGAAGTGATGAAGTCTGTACTCTCGCTGTAACTCTCTTATCTGCTGGGTGTGGAGAGTCAACGCGTCCGTCTCCTTTTTCCTCTTTTTAAAACCACAAAGCACCCTTTTAGGAACTGAGGAGGAGTGAAGAGCGTTTCTTTTTCTGTGAGATAAAATGCAGCCTGCTGCCGGATAGCCAAACTTTGAGCCCTTTAGATGGGCAGCGTGGGGCAGGTGGATGGTGGGAGATAAGCCCAGAGAAGGAGGAATGCCAGGCCACTTCCCGGGATCCCAACTCACCATCCGGCCGAACAAACCATCTGCTTTCTGGATGCCTCCAGACAGTTAAAGGACTGAGCGGACATATTTATAGTTTGGAGGCAAAGGGGGGCTAATGTGGCCACACACAGAGGCGTTCTGACAGCAGGCCGCGTGCCTTTTTCAGAGCCAGATTTCACCGGACCACCAATGCACATGGAATTTATTAGAACTTTCCAATTAAAAAAGAAACAGACATTTGAGCTCTTAATAATATTTTGACAAAATGCTTCACGCCGATTTTCAAAAACAGCTTTGTGTGTGTATGTGTTTGTTAATTCAGAAGCACCATTTTACCCCTTTTCTTGTTTAGATTATTGAATTCATTATAATTAAAAATGAAAATGGGGACGGATTAAATTACATGACTATGCGCAACCGATTTTTTTTTTCTCCAGTGAAAATAATCCCTTACAGCTTTCATGCTTTTTTGGACATATTTAACTGTATAGTTTGAGTATGCATCAATACATAGTTTTTAAAAAGCAGAAGGTGTTTAATATAGGTACACTTTCAGTGAAATGGTCTTTGGGCAGTAAAACTGCTTTTTAGCCACAGAGGTCTGGATTTGACTGGATCAGTCTGACTCTCGTTCTTTTCCTTCTCCGACATTCTGTAGTAGATTTACGGCTTTGTTTGGGATCCTTGTCCCGTTGATGGCTCGGTTTGAGCCCAGCTTTAGCTTTCAGGCTTTCAGACAGATGGACTCACTCAAAGTGTCCGGGTTCTGTGACTGTAAAACGAGCCCGGATCATCATTCCTCTGCCCGGAAACTGCGTTTGCTTTCTTTTGCTTTTCGTTTTTTTGGACATTCTGACCAAACGCCCCCCACCTCGGTCTCATCTGCCATGCTTTTAGAAGTCTGCGTTTCTAGTTGGTTCAGATATAAAAATCTAAAGAATTTAAACTGGGCTGCCATGTACTCTTTTACAGAGAGGAATGATTTCTCCTGTAAACCTTATAAACAAGTCATATTTGTTTAGTCTTTCTCTAGTTGTGGGATCTCAACTATGTAGCTCCTGGGAGAGTTTAATAGTTTTTCTGAGCGCTGCTCAGTCTGACTGGTGTCTTTACTCTGTGGCACAGAACGCTTCAGACCAGCAGGCCGCCTAAACCTGACATTTGTGTTCACATTTGCTGAAGATCAATCAACAAAGCACACACAATAGGCAGCGGCTGGCTGTTATTTACCTGCGGACTAAGATCTTTTCACAGTGCTTCTGCAGTGAGGGAGACGTATGTCACATGTTGTCGAATAAAACCCCTTCACAGACTTAATAAGGACAGGATGGGAACGGAAGTTTGACTTCTTTATACATAAATGTATTTTCACTTCTACTTCAAACAAAAATTAAGATTTTTTACCCACAATTTAATAGGTCACATGATTGTTTTACATTTAAAATAACTAAACCTTACATCTATGTTATTCTAACTACAATTTTAGCTGGATAAAGAGAGAATTTATGCTTTAAGGTTATTCAAACATGTGGTTTTGTTTATAGCTGTACGTTTAACAGTGTGGACTTAATAAAGTGACTTGCCACTCTGACCCAAATGATCTTGTGCGTCAGCCATCATGGCCACAAAGCAGGTGTCTCTGCTTTAAGTATGCGATTAGTGTTTGGCATCAAAACCGCCACTGACAGATGTCAGCAAAAAGATTAGTTTCACCCCTCGCGAACAGCCTCATTTCACCATGCAACGGCTGTGCTAGAGATTTCAATGTTTCACTGCCCGTTGCTCTTTTTAAGGTGTCTAATTAAACCGATTAGCGCATGATGTAGCAAAGATTTCATGGCAATACGTTTGCCTTTGCAGACTGCATATCTAGTATGATCCCATGAAAGGGCAGCGGGCGGTTCAAACGAAAAGTATGAAAAGCCCAGCCCACAGTGGCCTACACATCCCCTGCACCAGCCTCACCGATCGCTCCTGGGTGCTTTGAGATGTGGAGTCTCACAATAAGCTCGCAAAAAGCTCTGCTGGAGGGCGGGCTCCCTTAAAATTCCTTTTTAGTTACGCACCGGCCTAAATCCTGACCGTGCAGCCGTGACTCAGAGGGCCGTCGTGTGAGCTGATGGAAGGATGTCGGTGAGGTCAGCAATCAGGGAAAAACGCTGAGCAGGAGCAGAAGACTCCGATTCCACTTCACACCCCAGTTTTTCCTTCCATGAAATAGACGGTGCCATTTTCACATGGTAAAAATTCCCCCTATGTGATCGAACCCAGCTGATTCGCACACATTGGTTTCAAATCTACAAAAGAAGGGCATGTTTCCAAGCATGCAACCATGGCAGGCAGCAAAGGCCCGTCTGTAATCCAAAACCAGCATGACTTCACTGTACAGCTCCTCAGACGTCTTTCAAAGAGATGCTATTTTGGCTTAAAAAGGCCCTTCCAAAGCAAGCGTTGCGCTTTGTTGCCACAAACTCTGCGGGAGACAGCTTGACAGTATCTCTTTCTAAATATATGATCTAGGGAGAAAACTTTGTTTTTTTATCCTCCCTCCTCTGTCATCACAGCGTGGATTAACTTCTCATGGTATGCATTTTGCATTTGCAAAGTGTTGCTATTTCAGCAGGCGCCTGATCCCCTCATGATCCTGGACGGAGATTTCCTTAAGATGCTCACCAAGCCGTGGCTTCCTTCTCATTTAAAAAAATTAAAAAAGGTGAATCCAGTAGATTTCACAGGTTAGAGGTTCTTATCTCAGGGCCAAATTACGACACTATTACGCTCAGTAGTGATTCCAGATTGACTGACGATGTGTGTGTGTGTGTGTAGCTGTAACCTGTAAGTTTGTACCCCGCCTCCCTCTCATGGCAGCAAGCCCCATTGTGAATCTGATCTGGTTTAAGCGGGTGTACAAAATAGATGTATGGCTGAATGGTCTGCATGAATAAACCGAGCTACACAGTGTCTCCAAAAGGCGCCGACACAAGTTGGAACGCTAGCCGCGATACTTTCATGAGCCACTAATCCTGCTGTTTAGTGCCAACCTTGGCGTTTTACCCCCTAATCCAAAAGTCAAAAGGCATTGCCTTTTAGTTTATCAAGGCATTAAAACCTATTTGCTTCCGGCACTACCTGCGAGCAGCGAGAAGGCAGGTAGGTCTAATTCTCTAAAGCATTTTTGAGGACAGTTATGATGGAAAAGATCCGACCTGCTGTTACAGCCCAGATTTGGTGTTTCACGACACCACGCTGCTGCCGATCGTTCAGCCTTACAGCTGCCTGCAATGTCAGTGTGCAGACACAATCGTTTAAGCGTTTAAGGTTGTCGATTCTGGCATTCTGTCACGACGGGTAAAAGAGAAGTGGGCACACCTTCCATCCACCTAACCACAAGCAAATGATCATCAGGCATCAAGCGTGACTTCTGTATTTAACTCCTAAATCTGTCAGGGGTATGGCCCCCCTCCCCTATGTGGTCTAGCCTATACAGCCTATATAAGTGAAAATAGGACATTAATGAGGAATGAAAACGTGACACGTGTTAAATGCTGAGAGGGGATAAAAAATGAACCAATGATGTATCATTGATGCTCAAATTAAACCGTTACAGCTTAGTATCTACTGTATTTGACCAATTAGCTTATAATAACATTTGAATGAATAATTTAGAAAAAAAATAAGTCTAAATAGTTAGTTTAGCGTTTATATTTAGCATTTTGCAGGGGGGAATGATTTTGCTCCGATTCAATCCGTTTAAAATGCTGTTCTGTGGCCCAACACGTTGAGGACTACGGTCATTGTAAAATGACGTTTAAATGGATTTTTAAAAAATTTAAAAATGGGCAGATATGACTACGAAAAAAGGGGAGGGGGTCGTCAGGTATCTGTCCGAGAATGCAGTCAGTGACAAACCACTTAGTCATAACAACGACACACCCTCTGAAAGACCCCCAGCAGGCTTCGGCGAAACCGAGGAAAGCCTTTTAACCGACGCCGACACGACGAAACGGCCCCGCTCCGCCATGCCGGACACGACGCCGAGCCCCTGCCGAGGCTCGCCGGGAGAACCGGGAGAGAAAAAAAAAAGGCCACTCGGTGAGGCTAGCGGTTTTGAGGGTTCGCTTTCGCTGCGACCAGCATTTCCTGTCTGCGGGGACGAGGAGGAGAACTGAGACTTTCGCCGAGTATAACGGCCTCATTATGCCACTCTTACCTGAACATAATTGTTCTCACAGTATTCCGCTACCCGGGACAGGTTCTGGTAGCTTTCCACGAGCGCTCTCTTGCCGGCGGGGATTTCCTCCTCTAGTAGCATTTGTAGCTCTGCCATCTTACATCCCTTTGCATTTCTCTCCTGGCTGTCTTTTTCTAGCGAGGCGAGGCGGTGATGCTGTGGTGTGTTGCTGAGAAAGGGGCTCCCCCGCCTGGCATTGTGGGTCCGCTGGCCTCCGATTCACAGCAGCCCGTGACTAATCGGAGCTACGTTGGAGACGGCGAGTGCTGATTGGCTCGGAGGCCGAGAGAGAGAACCAGTTGACCAATAGCATTTCATTGCGATAGTGTAGCACACATTGCGGTTGGATAGTACGTAATAATATAGTAACACATTTTTACAGATAAGATACATATTTTTGTCACTTTCATGACGTAATAAAATGTTAACACTAATCAAAACATGTACATACATCCTTAATGGTATTTTAAGGATGTATTTGATATCTATATATTTTTTTAGCTAATCAGCTTACATTTATATATTCTTCATCTTTAATTTCCCACTTGAATTAGTTTTACCCAGAGAAGAGAGCCAAAAAATATGTCTGTTGAGAATGATTGCATCAACGTGCAAAAAACAAGATTTATTTAAATGTTTCATAATGAAAATACTCAATAGTTATATTTTGTAACACCCATAAATCACCTATGTAATAACGTACCTTGCAAAGCAATTCATTGGCAAAAATAACAATAAATAAAAAAAAATAATCCTGGAAAACCTGTTATTTCCTGAAGCATGTAAATGATTTAACAAGGAAATCGTTTTAAGTTCACCAGTACAAAAAACATTAACATCATATTCCATAAGATAAAACGACTAAATTGTAATTCAAACTAAATACACATATGTGTATGGATATATTGTTGTAATAAAGACTCTTATGCTGCACCGTTCTAAATAAATAAATAATTGAAGACCCGCCTCCCATTCGCCTACATTTCCCAGCCCCCCCTGCGGTTTAAAGCCCCTTGAAGACGGCTTTCTGGGGCTTGAAGGATAACTCCTCCCGGCTTTGGAGGCCGCAGCACCGCGGGTTTTGACGCCACGTACTACATTTCCCAGAGGTTTTCGGGATCAAAACGTTGAGCTTTTGACTCATCCTTGACCGGCGTACAGATTGGCTTTTCTGCTGCATATTGCAGACAGACACCGGGCTTAAGAAATAATTAGGCCCGTTACACAGACGCAAGAACGCTGCGGTGAGTTGGTCGGGAATCAGGCTTTAAGGGGATATATTTATGAAATGACAGAGTTTTCCATCGCTAAAATATAAGAAGTGATGTTATAGAGAGAGTAAATTCATTTTGAAAAGGAGAACAATTGTCTGATGGCTTAAGTAGGCTACAGGACAGGTGGCAACTAGGTTGCCAAAAAAAAAACCTGCGCCTCGTTGAAACCCTGATTTTAATTCGCATTTCTTGTCAAAGATGTGAGGACTGCCTCTTGTCATCTTTCTGTGGACGCAGCATGGCGCAGGAGGAGGACGAACACAGCCTGGAGGCGAAATTTGCCGCCGCGGTTAAAGTGATCCGGAGTTTGCCAGAAGAAGGTGCGCGATTTCTAGTAATGTGTTACAGGAATTGGGGAGGGCTTAAGGTCCCCTGCGCGAAAAGTGTGAGAAACGTGTGTTTCTGCGTGTGTAGATTGACCTGGCATGTGTCTCCTGGTGGGGATAAGAGCTGATTAACTAGTTGCTGTGTCTCCCATGGATGCCCAAAGCATTTCTCTTGTTGGAGACCCTTTTGGCCCATCTCCCACTGCTATCTCCTTGTTTTTCAGGTCCTTTCCAGCCATCTGATGACATGATGCTGATGTTCTACAGTTACTACAAGCAGGCCACCCTCGGACCCTGCCGCATCCCCAGGCCCAACGGCTTTTGGGATAACCGAGGCAAAGCTAAATGGTGCGTCTTTCTAACCTGAATCTCATCACTTTAGTTTAGACCATTTGAACTGAACTCGATTGAGTTTTTTTTTTTTAACTTTCCCCTGTCAGGGATGCGTGGAAGTCTCTGGGAAACATGACAAAGGAGGAGGCCATGAAGAATTATATCGAGGATATCCAGCTGGTAAGCGTGTCTGCAGGGAGCAAAAAAAGTTTATTTATTTCTTAATATTTGCATAGAAAAAGGAGTCTATAGGAGCCTGATGTCTCTGTTTGGGTTTAATGACTGAGGCCATCTCGTAGCCTTGGTTTCGGCCACAAACTGATTAGTTCGGCCTGTTGATTTTCAAGGTTTTTACTTCCCTTCTACGTACATGGATAAAAAGTTAATGTACTCTTCTCCAGATTCTGGAGACCATTCCGGTCTCGGACGACGTGTCCGAGCTCGTGCAGATGCTCGGCAGCTTCTACACGGAGGTGAACGGAGAGGGAGAAGAAGTGGAGGAAAATGAAGTGGACAAGAGAGCTTTCACGAGGCCCTTTGCGGGACAAGCAGGTAACGCTGACGTAAGAAGATGGAAATATCAGAGTCCGCTCCAGAAAATGCTGCTACTGACCAGGGAGGAAATAAGGGTTCTCGCACATTTTAGATGTTTTATTTCCCCTCCAATTCTAAGCCAGCGCTGCATGTCTCTTTATCCCTAGATGAGCTGCTCAGATCCATTAAGAAACCAACAATGGAAGGTAAGTTTTGGCTGTTTGCTGCTGTGTAGATCCCATGGGTTAGTCGCTTATTCTACAATTTAGTTTCAATCTCCCCACATATAACTGGCCTAGGCTATTGGAGCAGCCTGACATTGGGTCGGATACCCTCTGTAGTCTGTCTTGTGAACCGTGTTTGTCATTTTATTTGCATTCGTGTGTGCTGTAGTCTAGTAGAAGGGAAGAGATTAGCGGTTCCTGAGTAAAATTGGCGTTTCCCCCCCCCCACTGCTCAGGCTATGGGGATTTGTGGGATGATATACAAAACGTCCAAGAGATAGACAAAGACGGCAGCGCGCGTAGACTCAGTGTCAGTAACGAGGAGGGAAGCAAAGAAAGCAGCCAAGTGGAGATGAAAGAGGGGAGTAGCGATTGGTGGAGAAGTGAGGAGGAGGAGGAGGAGGCGGAGGCGGAGGAAGAGGACATCCGAAGAGAAGAGGAAGACACGGAGGTGGAAAGAGGTAACGTGCAGTAGTGGTTAGCTGTGTTTTGAGGTGACGTTTTGTCAAAGCGGCACGGACAGAAAGGCCACACAAAGAAATGCAAACCAAAAAAAAACAAGCTTTTTTTTTTAATGTTCCCCAAAGGCTGAAGGTACATTTCACTGCTTTTACACTATGAATCATCTCTGGGCATTGGGGTTGATTTGGACTGATTTGCAAGCTTAAAGCTAGCCTTGTTTACAAATTTAAAGGGCAATATTAACTCCGAACTCACCAAATCCATTATTGCCACAAAAAAGAGGTGAAGTGTCACTACATACATCCGTTTTTTAAACCACAGTTTCACTGTCACTCAATTTGTCTATGTTTCATATCTGTTTTTACAATCGCAGAGGTTGATTAATTAAGGGTCAGCTCTCCAAGTCTGGACGGAAAACTTTATACTAAGTGTTAAAAGGCCAAAATTATTCCTTAATATAAACCCTAACCCTAATTAATGGCAGCTAAAGAGGACGAGGGATATTTATTTCCTGAGCTGGGATCCTGAGCGGATTTTCATGGTTTGCTAACTGACGATTTGTCCATCAATTTGCAAAAAAGTAAAGTATTTCTTTACTTTGTCATACTCTCTTATTGTCTGTCTTGTTTTGCACCATTCCAGGCTGGAGCCCCGACCCCAGGTTTTTGATGGTGGACGACAAGAGGTGGAGGTCCGACACCAAGAGCTCCCTTAGCAGCGCGGAGCCCAGCACGTCCTCCGTCACCAATGAAACCCACAGCTCCCTCAACAGCGAGCTGGAGGAGGAGGAACTGATCTACTCCATCGAGCCCTGCGCCCAGCAGAACCCGTACATGCACTTTAACGGACACCTCAGTGGTAAGAGTACACTTTAATACAAAAAGCCAGGACTGACTGGTATGTGTGAAGTCACACATGTGCCATTATTCCCATGGAAAAGTCGAATATATGTAGCAAAAACATGGAGGAAATTAAAAAATATTAACAAATACAATAGTTATAATTAAAGAAATGACCAAAAAAACTAATTTCTGAACCTAAAAACTGTTTCTCTAAGTTGTTAATGCAAGGAATTTCTGTCTTGCACCAAGATACCGCAGTTCACAACTTTTGGTTCCAGCTCTGGTATTTACTGTACAGTTGCCTGACATCTTTGTGTACTCTTCAGAGTGTGTATTTGACCTTTTCATTGGTAGTGGTGTTGCTTTCTTTAACTCCAGAGGGAACTCGGGTGCAAAGAGCCAAGTTCCCTCGTGTTGCTTTGAGCTGTAAAATGATGCACGTTTTGCTGTGCCCATTTATTCCTGTGTCCATCGGCGGATTTGGTTGTTTACTTTTTGCGCTTTACGCCATCCAGATCACAGCGATCCTGCCCCTGAAGTGACCCATCGATCTGCGGACTCTGATAACGAGGAGTTCTGTGACTCCATGGAGCACCTGGCGATGGAAGAGGTGGGGCGTCCCGCTTTTTCTCAAAGCCTCGAACGCACCCCCGGGGTGAAGAACATTCAGAATTTCATTAGCCGTTATCACTCGAGTGAAGTGCGTTCGTGTGTACTCAAACTGTAAATTTTTTCCTCCAGAAGCGGCTGTCTACGTCCAGGGGCCAGTCGCCGGGACCTGGGGCCGCCCCGGCCAGGCCGAGCGATCTTTGGTTCGAGAGCAGCACCACCCTGAAAGAGGCCGAAGAGGACAGACGCTCGGACGATTTCTGCGTGAAAGATGGGCTCAGTCGCAGTTTAGACAGCGGCTCCTTGTCAAGAAGAGGCAGAGGTGAGGCTGTATTTTATTTATACTGACACCGATTGCTTTCTAAAGCACCGAAATCCTTTAAAAAAGGGGGGAAAAAAGCAATTCTCCTCAAAAGTTGGTGCGTTTGGCTCGTAAATCCCTTCCCAGGCTCCCGGTCACCGCGGTCAGCGTGCAGATCTCTGCGGTGCGTGAGCGCGGACGCCACGTGTGGCCGCGCGCCGCGGGGCGGACATCCCTTCCCGGCGGCCAGGGAAAGCGTCAACGAGCAGATCGCGGTGGCTCTGCTGAGGCTGCGGCACGACATGGTGGACGTGATGCACAGGCTGCAGGCCCTGGAGCAGCTGACCAGGTCACAGGTCAGCCACGCCGTCTGCTGCATTTCCGGGTCCGGGATCAGCATTTGTGTTTCTAATGATGGCGTACAATGTCAAATTTCCACTGATAAATGTCTATGTACTTGTCTTTTTTTTCTTTTTTCTTTTTTTTTAAGTCAAGGGCATCTTCACCAAGACAGGAAGACTTTTTACCAGCTGTTAGAAAGGTCAGAATGAAACAAACCCACACAATTATTCGCTTTGATCCGTGGCTTTTTTTTAATTATTCTTCTAATTTTTGCTGCTATTATCTGTCATAAGTTGTGGTTATGTTTTGGATTTTTGGTTTGTGCTCAGATTTTCTGCTTAGAAGTTGTTGTTTGTTCCTGTAGATTTTGTCATTTTTATCATCTGTGATTTGTCTTCCGATTTGATTTGAGTTTCTGGTGTCTTTCTTGGTTATTTCTATTTCTTCCATGTGGATCCCCCTCCTCTTTTTTTCTCCTCATTGGTCCATGTCTCCCCACACATTGACGGTTATCGTGGTCATTTGTAAAAATCCTTATTTGCTGTTTTATTTGCGTATCAACAAGAAAACAAGAAATGTAAGGAGCAATTTACAGATTTACCTATGCATAAGTTTACAGAATATAAGCCAAAAACAGAGTTTATACAATTCCATAGAGACTTAAAGTTACTCCTCAGCATAGTCTGAACCCTTGTAGACATAGAATATTTGTAATTTGTTTAAGTAGTCTTCCATGGTAATCTCCCTGGTCTCTCTAAGGATATTCCACAGTTCATCTTTGACCACTTTTTGCTTCTTTCTTTGTCAGATGATCCCACACTGCTTCAATAGTGTTGAGAGCCAGGCTCTGGGGAGGATTCATCCCTCAACAACTCCCCTCACTGCTGATTTTCAGTCCAGCTTTTGTGTCGTCTCATATACCTCAGCCTTTTCTGGCTTTTTTCTCTCCTTAAATAGTGACTTCTTGATG
Organism: Menidia menidia; assembly: GCA_907169785.1. Lineage (NCBI taxonomy): Eukaryota > Metazoa > Chordata > Actinopteri > Atheriniformes > Atherinopsidae > Menidia > Menidia menidia. Next base: position 15,064,342 of record CAJRST010007779.1, on the reverse strand, counting down.
CCCACACTTCCGTAGAGCTGATTTCTGACTAGGCTTGAGTGAAATAGATGGATTAGCTCAAGGTTCAGAGGCATCTCCCTGTTATTGTATCAAGTTTTCTTTTCTTATTGCTTAACAAAGTCCGTTTCATATACTGGTTATCAGCCGTGGATAGTTTTCTAAGCACTACAGTCCTTGTCTTGTCCTCAACATGTCCTTTGTACTCAAATGTCTTGCAAAGACAGGCTGTACCCACAGTGCTGAGTTTTCTGTCTCTGTGTCTTAGTCCCTGAGACCATCTTGGTGGCCCTTCGACTTCTCTCCCCTCACAGTGGTGCTGGCTGCACTCTGGCCTCTGATCACTCATTGGCTAGTCCTGCTTTATCTACAACGGAAGAGAAGGTGGGCAGGATGCTTGTACAAGGGATTTCATATGCGTTGCCCCAGGTCCTCATTTTGTAAAGCTGTTTCTTCACCTCTCCCCACAGGAAAACCCCGTGAAGTGTTCTGACAATCCACATCAAGCAAAGATGCACTTTTGCTCCTTTCTGGCTTCCTGAGCCACCAGAAGGGGTCTAACCAAGGATCGGAAAGGACAAGCTAGTTAAACTAAAGGAACAGAAAGGTGTGGAAAATGAGCCCTGACAATATAGCGTAGCACTTTGTTCTTGAAGGAGATTTCTTTAGGTTTTTTTGAGACGGGTGGGTTTATTAAAGCTGACAGTGTTGCTACAGTAAGCTTAGCATGAGGTGGTGATCTTACTGTAAGATAACGTAGACGACCAGGACTTTAGACACATTACTTGCATAACTTGTAACGGGAATAAACCAATGGTTTGTCATTATACATTAGCTATAGACCGTTAGGTGATAAGAGTCTTCCAGATTGATAGAGCTACTTATTTCATTTGTGCCACAGTTCATATTTGTTCTTGTGAAATTCATCTTTAAGGTAATCGGTTTTTATATGTACTGTTTGACATGTCAAAATATTTACGGGCATCTTGTTTAAGACCAAATAGGCACTTAGTGTTAAAAATATAGCCTTTTATGTATGATAGTTTTATTTATTTAATTGGTTAATGGACTAATTAAAACCAGCCAACGGGGGTGGGCGAGGAGGCAGTCTTTTCCCTCAGAAAAGAAAAGATGGATGCAATTACATTTCACAAAGAAGTAATAGATGTAAAGTGAAGAACACAAAACAGTCCATATTAATATAATTTGTCTTATTGCTATTCTTTTTGTGCTTCACCTTATTGTCTCTTCCTGCAAAAAAAATGTTTGGATTTATAAGGTTGTTCAAATATGTTTCTTGTTTGTTTTTTATTGAAAATGAAAGAACTATATACTCTGAACAAGGTTGCAGTGATTCCAGTTGTAGAACCAAAACATATTAAACAAAGTTTAAGTTACAATAAAACTCTATTTGAACAAACCTGTTTTTTAATGCCTGTATGTGATGTCTACAGACTGTGAGCGAAGGAGTTCAGTGTTGACTACTTTGGTGCACATCTTTGTTTTCTTATATTGTTCTTTATTAACATTCTGTTGGAATTCAATTTAAAATGACCTGCTTTCTATATAAACCCAAATTCATGGCAGAATTTATCTAGACCGCTAAATATGTTAGAGAAGGGGAACTGAAGATAGGGCACAAAAAATGTATCCCATTCTGACGGGAACATAATGTTTGTGACAACCCGGTCATATCCGGTGTGGGACCGCTGCCAACTACCGCAGAAGTTCGCAGTTTAAACTCGCTATGCCTGCTGCGGAGAGACTAAAGGAAACAAACGAAGAACTTTAACTCTCAGGGACGGTAATACTAACTTGAACAGGTCTGCGGTGGTTTCGCGTCAGTGACACGTACGGGATGTTTTCCTTGTCAATGACGGCACAGTCACAGGTAAGAAACATCAGGCCAAGCTAGCATTAGCACTGTTGTTGTTTTGGTTTCGACCACCGGCCGCCCAAGAAACGTTAGCCCAACCTTTTTGTGTTATGACTCAAACTTCAGCTGGTTTTGACGTGTTTATTTCTATGTAAACCGGCGGGCATTGAATTGGTGATTAAATATACATATTTACGTGTGTGTAAAATTAGAACCGTTGAGAGTACCTACGGCTAGCTTGCTAAAATGATAGCTTAGTGCGTCCTCTGTTGTCTGCTAAATAAACTGCGTCAAACAGCGACAGATGGGTTAGTCAACGATTAGTTACCAGCACATGGGTTTAGTTTTGTTTAGTGCTCGCTGTGGATTAGCTTGGTAAGTGTCATGGAACTCTGTGACATCTTTTACATTAAGTTACTGGTGTATTTAAGCTGTGTTGCATGTGGGGTCTGACAATCACTGTTTGATTTTAGGTGACCCTACCTCTCAGCCACCTCATCAACATCCTCCACTCGCTTAAGAGCTCAGTGGGAAGCAGCAGCAGTGCCACCTGCAAGTCAAGAAAACACAAGGAGCATGCTGCAGATGTCGAGCTCCATTGTACAGAGGTACTTGATGGGTGTTTGTGTGTGTACTCATTTGTGTTGATGCTCAAACCCTCTGCTGATGTTTTTAACAATAACAGAAAACACTGCAGAATCACATTCCTAAAGCTATCGTTTCTCTGCGTACGCATGTTTGTTTGCGCAGCCCGTGTGGAACCCACGAGAATTGGGGTTTTCAGACCTCGGAAAACAGCAGCTGGAAGAGCTGGTGAGCTGTGTGTTACCCTGCTTGAGCCCAAAGGACTCGCCACCTCCTTTTGGTGGTCCGACGCCTTGGAGGACCAGCTATGTCTCCGCTCACTCCTTTTACAACAATAAGCATGGTGAGTTTTTCTTTAAAACAGGTTCCCAAATGATAGCACCCGTGACATTCAGTTGCACAGTTGTTTTACCTTTGTTAAACGCTCCAAATTTTTGGATCCTTGTCATTAGTAACAGGTAAAAGGTGTCTTTACCTGTAGTTTCTTAGTGTGTGTTTGTGTTGAGAAATGATCAGAGCCAGTACCATTCGTGTGGGTAGCTGGCATTCAAAGTGACAGCTGTTGACTTTCCTCAGGCTTCTCAGGGGCATCTATGTCTGCCCCGTTCTTCTCAAAAGGTCAGCGGTCCCCTCTCCAGAATGTCAGCACAGAACTTCAACACTGGCCAGGTGATGTCAATGTTTGGTACTTATTACTCGTCCTTTCTTTTTTTCTTTTTTTTTTCCGTCACTGACGGAAAAATGTTAAGGCAATTCTACTTGTAAGTTGCACGATTTGTAAGCTATTTTAAAGCAACACAGGGAATCAGTAATGTCAGTAATATCAAATTATCCTGCCTGTTCCAGAGATTGTACTCATACTTTATAAATGTACCTTATGGAAGTAAATATGTGCCATCATAATTTGAATAAAAAATAACTCCGAAATTTGAATGTTGTATATTAGTGCTTACTTTTTCAGTATTAAAATAAATTCAGAATATATTTTTAACCTAAAAAAAATTCAATGTCATTATTTGTACATTAAAAAAAAAATTCAGTGTAATTTTTTTTACATGGTTGCAATTTTCAGTTATTAAAAAAATTCACATTCCTATTTCAAAGTGATCAAATTTTCAATATACATATTTTTCACAGTTTAAATTTTCAGTGTTAAAAAATTCAGCATATAAAAAATTCAATTTTTCAAAATTCTAATGCATTATTTTCGTTGTCCTCCAATTCAACTTGCTCAAATTCGCTGTCTCAAATTCAGCGTCTAAAAATTCGCTGTAAAAATGGCCAATGTTACTTCGTGTCACAGACATTAGCAATGGATGTCCGATTCCAACATCCACCTAATCACGTGACACAACCGTCATATTGAAGAAGTACCAGTATCACCCATGGAGGCGAACTCAAACCCAACGGGGAGTTTAATGCTTTCATATTTCTGTAGTATATTTTATTTTGCGCATGAAGTTTGATACATTATCTTAAAGCCTGATTTAAAACACTGGTTTGTGTCACGTGATTAGGTGGATGATGGCACATATTTACTTCCATAGTACCTGTAACGTTCAAGGCATTTGCATTTTATTTTATACTCTAGAGGGGTTTGGTCTTCTATTTCATATTTGTTTTTGTTTTTTAAGTGTTTCTTCAAAGCCGAGGCTTTAAAACTTTACGGAACAGAACCAGACGGGTGCAGTCGGCCTACGACCGTCCCGTGGACTCTGATGCTTTTACACCCTCCTTCATGAAGGTAGGGGGCTTCCCCGTGTGCTCCTGTCGGCTCAGAATTTTGTCAAAGATGTTTTGCCACATGTTGTCCAGGATGTTATGGCAGAAGCATCAATGAAGCGATTCTAGTCAGGGACATTTTTTAAAAACTCTATTTGGGCACGCCGAAGCTAAAACTCTGCGCCCCGACAGGTTGGGACTTTGCGTTACCTCAGATTAAAAACGACCCCGCGCTGTCGACAGTGGCGTGTTGAACTCGTAGCGTCTGCCTTTGTCTTTAGACTAACAGCCCCCAGGCTCTCTTGCTCTCTGACCGTTCCTCAGCAGTCTTATTGTGCACCGCAGGGCTTCCTCACACGCGACAAGGGCGTCGAAGTCGAGAGCCTGGACGGCCTGTTGAAGAATAAGGGCGTGCCCGACGCACAGCAGGATTCCTTCAAGAGGGGGTTCGCTGAAGGTTTCCTCAAGGCCCAAGCCCTCACGCAGCGAACTCAAGGCAGGTTTGAGCCAACGCGGGGCGCAACCCGTTCCACCGCGGTCGGAAAATGACTCGTGTGATGTGATCTCATCCTGTTCTGACTCCTCAGACTCTCTGAGGAGGACACGTCTGATCCTGCTGGTACTGCTTCTCGTCGGGCTTTACGGCATCTCCAAGACGCCCTTCATATCGGGTAATGGCTTCTTAGTCCTCACATTTAAACCATTAACACTTAACAGCTAACCACCAGAAAATATTGATGCATTCAAACTGCATATTTTGGCCTTTTGAGACTAACTGTCCCGAAAGAGCCAATTGCCGCTCTCACCAGTCGACTGTACGCTAACCGGACACTAATTCTCCTGTTATGAAGCCCATGTGTGTCCGGGAGTGGACTAACAGAGGCATGTGGCGTGATTTGGAACTTTAATCTAACCATTTTGGACAGTGCGGTTCCGAACCACATCAGGCCTCGACTCAGCGGTGGACCCGGTGCAGATGAAGAACGTGACGTTTGAGCACGTGAAAGGAGTGGAGGAGGCCAAAAACGAGCTGCAGGAAGTGGTGGAGTTCCTGAAGAACCCTCAGAAGTTCACCGTCCTGGGGGGAAAGCTGCCGAAAGGTGGGCCACTCTTCTTCGGAGGCCCGGCTCCTTTCATAGCTCGCCAGCCTAACTCCCTTTTTTGGACTTCAGGTGTTCTGCTCGTGGGCCCTCCCGGGACTGGGAAAACCCTGCTGGCCAGAGCGGTGGCGGGAGAGGCGGACGTGCCCTTCTACTACGCCTCCGGCTCAGAGTTTGACGAGATGTTTGTCGGAGTGGGAGCCAGCCGCATCAGGAACCTTTTCAGTGAGGTTTTGGTTCGGTCAATAATCACCCTGGAGAACGTTTTCCGTTGAAGCGTGACGTCTGTATGTTTCCTGTTTGTGTTCTAGGGGAGGCTAAAGCCAACGCTCCCTGTGTGATCTTCATCGACGAGCTGGACAGCGTGGGTGGGAAAAGGATCGAGTCGCCCATGCACCCTTACTCCAGACAAACCATCAACCAGCTGCTCGCTGAGATGGATGGGTACGCTCTAAACTCACCCGCACCATATTTACACAAATGTTGGCTTATTATTATCCATGTTCAATTCTGTCGTCATATCGGGACTGTCAGAATTTGTATTGATCACCCAATACAGCATCCAATTGTGTTGATGAATCTTCCTTTTTTAATGTGTAAAGAGGGCTTGCCTTGTGTTTTTTTAATTAGACATCAAATGAGAAGCTTAATTTAGATAAAGATGGCTCTAACGTCACAGTGGGAAAATCCTCCACGACACGCCGGCTCTGACCCAAGGTGTTTGCCTTCTAGGTTTAAGCCAAACGAAGGCGTGATCATCATCGGAGCAACCAACTTCCCAGAGGCTTTGGACAAGTATGTCTGGCTTTTGTTGGCCCCAATCGGTTTTTGGAGCAATTTTGTTAAAGCCGTTCTTCCTGGTCCACAGTGCCCTGATCCGCCCGGGACGCTTCGACATGCAGGTCACAGTGCCCAAGCCAGACGTGAGAGGACGCACAGAGATCCTCAACTGGTACCTGAAGAAGATCAAAGTGGACCCAGGTGGGACATCCGCTTCCAATACTCTGGGATTAAAATCAATTTGATATACATGGGATTTTGCGGGGTGGAGTCTAGTTTTTAGGGTTTTGGGGTTTGTGTTTTCCACAACTTTTACAGAGGATTTTCCTCCTGTGTGCAGCTATCGAAGCCAACATAATCGCTCGGGGTACCGTGGGCTTCTCGGGCGCCGACCTGGAAAATCTGGTCAACCAGGCGGCCCTGAAGGCAGCGGTGGATGGAAAAGACATGGTCACGTTGAAGGAGCTGGAGTTTGCGAAAGACAAAATCCTCATGGGTGAGTAAAGCCCCTGCTGCTCATTGAAGGACAGCTCTGCCACTTAGTTGTTTTTATATATGAATATATGTATATTTCTTGTTATTGTCCCAAAGGTCCCGAGAGACGGAGTGCAGTGATTGACAAGAAGAACAAGCTCATCACGGCTTACCACGAGTCCGGTCACGCCATTGTGGCGTACTACACCAAAGATGCCATGCCGATCAACAAAGCCACAATCATGCCCCGAGGCCCCAGCTTAGGACATGTACGGAAAACCCCCATAAATGCACCCTTTAGATCAGATCTCATGAAAACGCTGTTTTTTTCTTTCTTTTTGTCTTGAACGTTCGACCTCCCTCGCCCCTCCAGGTGTCCATGCTGCCAGAGAACGACCGGTGGAGTGAGACTCGCTCCCAGCTCCTGGCGCAGATGGACGTCAGCATGGGCGGCCGCGTAGCGGAGGAGATCATATTCGGCCACGAGTACATCACGACGGGTAGGAAAAAAGGACCAGCGATGGGGAACGAAGCCGGGGAACGATGGGACAAATGTGGAATGGAGTGTGTGGTTTGTCCCCCTTCCAGGAGCCTCGAGCGACTTCGACAGCGCCACCAAGATTGCCAAGATGATGGTAACCAGATTCGGAATGTGCGAAAAGGTAGGCTGACCTGAAGGGGGGGCGGGGAGGGGGCTTTAGATTTTTGTCGGCTGTCATTTACGTTCTTTTCCCCCCCGTCTCCCAGCTGGGCGTGATGACCTACACCGACATGACGGCGCAGAGCCCCGAGACGCAGGCCGCCGTGGAGCACGAAATCCGAGTGCTACTGAAGGTCTGCCTCACTCTGCAAACACGTTTAACAGATAAACTGACCCAAGCGGGGACCAGGTGGTATTTCCTCTCGCAGGATTTCCCGATCCCCTAGCATCACACAGCCACTACCGTGCTTCATTGGAGAGGGAATAAGTTCCCGTTTTATTTTCATCGCTGCACAGAACAGAATCCCCCTTAGTTTTGTGCATGTTTGGAGCCTTGTTTCCTTGTATTTAGGGGTCAGTAGTGGGTTGAATTTTTATTGGTGGTTTTGATTGGTTTTAATTTGATTGGTGGTTTTGACCAAGTGTTGACCACCTCTTTCTGCCAAGACCAGTATCTGACTGTAACTTGCCAAATATGCTTCCCCTTGTATCTGTAGGAACACTCAGTGCCTTTTCTATTTGTTTTGTAGCCTTTTTCCTTTTTTTGTGGGAAGCAGTGAGCTCTTCTCTGAACTTTTTGGACAACTCTCCTGACTTAATCACGTGCCTGACGTCCAGTGAAGCCGTGTTCATTAAAAGCAGGATTTAAGTGGTGGTTTCAGATAACATTCTTTCATATTGGGTTTTATTTAACTACATAAACTGTTCTTGTGTCATTTGTATAATCCAAACACTAGAACAATTTGAAGTTTTGCCAGTAAACCTGTTTTCGATTGCAAATGCACATCACACCCCTGTAATTTTACACCAAAAAACATCATTGTGCAAATTTATTAATTGGTTTTTACTATTATTATTAATATAATTTTTGGGTCCTTTACTGATTTGATATGGGACATCTGCGTTATCAGGAAAGATAAGCAAAGTTTGAATTGTTTTAACCAAGAACCCCAAAAAAAGAAAGCAATTGGCTGTTTTTGAACTCCAGTTTGCGGCCGTTTTTGCTAAAGATTTGTATCTGCTGTCTTCAGGAGTCCTACGAGCGAGCCAAAGCCCTGCTGAAGTCTCACGCCAAGGAGCACAAGAACCTGGCCGACGCTCTGCTCACGTACGAAACGCTGGACGCCAAAGAGATCCAGCAGGTGCTAGAGGGCAAAACCCTGCAGACCAGATGAAAGCAGCAGGCCCGGGTCAGACCTAATGGCTGACTACTGCTCATCTTCCCACCTTCAGGCTGTTCCCCTTCGTGGAGTCCCATCAGTAGTCCTGTTGAAAAAAAACTAAACTAAAAACAAACTCCACCCTGACTTCCCTGTGCTGAGACATAAGCAGTTTTTTATGTGGTGCACAGAATCATTACATCTTAAGCTTGTTGCTCAGGTCACTTTATTAGTTTGTGGGAGGAAATGATTCGTGAATGTAAATATGGCCGGCGTCCCAATAGACTTATCATTTAAAAGCTGCAACGTTAATCCAAAGACTTTGCTTTACTGTCCTGGTAAAAAAGAGCTGAACTCACATATGTGTGTGTGTTTGGATGTGTTTTTTTTTTTTGTTTTTTTTCAGCTGGTGTTACTCTGATGAAGCTTTTCCCTCCAAGAATTTGTTCTGATCACACAGCCCTCACTTCTGCTTACAGGTGGCCTTTTGGCTGGGGGGGGGGTTTAAAGAGGGAGGCGTGTAAAGTGGAGCTGACAGATGACGATGTCTCTGTGCACACAAGTAGTTCATTTGCCCAAATTTGTGTGTGCTGAATGTCTGTTCCCACTGTGTGTGGGAGATCAACATTGACAGTATGAATTTGCTTTAAAAATAAACTCTAAGTGAGTCGGTTTGCAGCATCTTTTACTTAGTTTTCTTTTTGATTCCCCTCCGCCTCACTCTTAACACATATTATTCTCTGTTCATTAACCCGTTCTCCTTGTTTTAAGGTGTGTGTGTGTATATATGAACGGAATGTGACAAGAACATTGTATATAAATGTATAGTTATGCTCTTATGCTGTGTACACAGTGAATGGCTGTAGATCTTAACAGTGCGATGACATTCTCAAAAATATCATGTGCAACTGAAATAAAGAAGTCAAATCTGAAGATGTGTGTGTTGCACTGTGTGTGGCTGTTAGGATAATGTGTTTGCACTGAGCTATTTAAAAGATGCGACTTTATTGGACTTTGGCAGATTTTTTTTCCTGTTTTTTTCTCTCTAATATACAAATTTAAGTCCATTTTACAATTGTTAACTATCAGAGGAGTTTCTTTATTAATATTAGAACTGCCATATAAATCCTCAAAGGGTTGCCCCAGCAACACGAGCACCCCAAACCCACTCGGTAAGGATAGACCTCTGGATAAGACCCCCACAGACCCTCGTCCTGACAATATCTATCTAAGAGGAGAAAACAAGACAAAAGAGCTAATGGTATTCTTCTGATGTGTTGCTCACCTCCAACAGGTCAAAATGGAAAACAAGATGGCCATGGCATAAGTGATGGAGAATAAGTAGATGACAGAATGGGGAATTTGATCAAATTCCCACTGAATTGACAAGTATATGGTATATGTACCGTCAGAATTGGCTTATATTTGCTAACTTATGCGTTTAACTTTATCACTGAAATTCATGTTAATTACTTTTTTTTGTTCATCCATCCATCCATCCATTATCAATACCGCTTATTCCCTCATGGGGTCGCGGGGGCGAGAGGCAGGGTACACCCTGGACAGTCCGCCAGTCCATTTTATAGAATTATATTCAAACACTGAACTCATGGTTGTACTCCCAAATTCCTCTTCTTTCTCTGAAACATTAGATACACGTCTTCAAGGACAAACACACACACACACAGTATTACATTTCAGTGGAATCTGCTGGAATTGGGAGCTGACCTGATCATGGCAGGGGGTACTGGTCAATAAGACTCGGTTGCGTCCTGCCTTCCTCCTATAGGAGCCAGGCCCAGCCCAAGAAAATAAATATCCATCACACCCGGAAATCTGGGCTCCTTTCTGTTGACATCCTCTGGGAGCTTTGTCAAATAAGAGCCCAGCTCTTAACTTTACCTGTGACCTGAATGAATCACACATTTATACCTTGATCAATTATCTGGTTTATTCTTAGGGTTCCAACTAAATAATCTGGCTAAAAATACCTAGAAAAAAAGTCAAATAAAGCTGTATTATGATTGCTTTAAAGACATTTGAAACTAAACTGATGAAACTGTGAAATGACCCGGCATTTAGACGGTTCCCGTCTAAACTTGAAAACATGGACTTATTTGTCGGAAAAGTCTTTTGAATGTAATTCATCTCCAACTTGGCTGGTGAACGTGCACTGTTCCTCGATTTTATTGGAAATCCTGTCCTTGAGACAATGTAATTTGCCCCCCAGACTGACTCACACAAGGAGTGGGATTCAATAACGTGACCCATCATTTCAAAGCAGAACCGGAACGAAATGAATATTGCAAAAGGGTCTATGAGGAATGATGCAGATAGGTTCAAACAAAAGGATTTTATCTTTTTTATCTTTTATTTCAAGGGGCCAAAAGTATTATTTCAAGTTACAATTTGGGAACAATCTTGCACTTTCTGTATCATACCATTTTAATAATGCATAATATACCAAAGTAACAGTAATTCAGTAAAAAAAAAAGTTAAAATAAATATAACAATTGATATAATTTTTTTATTTTATTGTCAACCGTCGTGAGCCCATGTGACGTCACATGTCTCAGCTCAAGCGGAAGTTGCGCGAACAGCAGGCTGTCATCGGAGCCGATAGCCGCCTGCTGCCCTCAAACTAACCCAAAATTCTCCGTTGAAAGCGTCTTTAGGTGAAGGACGAACTTTCCGACGTGGTAATATGGACGAAGACGTGTTGACGACTCTGAAGCTGCTGATTATTGGCGAAAGTGGAGTCGGAAAGTCCAGGTTTGTTTCTGCTCCTAGCGGAGCCGACCAGCTAGCCTGTTTTGGGATGTTGACATTTTTTTTTTTTTACTTCTTGTTATGTAAGTTTATTCCTCGCTCCTCAAGCTAACAAGCTGACGTTTTTGTTGTTTTGTAACTGTGAACGCGAGCTTTCCCTTCCTAGTTGTATTTTTGTTTGTTGTTTTTGTGTTATTTTGCTCGGGATAACGTAGTTTAAAGGAAGTTTTTAAGTCAGCACCAGAACAGGGTCTCTGCTGTTGTTATGTGATCCTCCTGGCAGGAAGGTCGCTAAAGCTGTTTGCCTGCAAACAATAGGCAAGTGTACTGCCTCCCTTGCTCATCTCATCTTTATTTCCTCCCCCAACAGCCTCCTCTTGAGGTTCACAGACGATACTTTTGACCCAGAGCAGTCAGCCACAATAGGTTCTGCACTCTTAATTTATTGTCCATTAAACTTACTCATTGAATTACAAAGATACATAACAACTTGTAAGTTGCCACTGACTGTAATTTTTCATATCTGTGTCTCAGGTGTTGACTTCAAAGTGAAGACCCTCTCAATAGAAGGAAACAAAGCAAAGCTGGCCATCTGGGTGAGTGTTTATGTCCACAGTGGTGTTTATGACAGGAAAAACACGATGGAGTTGAGGTGTTTCTCCACCAGAGGGCGCTGTAGGCCAACCAAAAAGAAAAAAAAGAAGCAGGAGAAAGCTGATAACCGGCTCCCGATGACTGGAGAACAGGCTCGGATACAGAAAATGGCTCCAAGCACTCAGGCTTTCAGTCAGAATCATGCTTGTGATTCTCTGTCATGAAGAGGTCTTAAAAGTTTGATCTTCTGGCTTTTTATTTCTCTGTAGGACACAGCTGGACAGGAGAGGTTTCGCACTCTGACACCCAGCTACTATCGCGGTGCACAGGGAGTCATACTTGGTAAACATCTTTACCTTTTTAAAGCTAAAACCTCCCCGGTGTTTATCGTTACCTCCGGTCCTCTGCTGTCAGAATCCCATTTTGGCTCGTTTTTAGCAGAGAACGCCATCGAATTGTCCCGAATATTGACTACTTTCGGATTAACCTTACGTGCTGAATGCAGCTGCTCCTCTCTCTTCTTTTTTTTCGACAGTGTATGATGTCACGAAGCGCGACACATTTACGAAGCTCGAAAACTGGCTGAACGAGCTGGAGACCTACTCGACCCGTAACGACATTGTAAAGATGCTGGTCGGGAACAAAATCGATATGGTGAGTCACATCCGCGCATCTCTTTTTCCTGGAACCTCGCGCTCGGCTCGCCGTGGACTCTTGACTTTATAGCTGCAGTGCTCCTGGCGTTGTTGTGTCTCTTGGTTACGCCGCTGGAAGTTCCCAAAGCTGTGCATTGAACCGCTTTATTCCATTTAAACACCTGAATATCTGATTTTTTTTATTTTTTTCAGGACGACAGGGAAGTTGACAGAAACGAGGGGCTGAAATTTGCCAGGAAACACTCAATGCTTTTTATCGGTGAGTGTGATACCACCCTCCGCTCATCCCCACACTGCATCTTAAGACCAGTAGAACTTCCCATACTGGGAGTAATGGCGCACTTGGACTGGGTTTAGACACCATGTACAGAGTCAAACGTCCAGTTTGGGATTGCTGCTGTTTACCCGGCTTTTGGGATTGTGTCTGCACCAAACAACAACAAAAAAAAAGAAAAGAGAAAAAGAAAAGTGCATCCCGATAAGAATCGAGCAGGTTTTCCACATGTGCACGTGGTCCTGATTCTCATCTGCTCCGCTGGCCCTCTCTGGGGAAATTAGGTTAGCGTTGTCGTGGAGTTTCCATTTTAGAAAAGCTATATTCATGTTTTTTTTTTTTTTTTTAAGGGGGCTGGGCAGTTAGATGTCAGAGATGATCCGCTGTTTAGATGTCTTCATCCCACCGAATGAAGTCATATCGTGCTTTAAATGTCGTGTTGATTGACACTTAGATTTCTTGGACCAGGGTTTTGCATTTAAACCTGATGTTATTGTTATTAAGCTCTTTTGTAACTATAAACTGACCTTTTTTTTTAACCGAGTGTCTAAATCCTTTTTCTTTGTTTTCCCAGAGGCCAGTGCAAAGACCAAAGATGGTGTCCAGTGTGCCTTTGAGGAGCTGGTGGAGAAGATCCTCCAGACTCCAGGACTCTGGGAGAGTGAAAGCCAGGGCCAGAGGATCCAGCTCGGGGACCACGACCACCAGGCCGGAGGCAGGGCGTGCGGAGGATACTGCTCCATACCCTGAAACCGGTCGAAACAGGAAGTAAAAAAACAAAACAACAACTCCTGACACGATCTTTATGAATAAGGACCACAGAATGAGAGGGGAGGAGAAAAAGAGGGTCGGAAGTGGAGAGCTGTTTGGTTTTTTTTTTGTTAAAGAAAAAAGCAAACCGCCGGAGCGGTTCTGTTGTTTTGAACGTACGTTGCAGTTTGCACAATTACTCTTCAACCGTCAGTTCTCGCCTGTCACTAAATCTGTTTGAATAATGAAGGAAAAAAAAAAAGAAAAATCCACATAAGTCACCTCTTCTCTCAACAGGCACAGTGTTTTAAATTAACCCAAACATGCCAAGTACAGGTGTGGCATCGAACCCGTTTGTTCTTCCCAGTAGATAGCCCGCCGGCATTAATTAAAAGTACTGAACGCTAATTGGTGTTGAAGTCTGAGCTCTGTCATTTTTATTACAGAGGAGGGGAAAAAAAAAAAAAAACATCGTTCCCCGTTTGCGCTCCGTTGGCCGCAAAGCGTCGACCTCCGTGTAGCTGCAAAGTACAAACTGTTCCACTACACAAGTAACCTGAGGCTCTGTCAAACACGCGGGCCGACCGCTGGGATGGCGGGCGGCGACAGAAGCAGCGCTGAGCGCATTAGTGTCCGCTTAGCGCCTAATGAAGGGGTATCGCAGCGCACGCTTCCAAAGACGGCATTTTTTCCAGTGGAGCTCAGTTACTGACATTTTTTATTTTCATTTCTTCCTCTCTTTTTTTTCCCCCCCTTCTCTCCGTTGATTATTTCCAATGAGCTGCTCTCGTGGTTTTTATTCCTGATAACAAGGACGTATGCAAACTAGATAATAATGTTTTTTTTTTTCGATCACGCTCTGCACGTGCTTGAACGGCCTCTGGCTCTCTGAGCTGCCAGATTTGCAGCTTTGGACGCATTTGCAAAAAAAAAAAAAAACATTTAAAAAACCGATGCCTGTTTGCTCTAGCATTTCTACTCAGATTGAACCTGTTTTATTGTGTATCCCATTTGGCTCCGTCCGGGTTGTTTGTTGTGCTCCATTTTACGTTGTCATCTCCCGCTCTTAGAAGGAAGACATTCCTGTGTGTTTCCCTCCTTTTTTTTCTCTCTGCTATGTAATGGATTTAATGTACAGTCTGCATTCTTCCTAAAAAATCTTCCTCAATGCATTTTTCCTGTCGCATTCACCGTGTTTTTTTTTTTGTTTTGTTGTGTTTTGTGTTCGACTCGCATGCGTCCACACATGTATTTAAAATCTGCCTTAACCTCCAGAGACCTTTTGCTATAGTTGCGGTCGAAATGTTTGAATTGTCTCAAACTGAAATAAAACGACAAAGCCGGGGACGCTGTCAGCTCGCCTCCGGCGTGTCCCTAAAGTGACCACTCCAGAGCTTTGGTTTCTTTGCCGTGTAAAAGTGGGGCTAATCAGAAGCAGGTGTACGGCGGAAAGCGAGGCCAGGCTCCATCCAGAATACTTTGCGGATGACTCCACCGCTGTACATGCAAGAGCGAAAACATTCTTTGCAGGAGGAAAAACCGGCCAAAATCGGGACACGTGGAAAAGTTCTGTTAATCGCATGTCGCCCGGGAGCAGGAACCTTAAGCTGACGGCTTATTTGAAGCTTTTACACTCTTGACAGTCACTTAAATTTAAGATGGTTCTATCCAAACACTGAAAAAACATCTATTTTTTTGGTCTTTTCGACAGAAAGAATGTCTCCTGCTTCATTTACTGTCGCCCTTTAGTTAAAAATGCAGGTTTTCACCCATTTATTGTGTTTGCAGGAGATTTTTCTTGGGTTGCAAGAAGCAAAATTAGGCATAAGTTTGATATATTTTGTTATTAAACACACTGAATCCCACCTACCTGTAATGCCAACTGAATTAATCCTTAGAGGAACCAATGAAATGACAAGCTAGCTCTAGCAAAAGGAAGACTTGCTACTACTGAAGGCATAAAAAACACGTTGGGAGTCGACCAACATGCCCATGTCTGAAACATTTAGAAAAAAAAAAGTTTAACATGATCACAGTTCCACTTGGATTCACTCATCATCCTGCTTTAAGGAAACTCCTCCCAGACTAAATGCCATGATCGCATTTTTGAGTATCATCGTGGTTATTTTGGGGGGTTTTTTTCCACAGAACTTGCTGATCAAAAACAGAACGGGGGCTCTTTAGTGAGAGGAAACGAGAGCGCCGTCTTGTCAGATTCAAGCTTTTGCCCACTTCACTCCCCGATCCCGACCCTGGCATTTGTCTGGCGTGTTATTGGTGAGGTTTGAGAATCCTCCTTTTGGGCAGCTGGCGCTGTGGAGATTCTAGATGAGTGATTTCTTCTTCGCCGTCCTTCTATCCGCAATGCAACGTTTCAAGCCGCCGTCTGGAAAGCTATGAAAGGAAGCGCGCGCGCCGAAAAGGCCGCGCCGCTAAATACAGCTCGGCAATGATTCAAAGACCCGGGCAGAGGATTTCACATTGGCTTTATTCAAACGGCTGCGTGGTCATTGGATGATGGTCCGGTCTCCTGGAAGTTAATATAACTTACTGCGACATCAAGGCACGTTAAGAATATGGAGACAAAAACATTCATTTTTTTCGTGTTCACCTTCAGGTTAGCGTTTGGATTTTACAAAAAAAATATAAAAGAGAAAAGACTGAAAACATAAAGCTGAGTCAGCATTACAAAACGTTATTCTGTACATAGTCTATACTGCAACACTGGGGTCCCGGGTGGGTGGGGTCTACCGGTTAGCCGCTGTTGGCCAGGGAAACTTTGACAGTCTGAACCTCGGAGATGTGAGAGGACCTCTGGATGATGCGGCTCGTGAGGGCCTGGGCCGGCGGCCTGGGGGCCGATGGGGCCCCGCCCACAAACCCCCTGTCCGCCACGGCCGTCCTGGAGAGGCAGAAGGGCTCCCGGGCGACGGGGGGGGCGCTCTGGTCGGCCGCCGAGCTGGGCCCCTGGGCCAGGCTGGTGAGGGCCACGGCGGCGTGGATCTCCCTCCAGGCCTGGGGGCCCCGGCCCTGGGGCTGGCCCCTGCGGAGACTTTCAAAGAGACGCAGACTGCGTTTGGTGGGCGATTCCCCCTCCTCGCGCAAAGCTGGACTGACGGAGATAGAGGGATTTGATCCTACATACCCGTCGCTTTTGGTCGAGGAATAGTCCACCGTGTCTGCGAAAAGAGAAAAAAGAAAAACTGACCAAATGTGCCACGAAGGGGCGGCACGGTGGCGTGGTGGTTAGCACGGAGTTCCACGGTTCAAATCCCGGGGGAACCCAGGACCTTTCTGTGTGGAGTTTGCAAGTTCTCCAGCTTCCTCCCACAGTCCAAAAACCTGCATATTAGATTGATTTGACATTCCAAATAGCCCTTAAGAGTGAGTGTGTGTGGCTGTTGGTCCTTGTGTGTCTCTGTGTGACCCTGTGATGGACTGGGGACCATCCAGGGTGTACCCCTACTCTCGCCCATCGGCCACTGGGATAGGTTTCAGTTCTCTCCGCGACCCCATTAGGGAATAAGCGGTAACGATAATGGACGGATGGATGGATGTGCCACGAAGTTCTAGAATTGACGGATACGGTGGCTTTTCTGGACGGGGAGAGTTCTCTTTGAACTTTGCGGTTGAGGGAACACGAGGGGAGGGGGAAAACGGTGCCGGTGCTCCCGGGTGAGCCAGGTATTCGCCGGCCTCCCACATGAATAGAGCCACGGTGGGCCCGGCCCAGCTCCTCAACCCAAACACAACACGTGCGCTCATTATCTACGCTAACGGGCTATTTCGGAGTCGTTCGAACTTTTTTTCGGACGACTCGGCCCGCCAACTGCGGACGAATGAAGGGTTAGATGTTTACACACAACCCCGAAATGAAGCTCTCTGTGTGTTTAAGGAGAGGAGGAAGAGAGCTGGAGGGACAGAAAAAGAGACTTTGGGGTAATATTACACTGCCCGTACGATTTATGTCCGCGGTCTGTGCGTACACGTGCAATATTTGTAGAACGCACTTTCCATCCGAGCTTTGGAACACAGCCTTATTTCACTGGGGCAGATAGACGGCGGTCAAAATGGATTTTTCTTCAGAGAGCAATGGACGGGGGGAAATTAGAGGCCCACAGCTGAAACGCAGCCTTTCAGTGCTAACAGCCCCCGAAATCCACCCTCCCCTGCCTCCTTTTTTACGCAGGCCGGAGCCAAAAGCAGCCTCTTACTGATAGTAAATCATTTGAATGTTTATTTTTTTCTCCTCTTTTTTTTTCTTTTCTTTTTTCAGCTACTGAATGTCTCGCAACTACAACGCGTCTAGCCAAGAAAGCAGTTATGTACCTCTGATGTATTTATTGCCGAGAAAAAAACGTTGTTTTACCTCTACACTACCAGGGCTAATGAATCTGCTCACAGCTCCTCCATTGTGTCAATGTGTTGAATTGGCGACCGTGTTCAGTTGCTTTCGCTTTAAAGCCGAAATCAATCACGAAGTATTCGCTAAAAACGAGAACGTAAGAAAAACATACTTCCACTTTTGGCTGACCAGTCTATTTAGCTTTTTTATGGTATATATATATTTTTTTAGGTCAAGGTGTTTGGAGGCAGGTCTGCCTCTAAAGCTCGTCAGTGGAAATGTTGCATTGATTTGTTGATGAAAAGCGACGCGTAAAAAGGAAAAAGCTGCAGCTTTATTACCGTTAAGCAGCCTCAAGCTGTGTCTGCAGCATGCCGTTTAACTGTCCTCACACCCCGGGCTTGCACATACTGGACACAGGACGCTGCCTTTACGGGCATTTCAAGGATCCGAAAAAGGGGCCTCGGTGGCCGTTTTTAGGGCCTTGAATCTGACAGTGGGACCGTTTCCATAGGAACAGGAGGACGGCCGGATTCCCACAAATGACAGAATAAAAGGCAGAAGCCAAATTTAAAATAAAAAAACCCATTTAGGTGTAAAACGATCAACCGTGTAGGGAAAATCTGAGCGAACGGTTTTGCGCGAAACTACAGGCCCACCCTCCAGGAGCGACCCCGAGTGGATTTAAATGTTCTGCCCCGCAGTCGGCCTCCAGGGCCGGTATCACCGGGCCGTTCTCCCCACAGAGACTTCCCACCCTGCCTGCGCGCCACCTGACGAGTGGAAAAACTCGCTGAGGCGTTTCGTCCGGATTTGTTTTTGCGCTGCTCCACATCCAATAAAACACCGTTCCGGTCACCTTTACGGCCCCCCGGCCCTTTTTAAGGGAAACACTAAACTCGATGTGAGTAACTACGCTACGCGGGCGTCTGCATTCCCATCCAGCAACAAGGAAAATCTGTTTGGCTTTTATGACCTGTGGGACTGGCGGCGCGCGGCGAAGTGGCATCACTTATTAGTAAATCACTTTCGCTTTAGTGGCCGCTTTAGTCGTCTCCCGGGCAGAGCATAAACGTGTTAATGGCGCTAGTGGCAGCCGTAACTCAGGCAGCTTGACTTTTTCGTTCCACCTCCACCGAGGATTGACACGACCGGCGGGGATATATCAGAAGCCTGAGCAAACATCTCAGCCCGGAGGGAGCGGGGGGGATAACATCGCCGGAGGCCGAGGTCGAGGTCGAGCACGGAAAGCGTCGAAATAATCGGGTCGGGGTTCCGAGAAAATAAGGTTTGATAAGAAAGAAAGAAAAACGACTTTGCCGTCAGAAAAAAATCGACGCGGCTGTATTAAAAGCAGCTGGTTGAACGATCGGATGTGCGTTTCTGGGGGCTTTTTGGGCTGTCGGACGACGTCAAACGTGAGCACATGTCAGAAAAAGTATGGAGGTTGCTTATTTGAGCACCGGGTTAAGGTTTCCCTGAGTGGAGCTTAATTGTGTAACTGTTCACAAATGCTCTACTTTGAAAGATCAATGCAGATTTTTTTTAAAAAATGACATATGGAAAGATAAAGCTCAATCCTTATGGGGGCGGGAGATGGGGCCTGTGGACATCAGGCTAGAGGCTGGGTGAAAGACAAAGTTAGACTTAATTAGGTACCATATTTTGACAAAGGGTTTACATAAACAGTGTGAAGTATGTAGGATATACATAGGGGGATGTCCTTGTCCAGTGTTCATTAGAAAAAGTGGTCGAGAGATGACATGCCCAATCCAAAAAAAAGCTATTTAGCATTTAGCTGTGACGCAACCAAAAGTGGTTGTTTTAAAACCTCACACCAACTGCTTCTTGCTTCTTGTGGCGGTATTCCGGTTTCCGAACGTAACATCACACCGGAGCTCTGTGGAGACAGGTGGGAACCAATGGCTCCCACACAACTTCATGTGGTGTCCACACTGTAAAGTCTTTACATGTGAACAGTACATCAGCCACAGTGAAGGGATTGTTATTTTTTTCCCCCCCTTACTCAGTTTTCTGGGATTTCTGAATTACTCAACCAGATACAAGAGCAAAACATGTGGTGAGAAGGATACGGGGGCTGGCTTGCCAAATGTGTCCCTAAACTTGTGAAATATTGAATGTCAAAATACAAGAGCTAAAATTGATGCTGTCCGTATGTTACATGAGTGATGGCCCAACAAAGTCACCACGTTTTAGGACTAATACGGTAAAGCTGCTGACTTTTGAACCTGTAATAAACCCTGGACAAAGGTTTTATTTTGTCCCCTCCCCATTTTGATTTCCACTTACAGGTGGTGGGTGTTTTATATTTTTACTGAAATTACAACTAAATTTTCCGATGATCAGTGTCTTAAAGACACTATGAACGTAAAGACAGGATTTCCAAACTAAAAATTGTCTGTAGCTTTGCACGCTTCAAAGAAACAAACAGAAAAAGACAAACCGGTTTATACCTTTTTCAGCAAATATAGGCAATACTTAATTATAAGCAAACTCTTGTAGTTTGCTTATAATTATTATAATTGGTGATATCTTGAACCCAGTAAGCAAGGCTAGCTAGCTTAACTTGCTAATCGTGCGGTGCGCTGACTTGAAAGATTCCATCATTTAAGCGTCTCCGAAAGAAATTGAGGAGAACGAGAAGCTTTGCCTTAAAGTTGTTCTTTTCATATGAGTTGAATTAGTCGTAAAGTGATCATTTCGTTTCGTAATAGCTTCAGCAATGCAATAATTGTTCACACGGGATGAAAACATCATTGTTCATTTCAACAGTTTCCTCCTTAGATTCTGAATTTTTCCTCCATTAGGCAACCGCTTCACACTTAAAGCAGTCCCTCATTTGAACTGTTCCATGCATAGATTATGAAGATATCCACACCTCTGTCAGATCGGAACAACTTTCCTGCCAGGAAATGAGTTTAGAAACAGTTAAGCATGTCTTGTTTAATTTTTCGGTGAAACCTTAGAGCTGAGGACTACGACTGGAGTCAGACGTGTTTTCATTGCTCTGCGCTGTGTTATACACTGATTGTGAGTGGGAAAGTAACACTTGGGGGAAGCATACAGCCAAAACACACATGCGATGGAACAAATAAGCTACACCCTCGCCGACCAGACGAGCCAAATGAATATTAGGGATCTTGCCGACTTGTCCCACACTTGAGTGGCAGCTCTTACAGCCGTGCTACAAGACGTCCTCAGTGTTTTACCGACTGCTCCATTTCTCCTCTTGGCCGAGGCCTCGGTTTCTCACCCTGGGAGGAATAAAGTCTCAGACATTCTGTAATTGTCCTTGAGACCGGACTGTACATTTCCATCGTGGCTCGAAGCTGAAGCGGAACAAATGGCACATTCTGGTATATGGAAATGATATTTGCGGTGTTCAGTGGCAGCCAGCGCGAGCCCGCTCCAAATTTGAAATGAGGGATTTCAGCGTCTGCCTGAGTCTTTATTAGGGATGTTTTGCAGGGGCTTTTGGCCGCTGCGCTTTTTTGCCGATTTGAAGCTTGTCAGAGCGCAGTGCTCCTTTATGGCTTCCAAAGGGCACTCGGGTGTCAAACCCGCTTTTGCCGGGAGACGTGTGATTGAATCTCGCCGAGCTTCTGACTTCCAGCGGAATGCCAGAGATTTATAAATGTCAGGGAGCTCGGACGAGCCAAGTGGAAGTTTTTCTGTTCGTCCTGTTCTTATTTTACTGTTCACTGCGGTGTGTTAAAACAGAACCGAGGGGGGAAACGGGGCAGTTAAACTGTCAGCGTGCCTCACACTCAGCATTAATCTCCAATTAACGAGAAAGATGCTTTTATGGTGTCTTAGACGGGGGGACGTTTTCATTCATCTCGGCGCACTCCTTATTACGTCGATGACTCTACTTGGCTATGATGATCACAGACAAGCCCACCCCCACCCCCTGACCCCACCCGGCTGGTCACCAAGAACGAAACCCAACCCGCCCTGGGATACAAAAAAAAGGGAGTTCTCTCACCCATGCGGTAGATGAAGTTGGCCTCGGTCTCGTAGGAGGAGGCCGGCGAGGCCACGTCGCGGTCGCCGTCGTTGGAGCTGAAGGACTCGGAGTGGCTCCTCCTGGCTCGGGCCGCCGCCGCCGCCATGCCCCCGGCCTCCGCCGCCATCATGTGGCGCAGCGTGTCGTTCAGGTAGCGGTTCAGCAGGCTGCTCTTGTACTTGGAGGGCGGCGAGGCGCCGTCGTCGCCCTCGGCGATGGCCAGGACGGCGCCCTGCTCCTGGAGGGGCGCCGGCCGCCCGAAGCCGGACTGGCCGATGGGAGCCGGCAGGTTGCAGTCTTCATCTGCCGGGGAGAAAAAACCCAAAGCGGGACGGGTTGACCGATACTCAGTGGTGGGTGGTGGTTGCTTTTCGAGCGTTACGGATGGAAGAACGCCCTCACCGCCCGAGTCCGTGTCGCCGCTGCACACGCTCAGCCTCTCGGCGTTGCCCTGGATGTACTTGTTGTACAGCTTGATCCTCAGGGCCCAGCTCAGGTCCGGCTGCCTCACCGTGTTCTTCAGCCTCCTCCTGGCGTTGGCGAACCAGTTGGAAACCTGCAGCGGTCGCGATCGGTTTTAGGGGACGTTGGGGAAAAAAAAAGAAACCTCGGCTTTCCGTCCTCTTACCTGCACCAGCGTCATGTGCGAGCCCAGAGCCAGGAGGACCTTCTCCGTCTTTGTGGGGTAGGGGTTGTCCCGGTGCTTGTAGAGCCAGTGTTTGAGCGGCCGGGCCATGTCCTGCAGCACCTGCCTCTTGTGCCGCACCTTGACCCCGCTCAGACGAGATCTAAGGGAGTCGAGAGCCAGCTGGAATCATCGCTGCGGACTGCTCGGTTTCAACCCTTCCGCGGGGCCAATTAGTCTCAAACTGAAACAGGTTTCTCTCTTTAGAGGGCCGTTAGCAACCCGGAATCATGCAGTCGGACCTATCGGTGTGTCTTTCGTTTGATTGTCCGTGACTAAAAGAGTTTACTGTTGTCCTTCAGTCACGGACATTCAAGGATTTGACAAGCGAATTACGACACATAATAACCCTGTTTCCTCTTTGATCATGCCATAAAAAAAAGACAACCAAAGTACAAAATTCCCAAACCATACCCGGGTCTTCTGTACTTTAAGGCGGAGCTGTTTTCGCTGGCGTCCCGGCCTGGCAGCAGGTCCGCGTGGTGTGGGTGTGGGTCTGTTAAAGCCGTCTGCTGCAGGTCCGGGCGGCTATATCTGCTCCCGTCCTCCCTCCCGCCGTCCTCCGATTGAAGCGGAGCCTCGGACCTCGTGGCGGCGGCCTCGTCCATTCTCAGACGCGCGGCGGTTCCCCCCTCGGTGGGCAGGTGCATCAGTAGACTCCCGGGTTCATGCGCCCACCGTAGACTCCCATTCCCCACCGGGGTTGCTCAGTTAAGTAAAAAAGCACAACAAAGGAGGTCGTCCGAGGGAGCAGATAACAGGCGGGCACGTACTCGGGGGCAAAAAATGTTTCAGAAAGTTCGATGATGTTGTCTGGTTTTAGCTGAGCTGTGAGAGGAGTTCAAATAACCTGCCTACTCCCCCCACCTATTGGCCCCGGCGCTGTCCAATCCCTTCTGCTTTGCGAGGGTGGGGGGGACCTGCAGAGGAGAGGAAAGCAGCAGCTCTTTGGGATAGGAGAATTATTACACATGAAAAGAGCAGCAGCGAGGGCCGGCCCGTCTGATTTACTGGGGAGGTTTCATCTGGTGTGACTGCGCTGCCCGCCGAGCAGCGCGAGCATCTCATATTTTCTCCATGAGGAACGATCCTCGCGGCTCTTGCGGCGCGACTAAAAATCATGTCAGCAAATAATAATCCATGTTTTATCAGGGGATTCGGCGGATTTATGGGTGTAATTACACGGCTGCTAATAGCCGTCGAAAAACAAAAAAAAAGAAGCCCACAAGAGTCGGGCTTTGGGTTACAGAGTGGATTCCGCTCCTTTTTAAAAGGATCTCGGCGCAAAGCGTCCCTCCAGAAAGGCCGGTTAGAGTAGAAAATGCCCTGCACATGTGTGTTATTCTCAGACTTTTTGAGTCTGTCTTCGTGGGCAGCTTTAAACTAACGATAAAGTCCACATATGTCGGAGTCAGTCTCCATTTTAGGGTAACTGGGACTGTGCACAGTTACGTAAATCCAATCTGACAGAAGTTTCCTATTGTCATTAGTGTAAGTAGATGACAACATGCAGGCTTTGAGCTCACCACTTGACTGTATGATACTTTGTGATATGATACGTCTGATTGTCTCTTGGAAGGCAACGCGCTTCCATGACAGACTCGGTATAACTGGACCGCGATCATCTTTAAAGAAACTCTAATAAAGAAGTGTTTCTGTCTTCCCAGGGCAAATCGGGCTTTTCGAAGCTGAGCCTAAAACCCCAGCAGCACTTGTCCGGCGCATATAAAACTTCGAGAAGCAGCCCTCATGTTCATAATTCAGCGGTATCAGCGGGGAGATGGAGTTTCACTCCTTTCAAAAGCTGAAAAACACATGGAGCAGAAGCATCCCCGGTAGGTGCAGTAAATTCCTGCCTCACATTCCTCAGCAGCAGTTGAGAATGCTACATGCTATCACACACTCCATTTCCCCCCCGTCCCTCTGTGCTGTGTTCACCGGCTAGACTGTTGACACTAGCTGGGAACACGCCTCCATTCGACAGCCAGGAGAGCAGTAAAAAACACGCTGGAAGGACATACGTTATGTTTTATTTAGACATCCGGGCACATTTTTTTTTTTTGTCTCCACCGACAGCGGTATGGCTTACAGTTTAACCAAACCTTGACCTATTAAAAAAAAAAAAGCAACACTGTAGCAAGGTAGAGGATATGGTTTTCAAATTGACTTTTTTTTTTGCACGAGCTCCCATTTTTGTTGGTTTAAAAGTGAGTCATCTACTGCTTTCTGTTGTGTTACATGCTACACAGAAAGAAATCCCTGCAGTTTTTTAAGGGTAAAATCTTGGAATATCCTTACAGATACATACTTATTAAGTGGCAAACATCACTTAATTATGGTGGAAGTTCTTGATTAAAAATCAGGTCCTGATCATCTTGAGCAAATGAAGAAATTTTAAAAAGCAAACTGGATTTAGTGATTCAAGATGCAATCCAATCCAATCCACTTTATTTATATAGCACGATTTCAACAAACACAAGGTTTCCAAAGTGCTGCACAAAAAGATATAGAGAATAAATATAAAATTGATAAAAATGCAAGCTAAAATGGTTAATTATGGGTGCTTTTTATTGTTCAGGGATTCAAATGATAATCACTGGAAATATTTAAATGCACTTAATTTCATAAATATGCGTCATTGTCTGCATATTTACAATATTTTTCCCTCTTTAGCTGCTATGTATGCTCTGTATACCGGCTAAATCCCAGTATACACTGTACAAATCTACATTGCTTTTCTCGTGCACTTCCCCAGAAAAAATAAAGACATTGTTCAAGGCACGCCTTATTTATTTTCACAAACTTCGCGCAGACGGCTCCGCGAATGGGCCAAATTAGCCGAGACCGCTTGACATCATCCTTTTGTGCGCAATGTTTGAAGTGGGAGCCGGAGTGGATGTATAAAAGGGCCGGGTTTTGGTTGGACCGCTCCGCGTCTTTAATGGTGCCGTTATGATCTCAGAGGGTGCCTGCAGATTCTCAGCGGCGGGCTGAAATTACGCCGCCAGGTTCCTGGCTCCTGGTCGGCGCGGGTTGGGGGGGGGGGGCGGTAGGCCTTGGGCCTGGCAGGAGCGTCACCTTTTGTCTCTCGGTGGACCGTTTGTGTGTTGTGGCGACCGGACGGGCACGCCAACGCACCGGTCAACACGTCTGGACGCAGTCCCGTGCACCTCGCTGTTCCCAACGCTGACCCTAAACCTGCCCCTGCCGCTAATCCAGCGCGTGGAGCCTCGCTGCACTTTTACAGT
Source organism: Menidia menidia (assembly GCA_907169785.1). Classification (NCBI taxonomy): domain Eukaryota; kingdom Metazoa; phylum Chordata; class Actinopteri; order Atheriniformes; family Atherinopsidae; genus Menidia; species Menidia menidia. The sequence continues at coordinate 15,038,600 of CAJRST010007779.1, read as the reverse complement.
AGGCTTTTATGAGCGCTCATAACTTCTCTCTGTGCGTTTGTGAAGCCTTGAGTCCCTTGAAGACCATTGCGGCCCCCCCAACCACTCCCACACGACACCCCCGTTCCCTTTTTCCCCAAATACTACATGATAGACACATTAACACTCCTTCACACCCAATTGAGCACAGCATCCAAAAGAGAGGAAGGAATGCAGCCATTAAAAAGATTTAGATTAAGCACCATATGTGAATGAGAGGAGGAGACTGGCCAACAGCTGGGCTATTGGACTATAAAACGTTGTGGTTTTGTACACAAGCAGGGTCCAACAAAAGACTTGGACAGACAGGCGAGTCAAATGGGAAATGGTTTATTTAGAGTGGAATATTTTGATGAATAAACAGGGGGTGAGAAGTGGGAGAGGTCGGCAGGTAATTCTCCAGGAGGAGGAGAATTCCTGGTTTTCCTTAGGGGCAACCTCCTTGTACTGTAGCAGACATGTCTATGGTAGCACTGGGGTTGCGTGTTTTTTTTCTCCATATGTTCCAGGCTTGGCACATTTCACATCAGGTTACAAGGGAACAAAGGTAAGTAAAAAGAGACCCGGACAAGATTTACAAAACCTCGGTTGGCATGAACACTTGTTCAGTGTTCTACCACAGAAATAGACATTCCACATTCACCATGTCAGGCCCAAGGATGCTTCAACATAGCTGATCTAAGACATATAAAAAGCAGGGTGTACATTGTGTAAGGTAGCCAAAGACAGAGTGGAGACAAAAAGGACCCACAATGCAAAGATAGCTTGTTAGAAATCAAGGGGGATGACAATGGACGATCTAGGGTCCTTATAATTGAAGGATTTTTCAGCAACTCCAATAGGATAGGAGCAATTAGGGGGACTTTGACAATAGTAAATAATAGAGATTGATAGGAATTTAGTCTTTGGGTAGACAGCAGATTAGACAAATTGTTATCAGCCCAAACATGCCAGACAAAGTGGCCATTCCTCCCAAGTGAAGCTTAATGGTTGTAAATGTCAATTGCATGTTGATCGCCTAATGATTCTGTCCATTAGGATTTAAGACACAGCGATAAAACTTTTGGTCTGAATGCTGTGGGAAAGCAGCTCCAGCCTCAAAAGGTTGATTAAAGCATGTTTAGCCTGCGTGGTCCAGGTCAAAGGTCAACCACTGCTATTCCAGACGTGGTCCTTTATGAAATAATGGCGAAAGCGTGCACATTTGTAAGCACTTTAAAATGGTCGGGATTGCTTAGGATGGCAGGATAGCAGGTGAAACAACCAAGGAAGAAGCCTCATCTCGGCATAGACCATTACAGCAAAAAATTAGAAAAAGAAAATAAATTAAAAAAGGCTGTTTACCACAATGGTGTCACTATTGGTGAAATGTTGTCTGTTATTCATGTTTTTAATTTACTCAGCTTGTTCTTAGTGCACAATACATTTTAACTGGAGCTGACACCTTTACAGATTTATGAGATATTCATAGTGCTTAATCTGTGGTTTATTATTGTTATCGGGCTTGGGTCTGTGTTTCAAACAGCGTGCTGCTGGCACGATTCCTCCCCCGACTGCTGCTCGTAATATTTCTCTGGTGTATATTACACTTAATTGAGGTGCAGCAGCTGTCAGAATAATTACATGCTGATGTTTGCAACTTGGCAGGGAGAGACAACACTCAGCCGCAGGCTTTGGGGCTTTTCTTTTTCTTTTTTCCCCTCTTCTTTATCCTCGGAGTTGAAGTTGTGTCAGCTCCATGCCAGCATAGAAACTGGCACTGAGACGGAGGGAGGGAGGGAGGAAAAAAAAAAGGGAGATGCATTTTAGGAAAGTTACAGGAAAAAAAAGGTGGAGAGTTTGTGGAAAATTTTTCAAAAGACAAGAGGAATCGAACTCGACGTGTTCAGTTCTGTTCGTAAAACCTTAACATGAAATTTCTGCATATGTAGCTGTAAAAAAAAAGAGAGATGGGAGTTCAGATCCAGCCGGTCAGATGGCTGCAGCTTCTCCACTCTTTTCCGGGCGAGCTGCTGACCCACTCTGCGGGAACCCACTGGACCGCTGCCTCCTGGATCCTCTCGAGGTCGGCCTTCAGATCTCTGAAAGCGGCGGCGATGTCCCCGTTGACGATCACCCGGTCAAACACGCGACTGTACTGGCTCTCCATGCTTTCTGCCAGATCGATCATGCTCCTCAAATCCTCCTCCTGTGAACCAAGAAAGCAGCTGTGAGCAGAGGCTGTTGTAAAGGGGAAAAAAAAAAACCCTCTCTGACCAGCGTCTCCTCCCTTAACTGTCGAGCCGAACAAGAAATCTCCTTTTGAGGGACGGCGGTTGTCCTAATGTGCACATGCTATTCAAAATGTGGCAATGTGGCGCCTTGAACAACCTTGAAAAAAGTGCTTGTTTGACCGTAATCTGCAAATACTGTAACACAATAGGATACGGAGAGTGACCGGTGAGCTACGCGGACCGAGGCATAACGCGTCGTTACATGCTGGGTGTAAAGGACAGGAGACTCTTTCACACCACCTGTGCCAGGAGCTGAAAACAGACCTTTCACACGGGCTTGAACTCTTCAAGGATCACGATGCTCGGCACCGGCCGAACCGCCAAAGCCACACAGGAGCCCAGGTGTGTGACCCCGCGGGTTTAATAAGGGCCACGTGGGCAGCCGGGGTCAAACACTGAATGCGAGACCATATGGGCCTCGGTAGAGCGGCCCGGCCCGGTTTTGTCCAAGTGATACCACGTGTACCCTCCTCAAACGCAAACGTCCACGCTACTGGGGCGGCCGAGAACTGATTCATATTTCCAGATTCCAGATTTAAACCACCCGAAAACCACCTGGTCGGCCATGTGCAAAGCGAGGTGTGTCGGAGGGGCTGGGCTTTGTGTCGAAAAGGCCGGAGCATTTTTGACCCGGCGCCCGGCCCACAGGCTGCAAAGCCCCCGACCACGCACACACCTCCTAGAGTCTACACTGCGAAAGGAGGTTCAAGATGTCCAGGATCTCTTTTTTTGGGGTAAGCCAGACGTGCCATGCATGTCCAAGGGATGTTGACGACACAAGGGCGATCCCCTACTAACGACAATGTAAAATGACACGATTTCAATGGAGGCGACAGTTTGCCGTAACACAATCAGCCTTACTCGTTCCAGTTTTTTGCACAAAGAGAGTCTCTCTTAACTCATTGGCTGCCAAAGACGTCTATAGACGTCTTTTATGTTTTTCAACGCGAGTGGCTTGGGGGACGATCTGCTAAAGCTTGTCCGTAAATATCAGGCTTCTAGACAGAGTATGTACTAACAAATTGACCCTTGAGCGTTAGCATGGTAGCGTTAGCGTGCCGACGTGGGCACACCTCCCGGAAGAAGTGGGTGGGTTGCCTTTGTCTCATTTGCATTTAAAGAGACAGGCACTCCAAACCAAGCACTCTGAATGGGGCTGTTTTGGCAGGGTGAAAAGACTGCTATTGTGCTTAATTTTTATGGTATTTTGACAAAAGCTTGTCACAGACATTACATTAGGACACCAGGGAACTGGTTTAACTTGTTGAAATATGGTATAATATGTCTCCTTTAACATAAGAATGACGCCGCCCTGGAGGAGACACTGTGAAGAGTAAGGAGGCGCTCTCGACATCGACGACGACACGCCAGTTAAGTGGGATACGCAGGGATTCTGAGGCTCACCGAGAAGGTCCTGGCCTGGCCGGCGTCCTCCCCGTCGCACACGAACTTGGCCCTCCGCCTGGTGAGCCGCAGCTCCTCGAAGGGCGGCGGCTTCACGAACACCACGTACGGCTTGAATTCATTCGTGTACACGTGCTTTATTTTCTGTGTTGGAAAATCGAGGCAGGGAGGAGGAGGGAGAGGTCAGGAGGTCACGTCACGGCCGGCATTTGAAACATGGCTGCTGAGGTGTGCGGCCCGAGTGGATTTTTCCATACATTTTCTCTGATTATTGACCACTCTCATGTGTTTTAAAGGCAATAATATGAAGTCCCAGTGATTGAAATGGAAATATTAACAGTCTACTGCTGGAAGATAATTCTATTTGTGGCCTTGCCCATTTTGGACTTTTATTAAGTTCAAAGCTTTTCTGAAACCAGTCTGTGAAGCACAAGTTTGAAGCATTTGGCGCCTCTTATTTCTGGGATACAAAAGGCTTACGCTGGGGTGCAGGTCCAGGAGGCACACCTTGTCCTTAGCCATCACCCTGCGCACGGAGTCCAGACTTGTTCCATAATAGTGACCTCTGTAACGCCCGTACTCTACAAATCTAGAAGGAGAGAGACAGAGAGGGATACCAGGAGAAAACTAGGGTGAGGTGGTTGCAAGAGGTGGCTTTCAAACAGCAGAAGGAAGTCCGGGGAGCCATGAGGGGGATAGAGTTCACCATTGGCTATGCTACACAACAAAGCCAGCCAAGTTTATTAGCTTGGCACATTTTGTGAAGACTGTTCCAGATTTTAGGAGGAAATGAAGCCTCTCCTCGTTTGGTTCTGACTCTGGGGACCAGCAGGAGACCAGAACCCGAGGTTCTCAGAGTCCGAGCTGGTTCATAGGGCTCTAACAATTCAGAAATGTATTATGGCCAAGCAGAGACTTGTACCCAAGCAGAGCTTTTCTAAAGTTAACTGAGTGACCAGAAGCCAGTGCAGAGACCTGAGCTCTGGACTGATGTGGTCGTGTCTCCTGGTTCTGGATGTTCTGCAGCTGTCTTACAGCTCCTTTAGAGCCCGGTGAGCAGACCCTTACAGCAGGCTAACCCGCTTTTTTTTAACCATACCTGTGGTTCAAAATGTGCTCTTCGAATGTATGAACGGGTACAAAATGATAATCCACCCCTTCGGTCTCCTGCTGCCTCTTCTCACGTGTTGTGTCTGGAAGACAGGGAGACGAGGGCGGCATGAAGGCCTGGGAAATGTGAGCGGAAGGGGGTGAGGGGAAACCTGAGCTCGTCTGCCTTACACGGTACACTGACGCCATAGCGGTCGGGGTCCGAGATGGCCAGCCTCCTCATCAGTTCGCTCACGCCAACGCCGCCGGGCCCTGGAGAAGAAAAAAAAAAAAAGAGATCAAGACGCGTCATTCCGAACGCGGGGATTAATTCTCCGCATCACGGTGCGGTAATGCTTTCCTTAAGACAAGCCCAACGCTAAATGACCCATCTGTCTTTACCATCAGAGGGAGAGCGGGAGAAAAAGTCAGACAGAGCGGGGGCTCTGATTTCATTCTGATTTCTCTTTGAGAATGATGCACAAACCACCCTCTGTCTGCATCTGCCTGTTCGACTTTTAATTATCCTATACTTTCTGGAAAATCCATAACATGGTATCGAAAAATGCGACATCTGCAAATGTGGGGCTGGATCAGTGTCGCTATAGTGTAGGATGCAAAGGATGGGGCGCTTGCATAAGCACGCACACACACACACACACACACACACACACACGGGGCTGCAGCATCTGGGATTTTCTCCCAACTCGGGCCTTGTGCAGCCCCAGATTGCATCAGCCTCTAATGGAGCGCAGTCTAAAAGTAGGATTCCTGACATAGCTGCCTTTTCCATCACCGGGTTTGCATGAGCTTGATACATTACAAAATATCAAGTTAATGGACTCGCTACTCTCCCGGTGCTGATGGCTTCCACAGCTGCCCCGCTGAAGCGGAGGGGAGCATCATCAGACTCTGTGTACGACGTCTTCTTTTCGGAAGAAAAAAAAAAAGCGAACCTTTGTGAGGGTTACACGATCTGTGGGCTTAAAGTGGCTGGCAGAGACTTTGACAAGCTTTCCTGGGGCATAAGGGTCTATTGTTTCATTGGAAATGCGTACGCAGTGCAAACGGGGGATATATCTCTGACAGAGTCCAACATTATCCAGCTGGTCCTGGATTAACGATCCAGGATTTGGTTTTCCTGTTCGTATCTTTTATTGCCAATATGCAATATACTCCTAATGATGACCTCCGGTCAACGAAGAGCCCTCACAGCGGACAGTAAAACCTAAGCCAGAGTGGGTGGAAGCTCCGGCGCAGATAAAGAGCTCTGAATGTAGATTCAAGCTGTCTTAACTGTTCCAGTGTAATGAAAAAGAACTGGGCTGACACAGTGATCTTCTGTTAGATTTCTGACTCCGTTTTTCTGTCCTTTATGTCCATTTTCTTCACTTTGTTTTTGTGATGCACCTCCTTTGTCCTCGTGATGTCTTCCTTTCTGCTCTCAATGTGTGTTTACCTCTCTTTCCGTCTCTCAGTCCAGGCACAGATGACCTGAAGCTGTATCCTAATATGACATTAAAAAGACATTCAGCGGTGCTCAATATAAATTCCCCCCGGGGAGAGATATAGCTCAAAACTACACAGAGCAGACCTGCAAGATTGGCAGGGAAGTGAATCTGGGGTGGGCCGCTGCGTAACTTAAGAGAACACAATATTTTTCTGACTGGGAGTCCTTTGACAGTGTTTACGTGGTTCTGATGGGAAAGGATTGTTCGTCTTGCGCTCTGGACCGGGAACATAAATCTTCATCAATGCTGAGCGTTTTCTTTTGATCAACAACAGCTTCCATAAAGCTGTCCTTTTTACTGAATGGGATCACAGTTCTTAGAACTTTTTATATGGGAAAAAAGGGTGGGGGGGGACCATATAAAACAATACAATTGACCATGGCAGCACTTTTATTTGTGCAACACCACAGTTACTTAGAATAATCTCGGGATACATAAATATTCTATGATGTTACGTATGCAGTTGATCGCTACGGTTCATATGTTCATATTTTCAGATATCAGTCATTCACAGATTAGTCACTTTTCCCCTCACAACAAAGCCTGTGAAAGGGATATTTACCATTTCTTAAGACTGGACAGTAAAACTCTGCTGTGTCACAACGTTAAGAATTATTCGACGTAACTGGAAGTGTGTTAAAACTTTGGAATTAAAAGACTGGGTCAATGCTGTAATTGAAGCAGCCTCTTATGAGAGTATGCTGGAAAGGCTGAATGATGAGAAACGGATGATCTGGGATGATTTCTGGGTACACAGGAAAGGGACATAAGGTGTATCTGATGACAGCCGTTGTATTTCTATTTCCATTTATCATTACTTCTATTTTCTGGACCATATTTTCTGTTGTGTCAAGGTGGCGTATAGGGAAACTATGTACAATAGGACAGTGTAACATACTATGTGGACCTTTTTAGTGTGTGTTTAAAGCTTGATCGATAAAAAAAGTTTAATAAAAATGAAAAAAAAGACTGGACAGGCCATGATCTGAAGGGGTATCGGTAAAGACACCATGGATTCTCAGCCTGCTCGCATTAAGTTACTTCACAACTTGTTTTTCACATGGGAAGCAAATATGAAGCTATGATTTTGAACCTAAATTAAACAAAAAATGGATGAATGAATCCATAATGGACGATTCCGCTAAGTTCAGTTCAAATCCAAATGGGCTCGACTAGCTCACACGTACCAACCAGGACCACCAGACGGTGTCGGTCCTTTGGCTTCCGGCGGTAGGGAATCACTTCCATGTAGGTCGGGGGGCGGATGGTACCGTGCACCTCGGCGCTCCACCTCCGGCACCGGGCAGCTCTCCTGGCCCTGCTGCTTTTTCTGCCCAGGCGGAAACTTCTCCTCAGGCCAGCTGGGAACGAGACAGGAAAAAAAATATATATATAGTTGGAAATGCATTCAAAGGGGCTAGCGAACGGCCTTCTGGGAGCTTCCTCGGGCCGGTAGGTACGGGGCGGCAGAAGCAGACATTTGGAGTCGCTTTTCCGGCTGCTTGATAAACGCCCGAGCATAAATCACTTTTCCTCGCCGCCGTGATCTTAATCTCCGCCGAGCGTTGAGGGGAAATGGATGGTGCACGACGCTGCCAGATGTTACGCTAAACTTAACGGCCGAATTAGCCGTCTTTTTGAAGTCGGGGCACGTTCGGCGGGGTTTTACAGATGTTTGGCAGCGGGCTCCCAAAGGCCCGGGCTAAGAGCCACAGAAGTAGCCCCACGACTGGCATCATCTCCTCTCACCTGATGTTAACTCATTGGCTGCCAAAGACGCCTATAGACGTCAATTCAAATACAACCGTTCGCTGCCAAAGACGTCTATAGACGTCTTTTATGTTTTTCAACGAGAGTAGCTTGGGGGACGATCGGCTAAAGGTTTTCCGTAAATATCAGGCTTCTAGACAGAGTATGTACTAACAAATTGACCCTCTAGGTAGCTGTGCCACTTTTGATGGGAGATGAGCATAGACTGTAGGCAAATAAAAAAAACGCAATGGTTCGCTACGCGAAAAATGGCGCCGGTGAGACGCAAGTCGAGGAAGAACGGAATAAGGTAGAAACAAATTCTTTTTCCTGATGAAAGAAGAGAGTCTACTCTTTCTTTTGGTGCGTTCGGTGTTTACATAGTCACAGCACAAACTATTCTGTGGCTCTTGAAAAATCTGTCAAAATGCTAAAAAAACTCTGGCAGTGTGGGACTCTCTGTTCTGAAAATGGCTGGCAGTCAATGAGTTAAAAATCTCTTCTTGTTGTAGACTTATATACTTTGTCATTTTATTTGTCGGCCGTTTTACATTTTGCTAAATTTTACCGGTCTGTTATTACATCAGAGTTGTGTAAGTCCGGGTGTTTTTCCTGTCCTAATTCGCTTTGGTGACTCCGGCTTCTGGTCCCTCTAACCTCTGTTTCTGCAAACTGAGATTCGGAAAGCGACCAGAAAACGACCGACTGCATCAGCACCCGGACTCCCGTGTCACGCGTTATCCCGAACAGCACACGTCTCGGTCAAGACACGACAACTTAGCCCGCCACGCTCCATTTGCGCCCTGTCAGACATCCAGCGGCTGCCATGCGACTGCGGTCTGGCCCGTCCTGGCAGGCTCGCTGCTTTTCATGATGCAAACCACAACTGAGCCAGGGTGCCAGGCTTTCTTTGGCCCTGGTCGTAATTTAACCTTCTAAGCGTATCTATCCATTTCCTCTTTAGGCCTCATTATAAAAAAAAAAAGACATGTTACTACAGAGTAGAGACATTAAACGATTTTTTTTGCCTCCCTCTCTCACTTTATACATACATATATGTATATGTAAAACAGATGAGCTCACTAAGACAAGTGACAGGACTATGAATTCTGACTAATCAAAGAATTCTTATTTCCAAGAATCGAATCAGAGCAAGTGGAATCTTGTAATTGCCAGTCATCAGTAATTCTTCTTGATACATTTCTCTGTTTAATTGGGTGACACTCCCTACCATAGGTTTTTGGACATGACATAAAATAAAAAGATAGATGTAAAAAAGATATGACACGAGTCTGAGGCCTCACAGATTTTTCAGGGTGGCAAACCACAAATACCAAACAATTCAGTCCTGTGCTTGAGAAGTTACAGATTTGTTCCACTCTTGAATGTAAGTGGTGACAGAAAAGCATTTTTCCTAAAAAAAATTTCTCCAATCTGAAGCTGGCCCACGAGGTAAAGGGTTGTCAATCACTAGTAGGAAATTAAATGAGCAATACCTTTTAAGAGACTCTGGATAATATCAAAGATGAAAAAAGAACTGGTTAGCTTGGATTAGGCAGAAGCAGAGGAAATGTGTAGCAACCCAAATTCCTATCAGAACAAACTCCGAATCTCACCAATTAGAAGAGACTAAACTACTAATTTACTAATTTAGTTAAAAAAACAAAAAAACAAACAAACACTGGCTTGGATATTACCCCATTTTTCTTTTTTTTTTTTAAGCTTTGCATACATTTGCATTTAAAGGCTGATAAAATAAGTAATCCAAAAGATAAGAAAAAAGAAAATAATCAAATAATAAAAGCAATAAATGAAGAAAGAGACAGATTTATGATCTTTCCCCCACCTTTCTTTTTAGAAACTTAGATTTGTATGTGGCCTTAGAATGGCTATCCCATACATCCCTTCTCCTTACTGATTACTGTACATGCAGCCACTCAGTCTGGCTTCACGTGCCAGAAAAAGAGGAGGAACACAGCGTGAACTGTGTCTTCAGGTGGAAGCTGGCCTGAGATAAGATGAAATTTGCGTTATTAAACGCACATGACTCTCCGAGCTGATATAATGCAGCATCTGTAATTACACTTGCCTTGCGCCGGCATAAGGAGCCCCTTTTTTACAATCAGCCATAAATACAATAACCCCGTACGAACATCCTGCACTGCTCTCGTGCACACGAGCACGTCCCATCCGGTGCACAGAGTCAAGGCTAAACGGAATAAAAGCGAATGCTTAAACCGAACCTGAAATCTTTATACCACATCCTCCATTTCCATATAACCGGGTTAATATGGTCACATGACCCGCACATTCTCTGGGATTGGGATTGTCGTGAGGGGAAGGGAGCAACGAGTCAAACATCTCACCGATGTGGATCCCCGTTATTGCGCCGTAATCTACGTCCTCCGGGACTGGAAAAAAAACAGGAAAAGAGATGGGGAAAGAGTGAGGAAATCCTGGATCAAAAACCACAAAAAGCGATGACGTGTGCCGCTCTGACGCTTCATCCTCAAAGTATTAGCATATGTTCTGACCTACATGTCCTGATATTTTTATTTGAAAACGGTCATAGTAGCCCTACTTAAAGATACCATCTACAAATCTTGAACATGCACGGGAGTCCCTCTCTTATAGACTGACTATAAGCACAAAAGCACATTGCTGGAGGTCAGCTTTGTCATTAGACCCTTCGAATTAGCTTATTTTCATTCAAGTAACTGTTCTGTGTTTTGGAATATGCCCCAAAATGATTACTATTTTACTATTATTACTATTATTCTTGGTCAACATACAGTGGGGGAAATAAGTATTTGACCCCTTGCTGATTTTGCAGGTTTGCTTACTTACAAAGAATGCAACGATCTATAACTTTAATCATATGTCCATTCTAACGGTGAAAGACAGAATCCCAAAGAAAAATTCCAGAAAATCGCATCATATGAATTTATAAAAATTGATAACCATCTGATGAGGAAAAATAGGCATTCTTTGTAAGTGGGCAAACCTGCAAAATCAGCAAGGGGGTCAAATACTTATTTCCACCACTGTAGCTTTAAAAGACTAAACCAAAACCCAAAGCATGTACGTGTAATCCTAAAAGGGATGCTTAAGGTAATTTATTTTGATAGAAAATGCAAGCGTTACCTTCCCCCTCATCTGCAGAGCATGTGGAGGAAACAAGGGAAGTTAGAACAGCCCAGGAGAGAAAGCAGGCTGACCCCTGACCCCGGCCTTCAGCTGGACCTTCAGACATGCCCTCTCACCCACACTAAAGGAGCTCAAATGTGTTTATTGGAAAGTGTTTTTACGCTTTTCAGGTGTGGTGCGTTTACGGCCAACGGCGGCCCGGTCACCTGGTGGCTTGACCGGTCGGGGCTGGAAGAGGGCTCTGGGTCGCTGTAATGCCACTCTCCTGTAAAAACACAGCGGAGGAAAACCGAAACAGAACGGGGTTTTTGTGTCCGGTTTCGGTTTCGAAAGAAGACGGGAAAAAAAAGGAAAAAAAGGCTCACCTCTCGTGCAGCTGCCTGGAGGGGATGAGCCCCGCCCGGCCGCCCCCGTCTCCGTGGCGACGGGCCTGCCACCAGACCTCGTCCTCCGTGCTGACCACCTGCAGGACGTCGCCCCTCTTGAAGGCCAGCGCGGCCTCCTTGCAGGGGGCGGCGGGGTCCTGGCCGGGGTCGTAGTCGAACAGGGCCCGCACCAACAACTTGGGGGGGGGGGGGGAAATAAAAAAAAGCCCCCCAAAATGCCTCCCCCCCCGTTTTTTTTTCTTTTTCCACTGCCGTGTCACGAACCCCGCGACCCCGGCAGCGCGCACACGTCTGCGTCTGGATTTTTCCTCACATTGTCATCTTTTGAGAAACGACCACAATCACTGAGAATAATTTGTCTTAATCCGTTGCAAATGCTCCCCCTCCACAACCACTACACCCCGCTTCAGCAGTTTCCAGTTCGGTCATTGGCTGTGCGTACGTGGTGATGGTAGCCTATAATTCTTTCATATCTGGGACGTAAAGTTTTCCACAAAAAAATCACCGTTAATATTAAATTAAGTCCATGCAGCTGAAGTGTTTAAATGATAAAAAGCCAGACAGTGTGTTATCCACGATTTTCTGAGCTTCAGAATCCGGCTGTGTTCAGTACAGAACACACCCCCAATGGGCAACTCACCACCGGTTCCAATCTTAACCGACAACATGTTGGCCAATCACGCTAATGACAGGTGAACGCACAAACCAGGCAAAATGAAAGTGACTTTTTAAGATCGCTCTACCTTTGTCTTTTCCGGAGACGCGTCCTCCTTAGAGCTCCTGGGTACGATTTTAAATTTGATCTCGCCATCGGAGCAAGCCTGCACAGACACAGTGAAGCAAAATGTAGAGTTTCTTATTCGGAGGTGTGTTGATCGTTCAAAGATTGAGACATTTGAGTGGAGTTTTGGGATATTAAACAAAGTCCACCTGCCATTGACAGCAGAAACAAGTTGCCTTTTTTTGTCGGCCTTCCAATGGCAGACATCTTTACAGCTTACTTGTTCCATAAATTTTCCTTAAGTAAGTTTCTCTGAATATTCAAAAGCAAAGTTCAACTTATTTACAACTGAGCTATTCTCAGCTAAACTAAGCTGTCTCATAATTTTGCAGTTTTATTGATTTTTTTCTATCTTGTGCTGCTTCCATTGTACTCCGTAAACCACTCAAGACACCAAACAACTGAGAAATAACCAGTAAAAGCCATCTGACATGTCCAATAACAGTTGCTTTTTTGTTCTTTTTTTAAATAGGATGAGCTAGCTGTAAATATTAGCTTCGGTGTGAATTGTAAAAAGCTATGACATCTGTTGTAAATAGCTTTATGCTGTTATTTGTTGCCTGGATTGGTCAAGACTGATGCCGTCTTTTTTTTCTTTTTTTCTTTTTTTGCCCTATTATAATGGCATTGCGATGGCAGACATCTTAACAGCTGAATGTTCAATTAATTCCCAATTCTTTAGTAAGTTTATCTGAAGTTTGTCTGAATATTCTGTCATTAAAGAGACTTAGCTTTTCCTTTAAATTTGCTCCCAGTCGTAAAAATGGAAGACGACGCAAACGTTTAAGTAGCCAGAAAAAGGCTCAGGGTTAGAAAAGACTGAGAAAGAGGGGTAGTGGTGGTGGTGGTGGGGGGGAACTGATACATCCAGGGTAAAACTGACCAGGAGAGGAAGGATTTCTTTTGGCTTCCTGTGCTCCAATGGAACGCCGTTGACCTCCCTCAGCTCATCTCCCTCGTGAATCAGGCCTTAGTAGCGTCAGAGAAACAGGAGGACCTGTAAATCTGGACGTCCCACCTCACACAAACCATCACACAGTCCTTACGGCAGGTGTAATCATCTCACCGCTTTTGTCCGCCGCACCCCCTCTCATGATCCTTGCCACGACAATAGCCCCTGTGGATTTGTCTCTCTTGATTGTTGCCCCCTTCAAGAAGAAGATTGGCCAATGATCGAAGAACAGACAAACAAGCAGAAGCAAAGGCCAAAAGGATGCAATTTCAGAGAATAAAACGAACATTCCTACTTATTTTAGACCTATATATATATATATATATATATATACATATAATTATTTATGTATATGTTTATCTATATCTGTGTGGAATTTTGTATATGTATATATACAGTGGGGGAAATAAATATTTGACCCCTTGCTCATTTTGCAGGTTTGCCCACTTACAAAGAATGCCTATTTTTCCTCATCAGATGGTTATCAATTTTTATAAATTCATATGATGTGATTTTCTGGAATTTTCTTTGGGATTCTGTCTTTCACTGTTAAAATGTACATATGATTAAAGTTGTAGATCGTTGCATTCTTTGTAAGTGGGCAAACCTGCAAAATCAGCAAAGGGTCAAATACTTATTTCCCCCACTGTATATATACATATAAATAAATGTATAGATATGTATATATGTATATGCTGTTGTTTTATTTATGGAGCTAGTAACAACATAATTTCCCATTGGGATTATTAAAGTATTTCTGATTCTGATTCTGAACATGTTGGTTTTGTTAAAGTCCAGACTGGTGTCTCATCATTCCACTAGAATTTTTTTTTTTTTTTTTTTTTTCCGTATAAAGACAGGGACCATTTAGCTGCTCTCCATGTAACACACAACGCAGTGGAAATCAGCATGGTTTTCAGCAGATGTTCCCGATGCGGTGCGGGACGGGTCACAGTGGAAATAGCATCTCATGTAGCCGGCTACAATCAGCGCACGCCGGGGTGTGGCCCCCCGGTTTCTGGAAAACGGGAACATGTTGGACGCATCAAACAGGCCGTGTCAGGAAAAGGTCAGCCCCCTACCCCCAACCCCCTCGGCCCACCCGCCCCCATCCGACCCAGTTTTGGGATCAATACAAAAGTGTGTTCACCATTACTGGTGAAGAGGTCTTCTTGGATGCCAGCCACCAAGACGTGAAACTACACACTTTTCTGAAAGTAGATGATTCTCACGTTTGCTGACAAACTGAATTTTGCGGGTTAAACCCACCAGTGCAACTTTAATGGGGCTGTTTATGTTTTAGCAGTTAATCTGACAAAAAAAACTGGCATGAATTTCATTTAAATTTGTTGGAAAGCAAGGCCTCAACGGGGGGAAAAAACAAAGCTTTAAAGGTATCTAAATGCTTTTTTTTTTTTTTTTTTTTTTTTTTTTTGGAACATCTGTTCCACTTTCTGGTGAGCGTCTATGTCTTTTCAAATGGGGAAAATGTGACCGTTGTTATTCATCACTGTACGTGTTTTATGGAGATCTTGTTCCAGATGCAAACAGTAAAAATAAATCTCGACTTTTTCGATCGTTGAAATAACAAATTTGGAGGATTTGCTGCACTGGGGAAGGTATGCGGCCGTCGTGGGCCCACTGGTTTGCGGCCCAGTCTAACTCAGTCCAGGACCCTTGAAGGAATAAGTGACAATGGCTTGGAAGGGAAAAGGCGTATAATTTTAGTGTAGCACCGAGACAATGAGATATGATCACTGACTCTGACACCGACTGACGCTCATTAGCGAGAAAAGAATTCCGATCCTTTCCAGGTCCGCAGACTCCATTATCAGGCCTACAGACAATGTGAGTTTCCTGACATACTGTCTCCACTAAAAGGTGCAATGTGCAGGTTTTTAGCGATATGTAGTTAAAAAGTTGCAGGTCGAAGTTTGCTAAATAACGCCTGGTTATTTTGGTCCGGCCAATTCAAACATTGATCCTGGTTGTAGATTGTTCTACAATCTACAAACCCAATAAATGTTGCAATCTTCACACTGTCCTTTTCGTATAAGTGGATCCAGTGCTAATTCCGATCTGGTGCCAGAGCCAGTTCTCGCTTGGTTTTGGCCAAAAAAATGGCTCGCCAAGGCCAGGGAGCCACCACGTGGCCACGTTTTTATATATCCCTTTAAATGTTTCTTCCAAAACACTGGACAGCATTTATGGATGATACTGAGGTTATAAAACTTTACGGAGCGTTTCGAAAACCGGAGAAAAACTGAGCTCATGGTCGCTCGCCACCGCCTCGACTTTTCAAGCTGCCCTGACCCCGAATGTTTGAATATGTCGGTCGGCTTTTTTCGTTGATCTCTTTGGTCCAAATCGACCTGCCGACAGCGGCAAAAAGAAGAACGGAAGCTCTTCGCTCCGGCTTGGGAAAAACTTGGTGTTGGATTTTGCCAGATTTGAAATCTTTCTGTTGTTTTCCAAACAGAAAGAGTTGATCTTAAGTTAAACTCTGGCCCACTAGCTGAAGGACCACTTTGGTGGAGAAAAAAAAAACGGTTTTCTCGGTGCCTGTTATGTCAAATTTCCATCTCATCGCACTCATTGTGAAGTTGAACGTCTGAAATCTGTCACCAGCTAATCTCCACAGAAATCCATTGATTCAAAGATGGATATTTGCCCCCTGACCTCTTTTAATAGCTGGCACCCCGACATTTTTGACTTCATATTCTTGTCTCCCTTTTCAATATCACACTTCTCGTTTTTTTCTTAACCCTGCAAGCGGATAGCTGTAATGTTTCAGAATGAACTAAAGATGCTTAAGCTCTGCTTTGGAATTTATGAATGGGCATGGACATGTTTTGTCTATATCAGGGCGGTGTAACACCTTATTTTTGTCCCTGCTGCTTTGGGAGGAGTCTGACTCCTCACAGAGAGGCACCACAACAGAAACAGGAAGTTTTTAATCCATTCATAATGAACACACACTTGCTGTCATCCAGAACGTAAGTTTCCTACAGGCTTCACCCAGTTTTATGAGAGTGAAACAAGCCGGTTGGCAGCTCTCCTGTCTACGCAAACAGCTAACTGAAGATTTTGCCATTGAAAAAAAAAAAGAAAAACTTGCTACTGACCAGGGGATCTTTGGTTTTGACCAGACTGACGATCTTAACGGAGTCCCCCTCTTCCTCCAGGGCCTCGTCGGTTATGGCCGGGAGAGCTGGTTCAAAGTCTCTTTGAGCTACGGCATCGTGGACACTCAGCAGACTCTGTAAAAAAATGCAGGGAACATGGTGAGCAGCCTTCACTGGCTCAATTAATGCCCCCAAATGACGTCAGAATGTGTCGGATTAATGAAAAATTTCCGAAAACGTCTCAAACGAGGTCGCTTTTGGACTCACCAGAAGAACTAAAAGCGGAAAAAACATTAGGTTCAGCTGGTCTAACTGCACTCTGTGCATCAACCACAAAATCTACAGAGAAACCATCAACGCCAACATCTAAATTCTAACCTTGTGTGCATAGTGTTGCCAACTCAGCGGCCACCTGAGAGCAATTTAGCCCAGGGTTAATGCTACCCATCCCAAATGATCTATGACTCACCGTCCATTCCTGTTTGATTTAAGTAAACAAACAGCTTGTTTTTGTGAGCAAAAACAAGAAATAAATTCAACGTAATCATAAGAGTGAAATGGGATTGGGAGGGGTTGCTGCAATATGGAAATATTGAGAATGAAGGAAACCCCAGATCGTCATCATTAGTTAAACAATCAGCTAATCTCTCTGTCAGTTAGGCCGCTTGTTATCCTCACGTCCGTCAACGGTTTCCCTGCTCAGCAGCTGCCAACACGTTAGCCGTTGTGTCTATGTCTGCCTTCTCTCAAAGTCAGCTTTCTAAAGCTCTCCCAATGCTTCGTACCCGCCGTCTGTCACAGGCGTGCGCGGCCAAAAAACCAACAGGCCATTAGAACTCTTCAAACAAACTGGGACTTGTCAGCAGGCCTCGGCTTCCCGTCAGGAAAAGCCACGGCTTCGACAGCTCCTCGGAAAAGCCGTGTTCTGTGAGAAACGACACGCTCTCCACGTGTGCCTGAAAGATGACCGTCAGCAGGTCCGAACCGAGGAAACAAGCACTTGACGACTTCGTGTCGACTCATGAACAGAAACCGGGAAATGATCAGCGAGTGTGGCTGTCAGACGTCAGCACCTATCAGTTAATGAGGTCAAGTTTAAGCCACACAGCCCAGAACTCAGTACAGAATTTCGAAGAGTTGGTAAGTTTCATCGGTCACTTGAATAGCTTCAGGTGAAACATGACTACGATGAAGTCAACCTCTCGAATTGGAAATCTACCAAGAGAAGAGAACTTGAGCCGCAATTAAATTCATCCAACAAGATTGATAAGTCTTCCAGGACAGGATGTAACATGGTCAGAAGATGGGGAAAGGGTTACCAAACATTTTGCTTTGACAACACAACAATAACAGAACGTGGATCATCTTGTATTGGTGCGATATTCTGCTGGGAAACTTTGGTATTACATGTGTTTAATGTTTCTTATGGCAGTATCCTCCTCCCAATTACAGAAAATGTTCATCCAAAACGGCTCAAAATGAAATGGGGAGTGATTGGTCGTGCCAAAACACAATGCACTTTGGCTGTTTTTAATGCTCTGCACTACCTTCTCCTAAAAATAAGAACCGGATTTTAAATCTTCCGTTCTTCATTTAAAGATCCCAACGCCATATCGTTCATCTCCTAAACTTATTGTTCCTCTAGAAACTTTAGTTTCTAGATACTCTTAGAACTCTTATGAAACAAGCTCATGTTACCCACTAAATCTTTGATGACAAACCCATTTTAGGATGATCTCTTCATCTTACTATATTTCTTAACTGGAGATGTGAAAGTTGTGAACACCCGGACTGACCAGCTGTCAAGCAACAAGCTAAAGGATGTAAACAGTTAGCATCGGAGAAAATTCGAAAACTGTTTAAAAAAAAGTCATTTAGATTTTTAATTTGCCTACCAGTGGATGCACTGGTAGGCAACTTGGGGTTCAGATCCTTGCCCAACGACTCTTTGACATGTGGCCTGGAGGAACATGGAGTAAACCCATTGAGGGTCCAATCAGCAAACAGCATGACACTAACATGCTGGACTCTTTTTTAATTAAAGCTTATCTTTTTCTTTCGTGGACAGTGTCTGTACGGCAGGCTAACATATCAACGTGGAAAGAAGGTGCTCTCACCTTGAAGTGGGGCTTGGACAACATGACCACCAGCTCTTTGGCCTTATCCTTCCAGCTGTCCTCTATCAGCTCGTCCGCCAACTGAAACAAAGCTTTAGATTACAGGCGGGAAATATGTTTTTTTGTGTTTTTATTGTTTTGTTTTAAGAATCACATGTATTTCTTTTCATTTTGAGTGAAGTTGGTTTTGTTTTTTTAACATGAAATACAGAAAAAAAAAAAGAAAATTGACTGTTAAGTACAGCCCATATCTGAAGTAACATACAGTTGGTTTAAAAAATGTCCAACAACCAACACTTGAATCTCTCGGACTTTGACTCCTTTTATGTAAGGTAGGTATTTGTTTTCTGTTTTTGTGCTGCTTTTGGGGAACAATTTAAAAGGATCAAGGCAGCACAATAGCTGCTGTGTCAACTGAAAACAGAGGGGCCTTGACTGTGGACGGCGAGCAAAAATGGCTGCAAGCGACCGTGTGCAGTCGCTCGTCTGGTCAAGCGTGTTACTGTAATGACTTCTACTGCTTCAAGATGTCTAGGAACGCTCCAGAGACACAATGCATGAAGGTCATTAGTTTCCACTGCGAGCAAACAGAAGCTTCTCTGAGAGGAAACAGATCCACGGCTTGGCCCCTTCCAGTTGGTCCTGATGATTTGAGCCAGGCAAAAGGAGTGGCTGTCCGACCGAATCAAAAGCAAACGGCACTGAGGGGAAGGAGCGGAGGGCAGGAGAGAGAAACAGCACGGAAACATGGCAGAAACCTACCCCGGCGTTTGGTTTTAGTCGAGGATAAAACAGGGGCAAGTGAGGAAAGAATGTGAAAGGATTAATTAGGATGATGAAGGAGGAGTATAAGTGCTGTTTAGCTGTTTGACTCGCAACAAAAGTGGGGGGGAAATCAGTAAATGAGGTTGGAAGATTATGAAAAATGAGGAAAAGTCGTGAAAGGGGTTGTAAAACAAAAGAGAGCCGGGTTTATAACACACTCCGCACGCTGAGATGCTTTTCATTTCATTTCGGGACGGAGTTATGCGTGGACTCTGCTGTTTCGTTTTACATCTGACCTCAGCCGTGTTTCTAAAAGCTGAATCACAACGGCACCGCGCAACAAAATGACTTGAGCAGGCCGCCGCTCGCCGCTGTCCTCCGTGACCCGCACGTGGACACGAAGTGATACATTTATCTGTAAAACAGCTCTCTGACCGCTCACGTCCGGCGCGCCAGGGTTGCAGAAACCAGAGGAAAAAAGCGCACATTCCACCCTCTGCTCCCCCCCCCACCCTCCCGTTGTCAACCTGTCACCGACAGCAGCGTGTCTATCTGCAAAAGATGTTTGGAGAGAGTCACACACGTCTGAGGCCAGGCAGGCCGCGCGCTCCAGGACGGGGACGGGGCCTCGCTTCTCAAAACGCTTCAGCCGCTCGTGGATCTGTCGAGTCAGGACAGCATCAGGATTAGGGTTTTGTTTTGTTTTTTGGGGGGTGGTAAATAGGAGATTGCTTTAACTCTGATCAAAACAGCTCCCTTTTGCTAAATTGGGACTAGTAATGTAAGAGAAGAAGAGGGAAATGTATTTAAAAAATCAGTTGTTCATGTGTTTAGAAAAGATAAACCTGGTCAACATTGGTTAGATCCTAACCTGTATATATTCCCAATGAATTGTAGTTGTTTTAACGTCTCCTTCTCTGGAGAAAAGAAAAAAAGAAGAAAAAAAAGCAAGGTGCAAAAGCAATTTTCACCTTGAAGAGCAGGTGAACCTTCTTCTCCATCAGCATACTGTGGAGGAACTTGTAGTCCTCCTCCCTGTCTGTGTGAGACTCTGTTCCAGACATCACCGATGATAAGAGCTTGCACACGCCTGGAGAACCAGGGGCCAGAAATATACAATTCATACAGAGTTCCTGTTGTTAAAAAGTTTATTGCAAGGTTTTAACTATGAATTTACACGTTCTTCAATAGTAAAAGTAATAAACTCTTTCCCTTGGACTCACCTCTGTGCTCAGTTCTGCTCAGCATCCTTTTCATTCTGGGAAAAAAAAACATGAATTAGGAAATGATGACAGACTGACAGAATCCATTTTGATTCAACTTGAGTTGGTTTGTTTCTGGTTTTACGATCCAGAAGAGAAAACAAACATGACATCTGATTGTGTTCTTTTTTTTTTTTTAAACGAGCAAGAAGGGGGAAAATGCATTTGTTTTTCTTCACTGGGTGGGGGAAATAAATGCATGGACAGATTCACTGGTCCCTTCTTATGAGATATTTCTGCCCCCTACTGGCAGTGTTAGGAATTACAACCTCAGCATTTCTGAGCCACTTTTCAGAAGCCACGTCAACTGTTCATTTCAATCACAAATAACACTTCAGATTTACATTTGCACAGTGTTCTTCTTTGATTTGTTCAAGCCACATAAGAAGATTATCAAAGCATTTAGTAAAGCTTAATCAACACAATGCGACACGGGTGAGCTTTAAGAAATTAGTTATACACAAAAGACACACACAAGTTATGTGTTTGATACAATTCCAAACACAAACAATGTCAGGTTATTCAAGAGAATAAATACCTAATAAAACCACTCACCAGACACTCGCCATACCATCAGGCCCCATTCAGGCATGCCATATCCCGTGGTAACTACTAAGCCGTATTCAAAAATACACTTTTACTGAGAGGATACAAACTGTTCGACTGGTTAGTCTCTAACAGAGACCCTCACTGACTCAATATGTGCCAGCTCTGACCTAAATAAAGCCGGCTAAGAATCAATAAACCAATGGCATGACAATAGAGATGGTAAAGCATGGAGGATAATGTTGACCTGTAGTCATTCATTTTCCACATGTATGAACATAGAATCGATACCATAAGAGAGCAAAACATAAATTCTCCTTGAAACAATTAGCCTTTTTTCAGTTGTTTTCTTTTTATATGTTCTGCTTTCAAACTTGGTTCCACTTCTAGCACCCAGTATATAAAAACAAAATTATGTGCAACCTTTATCTGATCACTACATTGTTTCGGATGCAAAATGCAGTGTGATCTGGTGTTTTTTTGCTTACATTCATGACAACGACGTCCCTTCAGGATCTGTGACCAACTCACAGTAGATGGACAACATGGGTGTGACGTCCTTCTTTTTCCCATGCTCTGACTCATGGAATGCAGCGATTGTCTTCACATGCGCCTCCTGTCATTGGCTGGGAATCTAAACACCTACATTGGCCAAAGATTGCAACTTAGAAACATCCTCTGCGAAGCAAGATAAAGAAAGAAAACTAAAACAATCCTAATACCAATGAAAGGGCAGAGACTACGATAAGAATACCACCACTTCACTCGCTCCCATGCAGCACCAGTATCAGAATTACTTAAGCTTTGGAAAGGTCAGTTATCTTTTTCAAAGGGCTAACAAATATTTATTTTCTTTTATAATAATGTCAAAGTTACCAGCAGACATCCATCTTTCAGTACAGCGTCTGAACCACCACAGAAAGTAGGGAAACTGGTGTTCTAAAAGACAAAAAGTAGAGATTCTCATAGTGAGAAGGTATGATTTCTAGGGGCATTTTGGAGTGGTATGAGACCTGTGCTAAGTGGACATGGGCCTAAAAGGAGGCCCACATGAGTGAAAATGCTCGCCCCTTCTCCTCGAAATGACTTGGCATTTCTAGCTTGGGGAAAGTTGCATGTTTTGAGTCCCTCCCTAGGAACACTTCCGTGTTAAAAAAAAAACATACACAAAACAAAACCGTTTCCCCTTATTGTGAAAGGCTCCGCCGGAAGTCGACCCGCTTCCCCTTCCCCTCCCCCCCCGCTCGGAGTCGAACATTACCGAGGAGTGCGTCTCCTCCGCTTCCTGCTGCATCTGCTGCTTCTGCGCTGGGCTACATCGACCGAGTCTAGCGCATATCATAAGTACATGTCAGACGATGCGCTGAGGGGTGGTTGTTGACAAAGGCCGCCCGCTATGCAGTGCTGGTGCTCGGCACTCGACGCGTATCTGTCCGCTTTGGTAGGGTAGACCCGAGTCCCGACACCAGGAAGCTGAAGTTAAAAAAGAACTGTGAGGAGCAGACAGACAGGAGGCCACGGTTCCCCCTCACACACACACACACATCATCACGGCCTTGATGGTGATGTATGCAAGGAAACCAGCAAGAGTCAGCGATGGGTAAATCCAAGCTCCAAGCTCTCACCCCCTCTGAGCACACACACACACGGAGGGACACGTCCGTTTGGGTTTCGAAGGCTGGAAGTTTCCTCCCAGCCGTTAGCTGTTATGGCTACCAGCTAGAAGCTCTCTCGAAATTAGTTAGCTAGTGGTTCCGGATGTCTTAGCTCGTCGACCAGCGTAAACATAATTTCGGCTAAGTTCGTCATCACAAACGCGCGTGAACTCGATGGTTTTAACGAATAAATACCTGTAAGGTGTTGTTTTTGAACCCGTAATTTGACAATATCTACAAAAACCGTATCGGATAAGACGGGGAAAAAAAACATGCTAGGTTGGCTAATGCTAGCTAACTGCTAAACAAACTGTGTTCCACAGGCCAAGCTAAGCTTTTAACTTTAATTTTGTCTCTGTCCACAGGTGCACCGAAAGAAGGGATTCACAATCCTATCAGGTATAGTACATTTAGCAACATTTTTACATTTACGTGTTATAAATTTAATTAAAAACACACAAGTGTGTATATATATATATAGATGTATATGGTATGCGATGTGTCTCCATTAAAACTATGAAGAAAAGGGATTGTAAATGTAACAGGTCATTAATTTGCCTTGACCTGCAATGCCATGGGTATCACTGTAAGACAGGATTTCCCATCAACCCAATCTGCTTTCCGCTGTCCTCTCTAGACCCATAAATCCCAGCCAAAGAGCCAGTCCAGCAGCCTTCACCGCTATGACAAAGTGCGAGATGGCTCATCGGATCCCATGCCCCCATACAAGATGCCCCGCCGGTCCGACGAGAGTCCCGTTAGCAGACACGGAGAGGGCGCCGGACATGGCAAGGCCAAAGCCTCTTACGCTGTCAGAGGAAAAAACGGTAAGGGTTGCTTTGCATTTGGGCCCCGCGTTGATCGTGGTCTTTGACTGGTGGAGTAAGTCTAAGTTGCCATTTTTAAAGGACGCAGTTAAGTTTAGTCGTTTTGTTTTTTCTGAAGTTTTCAGCTTGTTATAAATTTTGTGATACCTGACCAAACAAACAACACTGTTTTGCAGGGACCAGCAGCTCTCCGATGGAGACCTCTCACAACAACAGCTCCCACCATGGCGCCGACTCTCATGGGCCTCAGAGCAAACCTGCAGACAGGGTAAGGTAACACCCGGTCTGTGTGATGATAGACACGTAGGAAGATTGTAAAAAGTGTCTTCACTTTATCTTGGGACTTAGTTTGCAGAGGTCTATGTGGCGCTTTTACTCTTTTCATGTTATCAAGTTGACAACGATGGTTGAATAAACTTCTCATTTTTATATCGCAGCATCGACCCAGTTAATGCTTTCTTCTACTGAGCAATTTATTTTATTGGGGAAATGTGCACACCCAAGCCTGCTGGAAATGGTTGTAGCTCTCTTCTTCACGTTTTTTCCCTCCTAGTTTGAATTCCAGTTTGCCTGTCACTGCTAAGAAAAGTGTCAACTTTATCCTTTTAATCTGCAATGTATCAGATATGTGTTTCCACACACTCCAAACACATAACTGCTTTATCTTTGCTGATTTCAATTCCTCATGCACTCATTTGATTACCAAATCTTTTTTTAAACATTTTTTTTAATGAAACGTGTGCAGATTTAACCATCACAATCGTCAGGCTGGGAGCGATGGGTGGAGATGCCCAGATTAGATTGTAGGCTGCCTCACTCAACACATTTTCCATCCGTCAGAGGCATGGGGTGGATGTTGTAAGAATGGTCCGGTTTATACTCGTCACTGCACCACTGCCACTTGGCATTTTTTAAACATACTTGAACGTGGCTCCAGTGAAACAGAGCTTGTTTTGGTAAGGCCTCCTCTCCTGTTTGAATCGTGATTATTGAGACTAGGGGAGCTCTGTTTACTAAAGCGAATAAGCAGGTGAAAGCAAATTTGCCACAGAACAGGACCAATCAGGCGGCGAGGGGTTGGTGTTTTGCTGTCCCTTTATAGCTGAAAAAACCAAGAGGTGAACGTGCAACAGCAGGATAAAGCACTTTATCTGGTCCTCATCAGGTGGTTTACACTGAAAGGATTGACTCTCATTTCTGAAGATGAGCCGACAAAAAACAGTGAACCACATCCTGTGTTTTGAATGACAGCTTGTTTTTACCTGGGAGTGCAAGGGGAGAGTCATCTACCTCCTATTTCAACATATCAGAAAGCCGTTTTTAATCTGAACTCGAGCTGTGATGTTACAGTTAATTCAAAAGGTCGCCCTGAAACACGTACGTGGACTCGAGCTGTCGGCATGAGACGCTGGAAATAAAAAGAAGTAAAGCAGCAGATGTGAATGTGGCATGTCGAAGTCGGCCGTCTACAGATACGATTGCGGCACTCTGGGTGTTTTTCTTTTCTTCTTAGAATGAATATTAAATATAAGCCAAAATCCAGAGCAGCGACCTGCTCAAGTACTTAGCGTCTTAAATTTCATGAGGGAAAAACAAAGTGGCCTAAAACTGACGCCTTGGAACGCTTCTTGACATTTTCCTTCCATCTTTCTCAAAGTTTTGCGCGTTCTTGATTCCTTCTGGGCTTTGACATCATCTCCTGTGTTGTCTCCCCCGAACCCAGGATCCAGCAGACGACTGGACGGAGCACATCAGCTCCTCTGGCAAGAAGTACTACTACAACTGCAGAACCGAGGTGTCCCAGTGGGAGAAGCCCAAGGATCTGCTGGAGAGGCAAGGCACTAGGGTTGTCAAAAGTATCGATACTCCAAAAAGTATCGATACTAAAATGTTGTATCCGGATACGATACTCATTTTCAAAAGTATCGATACTACCGCGCACGCGCGACGCTGACCTGATGTCGCTGCCCCCCTTCTCTCAGATTTATTTATGTATTTTTTTAAGTTGTTAATGGTCATTAACAAGTTGTTAGCCTTGAACTGCTAGCTTCGGCTAATGGCTAATAATAACGTGCTACCATTAATCAAGTACATATCCGACTCCGCCCACATCGAAGTCGGCCATTATAGTTACATTAACAATAGGAAGATTCCAGGCAAGAAAATCCTAATTGCCTCATAGTAATATAGAGATTCATTTAAAAATTGTGAAATTAATCTTTCAAACACTTAATTAAACTCTATACATATTATTATGTTAAAATAGTGTATGTTAAATAGGTTTGTCAAAATAGTCCAAACAAGTTTAACCCAAAAATATTTATTTCACACAATTATGAAGGGTGGAGGGTTAGGTTTAGGATTATTAATGCAGGCCACCAGTCACGATAACATTAGTAACAGGTCAGTTTGAAATGAAAGACACTAACCTGTCAAAATTCATTTAAATTTTGGGGTCTTTTTTTAATCCTTGTGGTATCGAAAATGGTATTGAGTATCGAGTATTTTCCTGAGTATCGGTATCGAGTTGAAAATTTTAGTATCGTGACGCTCGCCTTGCCCGGAGGCGGCGGCAGCCTCGGGCGCCGAAACCAACAATCTGCCTGCTCTGTTTCAGGGAACAACGGCAGAAAGACCCGGCTAAGGCGGCGGCCAACAGTTTCCCCAAGGACATGGACTACCGGCAGGAGTCCCTGCAGGACAAAGCCGCAGCCAGTACGTACGCAGTCCCGGGCTCTCCTCAACCGGTGTTTCCCCGCCACACTAACCACTAGGGATGGGACGGTTTCTGAAAACCGTCCGAACCGTTCAGTTCGACTGTCTCGGTTCGGTTCGCGTGTGTTGCGTTCGGTTCCTGCTGCTCCTTTTTCTCAGAGGGAAGCGTTTACACTCCAGAGCAGAAGGGGGCGCTACTGCGCCCAAAGCCAACCACCAGTAGGAAACAAGAAGAAGAAGCGAAGCAGCGTAGCCGATAAAAATCTGACGCGCCAACAGCAGTTTATAGGTCTGCTGTATGGGACCACTTTGCATTTAGAAGGAAGCACATGTTGGAATTAGCACTGTTTCCTCGCTTGCAATGCCAGAATCTCACCTACTTTTAACATAAGACTGTCACAATAATGTATCAAATGTCAGACAGCTTTTTTCTTTCAGTTTTAACCTGACTATACAAGACATAATAGATTTTCCTAACGATCAACCGAAAACCGTGACCACGAAACCGTGAATCGAACCGAACCGTGGATTTTGTGAACCGTCCCACCCCTACTAACCACCTTGTGGCGTTTCCGTCCAACACAGAGACGGCGTCAGGGGACCAATCCGCCACATCATCCAACTCCGGCCATTCCTCCACTCCCTCCTCCTCTCAGAGCCTAAGCTCATCAGCCGCCGCCGCCCCGGGCCCCGCCCCCTCCAACGCATCCTCGTCGACGCCGTCGTCCTCGTCGTCCGGCGCCGCGGCCGCCGGCTCCTCCTCCTCATCTTCGGGGCAGGGCCCCCCATCCGGGCAGTCGCCGTCGCCCGCTCTGCTCCAGGACCCCGCCATCCTGCACCAGCTGCTGCCCGCGCTGCAGGCCACGCTGCAGATGAACAACGGCAACATGGACATGGCCAAGCTCAACGAGGGTGAGGGCATTGGGGGCGGGGGGGTTAGGGTTATATATATATATATATTTGGATCGGATCGGCCGCCGATATTTGCAAAAAAATGCATATCGGCCGGCAGGAGAAAATACCGATCCAGACTCCCGATCAATTTAAAAAAAAAAAAAAAAGTCAGATCCCACACCAGCATCAGCATCTCCTAACCCACAGGTCTGTGTCCTAACCTTTAAGTTGTTAAAAGAGTAAATCCCTGTTCAACATGAGTCTGACACTAAGTAAGTAGGCTAAATAACTCTAAACTTTAGTACATGTTCTGATAGGCCGGGGTCGGGATCGGATTGGAAGTGCCAAAAGCTGGATCGGGCATTCTGTGGGCTGAAGGGTCTGGTTCTGTGGGTGGTTTCCAGTCCCGATTATTAGCGTTTTCTAAATGACAACTAGCAGTATTTGTATTTTAGTGTGAAGCCTCAGTTTGATCTGTTCCATCTGATGTTTTGGTATGCAGAAAAAACCTGTGTACCTCCCTGTCTTTGTCCAGCCTGCGTAGTGTCACAGGCCCTCTGTGTGTTCGTTTGGGAACATCTGGACAACTCCCCCCGCTCCCCCTCTATGAGGACACTTCTCTCATGTTTCTATAAATCGGCAAAATGAGGGATGATTTCCCAAATTTGTGTGGCCCTGCTCGTCAGACGTTTGGACGTAGTGTTTAATCCCAGTTAAACTTAGACTCTCTGATCCAGCCTGTAGTTAAGTGTCTTTGTGATTGGACTCCTGCTACCTGGCCTCATTGTAGAGGGATGTGTGGCCGCTTGATTGGCAGATTTTTGTCGGTCATTTGCCGGTTAGAGCAACTTTGACTTTTCAAAATCCCGCAATGTTATTGTTTATTTATCCAGAATGAACCTTGTGGTCTCTGTTGACTCCTGTTATGTGCATACCTGCCCACTCAAGTGTTCCGGTCTGTATTTATACGTTTGTTTCTTAATTTTCTCTCCCCTCTCCAGTCCTGGCCGCCGCGGTGACCCAGGCCTCCCTGCGCTCTGTGCTGCATAAGCTCCTCGCCGCCGGACCGGCTTTCAACATCACCGCTCTGCTGTCGGCCGCTCAACACTCCAACCAGGGTACGGCGTCTCCACAGCCTCTTTCCATCCGCCACCACAAACCAATGCAGCTCTTTTGTTTGTTTGTTTGTAGGAATCCTTCTTTCCATGTCCCCTCGGATTAGTGCCTTTTTATTTATACATTTTTTTTAATGATCTTCACGGTAAATTTACCTTACTTTGCCCGAGGATTATTTCAATTGGACACAGTTGTGTGAGAAAAACAAAACAAATATCCAAAACATTATCTTGTGTATTGCAGACTCCCCCCGTGGTAACAATGATATAATGCTAAATATAGTCAGGATGGCTCTATCACAACCTCTTATTCTCCCCATAAATCTGCTAAGCTATTAGTTGCCTGCCATGTCACCGGCTTTAGGTGTTGTTTAGCGTCCCAACAGCGAGGAATTCTTATCGGCTTTCACCGGAAGACGTGTGGACGGCCACCACAAACTGTCCAAAGGCAGAGGTACAACAGAGATAAAAAAAAATAAAGAGACGAAATGACCGCAAAGAAACCAAACTGAAGCACAAAGATCAGCAAAATTACTGAATCAAAACAGAAAAACACTCACATGGACATACGATGAGTCCCCCAATGGGACAAAATCCTGAAAAGAAACTGAAGGGACCCACATAACCACTTTTTTTTCCCCCACTATAACATATCTGTGGACCATCCTGTTTTCAGATTTGAAGTAAGTCCCTTCACTTACTGTCCTTAACACGAGTGTCTGTGCCCCGTTCTGTCCCGTCTGCAGCCCAGCACTCCAGTCAGTCTCCGGTCTCTCTGACGACGGAGGCGTCCTCCCCCCGGCCGTACGTCTCGCCGCGGAACGGCACCCCCCAGAACAGCCAGAAGTCCCTGCTGGGCATGCACGCCAGCAGCATGGCGTCCTCGCAAAGCAGGGTAGGTTTGTCTGCCGCAAGCCGGGGGAGCCACGTCTCATTTCTGGTGTTCCGTCGCCAGCCTCCACCTGTTTCCTCTGACACCCCCCCGCCCTTCTCTTATTCCTCCTCCCACCCTCCTCCCATGGCGTCTTTGTTTCCCCTTTTTCAGGGCAGCATGTCGTCAGGGAAACAAGGAGCGCCGTCCTCGTCTCAGGCCGCCGAAAAGCGCCCCGAAGACCCGAGGACGCTCCAGCAGAGAAGGTAGCCGCGCCCCAAACCCCAGCCTCAAAATCCAGGCAGATTTCAGTGGGAAAACCCACAAAAACCCCCCCAAAATCACTTGACGCCAATCGAGAGTGACATAAAAGTCGCGTGAATTAGGTTCGACTGAAGTCTCATAACAGGAAAAAGAAATCAGATCATAATCAGTTTTACTATGCCGATGTTTTTCATGCGACTTGTGCTGTTCAGACAATCTGAGGGCGGGGGGAGAATGCCCCCCCGATCCAAGTCAAACACGAGCAAAGGATCAGATTTGGCCCGCGTCTGACACTCTGAACGTAGCTTTACTTGGGCTGTGATCTTTATGATTAAAAGAGAAACTTCTATAAACTCTATAAGTCTATATTAAGAATCTAAATTAGATTTATATGTGCCGCTTTAATAAATGTTACCAACATGATACTGATGTTTCAGCATTTTTCTGAACTTCTATTTTATAATCCTATATGTTTTTTTTAAATTTTTTGTAAGTCTGTACACTATTAACCGGTTGTCTCGCCTCAGCAGCCAGGAGGCGCTGTGCGCAGGATCAAACGCATCCGGCTCGGCGATGCCCCACGCGCCCCCCGGCGGCACCGGCCAGACCCAGTCGGACCCCCCCGGCTCCTTCACTCCCACCCTGGCAGCTCATTTCGACGAAAACCTGATCCGACATATCCAGGGGTGGCCCTCCGAGAGCACCGAGAAGCAGGTAATCGTCCAAAGCCTGAGGGAGGCGTTGGGCAGCGGGTTTTTTTTCGGTGACTGAACACTCCTCCCTCTCCTCCAGGCGGCCCGGCTGCGAGAGGACTTCCACAACATGGGCAGCCTGTACATGTCCGAAATCTGCACAGAGATGAAGAACCTGCGCTCCCTGGTGCGAGTCTGCGAGATCCAGGCCACGCTGAGGGAGCAGAGGTGAGAACCGCAGGGCCCAGCCCCCCCCCCCACCCCCACCCCCAGGCTCCCCCCTGACACGTGTGCCGCTTTCCTCCCACAGAATCCTGTTTCTGAGGCAGCAGAGCAAAGAGCTGGACAAACTGAAGAATCAGAACTCCTACATGGTGTGAGGGGCCGGGCAGGAAAAGGACTGGGGGGCGGCCGGACCGGGTCAATCAGCAGATCGAGAATAAACACGGACTTGCCCGGAGCCTGTTTGTTCGTTGCACTGCCAGAAGATGGCAGCCGATGGCAGTCTCCCGTTTTTTTTTGTTTTTTTTTTGCTGTTTTTTTTTTTTCTCCTTTTATTTTGAAATTAGTTTTCCAGCGTCCGCCGGACGAACCGCTTTCTCCGACAGGCCAAACTGAGCGGACCCACAGCTCTTTGCATAAAAGGCACCTTCTCGGACCATGAACCTTGGATTGTGTGTATTGTGTTGGAATAACTTGTTTTTTCTGGTGTGTTTTGATGTGTAGTGACGAGGACGAGATCCGAAGCGAACTCGAAACACCTTCTAACCGGTGCGACAGATCAGACTTTGTCTCGCATCCAAATGTTTGGATTCTTCGGCAGTGATGTTACTGTTTTTTTTTCTTTTTTTTCTCAAATTCAGCATACTTGTAAATCATTTCAACATCCCTGTCTAACTTCAAAGCTAGTTGCTTTTACTCGTCACGGGGGGTTAGCTAGCTGGCTGCTTAATACGCTTCTGTTGTTTTAGTCCCAGTTGATAGGACAGCGCTCGGGGGTTTCATCGGTACAGACTCACCGGAAGTTGGACGTCCCAAAGCCACTGGAAGAAAAAAATATAGATTTTTTTTTTTTGTTTTTGTTTTTTTTGGACCTAGGTTGGCTGCTAACACACTTGAGGCTGTATTCACTCATAGCCCCGTCAACACTTTTTCTCATTCCTTCTGCAATTTTAACATTAAAAAAAAAAGAAAAAGGAAAAAAAAAAGATTTCAAATATTTCGTTTCTCATTCAGAAAACATTGCATTCCTTTCATTCTGCTTGGCAAGAGGATTTTGTAAAAGAAGAGAAAAGCGGCCGAGTTTCAAGTCACAAAAGGCTAAGTTATTGTTGCACATGGTTTCTGATGTCCTTGTGGTCATAATCGAGACCAATGGGAAGAAATGTAAAAATATTTCTGAAAGGAAACTTGTGTTTTGTTGTTTTTTTTGTTTTGCAGAATTTGGTTCAGCTGTAGCTGCTCCGGCCCTTTTAATTTGAAAGGGTTTCGCTTACGATACGAGGGAATACTTTTTATATCAACAACACATTTAACCACAGTTGTACACTCTAGCGCTTATAGAGCAAAGCTTCTTTATCTCTCTCACGCTCCTAAACCTCTCAATAGTTTCCATTGGATCTGATGTGCGCACTCTGTTTCTTTTTTTTTTTTCTTTTTTTTTGGGGGGGGGTGGGAAGGGTCAGGTTGGTCAGGATTGGGTTTGGGGGCTTTGTATTCTATGACATATGTGAATAAATAATAAACCACACCTGTTGCTTGACTGAAGGCGTTCATTGGGTGGTTGTAGACTTGATTAGCTATTTTGAACTTTGAGAAAGCCGGAAGGCCCCGAACAGTCGAAGCTGCCCGGAGTTTCCGGAGAGGATCTTCAGCCACAAGATGGCGACAATGATCAGCAGTACGCTGAACCCGGTTCTGCCCCCGGGAGCATGTATTCCCTCCATCAGATTAGAAAGCAATTACTGCCCATGTCACATGTGAAATGTAGCCTGAACAAAGGCAGACTGTGGGATAAAATCAAATTGAGTCGACCCATGTGACGATCGGAGGCCAAACACGGGTGACGCGCACGGGGGCTTTTGACTGACAACAAAATCAAAATGGGGAAAGCCTGAGTTCACCATGTCTCCCGTGATTCTGTTTGCCGTCTTTTAACGTCAGATTATCGTCCAAAGTTTGATTGCGTCTCGGCGAACTTGCACACGGACGGCTGGGTTTTAGTGAGAGATCCTTATGAAAACTTAAGAATGAGCTTGAGGAGTTTCCCGCTCTTCGGCTCAACTGGCTTTCACAAACTATATTTTGCCAGTGGACTCAATTTTCTGAAAGTACGAGTAAAGAAAGGTGAAAGTTTCAAAACGCTGACGCATTGCAGTGGGGGAGATGTACACCTGGACTGGGAAAAAATCACTACATTTGAATTATTTTGTTTTTCAATGAACGGTTTAGCTGACGATGAGTTTTAGCCTGAGAGCTCAGTCATCAAGCTCCAGAAGGAGAAGATAACCCTGACTCCTCAACACCCAACCCCCCCCCCCTAGCCTGTAGCAAATGTGCCGATAGCGCAGCCCTACCCTGAGATACAACTGTTAGATAGCTATGACGAAGTTGGATTCCTACAAGACATCTCAGGAACCTCTATCTCATCAGGCTTTGGCAGCACGTTCAATGCTTCGGCTCATCTGTTTGTTTTACAACCGCGCTGTTTGTCCTCCAGGGCCTCGATTTTTATCTAACAATCACAGTCCCAGTGTCAGTTCCCTGGAAGACCATTACAGGATCTACCCAAGGAATGTTCCAGTATTTATACCCCCTTCGACCCTGAACTCTTCCCGTTGCATCGCACATAACGGACATTCCCAGAGCATGATTCTCCCACCACCTGCCACTACTCGGTCCGTTGTTACAATTATGAATCAGTATCGCTCCATTTCGCTGAGGAATATGGGGGGAGATACTGATATTTTTCAGATTTTTCAGTAAGGTTGCAGATTGTGGTGTTTCTATACTGAGATCGCCAATGACTCATAGATCGCACAAATGCACTTAATGGAACAATATTTCTGCAGCAGTTCTTCATTCATGGCCTTGAAGTAAAGGAGTCGAATACATGAGTCAAGTCTATAGTCAGTATCCCCCCATCCCCCTTTCCCCATGGCTCCTTGGTTGGTTCCTTGGCTGCGACCCTAAGCTTGATACGGAGAAAAAGATGGAAGGATTTCACTTGTAATGTGGAATTATTATCTATGGTTTCAATGTTTACATTTTCACACAAAAGCGCAGCTTTAAAATAATAAAAATAACAGGTACTAAATCAGGTCAAACACTAGGGAGTGTAAATGCTTTAGCAAAGACACTAAAGAAGGAAAACAGCGTTGACACAACTCTTAAGTTCACTCCTTTGAGAACGTTTCTATCTAATACAATTTTAAAGATAGGCGGCCTCCAGTGGTATGCCGCAGTGACGGAGAGAGAGAAAAAAAGACGATGTTGCCGTGTGTTGCCAGCCCTGCTGTGTTAAAGCTCCTTCCTCACTTAAGTGCGAGTGGGAGCCGAAATCCAGGCATTTCGAAGCCGTCCTCCTCAGCAGGCTCTTCAGCTGATTGTGAATCCTCCTCTGCTGTCACGGTTCCTTCTCTCCTTCCACCTTTGTGAGTTGTGCTGCTCCTCTACGAACAAGAATACTATGTATACAGGGGGTGAATAAGTGGAGCACGAGTGTGGGTTGTTGAGTTGTTTTTCTCGGTGTGGCCCTGTGACGAATCGATTACCCTTTCAGGGTATACCCTGGAACTGGAGCTAGGGGTAGTCTCCAGCCCCCGGTGACCATGAACTGGGCATAGAAATGAGATGAATAGCTTCCACACAATCACACAATCATCTTATAATAGCAAAAGGGATACAAATTAAGTCCAATGCAATCCACCTTGTTGGAAATCTGCTTTATTATATCCCTTAGACGAAATTACCTCATTACGTCTAAGGTAACTTCAGTATGTGTATCCTTTATGAAGGATATTTATGTTTCCAAATTGGTTCTAAAGGCTGCTTAAAAGGAATGTTTTTGTTGTAATGTGTTATGTACATGTGAACAAGGCAACCTTGAAATTTCAGTCCATTCCAGCGACGGACATGTCGTAAAAAACAACTTAATTTAGCCACAACTCTGATTGTCTACTTCCCCTAACCGAGTTATGTTGTTGGCTTAACTCAACTGGAGGCAACAATGCTTTACGAGACTGCTTTCGTACCGAATTAGGTAGACACTCATTTTTTTAAAGACTTTATTTTTTCTAAGGTCGTCTTTGTACATGCAAACAGAACATGACGCACAACACGAGATAGGTGGTTAGAGGCATTTTTAAGCCAACTTTACCATTAAAAGATGCACTTCCCCTAGGGTAATACCTAAAAAAACAGTGTATAAATAGATACATCTTTGTATACTGTGGACATTAGATTTATTCCATCTTTCGAAAAGCTTACAATACTTGGACATGACCAAAGACATGAGTCCAAGGGGCCTGGAGGGATCCACATTCCCTTCAACGAAGAAGATCAGCGGGGGACAACTTCGATTAGACTAGACTAGAGTCTTGCGACAAAAATCCTTTCAAGTAAGCGAGTTAATTTAACATACCAGAAACTCCCGGCTTCCCAAAGAGGAACCCGGCCCAACGGCAGGTATTCTGTTTCCACCGTGGAATGACTTTGCTGGTTCCTTTATAAAACAATTAAGAGCAAAGCTTTCTCTGACATGGAACTTTCATCATATGGGTTATATAACACTTTTTATTATCCTGTTAAGCCCAACGGAACTCGTACTGACCAGCGTTTTTCATTCTCTAATACATGGAAGTGCTCTATTTGGGGCACCGGCAGGAATTTCAAATCCCAGCAGACACTTTTGACAGGATATTGTCCTTTTTTTCCTTCTTCTTTTTTTTCCCATGAGACAGTTGAGAAGCTTTGCACTTTATATCATCTCGTAGACCGTGACAGCCCTGATCTCTCGCTCCTCTTATAACAACCAATATGCCACCATGCCATGTGATTGAAGAGCCGGTTGTTGTTGTTTGCGCGATACCTCTCGGGTTAAAGGTTATCTTTAACTTCTCTCTCTCCTTCAGTCATGTTTTTTTTTTCCTGTCCTAGAATTTTCTCACTCTCTGAACTTCAGTCATCAGTCAGGATGTGTGTGTGAACGAGACATTGGGCAGTCCCCCCCCCTGTCCTACGGCCCCTCTTACCAGAGGCGTCCTTGGGGGAGATGAATAACTTTGCCACCTATTTATTTATGGCTCCCCTCTTGATCTTAGCCCCGCTCTGCAATTAGCGCTGTTCTCCCTCTGCAACTTTTCTCCTGATTTCACCCCTTTCCCTGTTATTTCAACCCCCCTAACCCCCCCCCACCCCCCCCCCCCCCCCCCCTTTCCCATTGACCCTGTGCACCTGCCAACATCATTGACTCCCTTGCACCCCGCTGCCAGAGGGGCCTGCGTTTAAGTGACCGATCCGCGCCCGGACCGAAAACCCCCGCGTCGGTAAGGGATGCCGGCTTTGGCTGACTTTGTAAAAAAAAACTTTTGATGAATGAGAGAGCCTGTGGCCAGCGCCTTTAAAAACTCACATCGTTCAGGCCTGTCACCGAGACATGCGAGGTGAGACCCCCCCCCCCCCCCCCCCCCCCCCCAAAGATTTTTAGGGGAACAATCTCTTTATTAAGAATACAAAACTCCAGTGGACTGGTATCTGCATGTTTTAGATTTGTAAATCAAATCTGGACTTGGTATCGGAATCCCTCTGGGAGCCAAAAAGGCCATTACAGCTATAAAATATAACAGAGGCGTCGAGGACCAAACCTTGGATCTTCTTTAAATGTTAATATTCCTGCATACCCCAACCCTTCCAAATATCCTGTACATCTTAAAGTGATTAGTCGCTTCGTTTATGTGGGAAATATACATGAGGTTGTAACTGATTTCCCCATTTTACTGTTCTGGTTATGGGTGAGCCCCTATGGAAAAAACAAGCCGTCATATATAACATTGTGATGAGGAATGAGGATGAAAAAAACAACACTCATCAGTTTTATGCTGATACAGACAACTATATAACGAACAAGCAGCCACAGAGATTTTTGTGCGTGGCTCTGGATTGCTGGCGTGCAAGGACCTCTGAAATGGAGATTCTCTCTGTGTGAACTACAGTGAATCAAATTGTCAAAGAATTCCCAGAACACACGATCCCCCCTTCAGCTTCCCGGAGCACTTTGGTCCTTCTCTAAAGCAGCTCTCATCTAAACACAACAGATTATAACGCACACTGCCTGCTTAAACCGGAGAGCGACTAAGAAGTAGAGGGGAGGAAGATGGTAAATTATTCAAGTCTGCATACAAATGTAATTAAGAGGTACACTTTTATAGTGTCAGGCAATTTTAGCAACATACCTCGAAGAATTTGACCCATTTAGCAAATAGCGGCCCTCCGTAAACAATAAATTCACTGTAGAAGACTGCTGACTTGTGCTTTCTTAGCTCTTTTCTGTGCATGTTTGGGTAAGGCATGAATAGAATCAGACATTTATCACACATCACATAACAACAGAACGACTGGGAACAATTTTTGTCGAAGTCCTCTAAGTTTGAGCTAACTTTTCTTAGTTCATCCATTTCTCCCATTGGCTATGAACACATACAGGCCTGTCTGGCCTCAGTTTTCTAAGAAATAAAGTGTTCATCTCCAGATTAAACATAAAAAAATCAGCGTATCAACAGCACATTGATGATGTTGAAAGACTAAAAAAAATGACCAGAAAATGTCCGCTGGGGGAACAGAAAACGTAGAATTTTTTTAAGGGCTCGCAATCACAGAATGTTCCTTCGGGTCCTCGACTGGCAGCTGAAAAATGAGGGTGGAAACATCTGGTAATCAACACGAGCGTAATGCCCCGCCGTTATGTGCTTTTTACACACCCATCGGATGCAAAGAGCCAGCTGTTGCTAAAAAAGGCCCCTCAGCTGGGTCCGGTCAAGCTGCCGGTGTTCTGTCAGGTCAGCATACCCCGACGGACCAGCATACCCAGAGTCAATACGCATGTGCTACCTTTAGCAGAAATCTAAGAGATTAACATTGACGAAGTTTACTAGACTACTTTATGCGTGATATGATAAACAAAAGGTTGTAGTTTAAGGCAAACACACAAACTTACCAGAAAACCACACCGAAACTCAAGTACTTTTGTTTACAAATTAACTAACAATTTCGTATTTAAAGCATGTGCAGTCCCTGGAAAATGAGAAGATTTAAGCAAATAAAATACGTGGCAAAATTGTACATCAATTTGATCATCGATTGAACTGTTCCTTTAATCCCAACATTGAACAAGATTATCATTACTTTTTTATGTGCTAACTACAACCTTGCTGGTAGTAAGCATCGTGCTCACGTTTGATTCACTTCAATTAATCTGTATCCAAGATGACGTAATGTCCAAATCAAAATCAACGATTGGCTGGGCAGGAGGTGTGTTTTGTACGGGACGCGTTTTGTACGAAAAATACACTTGTAAACTACCTCAACAGGCGTGTATCCCTTTTCTATGTACAAAACAATAATTTAATTACTTATTTGTTGGGGTTTTTCGAAAGGTATGGCGATCTGTCGGCTTCTCCAAGTGTTCGCTACTTTTCATGCGTAAGACTATGGGCATGCTGGTCTGTCGGGGTATGCTGACCTGACGACCAACACACAACGAAGGCCGCTTCAGGACGCACAATCCCCTTCTGGGCCCAGAAAGAATCACCGGAAAGTCGAGAAAACGGGGTCCTGATCGGGCCTCCCATCGGGCCTGTCACTGTAAAAGTGTTCCTGTGTTTGGAGACACAGAAACGATTAACGAGAACATGTAAACGAGACATGTTGGGACGGGTGTTGGCTTCCTGTTGTTGGTTATCCTGTCATCTTTGTCTCAGCCGAATGACCAAACAAGCGGAGATCTCCTATAGACGGACCAGACGATGAGGACAACTCGATGCTTACAGACGCTCCAGACCCGACCGGTGGCTGATTGAGAGCCCTTTTAATTAAAAAAACTAAATAGGTTACGCACGGGTGCTTCCTCCTCAGCTTTTAAAACCGCTTGAGCTCCACACAAATGAGGCAAACTCCTATTTAGCACCTATAAGGAGCAAAACCTATCCCCGTGGCTTCAGGACATTAAGGACATTCAGTCCTTTTTTTGTTTTTTTTCAAACTTTAATCAGCAGGAAACCAAAAGCAGGGCTCTAAATGAATCTGGCTGATGTCGCTCTAAGTCTGCCGGATGTCTAAATGTGGAACTAAAAGGCGCCATGCTTGTAGTATAATTGTTAAAAAAAAAAAGACGAGGCTTTGAATCGGTGCTGTGTTTGCAGCTGTAACGGCGACCGTTCAATAGGCCTCATTGGAGGTTTAAAAATGGCCGCAGCTAAGTTGATTGTGACTATTTACTGTCACACAGGACGTGCCAACTGAACACCGCATACACAATATGGGCCTGTGTCACACGTCTGTCTGCTTCTAACCTGTAAAAGTCGGCCTAAATTCCCCGAGTTATCCACAGTTCCGGGCAAGATTGATCAGTTAGCAATCAAAGCAGGCTCTCATGAACCATTCCAATCACGTCTCATCTTTTCTGAGGCGGAGAGGCGGCTACAAAATGGCAACGTGCACAGACGCAGACGGAATTGCTATTCTGCAGGGACCCGCTTACATTTTTTATTTGTTTTTTCCTTCGTTTTCCAGGATTAATCTATCGTTTTCTGGCTCTGGGACTTTTGAAAACCTCGATGGCTCATCTTTCAAATGGCTCCCTCGGAGAAAGCACAACAACATCCCAACATTTTTCAACCGGGGGAGACTTTTTTTTATTTCTTTTGCCCATGCAGTCTGACAATTCACAGAATCATAGTTTCACAGACATCCTTTGAATGATAGTTTGCGCTGATAGTTCGTGACAGCGAGTGAACCCCTGTATTATGAAACTGATCTATGGAGACGGATAACTTCACTTTCCAGTCAATTAGTGAAAAATGGAGAGTGCACATTGTACAGAGTCTCAGTTACTACGCAGCTGTAATTACACCGACTCACCACAAGAGGGTGCTGTTGGACCCACAAACGGTGAGGGAGCTCTGCATGCTGCGGGGAGGTCCAATCACCTAAAGAGGAAATGAGTCCATAAATCACATAATGAAAACATTCAAAGAACATTACACAATTTATTCATTATGCTCCGTTTCCGCTTCCCGGTGAGAATCACAAGGAATCTAACCTTTTGGAGTCGGTCGCAGGCCGTTGGGGACGAGGATCACATCTGTCGACGCCTCGCAGGCCGTGACCATGTCGGAAATTAAGTAGGAAGGGATAGCAAGCATCCAACAAACACGCCGCCACCCGTGGCTTTGTCTGAAAAGGCGTTTTTATTCATTTACTTATTTATCTTTCTGGCTCCCCCGGGGGTCCCGGGGAGGGCCCTCACTCGTCTTAATTGTCTTAGCAGTTTGTTTATCTATCGCCCGGTGTTGTTTGCACCTACAGAAAATTGGGCGGTAATCCCTCCGGTCCTCTGCACGACACCGGTTTACAGAGGTGTGCGCTGCAGTCCTGCAAAGTCTGCATGGGGGTAGGCGTATCAGCTCGGAATTGCTGGGGAGAGGTGGGCTTTGGAAAAACAGCATTACAACTAACACTGTAATCATTTGATCCTTCCTTTCAGCCAGCCAAAGGGTATTCCTCCTCTTCTTTTTTTTTTTTTCCAGAGCACAAGGACTTAACGGTATTATGTGCGGATTGTGTGAATATAATTAAATTGTACGCGGCTTTTTCCAGAGAGGAATTATTTATCCACTTTGCATATGCGTATATTTCATTTACTCTCCCAAACTTGCATTTGTATGTCCTATATCTAATAACCTACTTCCTTTATGCAATGGTATTGAAGACGGGAAACTCTTCAATAGTTTTGTGCGTGCAGATTTATGTGTGTGTGTTTTTGTGTGTGTGTGGAGTAACTGCAGACCAGGGCTGGGTTACATGAGGTCCCTGATAGTCAAGGGGGAGGTTAGAACATATTTCACTGTATTATAGCCGGTGCAATTAATTATAAGCGAGGTATGTGGCATTTTCCTAACCTTTCATGGGGCTGCTGTAAGGGCTTTTGCACATTTGGTCATTAATAATTGCTCGCCGTGCACAGGCCTCTGCATATGCTGCCTGACTTGTGCGTCTCTTGACACAAGCCCTTTTATTCCTTCATACAACAGAAAATTTTAGCGAAATCGGCAAAATTCCTCGAACTAAACGGAAATCTTTGGACGTGTCGTGACTCAAAAAACATCTTTTTGGTTTTTAGTAGGCGATGCTTTGATTAAATTTAGCCATGTGAAGACATGTGATCTCAAAAGTCAAAACTTTAACAATGGCAAGTTTATTATGGAATGGAGGAAAGAAAAATACCTAAAAACTTGAAAACCATGATGAGGGAGGGCTTAACCCTGTAATACCAAATGTATAATATTTGATACATACGGTTTCTGAAATGTTTTGCTTCTGACACCTTTTGCATAATTTAATGGTAAAACCTTTTCTCAAAATCCTATTGTACACAATCAGATATACCTGATAACAGGGGGCAGAAGACTACACAAAAAATAATCCTGACTTATCGCATAGTAATAAATTATTAATATTAAAACTTTCTTTTTGTTTTTTCTTTATACATATTTTGTTAAAAGGCCAAATAAAGACTTAAAACCCCCCCAGAATTTTTTTCTGTTTTGTTTTATTCTTGGATCATGCTTTAAAGGGTTAAACAGCTGAATACTTTTGTATCATGGATCTGGATCAGGATCCTGGAAAACCGTCCATGAAACCATAAGGATTAGCCTCAGCTAACTCTGGCAAACTTTAACTTTGTCCCTCCCTTGCTTAATGTGAGAAACTGCTTTTTTGAGGCATCACACATAGAAGCGCAGGGCTCTCGGTGTTGTGCAACAAAAACTGCTTTATTCTCAGGGTTATTCCCATCCTGGAGGTGTGATCCAAGACTTTTGGTGGCAGAATCACGTTGAATATAGTTGCACATTTATATCCAGACCTGTGAAAAGTCTTCACAGGTATAGTTTGCACCAGCACTTTCTTGTTGGTGTATCTTCTTTGCCAAAAAGGGAAAACGGACCGTCGTGTGTACGGTGATACAGGTTTTCTGTAACCCCACCCAGTGCCCACATAGGACCGATAAACCCAGTTTAGAGAAGCCCGGAGGCAACAGCGGCAGACATACATCAGTGGAAATGAAAATACCACAGCACCGCAGCCTCCAGCCAAAACTTTAACTGGTAATTCTTAACGAGAACGAGCAGCTTAGAGATCAGGACAGCTCGAAGCTCTATTAGGTCAGATCATTTATGCCCTCTGAGCACGACGGCGAGTCAGATTCATTCTTTGGCTGCGATAAATGGTCGTGTTTTCTGGTCGTTGCGGGCAATTCTGAGCAACTAACGAGACTCTGAGGTTTTGCTTTTGCGGAGGAACACAAAGAAAAAAGTCAAGTACTTTGAATGATAAGGTAGCAAACTTTAACTTAATAAAAAAAGTCAGTCCTTCTTTATATGGTGCACAGTAGAGAAAGGACATCGGAGTGGACTTCGGTCAGATTTACAGTCATACATCATGAAAAGGAGTTAGTTTTCCTTCTTTCTACAACTTCTCACGTGCATTTGGTACACTGTCTCATTTTGTCCTTTCAAGATGCCCCTTTTTTTTTATACCGGACGACTTTGTCCGTCATTGGCGCTTTTTCAAAAATTGATATTCTCAGAGGGAGTTTTTCAGGAAGTGTTTATATGCTATCGCATTCATAAACAACAAAAAGAGTGTGCAGTTCGCAACCCAATCAGCAGGCCCCCCCCCCCCCCTTCCATGCCCGGGTAATTTCCAGGAGACGCTCGGATGATTGAGATCCTACAGGCCGCCCGTAAACATTCCACGCGTGTTGATGGATGCCCCCCTCGGTGCGGCTGAACATATAATGGGATGCTGGGAATGCGTGAAAAATGGTCAAACGCAGGGGCCACGCCCACTCCGTGGCCCAATCCGTGGCCCAATCCGAGGTCTGAGGGGGCTTTGAGTTAAGTTAGAAGATTTTTTGTTTGTACAAAAGCGCAACAAAAACTCAAATGGATACTTGCTTATATTATTTAACATGACAAAACTAGACGAATGACTTTTATTGCATCCTCCCACTGTGGAGGAAAGCTATTTGGGCAAAAGAAGATATTAATTTTTTCGGTTTTGCATGAGAAATCAAGCGTCGCGACTGCAGGGGAAACAGAGGGAACGAGGAACTCGGGAGAATTCAAATTTATTGTAACAAACAACAAAAGAATGTAATGGAAAATACGATTAAACTGCAAAATAACAACAAAC
Source organism: Menidia menidia (assembly GCA_907169785.1). Lineage (NCBI taxonomy): Eukaryota > Metazoa > Chordata > Actinopteri > Atheriniformes > Atherinopsidae > Menidia > Menidia menidia. The sequence goes on along the minus strand of CAJRST010007779.1, from coordinate 14,995,971 downwards.
AGAACCCTTGGAAACAGGAAACAGAAAAACAAATAGACCATAAAACACAAAAACTAACCTGGAAGAGACACCGGAGGGAAAGGCACTGACTTGGCTCTGAAACATGCAGTTGATTTAAAGAACCTGATGAAGAATGAGAGAAACAAAGAGGCCGGTATGCTGGGGAGATTTATTAGTGGGATGCAGAACTGGAGAAACAGAGCACAGGTGCAGGTAACTGAGACAATGGGAAGGAGAGAAAAACGAGGGAAGTGAAGGTGGAAGGGATGCAGAGACAGAGAGAAACAGGAAACAATAACGGATTCCAAAACAAAAGCAGGAAAACTGAACATGGAAAGGGACGGGGTGAACCAAACTACAAGCAAGCAACACTCTAAGACCATTAAAAGCTAAATAATGCCAAAGACATACTGAAATAACCCAGAACAAATAGCTAAATCCAAAAACAAAGTCCAAGAAACGCAAACAAAACCCCAGCTACGCTTTCATGGAACATTTATCCATTCATCCATCCGTTCGCCCATCCATCCATCCATCCATCCATCCATCCATCCATCCATCCATCCATCCATCCATCCCTCCATCCATCCATCCACTGGCCTATTCCCATGAGTTCCCATGCTAAAAAAATCTGGGGATCCAACAAATATTTTTAATTGGATTCATCAACTTTTTTCATGTTTATTTAGTTCTGTAGATGGTGAAATCTATGGTGAAATCTATTTAAAAAAAATGTATTAACAAATTACATTTTTAGATTCTTTTTTTATGATTCTTTGGGCCACCATCTTTCCCTGCTTGGAAAGACTTGCTCCCTTTTTTGCTTTTATCGTTTCTAAACACATTGAAGTCTGCCGTTTGTTTGTTCTTCATCCTATAAGAATTGCCGTCATGGAAATGGGAAGTTTGATTCGATTCAATTCAGTTAAATTTGATTGGAATTGGAAATATATTTGATGGTGGCTCCCAATCAGAGATGAGGAAGAGGACACATCGTGCCCCTTCACCTGCAAGATTTTTATATTGTGCAAAGCAATAAGGAGAAAAAGAGCAGTCGTAAAATTCTGACTGTTCCCAACAGGACCAGAGTCTTTTTTCTTTGCAGGCACATAGTTAATAGCAGACATTTGCCGGCACATTTAATCAGTCCCTTTCCTCGGAAGGGTAATTTGACCAAGGTGTACCTTAGATGCAAATCAGAATATTCTCTTAGCCTTTTTGTGCTGGGTGGTGTTAGAAGAGGGCAAAAATATTCTCAGTTATTAAAGATGAAAGGAGCAGGAAATTTGTAATGATGCACTGATAATCAAATGAATGATAAAGATGGCTGAAAGCTCCACTAAATTAAGTATCGATCTCCCCTGAGCTCGAAGCCCAGCAGAACAAACGCACATGTGTGGAAACAGGCGATGAAGAACAACAAGAAAGGGGGGGGCAGTCCCTTATGTTTAGGCTATTCCATTGTCTCTTGTTTAGAAGATCCTCCTCCGTTATCTATTTTGCTTCATCTCTTCTCCTTTATGTGAGCAGAGCTGTAGGTGTGGAGGCCATCTGTATGGCAGTGTCTTTCTGGCTTATTTGTCCTTTCCAAGGCAACAATCCTCCATAATCCGGTCTACGACATCAACGACGTGAGCGTGTCACTTGAAAAAGGATGGTTCTCGCTAACGACGCTGTAAATCTGGGCCCGGAAACTAAGCCCGTTTTAATTGTAGATTCATCTCGTGTGATGAACGCGGGAATTCAGGGCGGGGAGCTCAAGGCAAACCTGGATGGATGCCATTCTAAATCTACCACCCGGGCTTGGATGACAGACACTACCCGTAAAGGGATGCCCCCCGTAGCCTAACGCCAGCACTAACTCAGAATGCCCTCATTGCCTGCCCGAGGATGTCGGGGTCCTCGGGCCTCTTGAATTCATTTCATTCTTCTTCCAACCTTTATTTTACCAGGAAGTCCCTTGAGATAAAATCTCTTTTTCGAGAGAGACCTTGATTGAGACCTTGATTGAGAGCTTGATTGAGATCTTCATTGAACCGGCATCAACAACAAATGAGAATCGCGGGCTAAAATCCATGATGGCCATGTGTGGACAACAGCAGAATTGCCCATAAAGCCAAGACAACCAGAGAAAAAATCTATGGGCGGCAAGCCCGAGGATTTTAAAAGACAGCATTGTTCAATCGTGTCTTCATGCGGCCTTATGAAGAGCGCTTTTCCTCTTCGGCTTCACCTCCGAGGTGCTGAATAAATAAAGAGGGGATCGCTGCGAGGAATAAATTACTCCCGCTAACTCTTTAACGTGAGAGGAAGACCGGCTTAGTTGTGTTTGACTTGGATGCGCCCCAAACAAGTACATGTGAATGCTCCTGTACGGACTTGGCCCAGGCAGCTTACTTTGAGTCTTTAAGATAAAATCCTGATTTTATCTGAACCAAAATAGATCCCCAATTGGGACTCCTGAAGCAGACAAGTTAGTCTCAGTGTTCAAATCTGAGCAAAGATTGACCCCAAAGTCCTTGTTTTGTCTTGAATCTGTTTTAAATCAGAGTGAGGTGTGGAATCTGATTGGCTGACTTCCTGGAAATTATGTTTAAAGTAATGACTTATAACTTTGTGATGGTGCAAAGCCCCAGTATACACCAGAATTTGTAAGCTGTGTCGTTATACATTTCAGAGAAGGGCTGTCTATAAAGGAAGGCTTTTTTTCCCGGGCAAATCTGGCAATTTATTGAATATGGAGGTTCCCATGGCAACAAGAACATTTTTAACCCACTGGGTTAAACCCGTCTAATAGTTTTCCAAAGCCCAAGCAGGACCTCAGATCGATAGAAGTGTAAGAGTGGACATTGAGGATGCAGAGCATGAACGAAATGACAAAAAAAAGGTGGAATCGGGCAGAAACATTCCTTCCTTTGATGACGATCTGAAATGTGTGATTGCATGTTGTCTACTGGGTGTGTTCACCTGGGTTGGAACTCAGGTTGGATACAAGCGGAGCAGCGAACGAGCACCAGAAGAAGCTTTTTTTCTCCCCCCATCCTGGATTGCAAGGCGTGAAGCTGTCGATAGTTTCAGCAGTGTGAAGATGCAGTCGCTGGTGAAGCCAGACATGTTAAACATAAACCATACAACAAGCCACGCAACTCAATCCACCTCCTCAGTTTTCTGCTTATTTTTCTATCCTTCAGGAACAGAAATCCAAGCACTCTTAGCAAGCAAAAGCAGAAGTTTTTTTTGCAAATACAAAAAAATGCAAAGAATTCCATTGCACAGTGAAGGGGGCCAAATGATTATACAATAATAATATTATTATTATTCAATATACAAAATTGAATTAATTTTTTAGTTTCAATTTAAAGGCTTCAAATCACCACAAATTCCATCTAGAAGCCGCAACCCTGTGAGAACATGGTTCTAACCACCCCCAAATTAGGTATAACCTGAGCCACCCTAAACTGTAGGTTTGATCAAAATGGAACTTTTTAAACTTATTTTCCAAATCCCACAACCAGTTTTATTAAACATAGGCTGAGCCTAGGCTGAAATTTTGTAAAGTTCACGAGTGCTCTGTTGTGAAGATATGATATGACAAAATGATTCATTGTGACTGATTAAGTCTCTATTCAAATGTAACTAAGCTGGTGCCTAAATAATAATAATTTTAAAAGTGCTGCTTTAAAAAACACGTGGCAGATGGACGATAACAAGAAAGGGAAAGCGAGAAACTGCTGCTTTTCTCAAAGACAAGCCTCGAAAACCTTGCCGGTTCTTTGGGTATCGGGGGAGACGCGATCAGACTTTTCAAGGCCTTCAATCTTCGATCCGGCTCGTCCATAACCAGAAATTTAATTCCATCTGCCGCCCAGTGAAACAGACTTTTTCCCAGACTGAGCTCTAGCTCTTCAGTCGGAAAAACACCGAACTGAAGTCGTAAATCCATCCTGCTGGACACGAGAGTCTGAATGTGTGCAAATGGGGGTTTTCACATGTTTACTTTAAACACTAACCCTAACCCTAACCCTTACCCTAACCCTAACCCTAACCCCTAAGAGGTACAACTGCCAATTGGGAAAAGGAAGAGGCTGAATTGATCCTGAGAGGCTCCACCCACATCCCTGAGAGGTTCCTTCTGCTGAGGCTGGTCTTTGAGATTAACGATAAGTTGAGGATGATGGGTTTTTAGGTAAACCCGATGAGAAGCTGCTCCGTAAGCGTCTGTGTATCGGTTACAGTCACTCAGGCCTAAATGGGCTTAATGCCCCGGTCTGCCTCCCACGCACGGTGTCAGCAGACGCGTTTTTAGTGGTAGCCTTTTCTGCCCGCCGTAATTGGCCGGGTTTGTTTTAATCAGCGCCGTCGCACTCGATGGGGCTCAGGAATTGCCCCCCCCACCCCCACCCGCACCCCCCCCGCTCCCTGGACCGGACGGCAAGATCTCCCCGCACTGTTTCAGTCTCCAGAGCCCTTTTCCACCTAATTTGCTCGAGATAATTAACTGTGGTGGGGACAGAAGAGAAGCCCAAGAATGGATATGAAGAAAAAACAAAATCCTTAACCCAACCCCCCCCCCCACCACCACCACAATAACACAGTGGAGAAATCTAGGGGCAGTCTCTACCTCATCCGACGTAATTACGAATTGTAATTACAAATTCCAACCCTTGACCTCTTTTATTCAAAGTGGAACACCTTTTGATATATTACCTCAAATCGCAACGGCTAATAAGGGCCATACATCTTCATTTTTCCTGCTCAAGGCCTTTTCATTTGGACAGCGAAAGAGATAGAGAAAGGCTAACCGGAGGCAAGTTTTCATTTGCTCGGCTTTTCGAACGAGCTCACCTGCCGAAATCCCTTTTGCAGCAGAAAGAGAAACAAGGGGGCGGGGTGGAGTTGATTTAATGGCCCTGATAAATTCCAACCTGCCTCTTTACTAATTATGTTGGATTTTTAATTACAGGTGAACTATGGCTGGAGAAATAATCAATTGTCTCTGGGCGGACGGCGGAGAGAAAGCGGCTCAGGCCGCAAGGTCGGCAAAAAAAGCTTCAGTTGGCAGGAAGGAGAAAGCGGCCCGCTACCTTTGGCCCCTTTACACCATTGTTTGCGGGCCGCGCACACCTTCCACGCGGCAGTTTAACCACTCTAGTTTACTGCTCGCATTGTTCTCAGCGGTGAGTGTTGGCGTGGACGGCTGGACGGCTCCTAACTAATGGGTTGTGGCCTCCAACCTGGCAGTGATGAATGGCGCCCGGGGGCGTTTGCTGTGGGTTTCAGGATTATCGCGGCGCGTTCGCAGGATTGCGGGGCCGAAGCAAACGCCGGAGCGTGTGCTCAGCCACCGAACGCGGTGTCATCCTGAGGGTTTTTTTATTTCCTTTTTCTTCTTCTCAGCCCTGTGCGATATGCAAGCGTAGCAACAAGCCGGGGCTAGCTATGGATTGGTGGCAGGGCTGTAACGCTAAAGAGTCCGCTTGACGCAATTTGTCCATCCCTAGGGCTTAGGGTGTGATATGGTGCCAGAAGAGAGTGGCCCGAGGTGTTATTTAACATAGATTTAGATGGGAAAGACAAGGAATCAAGGGCAAAAGATCCCAGGTCCTGCTGTTCGTCCGCTGGTGAACGGCCATGAGGGAGACACCCACGCTCCTCGTCCCTCTTTTTTTATTCGGAATCATTATCCTGACCTTCTTGTTATCGGATTCGCGACCTTAAACAGTCCAATTACAGAAGGAGCCATATTTTTTAAAAATTGATTTAATCTTTCAC
>CAJRST010007779.1:14949216-14990099 GCA_907169785.1 Menidia menidia | reverse complement strand
CCCCCCCCCCCCCCCCCCCCCCACCCCCAACCCCTGTTAATATGTGAGAACATGAATCTTCACGATCCCTTTATCTTTCAACAGTTATAGGTGCTGCATTCGTTCAACTATGCAAATCAACCACAGCAAGAACGTATCATAACATTTATGTTCATTCGTTGGTCCATTGGAGTCAAATTGCAAATATAGTCCTGCAGAAGGACATCAGAAAACTGGGAATTACATGTGATTGCACGTTTTTTTTGATAATGCAACCAAAGACAGCAGAAATATACCTCAAAGTGGTTTCGAACAATTAGTGAAATATCACAAACATTCACAGGGGCAGCATCTTGCCAAGGTACAAAATAGGTGGAATAGTCGAAAGGAGTTTTTAATGTTATTACGGATTGTTATCCAAGAGTTTGAAAGTTGTGAGGGAATTTTATAGCGTTCCCAATTCAACATAGTAACGATTTTCTCCCAGAGAGCCACGGACTGCGCAACATGGCACACAGCCAGAAGGTCTGCTCATTACTCCAACACCTCCCAGCAACCCAAAGGTCCTAAGAGGGATCCTTAGTCTTTTTAAGTGCTTGTGTTAGAAAGCGTCGGCCCGAGATGGTACGAAACTACCCCGAAGACGGTGAGCTGGTCAATTTTAATTGTATATAATTTTAAATGTAATTCACTGAGCTGATGATAACACTTTCTTCTGTGTAATATGGCCTTATTCTGCTTAGTTATCAAATGTCCTTCTTTGGGAATACTTTGGGACGTAGGTCATCTGAAATAAAAACTTTGAATGCACTGAATGCTGCTTATCTATATTAAATGTTTTATTAATGAGAACTAAATGAAAAATGTGGCTGCCTTCGCTGTTCGATGTTCCCCACACCTCTCTGTACAAGATAAAGCAGGTACTGGATGAATACCTTCCCAACAGTTTGCAGACGCTTTTACTTTTAATTTCAGAGCAAAGTGGAATATTTCCTCCGTCGATGCCTATCGTGTGTGTTTTTGGAGAACGCCCGCTAACTGGTGTAGCATTTCGGATTTCCTCTGACCTTAGCGCCTGACAGCTAAAAGTTTTTCTGTACAGATTTATGCAAAACAGCGATGGCATTTTTAAAAAAGCTGCAAAAATCTTGTCACTCCTCTACTTTTACCGATCAACTAAGGTGTCTCTGTTGTTTCTTTTCTTTTCTTTTTTATTTTATAGAAGAAACATAAGCATAATAGGTCCTGTATCAACCTGCTAAATATCACCCACAACCTCCACATATGGGCCAAGTGCGCATGCGTAATGATGCAAAATGGGATTTTTGTCAGGAAAGAATCTTCTTTCTTATTGTTCAATGCGCCATTCCCCCAGAAAAAGAGAGAGAAAAAGGATAAATGTAATGTTTTCCGTATAAACATGCACGTTCTCTGACTCATCGTGGCAAAACGTGATCCGCATTCAAGAATTTGCGATTTACCGACGCGATCAGTTGGACTCTGCAGATTTGAACCGGCGACAGCTCCGTGTTTAATCAGAATTTAGAAGATGACTTCACTTTTAGTAGAATCTATCTTAACCAGCAACTCCTTTTCACTACTGGGTGCTGACGCCGCTGACCTTTTTCCCGGCCACGACCTGACTTCTGGAAAATTATTATTCATACCTGGAAACGTAATGACATTTGGGCCACCTTTCTACAGCATCTTGCAAGTAAGTCACAGGTTGTGAATCCATTGGGGGGGCAGTTGTGCGGCTAACTGTCCGTCATTGGAGGATATCAGCTCACGCTGCACGGTTCAAAGATGATTTACAACCGAGTGCAAGCGGAGATCCACCCTTGGATTCTTTATTGAATTTATCAGGAGGGAGGTTAGCGTTAGCCGCGAGGACAAAACTGTATAAACGCGGCCTTATCTGTGACGTGGGGAATCCACGAGCCATGATGCGCCCTTTACCAGATTTTCATTCATGAGAGCAAATGTGACGTGTGCTTTTCCGCCTTTCTCCGATCTCAGGTGCGTGGAAAAAAAGAAGGATGGCGCAGATTCCGGAAGGCTGATACCCAGACCGAGACTCACCCATCGGCGATACGTGCTCGTCTCTCTCTCTCTCTGAGCCATAAAGCTGTCAGAGGAGCGGCGTTAACCGAAACCCGCCGCGCGCTGACCTTCTGTCTTTTTTACGTCTGTCTGTCCGGCTTGCCGTCCGGCGCGCTGATGTGGTGATCCGGTTCAGTGTCCTGAATTAAAGCGAGCCGGGCGTTGTCTCGAAAACCCGAGGGTTCCTCTGACACGTCGTGTAAGTGGCCTAGCCCTTTGATGGATGACTCTTATTTTCTTGTCAACCTCAGACTACTTTTATCTTTATCTTGATATCTTCTTGATGGGCTTTCATTTATCCAGTACGGACTGGACAGGACAGGAAGGAAAAAAAGAGGGAAGGGGGGTTTGGGGGGGTGGCTGGAAAGAGAGAGTCAATCAAATAGAAAGGTTTTGTTGAAAGACACAACGAGAAGCAGCCGGACAATGGGAAAGCGACCTGAGAGAGAAATCTGTAGGGCTCAAATTGAAGGCCAACACGAGAATCAACATTCAGTGCCATTTCCCTCCAGGAACATGTGAATCAAGTCGATGATTTTTCCAAATGCCCAGCGCCTCTGTCTCAGGGTCTGTCCTTCTCGGTTGGAATCTCGGAGGGTTCGCATTCAGCGGGAGCCCCGAACCTTTCCACCTCACGTTTTCCCGCTAAAAGCAGCCGAGGAGCTCCCGTTCCCGCCGAGTAATTCCGCGGCGTTCGCCGTGGGGCCCCGGCGGTTGTTAGCTGCTTGATGAGCAGCGCTCCTCGCCGTTACCTCGGGGGAAATTTCCCCCATCTCGCAAAGATTGGCAAGGTCCTTTATCGACTCACCTCAAAGTTATCTCGAGCATCCTTGTGAGTACTCTTAATAACGGAGCGCGCGCCCATTTCTCAACGTCAACGCGTCCGCGAGAGCTCAACCAGCACAAATACTGTTAGCTTGCATCGCTGGACTTCTTTAGCCTCCTCACGCGGGGCCAAAATGCTGACTTCCATCCACCACAAAACCACTTTCTTGCAGTGGGGTCCATCTTTGTCACTGTGGTTGTGTTCCCCTTTACCATTTTAAGGTTATCGGTCATTTCATAACCTGTCTTTTGTTGTTTTAATGTTCAAATAATTGCACAAATTGGCAGCCGTTTGATATCTAATGCCACCAACCATTAACATCGACAAACTAAAAAGGTTTTAAACGCTCAAAAGGCAAAATGACTCAAAGGGGAAGTTCCCCTTTTTTTCTTCTTATTTTTTTTAAAGGAAGACTGTGTGTTGTGTGTTAGCCACAGTTGACAGATATTGAGCATAGAGCCAGGGGAGAATCTGTGAAGCAGAACCAAGCTAAGAGGTGCTCCCAGGCTGGTAATAGAGGGGCAGTTTTTTTTTTGCCAGAATTTCAAGTGAAACGTTCAAGTTACCACTAAAACTGGGGATTTACTTCCCACCATTTTCTTTCAAAGCCAATTATATACTAATAATGTTTTAAAAACTGAGGTTTTATTTCCCACCATGTTCTTTCCAACCCAGTTATATACTAATAATTTTAAAAAACAAAACAAAAACATTAGTGCCATAGCATCATCATAAAGTAAAAACTTGTTAAGTAGAAATTTTTCCAAATTTGCATCTCAAATCATATTCAATATATGAAATCTATGGAAATAAGACTTAACAACGGTTCTACCTCTGTCAAGCATCTATCTATCTATCTATCTATCTATCTATCTATCTATCTATCTATCTATCTATCTATCTATTCAGCTCAACAGCTTGAGCTGTTTTGTAGGGAACGTCTGTTTTTCATTTTTTTCGTCAACTGAGGAGCTGAAGATGGAGAATCTTTGATAAGACATTATTCTAGTCATTGATTGCTCTTATTTAAGAATACATTGTTTCTCAACAAGACTACTTCCAAACCCTTGTAACTTATGAGGGACCATAGTCCTAATAATTCCCATGCGCATTTGTTCTCCGGGATGAAAGCGTCTCCTCTCTAACTTAATCAATGCCGAACAATCTCAGCCCTGATTGTAAGAGAAGCAGTTTTTGTTTTTCTTTCATTTGAGGGTTACATTTTTCTCCAGAAAGCTCGCTCGATTGTCAGAGAAGCTCTGCAACGCCTTCAAAGAGTCTGGTTTCCACGAGGGGTCAGAACACGGTGCAGCACTCAGAATTACAGCCTAACTCTGACAAGCCTCCACCGTTATTACGGGTCCTCCAAAGGATTACTGCCACGCTCTCAAGTAAAGATGAGAAACGCACACGAGGCGGATTAAAAGGCGAGGGGTGAAAACTGGGGGAATTTTTTTCTTTAAAACATTGGGGATGAAATATTTACTTTTATTTAGCCCTGGTTTTTCCATAATGCCAGCCTCTGAGATAATTTCTTAGTGTGAATCCCACCCCGATAATGTTTGTAGAAGTGTTCAGCTCGTAGTAAAAGCTGCTGTCAGGGCTCCGTGTTACCGTTGTAATAAAGTCTTGCACGAGAATCTTACTCCATCTGACATTCACGATGGAAACCTGAAACGTATTTCATATATTGGTTCTCTGCGTTTTTTATTCTCCGTAACTGAAGAAGTGGATTTCTCAAAGAGCAGAAGTGTATATTGAGGACAAGAACAAGAGAAACAAATAAAAAAAAAAGCAATTTACTCCCCCCCCAACCCTCACAACCACTTTAAAATCTGAGGTCCGGCGGAATGCAACACTGATGGAAGGATCAGGCGGAGGATTTGTCCGCGTAATGGGCAGTCTGACCTCCACTCCTTAAACCGGCCGGCGGTGTGTCATCTACCGGAGTCGCTTTTTATTTGACAGCCTTCGATTGCATCCATCAAAAAGTGCTTGTTCTTTTATTTTTGTTCACAAATTGGCATGAAAAGTGTCTACTCCGAAGGGGCTTCGACTTGGTCTCACCCGAACCGGGAGCCGAAAACAGACCGTGAATCAATGGGCGGATAAATACATAAACACGAGGATTAGGCGTGATGAAAAGACCTGTAATTGAAATGTTCTGAACCATTTAACAGCGATTGGATCATAGAGGGGGTCATTGCACGGTGTACAAGAGAAAGGAAAGGAAAATTAGCCCAAGCGCAGGCCGCATACTTTTCTTTTTTTTTTTTTTTTTCACATACATTACGAGTCGAAAAGGCACAGGGAAAACAACCAATGACGGCGTAGGAAACGCGCTCTGAAGAGCCCACGCCCTTATGGATTTTGTTTTGCTGAAGAACTGTCATTTGCAATGCGGCAGTCACCCTGAACAACAAGTCAAGTGATAAAATCGTCACATGTCGTACCACTTGGAGACGGAAACCACTGAGCTCAGCTTCTACACCTCCAGTCCACCCGTTCTGTCAGCCTGAATCCTGCACAGTCGGCACTTTTAGCGTTTTTTTTTTTCTCAAACGGAGTGATACATTTGGGCGTATCATGCAAACAGGGCCAGGTAAATACAGAACGTGATTAAACAGTTTTAACTGGCAGTTTTTCTCAGTACAAAAATATCCCCGTGACAGGATGAGAGATGTGACTAATTCCCAGTGCAAACTGCTGCGTTTTGTCTTAAAATAAATGCAATTGTACAATTTCTCCATTTTGTTCGCGCTCTGTTCCAGACACAAATAGGTTTAGCTGCACTTAAACATTTTTTTTTTATAAACCTTAATTAGCTGGAGCTCTTTAGTTTCCCTGTTTTTTTGGTGGTCTGCATCTGGTCCCTCCCACCTTCAGTCACCACTGTAAAAGTTGAATGTTTTCTTTCTTTTCTTTTTTTGTTTGTTCTCTTTCTTAAAAGGAAAATGGATAAAAAGTGTTAAATGTTGTGAGTTATCACATGTACTGAGACCTAAGTCAATAGTAAATAGTTGTCAATATGAAATAGTAGTCAATGGGAAATAGAGCCATTTTCAGTCCATCCAAAATGGACCTGCACAATATGATTTGTCTTCCATGGAGTAAGCCACAAGTTTTTTGGACCTTGCCGGGGATTCTAACCCCTTCTGCACAGCCCATGCCGTGTCACTTCTTTTATTGCCACAGAGAACTCGTCCACAAACAACAAAGGTTTATGTTTCTCTTCGATACAGTTCCACTGTGTACTATAATAAATTCATGCTGTTGTTTTTCCTTTTTACTGTAGTGTTGTTTTTCATTATTACTACTTTGGCAATGGTCCAGATGACTTTTTTCCTGCTAATAGCACACACATTTCATCCAAACTGAGCACGTCTTTGTACTCTCTGTACTCTCTGTACTCCACCGTTAAGGTGTGCCGAGCCCTGCAGGGAGTGCAGCGTGCATTGAGTTTATTCTAAAAGGGCCACAGCTGCCCTGATTCGCCCTCATCTCTTCCACTGGCTGTAACCAAATAACCGTTTCTGGTCACTGACAGAGAGTTCAGCATCCAAGGAACCAATGATTTACCTGAGGACTTTGCACAGGACAGCCAAGGGGAATAGAGAGAAAGATCAGCGGACTAATGTTTGCAATGGAAAAAAAGCTGTTTAAAATAGGGGGGAAAAATGATGTCATACATATGACAAAGAGAAATGATGTTATTGTGCTGTTTGGCTTTGATTTTAGCATCAATGTAAGAAAAAAAAAGAAAAAAGATTGTTTGTACTGGCCGTACCCAGCTCTGCAGTCTGATTAATTTTGGATGCAGACACTCATCTCGGTTTCCAGACCTTGAAAATGAGACAGAGAGCAGCCAGGCAGCCTCTTTTTTTTTTGGTATCATTTATTAAAGTTTGCTTGACTATCTACAAAGAGACAGAACAAAAAAAAAAACCCAGTTTATTATTTGCGATCAGATAATGTAGGTGGACATTTCTTCATGACTTCATGAAATAAAGATGAAATAGAAAAACAAACATCCTTATTTATTTAGCACAACTGCACAATGGTTTTAGATTCTGGGCATAAACCTTTTGGCGGGGAGGGTGGGGACCAAAAAAGAAAAGATTAATTCAGGTCAATAAGTAAGTAAGTTCTGACCGTTTCTCAATGAGAATGAATATAAATGTTTAAAAAATGTGTTTGTTGCTGCTATAGGGGGGACGGACAGGAAAGTCCCCACAAGAACGGAGGTGCCCGGGTGTGTGAGAATTTCGCGGCGCATCAATCTCTGTTTACGACAGCTGGGTCTGTTCAGGTGGAAAGAGGCGTAACTCACGCCTGGAACCGGTGAGAAACAAACAGCTGTGACATCTAAAACAACGCACGTCGCCCCCACCCAGCCGCGGCCGGCGTATAAATCCCCGGAAACTGCCTCCCCCTGTCAGCCCAGCGCTGATCAGCTGTAGGATCTATGAGCTTCACACATCCACTAACAACCTAGTGCACAATCCCACCTCCCCTATCCCCCCTCAGGTACCGGCTCCAAGCTGTGTTTGGAGGGCAGCGGGGGGTCTGACCGGAGTTGGATCGAGGAGTCAAACTGCCTCTGAGGTTGTTTTTTTCTTCAACCGGACCGTGAAGGGCACTGTGTTAGTGTTTTAGAGATGAGCAGTCTGGAGTGTGGGGGTACTGAAATGGTGAAATTGAACAAGTTTAGGTCATGGCGGAACATGAGGGGTTTCCCCTAAAAAAGATTAGAACAACAGCTTTAAATAGAGTCGGTTAATAAATGACTTTAGGATTCGGGTGTTTCGAGTCCTCTCCGATATGAATGTGCTTTTTTACTTAGACAAAGATGCTTTTAGCCTTTTCACGAGCCAAACAAAATGATATGCAAACCTGTGTGTTTACAGGCAGTGCTATGGGACATTTACTAATGTGTCTGGCACCATGGAACTCTTTACTTTTATCTGAATTTGTACACCGATAAGATACGAACAGCCCATCGTTGGTTCATATTTTGCCTCCAATTGGGCACATTTTCTTGATATCTTTGTAAGTTTCCTTTGGCCGTAGTTGCCCAAACTGCCTCTGAGGTTGTTTTTTTCTTCAACTGGACCGTGAAGGGCACAATGTTAGTGTTTTAGAGATGAGCAGTCTGGAATGTTGGGGGTACTGAAATGGTGAAATTGAACAAGTTTAGGTCATGGCGGAACATGAGGGGTTTTCCCTAAAAAAGATTAGAACAACAGCTTTAAATAGAGTCGGTTAATAAATGACTTCAGGATTCGGGTGGTTGGCGTCCTCTCCGAGATGAATGTGCTTTTTAACTTAGACAAGGATGCTTTTAGCCTTTTCATCCAGGCTTTTTCACGAACCTGTGCGTTTACAGGCAGTATTATGGGACATTTACGACTGTGTCTGGCACTCTTTGCTTGTTTTTTATCTGAATTTGTACACCGATAAGATACAAACCGCCCATCGTTGCTTCATATTTTGCTTCCAAACGGGCACATTTTCTTGATATCTTTGTAAGTTTCCTTTGGCCGTAGTTGCCCAGGCTTTTTTCGAAGGTCCATTGGATATTTTCTACGAACAATGAGTGTTTCTCACTCTTTTTGTCGCATGATTAATTTCAGCGTGTGGTCCATCTCTTTCAAGGAATGGACAAACACTTGTCATGCATGACTGACAACATGGCACAAAAGCTTTCTCAGATTGCAAATTCTTTCTTGCGCGTCAAGCGTCTTTCTTGCGACAAATAATAAAGATTACACACGCTTCGAAAGACGTACAAGATGGGATTTTCTTTCTTTTTTTTAACGCCCAATGATTCTCAAAGACCTATTAACTAACAATCTATGGCAGAACAAAAGCACTAATAAAACGGAAACAAAGACCTGAAAGAGGACTTTGACTGAAACCTCATCAGGCATAGTTTCCGTGTTAGGTTGGCTGTCCATAATCCGCTCTTATTCAATTCAATTCAATTTTATTTATATAGCGCCACATCACAACAACAGTTGTTTCACAGCGCTTTCCAAACAGAGCAGGTCAGACCCTACTCTGAAGATAATTACAGAAACCCAACAATTCCCATCATGAGCAAGCACTAGGCGACACAGGCAAGGAAAAACTTCCTTTTACCAGGCAGAAACCTCGAGCAGAACCATGGCTCAGGGTGGGCGGCCATCTGCCTCGGCCTTATGGTACAGAGGAGACTGGGGTGTTGCAACAGGTCCTATGGAGGGTTGAATCCCCTCAGAACTGGGACGTCAACACGATTGAAGTCATGGGTAATCATCTTCCCAGAGAATGGAACGAAAGGCAGTCGGCATCCATCATTTGGGATATCCTTCAAGAAGTTTGTCTAGAAACTCTAAGAGGGTCCGGACGGTGCCGGAAGATTAAATGTGCTTACACTAAATATTGACTTTCAGGCTTATTAGAACTGGATGGACTCGGCACGTCAAACAAACATTCCTTCTAGGAAGTCGTAGATCTTTGCCACAGCGCTGTAAATCTAACCTTTTAGCCCGGCGTTCCCCCTCCAATTGACTACACACACACAAGCAAAAGCGCCTCTGGAAAAGGGCGGCGCAAACGTCACGAGGCTAATACGCTTCGACAGCCCCGTGGGTAATTTCAAGGGTGTCTATTCATCTCGAGAGGAGAGGGAAACGGATCGCACATGCGAATTCTGAAGGGAAGGATGTGCAAACAGGCTGCGAGATGACAGCGTTGATCACTGTGTGTCCATCTCTCTCCCTCTCTGTCTTTTTATTACTGTATGTATGTAGATCGTGTGCGGGGAAGATATCAGTCGCACTACAGTAGCCCCAGGTGTTCAAAGTCGGCGTAAAGGGAATTTTTCCCCCTTGATATTCCAGACCCGGTCTCAGATTTGACACGTAAGAGGACTAGGCGACCTCGAGTCTTTTCGCCTATCGCCGCGGCCTTCTGTGAATTTCTTTCGGGGGTAAAAAGACACCATTAATCTCACGTCTCACCTGTCAGAGGTGTTTGTGATGCAGGCTATATGACTAACACACTCTCCCCAGCCCTCCAAGGACACGCACCGTTCCTGCAGTTCTGACTTGTCCCCCGCACATCAGAGGAACCAGCTCCCGTGCAGACAAACACACACTTCTCCGTCGTGAATGCCAAAAATCTTCCAGAGGAACGGAGCTGACAAAAAAAAATGACAGGTTTTTTTAGAAACGCGCATGGCGTTGGCTTTTACATTTTTGAAAAGAAAAATCCACGGGGTCACGGCTGCCAGTTCATCAAGTGAGCTGATAAAAAAGAGAAAAGATTAAAAAGATAAATAAAAAAAAAAAAAGGAGGCTGCCTTGATTTCCCTGGTGATCAGGGGAAGCACACAGCCCCGGGCGCTACCAGAACCGCCGGCTGAATGGGTAAAACGGTGACGGATTCGAAAAGTCTTTGGGATTCTCTTCTCACGTGAATTGTTTCAATCTTTTCTGACTTAGTTCAAAACGGGGATGTTGGTAAACTGCGCAGCTTCCTTGCGGGTCTGAGCTCCACAGAGAAATTTTGTTACCCCCAGTTCAGTAAATTTGCATACGGTTTCATATAAATGTCTAATAAAAGAACTCTTTTGGTTGGCTGCAATTTAGAATAAATCTGGATAGCAAAATTCTTTCTCAAGAAAAATGTGGATGCTGTTTCAGTCAGAAATCCTGTTTTGGCCCGGGCAGCTATCTCTCTGGAACATACGGACTCTTATTCACATAAGGATGCAGAAAAAAAACTAATGGAGAAATTACTCCATTCACTATATTCTAGGCTCTTGGTAGGGTGGAGTCTAGCCCTGGTCAGGTCCTTCACAGAGCCACACAGAGGCTCAAAGGACTCTCACTCTCACGCTCACTCTAACTGAGGGCAATTTAGAAGCTCCAATTAACCTAATATGCATTTTTTTAGTCTGTGGGACGAAGTACCATAAGAGAACAACCAGGATTGGAACCGGGGTTCCTCACATTAACTCATTGACTGCCAGCCATTTTCAGAACAGAGAGTCCCACACTGCCAGTTTTTTGAGCATTTTGACTGATTTTTCAAGAGCCACAGAATAGTTTGTGCTATGACTATGTAAACACCGAACACACCAAAAGAAAGAGTAGACTCTCTTCTTTCACCAGGAATTTTTTTTTGTTTCTACCTTATTCCGTTCTTCCTCGACTTGCTTCTCACCGGCGACATGTTCTCTCATTGCGAACCGTTACCTTTTTCTTATTTCAATTCAATTCAATTCAATTTTATTTATATAGCGCCACATCACAACAACAGTTGTCTCACAGCGCTTTCCAAACAGAGCAGGTCAGACCCTACTCTGAAGTTAACTACAGAAACCCAACAATTCCCACCATGAGCAAGCACTAGGCGACACAGGCAAGGAAAAACTTCCTTTTAACAGGCAGAAACCTTGAGCAGAACCATGGCTCAGGGTGGGCGGCCATCTGCCTCGGCCGGTTGGGGGTGAGGCAGATGGCCTACAATCTATGCTCATCTCCCATCAAAAGTGGCACTGCCACCTAGAGGGTCAATTTGTTAGTACATACTCTGTCTAGAAGCCTGATATTTACGGACAAGCTTTAGCAGATCGTCCCCCAAGTCCCCCCCTCTCGTTGAAAAACATAAAAGACGTCTATAGACGTCTTTGGCAGTCAGCGGTTGTATTTGAATTGACGTCCATAGGCGTCTTTGGCAGCCATTGAGTTAATCTCAACAGCACCATGCAGTTCGAAATGCATAATGTAAAGCACAGAAAGACTTGATTCCATATAATCCACTGGTATTGTATGGAATCAATTCGGTGGCTCCAGCCCTCCGTATCCTACAGCTGAATGTCATCTCCGACTGTTTCTCAAAATGAGAGAAAAACATCAGAACCAAATCCTGACTGAGATCCTCGGAGATCCCACAAGAAGGAGCCATAGGAAGGAGAAGACCGGAGAGGCCGAACTGGCTTGAAACCAACGAGGACTCTAGGAAAAGGTCCAAATATTGCTTCATGTTCGAGATTTTCTGAGAACACAGCGAGCCCACAGGCAGGTATTCCAACTCTGGAGGACAGGTTGTTTTTTTTAAGCCTTGAGGGGAGACAATATTCAACTCCCGGGCGCATGCTGCAAGAGTTCCTCCGAATGGGTGCAGACCCTGGGCTGGATATGTGGGTCAGTTCGATGGACAACTTTTCTTTCCTTCTATTTTTTTTTTCCCTACCCCCGGGCTTACAGAGGGTTTATTGCATCAGACTAACAAGGTAGGAATAACTAAAAGAAAAAGGAAAAACAAAGGCAAAAGAAAAAATTTCCCTTCCCCGTCTTTCAATTTTTTATTTCTTATTTTTTTGTGCTCACAATAAATGAGCTCGGGCCCAGTTGTGATCACCACTGTTTCAGAGCAAAAAAAAAAAATCAGGCTCGTAGCTGAGGTTTTTTTTCTTTTTCCAAAAAGTCCTGCAAATGCTCACCAAATGCTGCGGTGATTACTGTCCCTGGCTTTAAAACTACTGCCAAGATGGTGTCAATCAAATCCAGTAAAATGGGCAATCCCCCAGTAATCAAACCTCACGTTACAGACTTTGTCTGATAAATCATTTGAATGAGACGTAAAGACTCTGTTCAAAGTTTGACTCCGTCCTCCTGAAATGAAACTTTTCTTGCCTCAAACGGCCTGCTCCAATTCCAACCAGCAAACTGGCTGCAAGCGTAAAATATAGGCCACAGAAATGAATTCTTGCGACAGGGTTTCGATCAAAACGCCACATATAAAAAGAGAAACGGGTCGTTTTTTTGGGTTCCCATTTATCAGTTAGTTTAGATTGACCTAATGTGGGTTTGAACTGGTCCAGGTAGTTTAAACACAACACCACTGACCTTAACAGCCCTGTGGCTGGTTTTATTTAAAGTAAATGGGCATGTTTTTTTTTATTTATCTCGGTGCCTTTGGACCAACAACTTAAATTTCAAATGGGGGTGCCCCTGGTAAGGGCACTTTTAGATATATATCATAAGACAAAAACCTGGTAGAGTTAGCAAAGAGTCGTGACTTTTAGAGTTAGCAAAGAGCACGACTTTTACAGAAGCTCATCTTAAATGGGAGGACACTGCTGGACAAAAACAGACTCATATCTGCTCACCAAAGTGTCAATTGAGATTTGGATGCCTCAGCATGATCTGCAGATGTTTTTCTGAGACGAAAATGTGAAATTTGGCCGGAAGTCGGCGCCGACTGGCTGTGGCCGATGACCAGAGGAATGAAGGACGCAAATAAACACGAGACTAAAATCCCCTTTGTGTTTCTCTGTTACAATCACTGCTGTAAACCGGAGGGCAGACGGGTAAGTGAGGAATAACTTGCAAGCGGAGCTCTCGAGGAAGAAAAACTTTTGAAGTGCTTCTGCTGAGGTTTTTTCAATCTGTTGTTGCAGACAGACTGCAATTGGAAACAGATGGAAGGCAACGAGACACAACAAGATGTTATCCTCCAGATTTCGAGGATGCTACAAGAGGAGAAAACTTGAAGAGGAAAAGCTATATAGCAATATATGGGAGGAATCTCTCTGTAGTCCAGGCTTTAATTTGCCTTTATATTTCATTTTAGAAAACTGTTTACCTTGCTTTTTTGGGATGCAAAGAGTGTCAAGGCTCTCGCTAATTTCTTTTTTATTTTATTTATTTATTCATTTTTTTAAACTCTTCTAACTAATGCTTCTCTGGTCCAAAACATTAAAGTTGAGGAAGCCAAAATGACATCGCAAGTAACAAAGAATTTTTATTGATGAAAAATAAACACTTAATTCAGACAAAGCATGAAAAACCCAAAAAATACAGCCCAGACTCTACGGGCCTCGGTCAGCATGTTAAATGTTAAAATTTTGACTACAATTTGAAAAAGACTGACCGAGCCTGGCTTTGTGAGGAAGAGCTGCAGGAGACGGCTCTTCTTTTTGGAGAAAAGAACACAGAAGGGCATTTTAGTTTGCGAAAAAGACTTGAAGAACACACATCACATGACCTGGACACCTTGGCTCATCAAGAGGACAACGATCCCACAAAGTTTACTCTTTTCCCCTCCCACTTCTTCTGAAATGGGCTTCACTTTGACCTACAAAGGGACAGATGTATTTTTATTCATTCGTTTTAGTTTGTGAGGCAAAAAGGCCCTGTTAAGTTGTGTTCTCATGTGAATATTTTTTTGGGTTATTTTATTATTGTTCTTTTCAGCCATTATGCAGCCATGTAATGTCTCCACTTGTGTGTGATATATTTGTGTCATATCAAGCACTTTATTATGACACATATGGACGCTACAGGAAATTGATTTTTTTTTTTTTGTGTGTCTCTGAGTTCCGTTGTTAAGTGAACGCGGTTGCTGCTACGATATATTGAAAATTGTTTTACACGAAGAAAAAATAAATACACTACAACTCAAAGGAAACCTCAGTAATGTTTGCCGCTATCTTTATTGATTAATGGATGAAGAAAATATACTACTAATCGAAATGGAAAGAGAAGAACAAAGTCAAGAAAACTCTACAGGCCCCATAAAAATAGAAGAAATAAAGTTTGACTTTCCATATGACGTGGAGCACTCCTTTGACTCACCACAGGTAGCTTCACAAGAACACATCGTGGGTGTCAAACAGAGGGATTGGCTCTTGGAGCGTTTGGCGTTGTGGGTCTTCGGTCTCTAAACCGAATGACCCCACCCCTCCACTGACCGCTGCCCCAAACAAACGAGGAGGGATGCCACAAACTGTGCCGAACCGGAACGGTTGTGGAATATTAAAGGGAAGACAGCCATCTGGTTTGAACATGGATGTGATAACAGTCTCAAGTCATACAAAGAGCTACTGGAGGAAAAAGCCAAAACTTTCAATAATCAGAGAGAAATATTTGGCCAAAACAACAGTCAGGAGAAATAATCGACACAATTCGACATCAAAATCGTGTGGATGCATATCGATTCATCCACTCAAGCATTGTTGGCAACAGCTACAATTTATAGAAATGTGAAAAATCATAGTTCAACAACTGGGAAAACGATTTTAAAAATTCCTATTAAAACGGCAGGTTTGCTCACCAAACGGTCATTAGAAACAATGCCCTGTCCCCATAGGTGGCTGCCAAAACCATCTAAGAGACCTGGGTAAAGAAAGCTGAAGGCAAAGGGGTTTCCTGCCACTCTTCCAATATTTGATTTTCTTCAGTGCAAAACAAATTAATCAAAGCGTTTCAAAATGTCCGGGGCTGCTGAATATACTCCCCCATGGATGCATGATTTACTTTTGTCAAAGAGATGTGAGACTATAAAAAAAACATCTATCAAGCTGTTTTATTCCCTGTTGTGTTATTATGATGGAACTATTTCAGAGTTGAGTGTTTTTTAACAGTCATTATGCGTCGGAGTCAGAGCAATTGGGAAAAAAATGAAGTATCCACTCTGAAATACATGTTCGGTCAGACATTCGCATTAAGATGTCCAATATAATGACGGCTTTCAAAGAAATCTGACGCCTCTTATTAAGCATGATTAGTATATTCCAATTAGAGTTTTAACCAAGGTCAGTGTATGTAGCAGGAGATTTTTTTTTTTAAATGTGGGAATTTCTGATAAGCCTTACGCCTCTCGGCCCATTTTGTGTTCTGACTTCATCACGATTCGACACAGCGGTTGGCCACTTATTCCACCGGAACATTTCAGTCCTCCACCGAAATCGCTCTCTGGGACGCGCTTTCTTTTTCTCATAGATTCGACATAAACCGTGTGAAACGGCGCAGAGCCTGTCAGCAGTCACCGGCAGGCAGTTAGATTTAATAACAGTGGACGGAAACAACCCGATGAACCCGTGTTCAGTGGTAAGGCCCCAGGTTAGCGTCCAGTCGGTTGTCGGAAAGACAAAACCTTTCTCGCTACTTTATTTTTATAGATGTGTTTAATGAGGTCTGACTCTCCCGACATGGTACTGCTGAAGACTTGCAAACCATTTTTTATAGTTATTTTTTAACCCTTTAAAGCCTGATCCAAGAAAAATAGGAAGAATATTGGATTTTTTTTAGTCTGAAGTCTTTCTTTGGCCCCTCAACAACATATGAAGAAAAAAAACTGATTTTTTTAAATCAAATTAGTGTGAAATAAGTCAAAAATATATTTTGGTATAGTCTTCTACTTGCTGTTATCAGGTATATCTGAATGTGTACAACAGGGGTTTGAGCAAAGCTTTTACCATTGGATGATGCAAAAAGTCTCAGATCCAAAAGACTTCAGAAACCGTATGAATCAAATATGACACAAATGGCGTTATAGGGTTAATATAGGGAAAGGGCTTTAACAGTATTGTAAAATTAGCAGTATGAAAAATGGATTGGTGGATAAATCATTCTGCTTGGAGGCCTGCATTTTTTCCCAGAAGTTTGTGTTTGTGATGTTCAAACAGTGAGTGATGGTTGACGTCTACAATTAAAATGAGTAAAAAGATGAGCGTTTTGCTACAAACACACCTCATCCACACCTGCGTCAGGTCATTTTTAACTACAAAACCTAACTATGTCAACTGGAAGCATTCCAGTTGACACAGAAATGGTGGAAGAGCAATGTTCATCTTTTGGAAAAAGTAACAGCGATAACTTCTAAGACTTTTGTGTGCATCATTTAAATAATCTGTGCAGTTAGCGTTCAAATCAGAAACAGAGTACAGCGTTGAACCAGGCCAACGTAGTTATCGCAACAAGAAGGGGTTTATTGGAACAAAAAGCTCACTCATGGAGTGGATGGTGACAAAGTTCAAAACAAGGCTGTGAGAAAAACTATGAACAAAGTAACAAAGCAATATTAACATGACTGAGACAAAGTATCAAAGTAAAAGTAAACAAGGCTATGGCAAAAGCAATAAGGTTAACAAACCCGTGGCAAGGCTGTGACAAAACATGGCTATGGCAATAAAGTAAACAAGGCTATGGCAAAAGCAATAAGGTTAATAAACCTGTGGCAAGGCTGTGACAAAACATGGCTATGGCAATAAAGTAAACAAGGCTATGGCATGGCTGTGACAAAAATCAAACCTGACGTGGCGAAGGGTGACGAAGGACAAAAGACGAAAACACACTGGCACAGGACACGGGAAACGAGGACTATTTAAACACACGAGGGAGGGGAACCACAGGTGTACACAATAGGTGATCAAGACATGACGAGACACCAGACATTCCCCCAGACGTGACAGGGTCAGAGAAAGCCAAAAAATGGTCGGATGCGGTACAGCAAGTCTAGCTGCAGACATCCATGACATACAGTGGGGGAAATAAGTATTTGACCCCTTTTTGATTTTGCAGGTTTGCCCACTTACAAAGAATACAACGATCTATAACTTTAATCACATGTACATTCTAACAGTGAGAGACAGAATCCCAAAGAAAATTCCAGAAAATCACATCATATGAATTTATAAAAATTGATAACCATCTGATGAGGAACAATAAGCATTCTTTGTAAGTGGGCAAACCTGCTAAATCAGCAAGGGGTCAAATACTTATTTCCCCCACTGTATACAGGATAAAAACCGATGGCACGACTCCTTTATGAGAAAAAAAAAGAACATTGCGGTGCCTCACCGCTACTCTGGTACTGACATGTCTGACAGTTTCCTTTTGATTCTCAGCCAGTCAAGAGGAAACCACCAAAATGGGCCGGTCCCGTAAAAGCTCTGATAAATACGAGCTAGTATTCAGTATTCTCCTTCCTGTTTTATTTCCAACCCCCCTCCACCCCAAACCTCCGAAACTGAGTGTTGGCTTAGGACACTCGGTCGATGTTCAGAGGTTCTGTGGGAGTTCGCGGCCCTCGTGTGCACATATGTTCTGTGCATGTGGGTGAGGGAGGCTCTTCCCTCTTGAGAAAAAGCATTGAAGTGCTGTCAGCTGCATGATAGATGGATTGTATGTCGATCCAGCAGCCAGCCGTTACTCATGTCAACTGACTTGTCGGCATTCTGGACGAGAAGCTTTAAAAAAAAAAAAAAAAATGGGAAAAGAAGGAAGGTTGTTGGAAAAGGTTAAAAGCGTATGCGCATCCCCTTTTTCACTCTCTTAGCAATGAATCTTTCATGATTCTGTCCTCATGGGGGAAAAAAAAAAAAATCCACTGGTATGCAGATTTGACAAAGGTGTTCAGATGTTGAGTCCCATATTTGTGACCGGACAGGCTGAACACAGTTTACCAGGAAATAACACGTCACAGCATTTGTTTCATACCAGGGTTTTACAAACGCCTACAAATTCAGAACACGGGTGGCAAGAACTGGAACTTCCTCTGCATCAAAAGACATCATTTCTCTGTTTGAGAAGCCAGACGAAACAGTCGGTTTTAAATTTTGCTTCCCGTTAGCATCGACCGAAGAGCCAATTTAAAGTGCTGTTAGCCCGATTCTTTAGTTGGAAACCAAACCAGTGTGGATCAAAAGTATAAAAAATGACATTTATTAGGTCACAGGCAAAGTATATCAGCGCTCAGGGTCTCAGTGGGCAAAGAGCCCAGAGATCCATGTGTCCGAGTGCTTATTGGCCGGTTACTTACTAACCCTAACCCTGACATGAACAGGCCAGGTCCTAGTTTATACAGATAACCTTGGAATGTGGTAGCTACGTTTGTGTGTGTGGTTGACCTAATGACGTGTGTATAATGTAACACAGAGAAAAAGAGAATCTGTGGTTACAGCCAGAGAATTTAACACAAAAGTCTAGTTCTAAAAGGAATAAAGACAATCAGTAATTTACATAGATTATGTGATAGCATACAATGATAAAGTGAGTAGTTTTAGCCAAATAATAACAGTGGGATGGCGCTAGGATCCTCAGGGGGTCGGGATCCTCAGTGCAAATGGCAAACTACTCCAAAACGACTTCAGTTTGCACAAAACTGAAGGCGAGACCTGCTGCGTACCATAAAGAGCGACTCACCATAAAGGGAACCAATAAAAAGAGCAATCCCAAACCTGAGAAAACGGAGTCACCGGAAACACATACTGTTCCCCAGCACTCAGAGACATTATAAGGTGATTACAAAGATTGTTAGAATGGGCTGATTACAACTCAGAGTGTAAGATTTAAACGGTCGCAGAGTGTTTGTTCAGTCCTGTTTAAGGAGCTGTGGAAGCAGTCATGATGGAGAGTTTTTTTAAAGCACCTTTGAGTAGATGTGTTCAGACTCTGGCTTCAGTGTGTCTCTGAGCCCGTTTGCTGAGGAGAAACGGCCCCCCGTTAAAGCTATTGTCCTTTACGTAAAAAGAGTAATGGATTTTTTCATTTTTATTTCCCCCTAGTTCATTTGTTTCGAAACTTTATCCTTCCCACAGACCATTTTCTAATCAGTTTTTATTAAAAAGAAAAACCCAGACCCCCAGTCAAAGAAAATGAAATTACAATAACAACACAACTGTTGTAGTTCTATTAATTTTACCTAATTTCACTACTGAGAAAAGAGGTTTTCAGCAGAGCATATTGGGCTTTTTTTAAATTAGATTTAGTTGTAAAAAACATTTAATTGAGCAAACGTATTTTCTGTTGCTCCCTGTTGTTAAGAAATACAAAGTTCATCAATATCGATCAGTTATGTCTGCATTTTTACGTTATTCGTGATTTATTTCCCCCCCCAAAACACCCAACCCTATCTTTCTTTTCCTCAGTACTTCCATTTACACATTCAATAAAACTGCTCAGGAGGATATAAAGAAGATTAAAATGAAACTTTATAAATGGTTAAAGTTTTTATCTAACTCTGGGGACATGGATTGTGTTATGGAGAGTATCAGACAGATGTACAGTGTTTGTGTTCATCATCACTATGACTTCTAGTCCAGTTTTGATTTACTATTTTGGTTTTTATGCATTAATTATTCCCATTTTTCCATTAATTTGTTGTCTGTACCGCTTATTCCCAGGAGGATAGGGGGCTGGAGCCTGTCCCACCGGACATTGGGCGAGAGGGGAGTCACCTATTAACAAGTTATTAACTGAATAAGATATGTGTTGTATTATTATTATTATCATTAAGGTTTTTATACCCTGTTGTTTTAGAATAGAATTGTTTGCAACTTTTCCCCTTATTTTTAGGTTTGCAAGAATCATACAGCCCCTCACAACTTATTAAAATGCCTCAGACATTAGACCTCAAATGGAAGGCTTTCTTATCTTTCAATTTTCCGTTTGAGCTCAACCAAAGATAGAATTTATATCAAAACTAAGCCTGACAAAGTCCGGGCTGTGTCATATACTGTATGGAGAGTCCTTACCTTGTGCTATGAGTAGATCTCACAGCTTCTGAGACACTCTTTTATTACAGCGTTGTTTTGATAAAAGAGGGAAAGATGCTCGACCCTCCCTCTCCTGCTGCCCCCTGCATTTTGCACATCTTTGAGGTCCTATTTCTATTTATTTATTTATTTATTTATTTATTTATTTATTTATTTATCTGGGTCTTCATTAAAGCACACCAGCTGGTGGTATCCTTGCGTTCTTTTTCAATAACTCTGGCTCATACACACCCCATAATGTCACCCTGATACATAGAGACACTCTGCATTTCTGTAAATTCAGCAAATGCTCGTGGCTAATGAATGTAATAAATGAGTCTCTGCCTCTTTGCAGCATTTCCATGCTTTGGCTGAGCTGACGTCCCACCGCCTGGAGGTGAGCGCTCATCATAAAGCGCATCCTCCATGTAGTTTGCTACACCTCTATTTATCCCTTTATCTTCGTTCCCCCTCCGCGATGAAAAATAGTCAAGCGGGCCCCGGCTGCAGAGGAGTCTGTCACTAATGCTTCATTAGACACTTGGCGGGGCCATTCATCGCTGTTATCGCATGGCCGCAATGTGCCCATCCGCCACCTACTCCTCAAGCGTGCATTGTTCCACACACACACGCACGCACACACACACACTGCATGCAAACACACATCCGGGGACTCTGAAGGAAGACGCGCACGTGCTGCACACCTTTGCGCACGGACGAACGCTCGCAGCTTAGCGTCATTATTGGCCGCTCAGCACAGCCGACGCCTCCATCTGCTCCATGAATCTTGCCTACTTTAATTCGCCATTTGAAAACTCTCTGCAATTTCGCAAATGATGAATTGTTCAAGTCGCAGGCTAGGAAGCAGTGAAACATACGGAAGTCCGCACTCCGTTCATTAGTGTGGGGCAGTTGCGTTGCGCAAACACACACTGTTCCCTCCAATGACTCATTGGTCCTCGCTGTTGATTAATCTGTGCACTACACGCGCTGGAGAGGACTGTTCCATTACATGATTTCGGTGGCTCCAACATTGATTAAGCTATTACTCTGATTGGGCGATTATTCAATGGCCCTCAAGGTGCTTCCTTCATCATCTTTGCATCTCTTCCTGGACAGTTCAAACTATTCCAAACTTCGAAATTGCTTTTGTTGTTGGACTGGATAGTCTTGTTTTTTTTTTTAAGCTGATAAGACAATTGGTTAATGAGCATTACACTTCTCTACCATCTATACGTCTATACAAGCACGTTTTCTATCTACTGTGTGATGAGCTGACTGGCATCAGGTTTTGGAAACGAATTGTCCTTGTTTCCAACACAAAACTTCAGTTGACTGATTTTGAGCTCCAACACCAGATTTTCAAGTTTTCTCTCTTGCTAACTTGGAAAAATCCTTTGGATCCACGCCTGCCTTTGGATGAAAAGTTAAAAAAGTTATCTTACATGCAGTTGCCAGCTTGGGAGAGATGAACCAACCAACCAACCAACCAACCAACCAACCAACCAACCAACCAACAAACAAACAAACCAACAAACCCACCAACCAACCAACCCACCAACCAACCAACCAACCAACCAACCAACCAACCAACCAACAAACCAACCAACCAAACCAACAAACCAACAAACCAAACAAACAAAACCAAAAACAGTATTTTGTGATTAATAGTGTGTGGCCGAAACAATAAAATAATTCTGATTTTATACACTTATGATCAAACTTTTGTGTGCTTTGTTTTTCAACTATGAAAACAACACATTGTTGTACCCACATTAAAAGGGAAGATTTAATATTGGTTCTAAACTCAGATCTGTCAACTTGCATGTTTTGAAAATGATTTGAAATTCCAGTCCAGTAATTGTCCTCACAACAATTTTTTTTCTCAACGTCGTCGGAGTAGTGGCCAAGATTGAATGTTGTATTTGCTAACAATGACTGAAAATCCCAGTTTAGTCAGATTAGAGTTTGCGTCAGAACTTAAAAAAGAAGCCAACGGACTGACTTTTCCACAGAATGGTAAATTGCGATGACAAACTTAAACCATCATGTAGGTTTTAAATGTCCCAACGGTTAAAATGAACACAAATATAGGACCACTTTGACATTTTGTGAGTAGGTATAGAGGTTCATGTTTAAAAATGACATGCATTTTTTGTTATCTGATTTGCTCTTTTTGTCTTTTGGAAGTTATATTACTTGCATTATCCATTCATATCAGTGTAGTAGGTGTATTTTTACTCATAAAGTAGTGCAGAGGACCAGTTTGTTGCTGCATTGATCAAAATTCACCACGCTGCTGAAGGACCATGTAAGACATGACAATAGATATAGGAAAAGTAAGAGACATGGATAAATATTTGGTTGTTTTTCTCTGTTTTCCAGCACTTGCACTGAAACCAGCAATGCAAACTGCACTCTGTCCAAACACCATTAGGAAGAATTTACTCAATGGTTTCGCCTAAAAAAAATTAAAAAAAACCTTTGTATTAGGCGCTCAGATAACAACGATTCATTCTTTTGAATTATTTCAAGGACAGCTCAGCAGTTTCCATTAAACGAGCCGAATCTCATTAGCTCAGATTTTGAAGGCAGCCAGACTGAATGTGGGGACACACTGTCATGCTGCACAATTGACAGGTTACGCTCAGGGTTTATTTGCATTAAGAAAGACGGTTATTATATTTTTCACTTTGCATGAGTCGCAAACTGTTGAGGCTGCAGTCGGTGTTTTGACACTGTACTTCCTGGGGCTGACTTTTTCACTCACGGAGAGCACAGAGACGATCTTTTACGGGGGGAGCTGGCATTGACAATCCTATCTTTGTTTGTACAGTCGTGGCTGCTCTTTATTACAAGGAATTATCACTCTTTAATGCAGACGGGAGTCGTTCACTGGTCAGCAGAGATGTTTAAAGTACTGGAGTAGAGGAGTGGAGTAGAAGTACAAGTACTAAGTAAAAAAATGTACTTGAGTAAAAGTAGAAGTATTCTTTAAACATCATACTTGAGTGGAAGTACGGAAGTACTCCATTTTTTTTGTACTTAAGTATTGCAAGTAGAAGTATTTAAAAAATGTCTACTCAAGTATTGAAAGTACAAGTATAAGTAAAAGTACAAGTACTGTGTATATTTTAAAAAAAGGCAGTCCAAAGTTTGATAGATATTGTTTATATTATTTCAAACGTGTGAAAGGCCATACAGGTGTTTACAAAAACAGAAAACTACATCTGCATTAGCAATCAACAGCACTTCATCTACTATTATTTATTATTCCAGAGTCAGAATCCTGAGCTGAGCCTTTATGCTAGCATGTAGCATACAGCTAGCCAGCTAGGTTAGCTTTAGCTAACGTTATCATACAGCTAGCCAGCTAGGTTAGCTTAAGCTAACGTTAGCTGCTACGTCCTGAGTGAACAGGGAGAACTGAACTAGCGCTTATTTACTAGCTTATATGTCATTGTATTTTTTAATTTACCTTGATATGCTTCTTCAGATTAGCTGGGGAATTTTTGAAGGCTATAATTAAAAATCTTTCGGGAAGCTTTTTTTTAATAGGCTATGCTTGATCGTTCAAATCGGCCAATGAGGAGCCAGCTTCCCAAACCGTGACAGAGCTAACTATCATTACGTTTACATTTCAGTAACGAGTAGCGATTCAGCCCGTGAAAAATCGATCGGAGTAAAAGTATTGAAATAATCCAAAAATATGTAGTGGAGTAAAAGTAAAAGTAGGGGAAAAATATCTACTCCAATAAAGTACAGATACTGCATTTTGGTACATAAGTACAGTACTTAAGTAGCTCTACTTTGTTACTGAACATCTCTGGCGGTCAGGCCACGCGTCCACCGGTCAGGCCACGCGTCCACCTCGCTCCCCGGAGGGGTCACCGCGTCTTCTCTCAGTTGCTGCGACAGCTCCATATTTCAGCTCCGCGGGCGTCCGCCGTGCGCTCTGCGGGGGAGTCGCCCGGCGAAGCTGCGGCGTGTTTACTTACAGTTTCCCCCGTCCATTGGCACGGGCCGCGGTTCCAGTCACTCAAAGCGTCCGCAGGAAAAACGGGGGCCGGAGGGGGTCCTCGCACAGCTAGATTAGTTAGCCAAATAACAATTAAAAAGACAATTAACCTTCTATATCCAGCGACAGGCGTTACATTTTGCAGGACAAAACTTGAATGGCTCGATTAAACCTCTAAACATGAATAATTCATTATTTTGATAGAGAGTATGATCCTTGGAGACGTCCAAACGCCCTCTTTTTTAACTGTCATTTGTGAAAACTTTTGGTAAAACTAGCAGTAGCAGTAACTTAATGACATGGCTTTGAATGCAGCACCCAAGTCATCGATTCCTGTGAGGGGCAGAGGAAGTTTATCGGAAAAAAGGCCACAGGTCTGTCTCTTTCTCCATAGATCTCAATGAATATGATATCAAACGTCTCCTGGATTTCTAAAACCTTTGAACAATCATTTACTCAAGACGTTCTCAAGGCACACCACAAACATTCCTGTTACGTTAAGGCCCTGTCTTTGACTGAATCGTCCCGAAACATTCCTTCTTTTCTTTCTGTCAGTGTCCCGTCGTTGCATAATTTCTGAGAGGTTTTTTACGCTTTTGCTGGAAACAGCTACCTAAAATGATACGTGGTTGAGGTCCTGGCTTGAACGGAGTCATTGCAGCACCTCCATTCTTTCTTTTCCAGACCTTCTTTTGTGGATTTTGGGATCGTCAACCTTGTTGAGGAGCCAGTTCCATTCATGGGTCCAAAATGTCCAGAAGCCACACGTTTTGTTCGGATGTAACCAAAGTCAAATAGGCTATTGTCTTTAATGTTCTCCACTTGTGGCGAACCCTTCTTTCCATTTGGTTTCGACATGACCTTATAACCTTTCTCATTTCTCATGTAGATGAGGAGTGGGACTAGCTTTTCTGAGATCATTGCTGATGGCTTTCCCACTTGGCGTTGTGTTAGGACACACCACAGTGCTCCTGAACAGAAAAGTGCCCATGGTTAGCAGCACCCGACTTTCACTTGCCTTCTCGAATTCAAACATAAGCAGTAATAGAGGACACTCCAACCGAACCATGACTTTTTAAATATAGTGATTGCACAAAATTGCACATTCGAAAGGCCACACGTTCACTTTGCAATGTATTTTTTTGCACCTCCAAAACATTCTTTGACCAGAATTTAGCTGAATTTTAGCTCTATAATGCCAAATGTATCATGTTTGATACATGCCGTTTCTGAAGTCTTTTGGATCTGAAACTTTTTGCATCCTTCAATGGTAAAAGCTTTGCTCAAACCCCTGTTGTACACATTCAGATTTACCTGATAACAGCAAGTAGAAGACTACACCAAAATATATTTTTGACTCATTGCACGCCAGTTTGATCAAAGTAATTTATGTTTTTTTTTCTTCATATGTTGTTGAGGGGCCAAAGAAAAACTTCAGACTAAATAATTCCAATATTATTCCTATTTTTCTTGGATTGGGCTTTAAAGGGTTAAAACAAAGTCAGAACAACTCACAAAAGCAACTTTTCAAAACACGTCTTAAGTCATGTATTGATAGGAGGAGTTTAGCTGAAACCGAAACTGTAAATTAATTAGGTGACAAAATGGGTCTTCTGCCTGCTCTCTCGGATTCCACGTTGACATCTTTCAATAGTTTTAGTGTCATTTGGAGTTTTAATTTGACTTTCTCCTCCAGATGAGACACTTTTATTGATGCCTCCCCCCATCCCGAATGCTGTAAGCAGCTGTAATATGGCATCCATCCCCCGCATGAAATATCATGCAAATCTCACCTGAGCCCTTGTTCACCTTTCTTCATTCGCCATCCTAACTCTCAGCTCTCTCTCTCTCTTTAAATCCCCGAGCCCTCCACTTCGGGGACCTGGGAAATTAATTAAATGTCTGAAAATGACAAGCCCCTCTTTCTCCAACTTACAACAGCAACGGAGCCTGTTTTTTTTTTCTCTTCTTCTTCTTCTTCTTCTTCTTCTTCCAATTCAGTAGAAATGACACGTTGATTTCCCCGCAGTCTAATTCTCTCAAGCCGTGTCTTCCTTGGCTTCTCATTCCCGGGGACTGGGGGGAATAGAGCAGTAATATGGAGTGGGTGGGAGGGCACAGGGGGCCGCAGAGGTGTCGGTGGTGATGCCGGTTGCAGAAGCGGGGTGGTTTGTGGAACTGTCAGCCTTCCGCAGGCAGGACTCCGCATTTTTCTCTCTCTGCCTCCACCGGCGGCTCCTGTCAGCGATGAAGGCTGTTCATTAACTTTCCGCTCGGTTCCCCTGACAGCCCCCCACCCTCCCTCCTCCTTCCCCTGCTCTGCATTTGGTAGGGATGTTTGCAGTTCAGAGAGGAAGGTCACTCCGGTGGAGGGAGGGAGGCGTCCCGCAGAGACGGCATTAGCATAGCATCGCGCCATGCAGCAACCCACACCAATGTGACAAAGCCGCGTCACCACTGACAAATTAACCTGTCAAGAGAAGAATTTAATTGCTGTTTCTACCCCCCATCACCCCCTAAACCCAACCTCCCGTAGAAGTTGAATGAAGAAAAAACTTTTATGTGTTTGAATGATGGATAAATAGTTCCTTCTGATTCACTGTAGAAGCAGCTTAAACAATTCCTGACCTTGATACAGGCCTTTCAGAGCCACGTTGCTCCGAGTTGCCATGCCCGGAACACATGGCTCACCAGCAGGGTGTTAACGCGATTCCTTACTTGGAAACCGGAGTATAAACCAGAGTAGATCAAAAGTATAAAAATGAACATTTAACTCATTGACTGCCAGCCATTTTCAGAACAGAGAGTCCCACACTGCCAGAGTTTTTTGAGCATTTTGACTGATTTTTCAAGAGCCACAGAATAGTTTGTGCTATGACTATGTAAATACCGAACACACCAAAAGAAAGAGTAGACTCTCTTTTTTCATCAGGAAAAGAAAATTGTTTCTACCCTATTCCGTTCTTCCTCGACTTGCGTCTCACCGGCGCCATTTCTCACATAGCGAACCATTGCGTTTTTCTTATTTGTCTACAGTCTATGCTCATCTCCCATCAAAAGTGGCACTGCCACCTAGAGGGTCAATTTGTTAGTACATACTCTGTCTAGAAGCCTGATATTTACGGACAAGCTTTAGCAGATCGTCCCCCAAGCCACTCGCGTTGAAAAACATAAAAGACGTCTATAGACGTCTGTGGCAGTCAACGGTTGTATTTGAATTGACGTCTATAGACGTCTTTGGCAGCCAATGAGTTAATGGGTCACAGGCTTTGGGCTCTTCACAGACCAAACCTCTCTCAAGGTCTCAGTCGGCATAGAGATCTGGTTGAGCTGGGTATCGTCTCCTTGGCTCCTCAAAGGAGGACTGAACGTAACCAAGTCCGATTGGCTAGTTACCTCTGATCATGAACAGGCCAGGTCCTAATTCATGTCGATGACATTGGAATGTGGTAACAAATGGTGTGTGTGTGTCGACCTAAAGACGTGGATCTAATGCAACAGAAAAATAAAAAGAGATACAGGAAAAGAGAGAGGAGAAACTTCAACACAAAATGTAGTTATAAAAGAAAACAGAAAAATTTACATAGATTATGCGATAGCATACAATGATAAAGTGAGTCATTTTAAACTTTTTAACCTTTGTGTAGGAAATGTGTTATTGAACTCCCAGTAGATCTCAGGATGAACGACTCAAAAGTCTTTTATGAACATCCCTAAATGCTTTAAGCTTAACTCTACGCGGCCAATGTATGTTTGTGAAAAGACGCACAGAGGGTTGCAGACGGATAGGGACCTGTAACTTTTCCTGACGGCACCCGTTGTGCTCGACGTTAAACCGCCGCAGTTATCTGAAGGCAACAGAAATCCGGCTCTGATTTCAGGGGGTTCTGAACGTGGGGCCGCTGCGTTTACCTTTCCCGAGCAAACCACGCCAGGCAGCTTTGAAATGACTCCACTCTGTACCTAATCAAATCACCACTCTCCTGGAGGTTTTGCTCCAGTATTCTGCTGAGCTCTCAGAGAGAGGTGCTGCACACCAGGTTCTCTTTACCTCCGTTCCCCCTTTCCTTTATGCAAAAAGCAATATTTACATGTCATGCCACATAATGAACTCACTTTATATATATATATTTTAGTGCAGGAAGGTGAACAAAAAGTCGTTACACAGAGTGAAGACAACTATGTTGGAGTCCTGCGCTGCAGCTCCTTTTGAAATAGTTAATTTTCCTTATCCACTCATTACTGTGGGAAGCAATAACAATCCCCAGGTTAGCCCTGAGTGCCTGCTCCCGACTTCTGTGTGCGACGGAAACCGCAGACGATGTAAGAGATGGAGTGTGAAAAGAGTCTCTTTTGTGAGCTTCCTCACACCAGCAGATGGGAAAAGAGGGGCGGGAGAAAAAAAAACACTTTCACAAAGCCTTTTCTTCCACAATGCTTTCTTCGGAATATTCCATTATCACATCTCCAGGTGGTTGAAAGGGAAAGTACACTAGAAGTCTAAGAAAATATGACCCCTCAAAGACAGAACTTCTTTCCCAGTACTTTAAGCTCAAATTCATGTATAATTTCATCTCCATGTACATCCACTGAAAACACTGTAAACACATGGCCAATATTATTTCATGTTAATCCAGATTGGACATGTACATGTACAGACACATACATGTATGGACTCTCATGTATTCCTTCTATATTGAATATGGAACTTTTGCTGTGAGCTGGGACTTTGCTTAGGTTTTTGGACATCTGTCTTAAGTTTTGTATAGTTTTTATAGTCTGTTGTCGGTTTGGGTTTGGTTAGGTTAGGTTTTTGGACATCTGTCTTAAGTTTTGTATAGTTTTTATTATCTGTTGTAGGTTTGGGTTTGGAGCTTCTTTCTTAGTTTCCTGTTTTATTGTTTTATTGTGTTTTACTGTTTTGTTTGGTCGTCCTCCTGTGTGTCGTTTTATTTCTCCTCACCTTGTCAGTTGCTCCTGGCTGCAGATATATGCTTGCTTGTCCAGGTAC
The DNA here is from genome assembly GCA_907169785.1 of Menidia menidia. NCBI lineage: Eukaryota > Metazoa > Chordata > Actinopteri > Atheriniformes > Atherinopsidae > Menidia > Menidia menidia. The sequence goes on along the minus strand of CAJRST010007779.1, from coordinate 14,960,851 downwards.
TTTTTGAAAAGCGCCATTGGTTACAGCAAAGTGCCACCTGTGTGGAAAACCACGCCAAAAAAAACAAAAAAAAACGAGTGGGAATACTCAGTAGAGACGAGTCATCTTAGCTTACGGCTGTCATCGATTCTTCAAATTGTCCGATGAGATGCCAGTTAGGGATGAGGGGTCACAGAGGTGATGCACAGCTGGAGGAGGCCAGCTGCTGCACCTGACGTGTTCCGTCTGATTAATTATGTTCACAATTGTGTTCCAGCGGCGCCATGCGCCTCTTCAGGCCGAAGGCAGCAAGCGATCCCATACAAAAACCGAGCCGTCGTCATCCTGTAGCATCATGTGACTGACACAGGGGTTTCAAAGCTGGTGACGAAACTGTCTGAAAGTAAGTCAATCACCACGGCACCTCTCAGTTTCCATTTCATGCTTTTTATGGGGGGAGTTCTCGTTCTGAGCACCATTATGTTAATAAGCCGTTTTCATCTCGCCCTGCTGTCTCACTGCGTTTTAACGCACTTTCAGTACTTTTATGACCATAATCCGTATCGTGGGATGAAAAGAATTCAAGCATTTCAAACTCAAAATTGATATATTGGTGTCATTTTTGATTGTTTTGGAGTCTGGAACAGCTGGTGCGTCTAACAGAGATATTAATCATAAAGGTCTTTTTTATAATTTAAAGACTTCTTTAATGTGTCAAAGTAAGAATAGAAAAAAAGATATATTACCCTAATGTCCCAAAGTCTAAAGGACATTGTGTTTACCATTAAAGCCTCAATTAATGTGCCCAAATTATTTTTTTCCGCATCTATGCCTACTTAGACTTACTTACTTACATGTACTTACTTACATACTTAGTATCGTCCAGCTAAACGACTGAATTTCTGTTGCCAAATTGTCAAATAATCAAAGGATTATCGCTGGCACACAAAAGTAAATAACAATAATGTTGTTGGGGCAGAAGTGTTTCAGGGAACCGTTAATCAACGTTAACCTAGAGTTTGTTTGCCCGCTGCTGTGAAGAAGCACAGGAAGTCAGATTTTTGTCAAATGTCGGGGGCCGAATAAGACATATTTATGCATGGGTTACTCAGTTTTTTGGAAAATAGTATCAACCCAAAGCTGTTAGAAGCTCAACTAGTACACCTCAACTGTTTCCAAGAGTGCAAGAGTTTTTTTTGTGCATCTGCATGGGTCATTTGCACCCACTCAGCAATTAAATTAAACTTGAATTAAACTTTTTTGACTGTTGAAGGTGGAGACAAAGATCTGCACTCTCTCCTCTTGATTGGTTCAAAATCAAGTCCACTTTACGGACCAATCAATTCTGATAGACAAAATGATGTCATTGCTTGATCTATTTAGTCAAATATTGCTATTTGATTAATAAAGAAATATTGTGACAAATGATTGCATCCAGCCACGCCTTTTTTTCTGAACTGAAATAACTTTTACTGAACCAAATTTTTGCATTGTAGTTGTGACAACGAGTCAATTCAGTAGTGGAGGCTGACATCTACTACTCCAACTGTAACTTGCAAGGGAGAAGAAAAAGGGTGAAAAAACAGAAAAGACCAAATGTCAATTAGATGCCTCTATTTCTTTTCAAATGTGTAATATTTGAGTAATTTTGGAGCACTATTAGCTCATACTGTTGATATTCAGTGCTGACAACAGATCTTCAGCAGCTTAATTGGATCACACAAAGTTTAAGTAGGCAAAGATGTGGAAAAAAGTAAGTTGGATCGTCTTTTAGAGAGTTTGCGGTTGCGATCACAAATGCGAATGACTCAGCGAGTGCCTTATTTGCAGTTCTGGACAAAAAAAAAGAAAAAAGAAAAAAGCTCAGGTGCTAGGTTTGTGTGTTTTTTCTTTTATGATTTGGAGCTGTCGGTGACTTCAGACACCCACGAACTTAAAGTGCAGGAAATAAGGCGTTATTTCTCAACATGTCCCATTTAAAACTAACTGCTGAACTGAGGCCGCTCTCAGCGGGATAAATTATCACTGACGCACGGTCACCTCCATGCTGGGCCAGGCTGTCAGCTTCCCGCTTGGTGGGGCCTCACCGCTCCCTACCTTAGAATAAAAAATAAATAAAAAAGTAGAGTAGAGTTTGTTCAACCTCATTAAATCTACCGTATATTTGAAGTTTTGTGAGACGCATTTAAAAGAAAACAAAAACCCTGAAAACTAGTTTATGTGACAGGTGCTAGATCATGGAAAGTGGGAGGAATAACCCCGGGTACGGTGAGAGGTGGCTGTGGATGGAGCTGTAACCTGCCTTCCTGAGGAAAGGAATATTTTTATTGCCAGATTTTTTGCCGGTAAAGTGCGCTTTTTGTTCAGAAACGCGCGTGAGACCAGGCCGGGCGCATGCAAAACCGAGACATCTGAGGATTCAATGAAGTGTGATTACAGGGGATGGGGGGGGGGGGATAAAAAAGGTCATCCTCTGAATGAGCTGTCTTCCTTTGTGACAGAAATCAAACCTACGGTGCTGGTAATTGCCGCGATCCCCTCAAGAAAAAGGGATAGAGAATTGTACCTCCATCCTAATTCGGATGACACATTTTCCCCATAAATGTCCTTCACTCGGCTGCTGTTTGAAGAAGACTTTTCCTGCTTTCTGTCTGTCGATTAAGCTCGAGGAGGGACCGAGCGCATTCATTGCGCGGCTTAAAGAAACACTGAACCAGCGGGTTCAGGTCCCGCGCAGCTATCTGGACCTCGGGCTAATCCTCCACCTGTTGGCGTCCGTCTGAAAAGTCAACAGACTTTGAGGGAGCGGTCGAGCAAATAAACCCACAGAGGCAGTGTTTATCACAGACCAAGCAAAGGGACACTTTGGTGATCGAGAACCCATCGTGTTACATTTATTAGCCCTCTCAGATCTACACTTTGAAAAAAAAAGGATGGGAAAATATGTCTTTGCAGCAATCACAACCAGAATCAATGCTTTTGTCACAGATAGGTGGGGGTGACACTTCAATGTAAAATTGTGAAATAAAAAAAAAAGAAATGTCATAACTCATGCTAAATTTAGCCATAGCATACCTAACCCTAATTTTAGAGCTGGACCGAGTATAATCGGTTGAGAAAGTGCTCTACCAAATGGTTGAGCAGGATGTTGAAGGGATATTATGCTAGTCATGATCTCTTTGCCGAGTTAATTTGCCTCTTAAAGCAGATTAACCGGCAGCTTTGTAGTCAGACATCAAAATCCATAAATCTAAAGACTTCAGTGTGATCTTTTAGAGCTTTTCATGTTCTCCAAGAGATGTTTAACAGTCTAAAAACCAATGTATTTAAAAAATGAAGTGATAAACGGACAAAGACAGAACATAAAGTACTGCACTATACCTAAGCTGAATGATAAAGTATTTGTCTTTTACTTACATACAGGTCAACATTTCATGTACAGCATTTTAACTAAAGAACATCTACTTTCTCCTGCTTTCCACCTCTTACGATTTCAAAAAACGCCATTTGTGGTGGTCATGATTGGGGATGTGAAGAATAATCAAGACTTTCTGCGCTCATATCAATGCAGTTGGCATCATTACTTGATCTGAGAGGAGGCTGCACAGCATTCTGACAGAATTTTAATTGGCTTTGCTGGGGAAAGCAGCGTGCGTGCACACCTTGGATACAGCAGTTGGATAAGGCCTAGTTTTATCATTTACTCTTATCAAGGTCTTATTTACATCCTTTATTAATTCATGATTTTCTTTTCAGTGATATACGAAGTTCTGTGTTTGTAAAGACACACAAAATACAATATAGTTTTCTCGGGGGATTTCTCTGGGTCATATAAATACTAAAGTACATTGTGCAGTCGGAAAGGAGTCTTGAATGTCCGCAAAGTTGTGAGAATGTATACTTTTGCTCTGTTGCACTTGTTTTTGACACTGGACAATATCGGTGATGCTGAGAACAAGGCAAACGATGTTGTGAGTCCAGTTTTCTCTCTTCAACTCCCAGTTGGAATTTCAGATTTTCATTCTTTACTGAATGCGCCATCAGCAGGTTTACAGTTACTAAAAAAAAGGGGGGAAAAATGAACATAACTGGAACAAAACACATGACAATGATTGAAAAATTAAATTAATGGTTAAGGAAACTGATGTTGAATTTTGACCTCAGTACAAACCTGGTGCTTGGCCATCGTGTACTGTCCGGTATGGCTGGATCCGGTATGGCTGGACGGGGGGAAATGTTATATTTTCAGAAAGCTGCCATAGTGTCTGTGAGGTGTTTGGGTCTGTGTTTATTGCACTAAAGATAAGTGACCACCTGAAGACCGGAGTAAATCTAGCCAACTCGAGCAAACTGGACAGTACATCTCTGCTTTCACGTGTATCTTTCTCACCTTTTGAAAAGTATTTAGAGTTGTGCAGGATTCAAACTGATTGAAATGACTGAAACAAAATTATAACAGTGCGCTTGAACAGTTAGCTTCACTTTAAGGCTGAGATGGCCCACAGTTCCAAAGCTACAGGATAAATCTAATTCAGTACGGGGTTCTATGCTGATATCAATTCCTCTGCACAATTATTTACATAAAAAACAGAAAGAAAATATCTGTATATACCAGCAGAAGGGGCACACAAAACTGTGTGTGCTCCCACCCAGCAGGTTGCATCATTATGCACAGCATTCATTTTCATTTGCTATAATTGAAATTAATTTGACCCCGTGTAACATGCTGATCCTTTCCCGCTCGAATCATCATGGATTTTTGACAATGTGCTGCAGCCTCCCGTCTATTCCAATTCCGGAGGCAAGCGGGCCACATAATTAACCTCCATTTTTCTTAATTAACTTACTGTGATCTGCTGACCACCGCAGAATAATGAGTGAAACATGCACACTTTTAACTTTTGTCAGGATGGAATAAACATTTTGCTGTAAAAACAGATATTTTATGGCCAAACCTGTGACCATCTACACTTAGGACAAAGGACAGGGAAATATTTCTTTGCATTTTTTTTTCATTTATTTGGAACACTGACAAACAAAATCAATGCTTTTTTTCGGGGGTGACACTTTATGGTAATGAAATTTGTAAAAAAAAGTTGAAAAAAAAAGAAAGAAATGTCATAACTCATGTTTAATTCAACCAACACATACCTAGACATCACATAAAGGAATATTATGCTATTCAATAAGCATTTAACATCCAAGGAAATTCATTTTCTCTCTTTGTGTCTTTCCCTTAACGTATCAGGTACATACAAGTGACATAACATCAGGCTCTAAAGATTTTGGGGGTATTTCTACATTTCTTTTAATTATTAGAGCTATATCTTTGAGTAAGACTGGTTTATGATAATCCTGAAAATCATTATGATGCTGTCAAAATGTGGAGGGCACTGTTTGTCAGGTCGAATGAACATCTTAACAAAGCCTATATTCTGCTTTGGAATTAGATCATTTTCCGTCAAAATCACGACTCACTTTCTTCTTCTTTTAGCCTCAAATGATGTTTGCCCCCAAAGCTTGTGGTTAAAGAAACTACTGCACTTGCCTCTAGGTGAGAACGTGCAAAAAACAAGCAAACAACTCTGTTTCAACTTTAGAAATCACTAGGGACCCAGGCTAAATTCCAGAATTTAGTAATGAATGCTTGAAAGTTATGCCAATGGCTAATCATCTCTTGTGATTTTGATTGTGTTTCATTATTATAAAAGCAACATCTTAATGTTGACTCACAATTTTGTAAAATCCATGCACATCTGGTGGTATTCAGAGAGGAATTGGGTTGAAGTGAAAGGCATAAATGCCAAGAATTGAACAAAAAAAAAGAAGAAATAATTAATTGGTTTCAATGTTATTTCTCTTACTTTATTTGTCTTCATCTCGTGTCTTTGGACCAAGTGACCAAATTAGAAAAACACACACCTTACACACAATGGTCTAAATCCACCCCTGTCTGAATAGAACTAGGTTTAGTGATTGCAGTTGCTGTGGGGGAAAAAAAACAATGACAGGGTGGGTGTCGGAGAGGACAGATAATGGAGGGGAGCAGGGCAGAGGCTGGAAAAAGCAGAGCTGATGAAGAAGGAAGGTGTGAAGAAGAGAGATGGGAGAAAAAAGGAGGAAGAAGCCTGATGGAGACAGACTCGGGGTCCCTGCCTCTATCAATTTAGCTCAGCTGTCATCCAGGCTGCTGATTGAGTATGGAATCCCATCTGTTTTCCCAAGGAATTTCGCCTCGTTCCTCCCACTGTATCTATCCTCCAACTCTGCTGTCCATCTTTTTTTTTTTCGGGGTGGATTCAATGATTGGGAATGGCAGAATTTGCTTATACGGGAAAACACACGTTTTTCGTGGTGACAAATGAGAAATGGGGAAAAGTTGGGAGTTAGAGTGCCGTCTGAGTGAATCGGAAAAACAAGAGAAGGGAAAAGTACCGGGGAGCAGACCTGGCACTCGTAACAAGGGCTATCGCATGAGGTTAAGGACCACGGGGCACAAGGGAAAAAGCCGAAAAGATTGCCATCTATTGTAAACATTTCTGCCAACACAGTCCAGGGGGGATCATGGGAGTGTTGAACGGTGATATGCCACATAAAAAAAAAAACACAGTCAGCTGTATCTCACTGTAAAGGCCTTTTGGGAATTTTATCTCCTGCTGTGGAAGAGCAAAACAATTCAGGTCGCTACTCTTGGTAAAGAAAACTCAGTATTTTTAGATTTCAGGGATAATTCCGAGCTCTTTTATTTCCTCTGTAGATTACAGGCGCCACCTGGAATGACTAAAAATCCACACACAAGTCCGAACCGTTCCTTTTATCGTCCTTTGACTGTTTTGTGTGGGCAGCCAAGGAGAGGTGGCCTTATGGATTGTTTTTTAGAAGAGAGTTCTGCAGTTGTTTCACCTCATGCACAGGCTATTGATTTGCATTATCTGACACGGTGGCAGTGGTTTCTCACACAAAAAAAGGGAAAAAAGAGTGTATTCCCACCCGATTCTCTGATTAAGTGGTGGGGCATTGTGCTCTTAAAGGTCTCTGAGTGCATCTTTCACATCCTCTCACTGGGCAACTCCCAAAGGGAGTTTGAGAAGGCCAAACTTAGACATATGCAATCACTTCTGCTCAATCGGACAACGTAAGCTGTTTTTACCGGGTTGGTCACACTGTGTTAGTCAGACCCACTAAATAAACAAACAAATTCATAAGTGACATTAAGAGAGCCGATTCCTCTCTGTCAAATAAATTGGGATATTTCATGCTTTTTCAGTGGAAAATTGAGGAAAAATTGAGATTTGTATTGAGATTTATATTAAATGTTGTTGTTTTTTTTGCCTAAAATGAGTAAATTGTGACATCAGCTTGTATTTATAGCTCTTCTTTAGTTGGATGTTGCTCGGAAGTTTTACTATATAGAAGTGAATCAGCCTTTTAACGTATATTCAGAAACTATCCATAATGTTCAGTCACAAAACACCATATTGTGCCTTTTTAAACCAAATTCTAATAATAGACAATATGCACTGTCCCTGTGTGTCTTTTTTTTCTCCTATCTTTGCACTTTATCCAAGCTGATACTCTGTTTGAGTTTCTCACCGTGGCCTGTCCTTCAGTTTCTCAAAGCAAGATTAGAGTTTGCGTCCAATGGGGCACACTGTTCATTTATAAATAAGAAGAGACATAAACTCCACCGTCAAAGTCACCTAGCGTTTGTGGACTCTGCGAAGCCCATATGGAGGCTAAACAACTTTTTGTGTTCCAAGTAGGTCAGCACAACCATGTTTAAACGTCGTCTCCCCCCTACATTTATTCCAATCATTACAAATTAGAGAAAAAATCAGATTTTAAAGATGAGGGCTTCTGAAAAGTCTCGTAATTTAGGTTCTTAATTTGATAGCTTATGTGGTTACCAGGGCAACAAGCATACACTGTAAATACAACAATGCATGCTTTTGTTTTTTTTTAAAAACAAGATATTTGACATTTATTAAAAAAGGATCAGAAACAGCACTGGCTTCCCTGACTTTCACTCAAAAATGAATCTACTTAGCATCCATTCATAAACACATATGTTTATATGTTGTTAGCAATATCGCAGGTCATTCGTTCCTGCTGCTACCAGACTATACAATGCTGCACTATAACAACTACTATAACAACTACTGTGCAATTATATTATATCTATTGACCTGTGCAATAACCTGTGCAATATGTATACTGTATATAAGCCGTCCTGATTGTACATATGTCACTCAAATCTCTGTTACTCCCTTGTATTTTCATTTTTTTTTATTGTTTATAGTTTATGCACCTTTTCCTCCTTGTTTGCACCTTCTTTAATCACTAAACCGATGTGTAACCATTGAATTTCTCCACTGCGAGATCAATAAAGCTTATCTTATCTTATAGTTTACCACTCGTTAGAGCCATATAGAAATTGTGTTTATTGACTGCTGATTAGAATAATTTAGTTATGAGAAATGTATACTGTTTATTTTATTAATAGGCATTTACTACATTTGGTATTTTGATTTTTCATTTAATGAAGCTCCTTTAATATCCTGTGTTTAAGTAACGAAAGGTGTGTAGTTTTGCCTGTATGTAAGAAAGGTAATGGAGCAGTGCGAGGAGAGACAGTTTTTTTTACCATAAGGTTCATGTTTTGGTTTATACGTACCGTAAGGTTTACATTTTGGTTTATGTTTATTGTAAAGTTAATGTTTTGGTTCACGTTGGCAATTTTTTGTAAGTTTACGTTCGTCATAAACTAAAGACATTTTTTACATCGGTTCGCGCAAGTTTTTTAAACCAAGCTGAACGAGTCAAAACCTTCACATCCTGCTAGAGTGGCAAGGAAAAGGTTAACATTTTTAAGAAAAGGTATTTAGCCGCTACCCCACTGATTGGGCCATTTAGTTAGCATGCTGTCCTTGTATCAAGAGTAAAGACACGGGAGGGGAATGAGTTTGTTGACCGAGGATTAGGCCTTCTGAGGAACAAGTGGTGCCGATATGTCCCCCCCAGGGCTTGTTAGTATTGCATTTCCCCCCCCAGCTGAACAAATACACCACAGACCAGCAACTGGCAAATCATTTTGGTGCCACATTTGGTGGAGGATGGTGCTCCACATGAGGCGTGTGCGTTTCTTTGGGTTGTGGCTGTTGTCTTCTGCTTCGTGCTGACCTTTCCTGTCACTTCTAGGTAAAGCAGGTGCAGGAGCAGGTGCAGAGCGCCATGTCATATTAAAGTAATTCATCCCCACCAACCATATTTTCCAAATGCATGCGTCTAAAAATGATAGATTTTGAGCTTGGGAGTGGCTGAGATTGCAGGTTTTATTTCCATCTACTTGTAACTGACAGCAAAAAAAAAAAAAGGAGGAATTAGTGGTGTTATATTCTAAATGACATTCTTAGATTTCAAGCCTTTTTCTTAATTTTAGATATTTTTAGGGCAGGCATAAAACCACAAATCAATTATATTGTTTAACCCTTGTGTCTAAGTGACACGTTTGCATTATTTATTAAAATAAAAATGATACAACGAATTAATTTTTCAAACTTAGACTCACTGGCTTTGGCTCATTTTCTGTGAAGAACATATATTAGAATACACATTTAATGACCACACACCGTACACCCATCCTACACATTTCTATTACGTATAAGATGTCCGTGTCCGTGTTGAAATTGATGTTCTGTGTACCACACACACACACACACACGCACACACACACTCAAAATGTTGCAACCTTGTGTGGTCTCCCACACATTTGACCTTCTGTCTATTGGCTAAAAATTGGGGGCGGGACCACAGCTTTTCCAGTGTGGTTTCTGATCAGAACCGATCAAGATGTCCAAAAGATACTCTGCCCAGAGGGCCCTGGAAATTGATTTTGGATGAGAGAGAGAGAAGTTAAGATAAGGTCTGCTCAGTATTTTAACATAAAAGTGTTTGATTGTGAGGCATTAAAAGCCACAAAATGCAACGGGTCAATCAGACCCACAAACGCTGGCTGAGTAACAACAATATGAATATTACATAATTACATTATTGTTATAATTTTTTTTTTAACCTTGTCCTGTCTTGTATGGCAGCAGAACTCAAATCTGAGTACCGTGCTATGCTGAACATATTCGCTTTGCCAAGGGAGGCTTTATTGGTGAAAAGCCCCCTTTTATTATCCAATGCTGCTCTATTTATTTATTTTTGTCGCAAAACTTTGTATATATCCAATAATGCTGAGCCTGACAGCGGGACAGGAAAGAAAGAAGAGCAAAGGAAAGCAAACCCGAAAAGGAGAAAGATCCTTTAGGCAGAGAAAGAGAAACAGAAAGACAACACAAAGTTAGTGTTACTGCTGTGCATTAGCAACAGACTCACTACAAGCCAGGTGGCTGTACTCCGTCATAAAAATGTATCTTATCCGAGTACAAGGTTTTCTCAAATTCAGGCTCTCGACCCATATTGCAAAGGCATGATGAGAACAAGTCAATCCCTTTCACAGTCATTTCTCACCACCCTGTGGTTTCAGATGGAATGGGCCTCGTGGTTTGATCAATGATATTTCAATTCAATTCAATTCAATTTTATTTATATAGCGCCACATCACAACAACAGTTGTCTCACAGCGCTTTCCAAACAGAGCAGGTCAGACCCTACTCTGAAGTTAACTACAGAAACCCAACAATTCCCACCATGAGCAAGCACTAGGCGACACAGGCAAGGAAAAACTTCCTTTTAACAGGCAGAAACCTTGAGCAGAACCATGGCTCAGGGTGGGCGGCCATCTGCCTCGGCCAGTTGGGGGTGAGGGGAAAGAGAGGGCAAGAGAGAGAGAGAGGGCGAGAGAAGGACAGAGGGAGCAGAGAGAGGCAGCCAACACGTAGACTAGATGAAAAATGTCAATGATATTAATGCTAATGCAATGATATTAATGTTAATATCATTGCCATAAAAAAAGCATTCCAATCCATATTTCTGTATAGATTGGAATTTTTTTCAATTTAATAACAGAAATCTCAAAGGTCAGGGATCAGATTTCGGGTCCTTGTGTCGTAAGGGCCAGCTGTGAGCTTGATACTCTGATACGCGTTTTCAGGAATGCTTAGAACTTTGGCCTGTTAGACGTTTTGGATTTCTTGGCAGATATTTTGAGAGTTGCGCCGTATGTTACCTGACTCTAAGAAAAGGAGATGTGTCAATTTGCCGTTATTTGATTCAAATCTGACGTGGAGTAGGTAAGAAAAAAAAAGATAAATTACCAGACATTATCGGTCAGGCAGGGGTCAAAGAGAGCTCGTAACTGAGTGCAAATAATGATGGCAAATGGAATCCACCCAAATGAACAAGGAGCACTCTCTCAGGTAGAGATAATGGAAAAACTTGAACAAGTCTTAATCCATTAGTTTTTTAGTCATATGCCGGAAACGTGGGGGGAAAGTCTTTCATTTCTCACCTTCTAACGCGAGACATTATCCCGGCATGAAAAACGGGAGCCACCGCCATCGGAGCTTCTTATTCGATTTGTGAAATGTGGCGGCTTTAGGGCTGGAGACGACGGAACACAATGCTCGCTTCACAGAATGATTGGTTTAGCTTTTCATAAAACCCCCTCCGAGACAAACATATGGGATGCCTGTAACCCTGAGCTGTGTCG
>CAJRST010007779.1:14874729-14949206 GCA_907169785.1 Menidia menidia | reverse complement strand
TGTGTACTGTACATGCATAGCATTTTCTCTTGTGATGATGCATGAGGTCTCTCCAGGTACTCTAAAATGTTAGGATGCAAGCATACTATGTTGATCAGAGACTTTGGTATGAGTGTGAGTGGGTGTGGCTGTTTGTCTGTAACCTATTAAGGAAGTTTCCCCGCCTTTTGCCCCATGACAGACCACCCACCACACTGGAAATAAGCAGTATAGCCAATGGTTGGATGAACCATGTGTATGCATGATATAGAAATAATATGTATTTATATCCACATATATACATATATTTACTCAGCATCTCCTACTGTTTGCTGATTTTATTGATGTGATATAAAAAGTCTACAGACATACTGTATATACATCCATATATATGTATATCTCAATAACTTTTAAACTTTCAGTGTTACATCTGATGGTATATCTACTTTCAAGTTTAAACATTTGGATTTTGTTTATATTATTAGTTTCTATTCATGTTCAAATTATACATATGGATATGTAATGAGCTTACACTGATGAATATGTTTCATTTGGGAGTTTTCCGATCACTTTTTGTGGTGGAATCATCTGTAATAAATGTATCAATTCATTCAGTCATTCATTTCTATGTGTCTATACTGTAAGTGTGTGTGTGTGTGTTTAGTAATTATAGTTCGAGGGAGGAAGAGAGGGATATAATTTGAGATATTCTACACCTTACATAAATATGTACATCTTACAAAGACACATCCTGTTCGTTTTCATGAACTTACCTCCCGTCTGTACCTTAGTTATTATCTTTCGGCAAGTTTACTGTATTGCGTTTTTTTTTCTCCCAGGAAAAGTACCTTTGTAAATTAGTCTGATCAGTTTTGTTTGCTGTCCAATAGTTAAACTGAAATTGAATTTTGTGGACCTTGAAATTACTTGGGCTCTACTTGGGTTGCTGAGGTTTGTCACTGTACGACTGTCATTAGGTTTTTTTTCCTCCTCTCAGTAAGATATTTAATGTTTGTGTGTGTTACATGCAAATATTAAATAGCTCAACATATGTGCACGGGCTGCACTTTTCTAAACACGAATTCATAAAGTGCTATGAATTACGGGGCTGAGTTCATTTAGCGGGAACCTGTATGAACAAGGAGAAACAACATCATCTCCTCGTAGCTTTTGATAAATGATCTTTTGCGCCACTCTGTTGGCTTCTCGCTGAGTTTCATATCTTGGCGTAGTCCCATTAGAGCAAGTTTCGCATACATTATTTCAATTTCTGAAAACACCGTAGCTATTCCCTTTAGCTCAACTACTCCGATTTAGCCTGCCGTGTTCACCTGCTCCCTGCCACCCATTCATCAACCACCCCGGAACAGACACGGGAAGGCCACATATCCCTAAAGTCTAATTGGAGCTTATTTTTGTCCTGAGCCATGGACTTTATTTTATTTTTATTTATTTTTTCATGGATCTCTTCAACACCAGCTGGGACAATTAACTTGGTCCCATGTAATAACCTTCCATTTTTTGTCACTTTTCCCTCAGTTAATCCCCCTCAACCGCTGTCTGGGTAATTAAATTCGGTCCCAGGGCTTGCGGATGATTACAAAGACAGAGCAACTTCGACATAAATCACTGTGACACAAACACAAAAGCACAGAAGCCGGCTAATTTATCGTGCTTCTATGTTTCGTATTTGATTTTGTTTGTCAAAAGCTCTGACGAGAAGAGCATCCATATACTTTATATCGATGCTGATTCGAACATTAAAAAAGATTTGAATGCATATGTCTGCGAGACACAAGTGACTCAACAAGCTTTCACCTCAGATTTCTATGCAGATTCCCTCTCGACTTCACAGGAGGGTTGACCTGATACTGTCCATTTGGCCTCCTAATTGAATCCCACGACTCCAATTAAAGACTTATGATTGGCTTTAAGGGTGCTTGAAGGTTCGCCAAACTAACAGTGTGCATTCCACAGTATCCTAATGACGGGGACTTTAGAGTGCAGATTGCAAGAAACTCCACGGCCTTTGTCACTCATTCCACCTAAATAAGTGAAGGTCCAGTATTCACGCTTTGCCTCCCAACTGATAACACCTGTCAGTTCTTTTTTAATTGGAACTGTGATTCAAAAAACATTTTTTTAGGGCATCTTTGAAGATGGATTTCGAAACAGATGATTTTCTGGCCATTGAGTGGCTGACAATAAAGCACAGATTGCGAATGATTGCTCAGATATACGGGAAAAAAAGGGTTGTTGGGAGAGATTCAGCATATATGAGAGCTTTTTTTTTATTGACCCGAAGAAAATAATCTCATCTCTTTTCCTTTCTTTTCTGTTCTTTTGTTCTTTATGTCAATACGTTTCATAAGAATCAGGGTAATAACACGGCAGCTATGGGAAATGTCCAGGTTTAATGCGTCATTGATATAAATTACCAGTTTTTTTTGGGTGTTTTGGGTGGGAAGGAGCCAGGATATGTAGAGAAAAGGTTTGCAAAGAGAGAAAATGCAACTCCTCTCAAACGGGCCCTGGCGGAGATTCAAACGTGCTGTGATGTGACAGCGGTAATGACTTCATCTGACTCCTTAGCCGGAACGCTGTTCTAATTTCCCTTTCATTAGCTGTCCTTGGCCGGTCTCATTCGCAGTGTCAACTTTCGCCGACGTGTTTGGTTTGGGTTTGGAAAAACTATGATTTGGGCATTTTTGACAATGTGCAAACTGACAGCCCCACTCAATTCCGGCTCTCCTCTGAGTTAATGAGCCTTTTCATTGCAGTCCCCGGGTTGGGGCTTGTCACCCCAGTAAAAAAAAAAAAAAAAAGCAAAGGGGGAGCTGTCAGAGTAGACGGAGTGTTAAATCCAATAAAAGCCTCCATCTATCAGCAAAGAGCGCCAAGATCTATCAAGGATCAGAAGGGTCTTGGATGAAATCGCATTAAAAATGCATTAGGTCCGAACACCTGTGTACATAAGATACAGTTAAACGAGCACTTCATCTAATTTAAGGCAGAATTTGTTCAAATTGACACCACAACGGCAGAACTGACACTGACAGACGGAAAACTGTGGCACATTAAAAGCATTTTCTGATATACAGATAAGAAGGAGAACAGGGTTTGGGTTAAGCTAAGTGAAGGGGGTTTTGCCAGGTTGGGTTAAAATGAAAAAAAAGAATCTAAAAACTCTTTAAAATAGATAAATACAGAAACAGAAAGGCGTTCAGACTGGTTTGGTTTTCTCTGGAACTCCCTCTAGGTCTCCCAAACACACCTGGAAACCTGCAGATTTCTGCACTGAACCAAAAGGTTGAGGAGGATCGAGGGAAACTGAAAGAACATAGAATATCAAAGAATTAAAACAATCCCTTTTACGCTGCAGCCGGGGTATCGGCTCAGGTTATGGTGGTCGATCGTTGGATTTTTTGCAGGTTTGGACGTAGTGGATTGGTTTTAATGTCAGGTACAGCAGCGACTGCTGTCTAAACGCATAAATCTGCAGATCATTAGCGGCTATACCACTTTTAATGACTTATAATCCATAGTGAGCCTTGGAACACTATGCACATGAAGGGACAGTCCTTGGTTCCCTGACATCATATTGATATAGAAGTTATAGCACAAACTTTTCCTCTTCATTCAACATAGGAACAATGGGAAAAGAAGATGGTGCCTTGTGAACTACAAGGGAATCATTTGTGTGGCATTTGAAATACGATGGAACTAAACAGTGACTTTTTTGGCAAAGTAGCTTATGAAAACTTTGATTTGGTTTTGTTGTGGGAATTAACTGTAATGCAGTGTGCAACTTTTGCTCCCAACTTCCAGCCAACACTAATTCTCAAAAACACCCTTTTGTCTTAATGTACTGGAAAAGAACATACAAGAATGCATTGAATCGTTCCAATATGAAGTAAACTGGAGCATGACTAAGGCTAAAGCAACACAATTGTTAATATTGAACCTGTCACCAACTGTCCGCCCATGTCTTGTGTTATTTGGCATACCTCTCTGATAATAGATTTAGTGAACAGTAAATATTTCAACAGAAATCCCAAATGCTTCTCTGAGATCATCTGGAACATCTTTGCTAAACTCTAGGCTTTGAATACCATGTAAAGTAATTATTTTAACACATTTCCTCATATGGCTCTGACATTAAAGGAAACTAATTCAATAAATCAACATTGGTTCATCCACCTTTTCCTTTGTCAGTGATATATGGGTCAGCCTTAAGTTGCTAGAGAAATAATTACTATAGACAGTAGATAGTTGTAGGATAGTAGATTTGCGAAAAAAACACATTCAAGGTGTGGAGAAAAACTTTGGAAGACCTTCAATAAGCCTGGCTCCAATGAGCGATGTGTTAAAGGCAGAGAATGTGAGGTGGCTTGTTGAACAACTTGACCCATGCAGTGTCTAAAAGTAGTTCATGTTTAGCATATTCTTTGGCATTCCAAGGATAATGCATTCAGTCACATAAACAGTTTAGAGGAAGCAGCCATGGAGAATATATATGCGGCACATACTGTACTGTATGCTTTATTATTGAAGGAGGCCTGTGCCACTTTCTACCCAGGCAGCTGCATTCTAAGTTGGAATATACACAGAAACAAATCTAAAGAAGCCTGTTTTCAGGGACACCGCTGGGAAAGAATTAAACAACCACCAAGGGAAAGTGGAGGCAAAGAATTGTCTATTGCTAAACAAAGTGTAGAGGTTAGTTAGCCAAGAATGAAGTTTCAACAGTCTTTTAGCATTTTCCCTACGATTTGAGCTCAAAAGTGAATGGATTTCACAATTACTGTGCTGGAAATGGGGATAGTAATATAATCTACGTTTGTAATGAATTTTTATCTCACCAAGTCTGAGGTTGTGGAACAAAAATCATCAAGTTAATGCAAAGGCTCGGCTTTAGTGAGGTCTCAGTATCATTATTGACACAATAATTAATTTGTAATAAATTATATTTTATTACATAAATGATTAATTACATTTTTTCTCATAGAAAAAAAATACTTTGTAAAGCTGCTAACTAAAGAGAGACAGAAATAAGAGTTGAACTGCATTAAATACGCTGGTCTTCAACACAAAAAAACCCTGGGCTGAGAAATTGGCCTTTGTAATACAGATCGTAATTCAAGGAACAAATGAAAAGTTAAATATGCTGATCTTGTCTTTCTGTAGTCCGACGAAGGTTTGGCCTGTCCTGACAAATGTCCCGTGAGGAAATTTGTGGTGGCGGTGAGCTTCGTAAATGACTTCTGTGGTGAAAGCCCGGTGCTGTCTGCCCTCATGGAGACAGCGTTTTATCATCAGAGGGCTGGCCGGGTCTCCTGGTCACCAGGCAGCCCTCCAGATATTCCAGTTGCTGCACATTAGGCTGCTTTGGCAGACACACATTACCACCTGTGCTGCAGGACCAATGAGTATCATAGAGACAATCATTTCGGGATGGTGAATGACTTAGATGCAGATTTAGATCACTATCTTATTGACATATGTCAAAAACTGCAGTATACTGAAACTATAACTCAAATATTGTCTTTTTAAAATGACTTTATCAGTAATTGCACCACGTTATGCACTTGGTTGCTCCTTTTAATGATCCCAAGTCGATCAGGAGTCAAAAATGGACAAATTGATAATATGGCATTCTGCTTTTGGAACAAAATTGATCGTTTTTTGTTTTTTATCCCCCAAATGTTGCAGCCATTACACCTGAGACACATGTTATGTCACAGGTTAATTGTTTATGAATCTGCAGACACTTTTAATTGCAGGTAGGTCAGATTAAGTTCACGCTTTTGGAAAAAGGTTGCTTCAGAACTGCTGGGCATAGCTAATTTCCCACTATGGAGACCGTGTACAAAAGTCTAGTCAGCATGACAAAATTTGTCTGAATTTTTGTCAGATGCAGACACTGATATATGAGCAAAGTAATAAACACTTTGAAAGTTCTGTGTGTATTTTCATACATTTAAAAAAAAAAAGATATCAGGTTGATATTTGTTTTCTTACCTCATAACAAGCATTTGTAGGTATCGGTGCATTTTCCGGGCCACAGGTGCTTTTGTCTGGCTGAAACCAGCCGCCAGGAACGGGCACGGAATAAAAATGTCACATTTTTGCAAGTTTTCATTTATGGAGGTACCTCTTATCTCTGCTCACCAGGGGGTTTATAATAAACAGTGGAGAGCCAGGTCCAAGCGTTACACACAGACAATTAGCAGAACGTCCCTGAAGGCATTGCTGGAGAACTGAAACAGATTTCAAATCACTGCTGAGAAGCCAATTCACAACCTGGGATACTTTGTCCAATTCTCTCAAAGCTTTCTGGTTGTTATTGGCTGAGAGCGTCGAGGCAATTAGTTCCACGGTCCGCCGTGTAATAACCACGGCTCGTCATATGGTGAAAAAACATTAGCAAATGTAACCGTTAAAGGGCTGAACGCTCATTAATAAATGAGCTATTATTCACAATTAGCCCAATGCTGCCAATTCACAACAGAACGAGTTCCAAAAGATTATTAGCAATATTCAGTTTGAATATAAAGTAGTCATGTATTCCCCTTTTAGGGAAATGTCAAGTGTACATTAATGAAATATATTGACCGTTTGACTGTTTATCGTCTACAGTTACTGTAGAAGAAATGAGTTAAACATGATTTAACACAATGATTGCTGGCAGCTGCAGGGCAAAATGGCTCCATAAGTCATTTGCATTTGTGCCCTGCTGGAGTGGCCATAGCCAACAAACAAAATGAAATATAGAGGCCACAAAACACAATTTCAGTCCCTTAGTTGGATGTGGCTAATGAAATCACAGTGTCCTCCATAATGTTCAGAACAAAGTCACTCTTATTATTTTTTTTCTGTTCCTCTGTGTCAACTCAGACATGATTAAGGTGCCGGTTCCTGATTTTAATCCAAAGATATTTTCATGCATTTCAGTTCCACCAAGTCTAAATTACATTTCTCCTCACCAGTAACGCCATTGGTTAGAACTAGTAATAGAGGCTTGGCTAAGGTTAGAACCACTATCCTTTTTCTTCTTCTTCTTTTTGTTTTTTCCTTTGTTTGTTTACCATTGAAGGTCACCCTCATGGATGCCATTTTCATATTTCACATTCAGTTGCTCTTAACCTTTGGAGGACACATATTCTTCAAACGTGATTATGGGACACATCTGCCTGCATAAACATGGGCATCTTTTTGAGGGCAGTGTCTGGACTTTGTTTACATACGTCTTCTCGTGTCTCGTGTCTTATTTGCCTTTCGCGGGAAACATTAGAGAGTGCTGCAAATATATTCCCCCGGAGACAACAAAATGTCTCCTCTGAAGATTTGCTCCCGGTGCCTTTTGGTGCGCATCGCTGTGGTTTTTTCTTGTTCTCATTACAGACGAGTGCTGATGGGTGGCGCCTTGCGAAGTGCTGATATGCCACCAGTCTGAGGACTTTAGATAAAAACATAAGAGGCGCCGCTGTTTTGAAGTGAATTTATTCACTATCAGTGTTTTAAATATCAAGTTCACAGCACAGCATTTAAATCAGATGTAGGTTTGGGACCAAGTAGCTCCATCTAGGTCTTGTCTGTCCAGAGGATTTTGTAATTTGTTCAGATTTAACTTTCCAAACCTAAGCAGTGCTAGTTTGTTCCTTTTAGAGAGAATAACCTTTCTCCCGTGACCCTAAACTCTGACATTTTTCACATAAAGTGTTTAGTTGTTGATTTTGTACCCAGTTTAGCCAGAACTTGCTCTATCTGGGAAGACTGACAACATCTAGATCTGGTCTCGACATATTGTAGTTTTACCAAGAAAATCCATCATGATGCTGTCTCCATGGAGAGACTGAAAATAAAATGGAGGGGTTCCACATTAGAAGGGCACAGGTTTCAACTGTGGGGACTTTGTGGAACATTTTAAAAGGTCTATATTTCATTAGCAATCAAGAAACATGGAGATACTCATGTAGCATTGCGGATACCTATCTACCGAAAAGACATTAAAACTCTGAATTCCATTCAAACCCCAAAGCATCCGGATCTTCAAGTTTGTTATTAGTCTTATCTATGTCATTGTCTTTACAAATCAAATAAAGTCACATGTCCTCTACAGTGTATCTGGAATCTTCTTCAGTCTTCATATTTCACTTTTTCACCTCCTGGGCGCTCGTCGAAAACAGAACAAACAAACAAAGTCCTGTCAAGCGATTATTTTTTACAAAGGTTTTATTGAAGAACACCCCTTTAAAACATGACAATGCCCCTCGCTTTGGTATCAACTCATGTATAGTAACGATAAACCAGATCATGGTCTTGACAGTACGATGATAACAGCCTGTGAAAAAAAAAAACAGTCACCAAGAAGTTGATGAAAGTGATGAAAAAGTGCTTTGCTAATAACATAGATATTTACACTTATCCCATTTAAAAATGTTAAAAAGGAAAGTAATGTTTAGGGTTGTAAATGTATTCTTGATGTCTTAGAAAAAATGTTCACATTCATATTCACTGCTGGTGCCCTTTATTCACACAGTTGTATCTTTGAATTATAAAACATAATAATCCAGCTAGTAGGTATTCCGTTGATAACCAATTGTGTTTATTTTTCAAGAAGAAGCAGCAATAACTCCTGCAAAGATAACACCATTTATCCTATACCATCCATCCATTAGCATTAGCTAACTCAATGCTGCTTCTGCAGAGTGAGAAACCAAATAAATACACATAAGTTTCTTTAGATACTTATGTTTTATACATAAGTTCACGCAGTGAGAGCAGGAACTACTCTCTGTTATCTTGGATCAGCATTTGATGGACCGAGGTACTAAAATACTTTGATAAAAAGTGGTTGCTGCCCATGAGTAGTACCCATCAAAATATGTTGTTTTTTTTCTCCCCCCACTGGACTCTTGTTCTGGGAGGCCTGGGTTAAATGTAAGATGCATGCTCCTCATTGCATCTGACAATCATTCATTCTCCAGGCAAAGCCAGCTTAATGGGTGGAGCATTAATGGGTGGAGACATACAGAAATGTTGGGGTTGACACTTGCTGGTGACCTCAGACGCCCCAATATCATATCAGGGCGCTCAAAAAAAAACTACGTAACAAAAGTTATTTTTCAGTAATACGTGACAGAAGATAAAAAACAAACAGAAAAAGAAATACAAGCATTTAGAAAACATGTTTCAAATAAACAAAAAGGCCTACTCTGATGTATCACTAAGTGCTATCTAGTTAACTGGAACCGATTTTTCAAACCCATTTGCATTAAACTACAACAGTGCACGTGCACGGCCGTTGTGGAAGGCTCTAGACAGGAAATCTCTAACATGCGCCTATTCGTGACCTTCCAGCCACTATTCCTGAAGAAAGATTTTAATGCCAATAGCGATGCTACAACTACGAGTCACTTTAAAATGAGCTTCAAAACGATGGAGAACGAAACGCTAAGAGACTGAAACCTTCAAATTAGTACAGTTTCTTTGCTCTGAATACCTTTTTCTGTTTTATTCAAATATCTTCTTAATCATCTAAGATTTGACTGGGTTGTCTTTAGTGTTTTTTTTTAGTTCCACGTTCAACCACAGTCAGTAACAAAATAGAAAAATACATCTTATTTCTCCTTCATCCGGTGCACAGTTCTGTCCATTTTATGAAAACGAACAAACCCATAGACCCAGGCACAGAGACGATCCCTGTGATTTATTTCTCGGTAGAAAAAAAAACATTCCCCTCTCTTTTTAAATTGTCCATTGCAACCTCTGGGCAAGACAGATGTGTCCTTGATCGCGGCGGAGAATCATTGGCTCCCTGCTTCTGCGGGGGTTCACCACCTCAGATTGTTGCGCGTATCGTCAGGAGACCCTCCAAGGTTTTTCCTGTTGCTCTGAGTCTGTCGACTGGACCGGCCTGGACTGGAGCGTTTAAATCCACCTGGACCTGGTAGTGCTGCCGCTCTTTTTTATTATTAATGACCCTCTGGCTGGGGCCTTTGAGACTTCCCGGTAATAGCAAAAGTCATCAGCCATCAAAATGGGCCACTAGCGATACCACGACGGGTTTGTTGTCTGAAGAGGGGGCTTTGGAGAGGTCCAGGGTGGGTTCGCAGGACGGGGCCAGCTGGGGCAGGGTGGCGGCCGGCTGACCCAGGGAGGCCACCATGAACAGGAAGTCGTTGGTGCGGCGGGGGCCCGTACCCCGCAGGACTTTGGTGGCCACCCTGGAGGAGCTCTTGATGCTGGAGCCTCGTCGGGGGGTTTCACAATGCAGCAGGGCTTGGAAACATCTGTAAAACTGAGGACCCAAGCGCACAAACACAAGATTAGGTCAAATCAAGTTAGGAATTTCATTTTATCCACGCAACAAAATGATCTTGATCTGCCCTCCTTGTCTTCACTAGAAGACATTATTGTAAGTCACCTATATAACAGAGGACAGGTGTCTCTGATTTATTCCTTGTTTGTTGACAAATGTAAAGAATCTCCGGCCAACATCCTGAAAGCATGGGAAGCGGACTTGGGAGAGAACTTGTCGAGTGAGGAGTGGTCAGAAGCCTGCACTTCGATTCATACACAATCTGCTAACACAAATTCCAAATTATTACAATACAAAAGGCTGACTAGGCAATACATCACTCCAGTTAAATTGCATCATTTTAACCCTAATATTCCTGACACTTGCATTAAATGTACTTCCCTAAAAAGGTTCTTTATTCCATTGCATGTGGGCGTGTCCTCGAGTGTTGGCGTTTTGGAAGGATGTATTGATTGTGATAGGTCAGATGATTGGTAAAAAGGTTCCTTTGAATCCTAAAATGTGCATCTTGAATATTTACCCTGAAGACTTTGTTATCCCAAACAATTTGAGATCCTTACTTAATGTCTCCTTTTTGGAAGCCAAACGCTGCATTGCACTCTCTTGGAAGAAAGGGACATTATGTGGAATTTCACAATGGACCACGCAAATGACGTTCTACTTTGCACTTGAGAAAATCAGTTATTTTACTAAGAATAAGCTTGATAAATTTTGGGTGGTCTGGTCTGTCTTTTACACTTGGCTGTGTCAAAATGATATCTAACTTGATGGATGGAAAGAGGATTGGTTACAAGGCCATATGGTGAGGCAAACTGATGTTTATGTAGGTTAGTCTATTGAGGGTCTGATCAATGGACTAACCCCGCCCCCCCTTTTTTTTTTTTTTTTTTTTTTTTTTCTTCCCCGTTTTTATTTTTCCTTTGGGTTTTTTTATGGTCAAGTTTAAATAATTTTAAGTTTATATATTTATGTTTCTTGTTCTCCTGTTAAGATCAATAAATAAATGTTTAAAAAAAAAAAAAAAGATTAGGTCAAAGCAGATTTACAGGCCGAAGACAAACGCCTTTTGCGGTTTTCAGTGGAATACATTTGAATAAACAAAATTAAAATGTCCCTCCCGTCACTTAAATACCACGATTCATATTCGGACAAAGTTGCTGCTTCCCTCCCTTTTCCCATTCACTCTCTTTCTCTCTCTCTCTCTCTTCTGAACCTCTAGGCGAATTGAATTTAATTATCACTTATCGGTTATCTCCCTACTCTTCTCTTTTCCTGCTCTCCTATATATACGCCGGCAGCCTGCAGCAATACTTTTGTCATTGAGGTTATTGTGTCGCTTGCTTCTGATCTGGAGCAATACGCGGAGGAAAACAAATCATTTGTTTTTAAATTAAACGGTCAGCCGATAATATTCTCCACCGCATTGTCACATTTCCGGCTGGATAGGTGATTTTACTAATGTTCAATATATAATGAGAAAGAGACAGAGGACGCATCATTGGAGTCGAACAACGCTATATTCTCATCGACATACTCGACAATTCCAGTGTGCGGATCATCGCAGGGCTATTTTTTGGGAGAACACCTTTCGGATTGAGAGTTTAGGGTGAGATTTTTCTTGCAATCGTACCGAAAACAGGCTCTGTCTTGGTTTCTTTTTGAACTACCCCTTCCCCATCTCCAAATCTGTCATTTCCGATTATTTTCACATAAATTTGTGGAAAAAAATTGTCACTATGTATATGAATTTTCAGCGTCACAGGAAGAAAAGTGTGTGGGAAGGTGCACAATGCTTCCCTAAAGACCAAAACATCAGCGAGAGGCTCCACATGTGAACTTGTTGTGTATAAAAATGAAGAGGACACCTTGGAAATCCCTCATTCGCAACCTTGACTGCTGTTTTTTTTTTCACATACAGACATGATTTCTTTAACCAGGGGAGCCTCGCAGAGAGCAGTGCCCTCATTTTCTGGTTCACACAGTTTCACACCGAGAAGCAGCCTGAGGCTCCGACACTGGAAAGCAGACTGGGAGATACTATAATAGGGCACCGTAATGTATGGTTTTGTTATAAATATAACCACAGTCTGTTGGCCCCTGAGCTACTTCAGATTAGGGTCCTACTTTTGACTGTTTTTTCCCCCCACTTTCATCACTTGGATTCATATTTATGGCCTAGAAAATTAAACTTGTGGCTCTCGGTTGCTGGCCGGATTCTCTAACCTATATGTCACCATTGCCCCAGACGACGGAGTGACATAAGCAAAGGAGGACTAATAAACTCGTTTCCGCATACATTTTCTGGGAGATTATTTAGGTCAGCGGCTCTAAAGTTAGTTGGTGGACACCCCCAGGGGTTGTTGATGTCCAAAGAAGAAAAAAAAATAGGGTGGAACTACGTGGAAAATATCATTTAAGTTGGGGAAAAAATAAATAAACTTGCCATAAAGCTGACCTGAATCATTTATTCATTACATGGGAGTAACTTTCCCATGGTCAGTTATTTAGCAGCATCTGTCTCCGTGGTGCGGCAGCTGTGAATAAACATCAGATCAGAAATGAGGAAGCCTGGCGCCCCTTTGAATGTACATTTTTAAAGAGCTTACAAAGGTGCAGCGGCAGAGCTTCATTTTATCATTCTGAAGAAAAGAAGAAAATATATTCAATTAAATTTTATTTATATAGCGCCACATCACAACAACAGTTGTCTCACAGCGCTTTCCAAACAGAGCAGGTCAGACCCTACTCTGAAGTTAATTACAGAAACCCAACAATTCCCACCATGAGCAAGCACTAGGCGACACAGGCAAGGAAAAACTTCCTTTTAACAGGCAGAAACCTCGAGCAGAACCATGGCTCAGGGTGGGCGGCCATCTGAACATCTGCCTCGGCTGTATATGTATTGTAATGAAAAAGAAAACGAAGGACTCAAGTTGATGCAATGCTTAACTTTAGCTTCAGAACAATCCTGCCTCAGGACATAGAGCAACACTGTAGATCATCAAATGGAGATTTGTCACTCGGGGAAATATTCAGGAAACCGTTGTTTGAGAGAGAAAAACAAAACACCAAGAAACACTGGAAGAAGATGACTGCTTATAAACCGCAGGAGAGAGTAACATTGATAGAGATCGATCGATCCTTTTATTCATCCTGAAGGAAATTCCAGTAGAGGGATCTATGTGTTGTCAGTCATTTCCTGCCAGTTGTGCTTCACCTGAAGAAGAATATGTGTAAATGAAGTAATGGATACAATAAAACATATTTCAGGGGTCTTTTCTTTTTTTTCCGCATGGGGTTTTATGTAGCATTTCCTGTAATGTTAATGTCATTCCTCGCTTTTTTTCTCCAAATTCAGACCAGCTGTTTTCTACATTAGCAAAAGGACCCTGTGAACCTCGCGATAGCAGGTTGGGCACACATGTAGATAAACCTAAAAACATTGTATTTTACAGTGTGTGCACATTGTCAGACAGAATCGATGTATTTCTTTAAGCTCCCTTGTGTTACCTTTGAGTGATGGAGCTCCATAGGATCATTACAGCAAAAGAGGGGATGATAGGGTTCGCACCAGGGACGGCAGAAGGCTCATCACACATAGGCTCGACTCATTAATCTTCATTTTTTTCCCCCCAAACAAGCAACATTTTTACTACAACACAAGAGGCTATGAGCATGAGCATGGAGGGTTGTGTTCAAGCACCACCTTAAGACCGATACGCTGCAAAAGAGAAAAGACTCTCTCATTTTTAATGCTCAAAAGACAAAGAGCAGTACAACAAATGAGCTGTACTGGGTGCAGATACCCCAAATCAGAAAGTCTAGGCATGCCCTGGATAGGTTGGACCTGCTTCATAGTACCTATTATTGCTCTTTATGATGAATCATTTTTAAAAGTTACACATAGTAACATCGTTTTTAATCCAGTATCCGAGTTAGACGTTATTAGCTGAAGCTCGCAAAAGCTAGTTTAACTTTCACTTAGTGACACCATGGATTGAAGACAAAATGGGGGTCTGGAGATCCGGTTGAAAGGTCTTATAGCCAGTTAATATCAAAATGTTTTTTGTGGTGGACACCATTATTCATTGCTTCCATTCAAACCAGATGCCCCTTATTCTGCTGGTTGTAGTACCAGGTTATCAAGTGAGATGTTATGTTGTATTTCAGGTTCAAACAAAGAACAAAAGAAATATCTGAAGTCTGATTCTTCTGTGAGCTTTAACTTGCGAGAGAGAAAGACATAACCCCAAACAGACAATGTAAACTTTTTTAGGCATATATAGGTGTACACCTTCACAAATACTGTATTCTGACCAGCTTCAAGAAACAGAACATGTCAAAAATATTTCACGGGGAGGACAGGCTGTCTCCAGGTATAGAGGAAAGGCAGTGAAATGTATGGACCATCTGTCAGGGCCCAATAAATATTGAATGGAGCCCCGGATAAATTTTTAAATCCAAGAAACAGATCAAGATGTCTCAAGCTTGTGATTTCCTGCATATTTTCCTGTATTACACTAACCCCTACGTTAAACAAAGCCCAGCTCATATCTGGGTATCTCATCACGCTGATGGACAGACAGCAAGGTGCTGAATAATTGAGGACCCCGGCCACAAGTTAAAAGTACAACAATGCATTCTAGAGTATTTGGCTTCCCTTAAGATTCCGGGCACGCACGTCCACATCCGTGGCATATTCTTAAAACAAAGGCCGGCGCTTTGATATTAAACTCTCCTTCTCGTGGATGGAGGGGATGAAAAGATGCAGCTCTTGAGTAAACGTAGTATACTTAGTATACTTTCAGAGTTTCATGTATACTTATAGTCTACTACATTTTCCCATGAGTGCAACATGAGAGAAGAGCACCGAGCGATTTTTTTTAGAGAAACTACAAACAAAAACATTTTCAATTATAGACATATAAGCAGCGTATTGAAAGAGGCAGATAGAATTATGATGTCAAAGTTTTGCTTTATAAGAGTAGCATCGATGTTGTAACATTGCAATAGGTCTTTGACAGAGTTGGAAACAAATCCTAAAGTAAGGAAAACAGTTTGCAGATACAGGAGAAGCCATTTTTACCCCTTTGAAGAAACAAATAAATAAATAGTCTCCACCAAGGACTGAAATGAATGCTGAAATTGAGTATTTTTGCTTTCAAGTATCTGCTGTTGATGGATACTGAGTGAATAACAGAACTTACACATTCCATGTGTAAGTTCCATATGTGTTGTGTCTGTTTGTGTCTTGAAGATGTGTAATCATGTGAAAGAAAACACACCTTTTAATTGCAATGGGTTTTAAAAGACAAAATAAAAATGATAATGATGGATGGATCGATGACTGCTGTTCATCTAAGGTTGTATTTACGAGATTCCTGAAGAACTGATACAGACCAGATCATTTTTTTCTCCCTGGTTAAACTTTATTTTTGCAAAAAAAACTTGACTAAAAAAATGGAACAAGTGAAACCAGTTGGGAATATATGACCTAAATGCTAATGTTTAAAGCATTCGTGAAAATCTTTTTTTGTTGCTTTTTTTTAGGGGTTTTTAAGCCATGAACTCATCCATTGAAAGTCTTAGTCGTTTTACTCATCAATCAACTTTAACAGCGTTTTGCTGTCTGTCAAATGTTCGCTGCTGAGTAGGAGTGAAAGAGGGAAAAGCCACAGGATAAAACCGAGAATTCCACTCACGCTGGATCCACGAGCACCGCTCTGGTCCCTATTGTCAGTCTGCCCCTGACCTTCGGGTCATCTGAAAGTGAAAGCCCGGCGCAGAGGTGTGGAGAAAAAAAACACGATCAATACCTCCTCCTCCTCTGTGGTGCCCGGTGCACAATCCCCAAACCCCTCCGCGGTGCGTTCAAACACCCGGCCTGAAAACAGGCTCGGAAAGAGAGGGGAGGAGAGGAACGATGGAGGGAAAGAAACACACTGCGGGGGGAAAGAGGCGAGTTGAAACGAAAAAGTGGCATCAAGGCTGTGGCGGGCAAAAGGTAAAAGGCAGTGACGGCTGGAAATGATGAAGCGTGACAGGGAGATGAAAGGATGGAGACAGGCTGACAGAAAATCCGGAGGGCTGGAGACGGTTTGGGAAGGGTCGTCTCAGACCCGCATTATTGGGGATCTGAGCCCGATCCTCCGTGGGTACGGGATGACAACCGAAGAGTTGGACGTCGGGTAATCAGAATATCAACAATGAGGAGCTCATCAATTTTTGAGGACCGGTGTTCTGTCAGGTCAGCATACCCGACAGACCAGGATACCCATAGTCAATACGCACTCGCATGACGTCTGATTTTTGCATGCCCCATGCCCCGTCTGACCAGCATACCCATAGTTTAAGGTAAACACACAAACTTACCAGAAAACAACACCGAAAGTCAAGTACTTTTGTTTACAAATTAACTTAGAAATGCTATTTCTAACAATTTCGTATTTAAAGCATGTGCAGTCCCTGGAAGATTAGAAGATATAAGCAAATAAAAAACCTGGCAAAATAATACATCGAATTTGATCATCGATTGAACCGTTCCTTTAATCCCAACATTGAACAAGATTATCATTACTTTTTTATGTGCTAACTACAACCTTGCTGGTAGTAAGCATCATGCTCACGTTTGATTGACTTCAATTAATCTGTATCCAAGATGACGCAATGTCCAAATCAAAATCAACGAATGGCTGGGCGGGAGGTGTGTTTTGTATAGGGATGCGTTTTGTAGATGGTTGCAGGTGCAGCTAGACCCTTCTGAAAATACACTTTAAACTACCTCAACGCGCGAGTATCCCTTTAGTTTTGTACGAAAAATCCACTGAAAACTACCTCAACAGGCGTGTATACCTTTTGTTATGTACGAAAGGTATGGCGATCTGTCGGCTTCTCCAAGTGTTCGCTACTTTTCGCAGTTCGCGCATGCGTAAGACTATGGGCATGCTGGTCTGTCGGGGTATGCTGACCTGACAAAAACACCGGCTCCTGTCCTGTTTCTGGAGGTCTGCTCTCAGACGTCATTGACCAGTCCACACGCGTTTTCTCACAAAGGGGATTTTGCCCGTCGGGTCCAAGATGAACTGTTTAGCTGCTCTGGCCACGGGCCCTAACAAACAGGGAATAACGCTCCGTGCATCTTTAAGGGAACCGAATGAAGTGACTCAGCGCTCTCTCTTCTGAGCGTTTGCACCCAAACCGCGACTCCAGGTGACAGTTGCTCGACTTAATGCGATTCGGTAAACTCCCCCGGTGTTACGGAGCATCGAGCAGTCCTCGGAGTGCGACGCGGGGTGGCGGGGAATTAATGGATCCGCGAGCTGCGGCGCACGGGAACATGTGAAGGGAATGGCAATCGTTCGAGTCCCCTTTCGGGATTTCCTGGCACTCGTCTCTCCTCTCCGTTCGGCTCAGAGCTGCGCCGTGTTTACATTGTGAATCAATAATTTCCTCCCGCCGAGGCGAGGCGCGGATCAGGCCTCGCCTCGCCAATTCCATGCAATTTTCTAAATCCTGTGATGGAAGGAACCGTCTTTCATAATTCCCGATTGATTGGGTGCTCGCCTTTAACTCCAAGTACCCGATGATAGGACGGTTTTAACAGAAGGGGCTCTAATACTCTGTCCTATTGGTCTGGAGGCAGAAATAAGGTAGTAGGGCTGTCAAGTTTTATGCTAAATATTACCCGTTTGTGTGGGTAACACAGTCATCAGGGCAATCCTGTTATTTGTTTTCCGTATGCGCTAAACATCACGTTTTATTAGAACATTTTCAAAAGTCTACAAGATTTTTTTTTCTCCCGAGTTTTACAAGTCAGAAGTCAAATTAACCACCAGGGCTTTGACTGCAAAGCACCGCTGAAAGGGTAAGAAAAGCGAGGTCAGACGGCCCGCATGTGCTGCATAGATAAAGAAGGAAACTGCACAAAACCCGTCCTGAACAGCTCATTTATATGAGCCACAGATGAAATGAGAGGCTAGACGGCAAGGCCGGGCGGGGAGCTGCGCGATTCCGTTAGGTAGTTAGAAGCCTCCAATCGAATGTGGCCCCAGCCATAGACACCACACAAACTCTGGAACCCAGCCACCGGAACTGGGGGCTTCTGCGGCTTTTAGTAGACTTGCAGCCAGGCTTACGCCGCCGATCGCGCAGCCCTGATGACTTTGGGGCGTGCTTTTCGCTAAAGCCTCGCTTTCTGTCTTGTGCAGCTAATCCCGGAATCCTAACCACCTCTTGGAGCGCAGGGCAAGCTGAGAGCACAGAGAGGGAACGCATTACCGTCGTCTTGGAACTATTTCCATACTATCTGTAACTGTACAAGTACAACCGGGCTTTTTGAACATTAGTTCATAATACATTGAGTACGAAATCATATTTGGCTGAACCGAACCATCATAAGAATTAGTCTCTATGCATAGCAGAGGCAGGATACCCTCCTGTCAGCCTGCTAGTGGAAACAGATTAGCATATTCATAGATCCTCCTCCCAGAGGAAGGATGATGTATAGCCACATGCCAAACTATTTGCGAGGAATAAAAGTTTGTTTTTCTTTTAAATAAGAAAACTTATTAAAAAAAAAGGTAATATTCTGAGTTACAGATGTAACTTTAAAATGGGATGTTCAAAGCCACTAAAATGACTTTTTGCTTCTTTTTTTATTTGAAGAATAACTTTTAGTGTGCGTGACATCATATATTTGGGTGCCTGAAGTCACTTCCGACTTATGGAAACAAACTCTTTGCCTTTTTTGGAACTAAAATGTCTATTTCAGAGGCCATCTCTCATTTGCGGCAATTGTATCAGACTCCTGGATCAGAATAATTACTCGGCTTTCCACTTTAGTACAAATTATCCTAAATGTTAGGTCCTGTTGCACGCACTGTACCACTGCAACAGAGAGAGCCTATTGGCTTCATTTGAGCGTTACCTCAAATAAAAGATGTTACCTGTCATTTGATGGTGGTCTGCTTCCACGACCCTTTTGAATGTGGATGCATATGCATGTTTTAATGACCCTGCTGTCATATTCAAAGCAGATAGGTCACATATTTTTCATCAGGAACTGTCATCTTAAGAATGCAAGTAAAAAAAAAAGTCACATACTTAAATACATATGTAATACAAATGTATGATTTAGTTACATATGCATTTACATTGAAGAAGTATGTACAGACTGATTGGGTGCAAGGTGGGAAAAGCTTCTACTTCTAAAGATGATACCACTGTCCTCGCAACTGCTTTATCTTTGTCAAAATGAGGCGGTTAAGCCTACAGGCACCCAAACGACTCTGTTATATGAAGTTCTGATACGCTCCGACATCCCTGTCATTTGCTCAATATCAAAAGACTAAAGTTGTTGTTGCCGTGAAGTGAAAAATTGGAGCTTTTCTCAGAGCAATAACCGTGTTCAGTGATTTCACGCTGAAAGTGCAGTACCTGTGCAATGATCTCATATCGTTTTGACATTTGAATGCTCTCTTGTCAGTAGAATATGAAGACGTATCAACAAACACCACATAACTCATGTAATAGATTTTCCTGCCAGCCTCCTGTTCTGGTGTGCTAGAGCCAAAAAGGAGAAAAAAAACCCACAAAAAAGCAACACCGTCGATCAATCAAACGCGCAACTAAATTGGAGGTGCAGCTGAGACCGGCGCGTGCCACTGTCCGACAGATGTGCTCCATTATCAGGCTGATTTATTCAAATATCTGCTCTCATTATTTCACTTTGATAACAGGGTTATTTTCTGAGTCACCTCCAAACGCAGAGAGATAAAATTCAGATTTACAAGCTGGAAGCCTGCGGTCCCATTTAGATAAAAGTCTAAAGGAAGGGGGGGGGGGGATCCAAACGCAGGAGCAGCAAAGAAAAAAACAAGGGGAACCAAGGAACTAAAAAAAAAGACAAACAAAGTTTATAGTAAAGAATGGCAACAAAAAAAAAGGAACGCAGCACAAAAAATACAACTAAAACTTTGAGTAAACCCAAAACCCTAGAAATATCAAACCCAAGGAACTGCCCTCAAAAAGCAACGCAGAGACCCACTGGAGGCTGACAGGGGAACCAGAACAGAGTCAGTCACATGACGCTGAGGCTCTGGCAAAGATCAAAAAGACTTATAGAGGCTGGTGTGATGACTCAGGGACCACAGGTGGGTGGAAATGATGACACAGCATAAGAGGAAACTGAGAAAAGTGAAGTTATTATGGAGACATAGAACACACCGGGGGCTAAACAAGGCCCAAAAATCCTAAAAAGAGCCAATCTGCCTTTCCAAACGACTGATTCCTGTAATAAGTTCAACTTCTGAATGGCCAAACCGAGAGCATTTTACGTCTCTCTGTCTTTTGGAATGGATCAGAGCCCTTTCTCCTGGCAGAGACTGTTATATCCACGCGCCCTTTGAGTAAAAGCTTGCGATGAATCAGTCCACGCCTGGTCATTTAGAGACCTGAGACCTCCTACTAAAACATTTAAAACTTCAAAGCGACCAGGAGCATCACATTTGTCTCCTGGCCCGAGGATAGAAAAGGGGGAGAGACTTTAGTTTGTTAGATGAAATCGCCGGCATGCCTGGAGACGGGCCGAAATGCTCCCGAGGGGGCTGGGCTGCGCTTTGAGCTGCTCGTGAATGCAAAGTTACCAAAATTGTGGATTGGAATAGTCATACGGCGACAAAGCAGCTTAGACAGAAAATCACAGCCCCTGTCAAAATGCGACGACTCTTAACGGCGGTTAAAACTGAAGAAGCCGTCATGAGACTTCAACACTGATCGCTTATCAAGTCTTTGGGAATCATCCTGATGCGGTTTGTACCCGGCTTGTGTTCCGATTGGGATCCTTTTGGACGATCGCGTGGCAATATTTAGGTTTTCTGAGTTTTTGAGTTCAATACTATATGTTCCATCCATCCATCCATTATCAATACCGCTTATTCCCTGATGGGGTCGCGGGGGGAACTGGAGCCTATCCTAGTGGTCAACGGGCGAGAGGCAGGGTACACCCTGGACAGTCAAGGACCAACAACCACGCACACTCACAGTCACTCCTAAGGGCAATTTCCCCAATCTCCAATCAGCCTAACATGCAGGTTTTTGGACTGTGGGAGGAAGTCGGATAACCCGGAGAGAACCCACAGGGAGAACATGCAAACTCCACCCAGAAGGGTCCTGGTTCCCCCGGGATTCGAACCCAGAACCCTCTTGCTGGGAGGCGACAGTGCTAACCACCACACCACCGTGCAGCCCTAATACTATATGTTCAGAAAGCTAAATGCTAAATACTACCCAGGCTGATCGATCGGCCGTTTTCCGTTTAACCCCTGTTTTGAAACTGTTCCAGGGGGATTCTGTTGGCGTCTGCAGCTTTATGTCGCCTTTTAAGGATTTTAAGTAACTGGAGGAGAAGAGACACTGCAGATAAAGATCCGGGCTTTGTTCATTTCTCCCCTCACTGCTTCACTAACTGTGCGGGACTCACTAATGGTCAGCTGCTGATGCATTTTGAGATACAACCGGAGTACAATTCCCAGTTGCGTCACACGCCGCATACACAAAAGCGCCCCACACACACGCTGGAAAGGGGGGTGGGGGGGCAGACTTGGCCGAAACGTTGTGCTGACACACGCACCGGCCTTCAAACGAGAGTTAACACTCCCTTAAATTATACAACACAACACAACGACAATGTGGAGTCAGAGGGCTCGTAAGTGTGTGAGGTTCTTGTGTAAAATGTGCCTGGTTCTTTTCCCCGGAGTCTGCCTCCAAACAGCCAATCAGAATCCATACACAGATTGAATTCTCCCTTTCACGACTCATAAGGCCTAGCGTGGCCTTTTTTTCCATCAGAACGCATTCACGGGATGGAAGAAAAAAAAACAAAACAGTGAGATGATACGGTGAAAACTTACCCATAATTCCTGCTTTTTTTTCTGACATCCTACCCCAGGCTTCTCGGCTGTGATGGCCGCTGACGGTTGGGTTGGTGGTGGGGTAAGTGGTGGTGGTGGTGGGGGGGGGGACAAACGCACACCAGCTGCTACTTGTATCTGTACAGCATTTTTAGTCTTCAACTCGCCTCAACTCACAGTTTCCATAGTAACGGGCTGGGAGGAATTGAAGACTGAAAATGACATACAGGACATGTGGTGTCCGGCGCTCGCACTTCGGCCCGTTGCCGCGGCGCCAGGCGTGTCCCTGTGAGGTCAGTCGGAAGGGCTTTCGGCGCGAGATAAACAGTGACAGAAGAAGAGCGCACCACCTCCGAATGACAGTGAAATCTTAAAACAGAACCCCCCCCCCTCCCTCTCCCCTCCCCGGAACACAAAAAAAGTTTCCAGCAACATCAACTCTGTGGACAAAGTTTACACCTCGACAAATTGTATTACACTTGAAAGGCTTTTGAGAGATAAGATTTACTTTCCAATATACAGCCCTCCGTATAATTCTCTGTACAGTACATGGAATCCTTCTGACGGGGTCCGGAGGGAATATTTTTCTAAAGCCTTACACAGCGTTTTGGGCTTCACTTAGAGCAGAATGAGATTACAAAGATTAGGCTGAGGGAAAGGTTTTATCAGTCCGCTCCGCTGGGACAATCTTGGTTATCTTCTGGGGGTTTTTTTTCTGTTTGTTTGTTTGGTTGTTCTTTTTTTCTCTCACCACAATGAACTGAGTTTCAGAATGGATCTTAAATCTTGACTGAAAACATATTGCTTTGTACAAACAGATTTGCTGTAGAAAGCAGCTTTGACAAAATGGCCAAGAGAAGAATTTTTTTTCTTTTCTTTTTTTACCCTTTTGGAACAAAATATGAATCCGTAATCGAATCAAACAACTAAGATATGTTATTAATGTTATTTTCTGTGATGTTTTGCAGATTCTGCAAAAAGAAAATCTGTAAAATATGTTAATTTGTTCTTAACATATAGCCCAAAAAATCATATCCTTGAAATTCAGAGGCAGTGTCTGAAAAACTAAGCCCACCGCTAATGTTTCCACAGAAATCAAAAAGGTAAATAGCTGCTAAGTGTTGCTTGATTTGATGATATCATATAAAGTTAGAGAGTTATAGAGAGTTATTAAAGTCGGTCTAGTTTTTAACCTACAAACTACTACATTTCGGCTCATAAAATTCTGAAACTGGGTCACGCAAAAGACACCCAAAAATTGCCAGAAAACAACACGGTGTTTCAAACAGAACTGAAACAATGGTGCATTCAAGGTCCCGACCACAATCTGGGACTTTAAGACAGCTCCAGCGTTCCTCGATGAACCCAAAGCAAAGTTTTAAAGAAAGCAGTGCGGACCGGAATTCCTCCACAAGGATGCAAAAGATTGATAATGTAATAAAGGAAAGAATTACTGTAATCGACTGGTGTGCTTTGTCAAGCTATTGAATTATTGGGTACTTCGTTTTGCACACAATGTTTTATTTTGCCTCAGTTTTCATTAGATATTATGTTATATTTCATGAATTGTTCATTGAAGGAACTCCTTCCCTAATCTCAAGATCCAATAAGGACTGGGATGCCTATCTGTGAGTATTCTATCTATTTATTGGTGAGTAAAATGTTAAATTTGTCCCTTTTTCACAACAGTGGGAGTTTTAAAAAAGCTACTATCCTAAACAAAAGCAAAATAAAACACAACTTGATACCCATAACGATGTTCAACGGTGAAACCCAAGAATCCAGCAGCCAAAGAAACTTGTTTGTGTTGCAGTTTAAGGCAAAATTCAGGCCAAGCGCTGGCTGCTCATTTCTGCGGACGCTGCGCTTCTGTCATGTAGAATATATTGTAAGTAGTAGCTGTCAACGGGAAGGAGTGTTCGTGTCTTCCCTGTGGAGTCACAAGTTAGATTTGTTCAGATATCTGCTTTCATACACGACCACAACAGTTCCTTCATAAACATGAAAAAAAAAGGCGGTTTGTTTATTTTTCAGAGCTGCTAAACCATTTTAGAGGCACTTTTCACGACTTTCTGTTGGCTTTAAGGGGGCAGATTTGGAAGTGAAAATGGTGTTTACTTTTATTCTGTGCCTGAGAGGAGACATTTGGGTGTCTGAGGTCAATGCCAAACTGAAAAAAACTACCCTCACTTTGTGGGTCATCAAATCTAATCACATTCACCAAAGATCTTAGCTCGAAATAGCTTAATCTAATTTCCAAGAAGAAGAATCCTGGACGCTCTTCTATTTTTGTTTGGCCACTCCAAGCAACGTATCAGCCAAATATTTGTGTTTCTTTAAAATGAAAAATAAAAAAGCTTTAGCTGAATGATTCAACCAGCTACAACAAACAAAAAAAAACATGTTTGTTTCCATGGGTCGGTGGATTTAATTAAATAACAAAAAAGGCAGCGGGAGTTGCATGGCAAATGCGAAACTAACTTTAAGGTCTGCTGTGATGTATTATTTGCGTACAAACTTCAATGTTTGTGTCCCTAAGTCCTCGATTAATAGTTTAGTGTGTATGTACAGCTAGTCTATAATCAAATATGGCTCACCATGTGCCACTCCATCCGTGGCATGAGGGATTACAGATACAGAGCAACCGCATCTGATAGTGGTGTTCATTTCCAGACTCGCTTTCTTTTTCTGCTTTCATCCTCTCGTCTTTCTCTCTGGCCCTCAAACAAAAAAAAAAAAAAATCATCAGCAGGGCTCACGCTGTCTGGTTAGGTTTCTAACCCTGAAATTGTGTCTGTTCCCTTCAAGTTGTGACAGATGTATACTTTAACATTCTCCTCCACTGTCGTAATGAGCTTTCATGCATATGCGAGCGCAAACTCAAAGGTACTGAAAACCTATTTTACAAGTCAGCCTTGACTGAATCGAAGCGAAAGCGTCGTATTTTCCCTATTTTCCTGAAGGCGCTCTTATTCATTCTCAAACAAGGGAGATTATTCGCGCTGTTTTGTCGGGTTGTCAATCAAGTGTGATTCAATTTGTTCGAGCTTTCGCCGGAAAAGACAAAGTTTTGATTTTCATTCGGATTATTTAGATGACTAATGGTGAGTTTTGAGTAATACCCTCAATTCCTTTTTTGGAGACGGTTCGGGAGATGGGATAAAACCCAGATTCCGAAAAGGCAGGGAAACTGTCCAAAATATAACGGAAAAAAAAAATAAAATTCAACACAAAAATACGATTTTACTCGCAACTGAATTAGAAAAACATCTTCAATTTCAAGACAGCACATTTCAGAAAGGCTGTGGGGGATCATTGGGTGAGAAATATTGTTGTTAACAATAATAACTCACAATATTTAGCTGATATGTTCTGCAGATGATGGAATATTACAGAATTTGTGACTCCTAATTAAGTTAATGACTCGTTACTTGTTACCTTGTTCCTTTCCGCCACTTTTCCAGCCTTCTTTTTTTCCCATCCCATTAGCTCGATGCCACCTACATTTTCAAGATTTCGTGAATGAACTATTCTAAAAACAATATTTCCTAATGTGATCAGCACATCAGTTATGCACATTTAAACAGTGTCCCCACTTTGCCGGACTTGGAGTTTTGGGTGTTTGTGACCTTTTAAGACTACACACAAGTGAATTTTAGTGAGAAAGTAAATAAAAACTATCTCCCTCTGTCTGGTTTGTTGAGCTAATTTATGAAAGAATGATCTCTTTGATTGGTAGAAAACTCCAACCCAAAAGAGTTATTGTTCTCTTGAGACTATGAATTAAACAACATTACAGCAGGGCCCTATACGAGTTGTAACTGTAACTGGGTGTTAATTGTAGCCTTTTAACATGCACCATCTCTTTTAATATTACAGACATATAAGTCATTTTTCTTTAAATGTAGTTTTTCAAATATGGATATCATGCATTTATGAATATTAAGTATTGCATATCAGTTCAATGCACAAATTGAACGGAATAATTGAGCAATAATCTCAATGGAAAAATCCCGGGTCAGCCCCCGGGGTCTTTCCTCACCACGCCGCGCCTAGGAAGGCTGCGCGACCACGATACATTTTTAATCAGGTGCCCGAACCTCCACGGGTGGCTCTCTCTCTCTCTCTCAACGTGCAGGAGGAGGTTTCTGGCTTTATCTCGAGACAGCTGGCTGTTCCGTGAGGATTTCGTAATTCACTCAAAGGTGGCTTAAAGTGATTTGAATAAAACGCAACGCGGATCCCGGGTCATGCTCAACACCAAACTCTGCTGTGCGTTCGGGCCCGATTGAAGGGAGCGACAATCACGAAGCGATTCATCATTTCATTTAAAAAGAGAGCCAGTTGAGACTTATAGAGAGGTTAACTCTCAGTACCTTAAACAACGGGTGCTTTTCACTGAAGATATAGTACATTTTAGGATTCCTCAGTACATTAAAATATCACTCAAATAGGCAAGATGTTGTTTAGTAACTCCTCTCTGGTAATAATAAATAACTCCCCTATCCCATTGCATGGTTGGTTTTTGGACTCTGTGTTCCTTCTAACATTTTTTTGTCTTCCAGAGATCATCATACATGTAGAAGTCACCTTCTTATTCACAATTCCCCCACGTGCACATAATGGAGATTATTCTGGGTCAAAATGTCATGGCAAAAACACCCATTAGGACTCTATAACGATGGTTCGCCAATAGCGAGCCTTGTTGACAAGAAAAATCAAGGATTCCGGCATCGATGGGCCATAATCAGCTCTTCCAGCCGCCTCGCGACAGGAAGGGAGGCCCTGACCCTCTCACCTGTTTATTCATGAAGACGTAGATGACCGGGTTGATGACCGTGCTGGTCTTGGCCAGGACGGAGGGGATGATGCTGGCCTCGGGCGTGACCAGGCCCGGCGGCCCGAAGGTGGCCAGCAGGGCCATGATGCCGTAGGGCAGCCAGCACATCAGGTAGCAGATCACCATGATCACCACCATGAACAGGACGCGCTGCTCGCGTTTTCTGCTGGTCAGCGAGTTGGTTCGGCTCACCTGCAGACGTCGAGGGGAAGGGAGAGAGAGAAAGAACATTAACTCATTGGCTGCCAAAGACGTCTATAGACGTCAATTCAAATACAACCGTTGACTGCCAAAGACGTCTATAGACGTCTTTTATGTTTTTCAACGAGAGTGGCTTGGGGGACGATCTGCTAAAGCTTGTCTGTAAATATCGGCTTCTAGACAGAGTATGTACTAACAAATTGACTAGGTGGCAGTGCCACTTTTGATGGGAGATTAGCATAGATTGTTGGCAAATAAAAAAAAGGTAACGGTTCGCTATGAGAGAACATGTCGCCGGTGAGACGCAAGTCGAGGAAGAACGGAATAAGGTAGAAACAAAAATGTTTTCCTGGTGAAAGAAAAGAGTCTACTCTTTATTTTGGTGTGTTCGGTGTTTACATAGTCATAGCACAAACTGTTCTGTGGCTCTTGAAAAATCAGTCAAAATGCTAAAAAAAACTCTGGCAGTATGGGACTCTCTGTTCTGAAAATGGCTAGCAGTCAATGAGTTAAGAGCTCAGCGATAGTTCGGGGTCATAGTGACACAGCGTTATCAGACGTTATGGCTTTGACCTCTGGATTTCTACCCCCTGATGGAGCCTCCAGGAAAGGAGGACTCTGTACTGACAAAAGGATTTGAGGGAAGGACCAGTGATGAAATTAAAGTAAAAAAAGTTTTTTTTTACCAATAGACTTCCTGTGCAACAGACACCTAATAGTCCAAGGAATCCATTAATCAAGTTCTTAGAGACCCTTGTGGGCTATGTTGCCAGGAGCTCTTGGTCTTGCTCCTGGATTCCCCGGACAGACAGACCTGGGGGATGAAGATTCAGGCAAATGGGATGTTTTTATTTAAGGGAAAATGAATAATGGCCACCCGGCCTTGGACAGGGGAATTAGAAAACAGGAACCATGCCCCCAGGCCGGTGAAGCTAGCAAGAGTAGTCAAGGGTTAACGAGCAGATGTAGCTTGTAGCTGCGCCGTTTGCACTCAAAACAAACTCTTGGCCATTGGGATCTTCCTCAGTTGCCTAGGAAAAAGTTGCATTTCTATTCTAGTTTTATGACATAGTCAAACAGTCTACAGCGAATTCTCCTGCCCTGTCAAACCAGCTTCTTAATAAACCGCTAAGATATAGAAATACAGTTAAAATGAATCACATGAGTCAGGTTTGGTACCAATTCTGTCCACGCTTGTGTTTCGGTGTAATTGAAATGGCAGTTTGAATAAACACTCCCCTCGTTTGAGTTATTGCCAGACCGCTGTTTTGTGTTCTCATCAGATCGCCTGGGATCAAATTGCTCTGGCTTGCCGCTTGTCGCCATCATTGAGATAAACGACAGGAAGGAGACATTTGGGAAACGCATCACGATTGCTCTTTTGTTTTTATTAAGCCGGACGCCTTCCCCCCTCTCTGCCAACTCGGAGATATCTGCGTGCGCGTTTCTGCCCCGTGGCCACGCGTCTGCCGCCGTCACTCAGCTTCCCCACCGGAGAGACAGTTTCAGGCAGAGTTCAGATTTCACCACAACCTCCAGCTGGGACAGATCCTGTTTTTTTACCCTTACGTTTTTGTCAGGGGGTAGCGTTCTGAGAAGAGAAACTACAAATGCAGATGCTTGCTGCATGTCAAGCAAACGATTCAAAGTAGAAAAACGCACGGTTCGAATATTTAGGAAAATAATAACAGCGAAATTCAAAACCCCAGTGAGCCGTCAACTTATCACGAGGAGAAAAGAAACAAAACACTTTGCCGATTCTTCCTCTGAAAAGACCTGATTTAAATTGCTACGATTGCCCTTTCATCCTTTCATTCCGCAAACCGTGATAACGACCAGGTCTTGCAATGCAATTTTCCCAGCACATACATGTGTTTATGAATGCCATGTGGGTAAAAAACAATGTGCTGGAACCTGAATGGCTGCCTTTCTGCTCTGTGGTTTTGTTCCCCCCAGTCGAGCTCGCGCATTGTTTGGGGCTCCCCACGCCGTCACTCATATTGGGGCATTAGCATCAGAATGGAGCTCGGCTCTCATCTAACAGGTGTGTTTGCGCTTCTTCCGTGACAAGTCACGGAGGGCATGAGAGTTGTTCTATGGAGGCAGACTAATCAAACCATTCCAGGAGTGACAGCCACCTTATACCGCACGCGCTTACCCTCTAGAGGCTTCCACAGCTCTGCAAAGGGGGAACCAGGTTCATCCAGGGGATTAGAATATTCCTTTTACACTAAGCGTTTACTCTCTTGTGTATCATGTGTGTCCACAGCTGCTGGGTTGATCATTTTTCTAAAACAAGGGGATAATTGAGACAAAAAACATTGAGAATTGACAAAACCGATCAGCCAAAGTTTGCTCTGTGTCTGGTAAAACGGCTGCCATATGTTACCTGCCAGCCCTCTTAACTAAGGTGTGTTATTAAGAATAACTGTAGTGTTAAAAATGGCAATTTCACCCTTGCTGATAACGCGAAACCTTACTGTCATTTGTACAGTCGCCTCGTTTCAGGATTCTTTACTGGAATAAGTTACTTTGCTTTTAACTTTTGAATGTACGAATATTTCTATTTGTTATGAGCTGATTTTTCAGTACAGAATTTAGTTAGTTTAGACACTGGGACAACTCCAAGAAATATTCCGGCTGCTCCTCACTCCTCTAAGTGCAGGGAGAAAATGAGTTTGTGTAACAATCCTTGCAATTGTTTAATATTCATAGAAGAAATCCTCATAATAAACCACTCTAAATTGTTTCATGCAGTAGGCTGAGATACCTCATATCAGGAGGGAAGTAGTTATCAAATAACTATCTTGGCAGAGCAGCACCCAACATATTTGTTTAAAAGAACAAATTGAGCATGACCAGTTTCTGCTAATTGATGATGTGTATGAATGACCTAATTAACTTAATACAATTTATAGCCTGTATTAAGCAATAACGTAATTAAGTGTAAATGTAAGACTTCATAAATCGATTTAAGAGCAAGACAGGGACTCATATGTGCTTGCATTCTGAGATAATGCTGTGTCATTTTCTCATTAACACCCAAATGAATGTGGTTGAATTTAACACAAGCCTCTGGGACTGCCACGGTGACACATGCCAGCACGTCCGTCTCCCTCCCAGGAGATCTGTGAGAATGACCTGTCCATTTGCTAGAGCTGGAGACCATCGTAAACATGCGGTCCACATGGCAAGGATGTGGAAACTCTGATTTTACAGATCCTGTCAAACAGCTCAAATAGGACAGGATCAAATGCGTACATTTGCACCTTGTTTCCAAGGGAAATAAATGAGCTCAGTTTAATCATTTTAATGCTTATATTTTAAGTTATAAAACAAAAAATACCTATTAGGAGGAAACTTTATATTTCTATCGTTGAAGGCCAAAGATCCATTCAATGCACTTTAATTCCACTTTGGACAATGTTTCCCCTTCTGTCCCAGGTGAGGCCCATTTTGCTGCTTTCATTGCTCCTTTGCATCTTATTGAGACTTTTCGGAATTCATCTTCACGTGAATGAAAAGGCCAGCTGTCATTTTTGGTACAGGAGTCCGTTCCGGGCCTGTGCGCGTTTCCCATTTTACGATCTCGGGAGAGCGAGTGGCTAACGGCTTAAATTTAGCCGCTGATTAAATTAATAGAGCGCCAGAGTTCAGACACAAATTGAGGAAATGGAGAGTAAGTGCTGGATGATTACAAGCGGCGAATGGGGGTGGCCGGGGAATGACACCGGCCTGGCAACCCACTGCAAGACATAGTTTCATATGCTAAACAGCAATAACAGTCATTTGCGTGAATGTGTTTTTTGCCCGTCTGAAGACACAAGTCACTTTGAAGACAACAAGCTTGGCCATGAGAACTGAAACAACAGAAGGATTTTTTTTTAAATGTGGCTGTGAAGTGAGAGTGACTAAACCTTTTCTTTAAAACTGCATCGTGGCAGTCTAAAATAGGGCCGTTGAGTATAGGCACGGGCCCAAAATGACATCGATGCACATTCTGGTGTGAATCACCGGCTGGAAGACAAGCTTACCGGCAAATGCTTGTTAAGGCAGATTATATTCACATCGTTTGCCAATTTATTTGTATATGTCACGGTTCCTCATCTCTCTGGATGACAGACATTGTCTCTTTTTTCTGGCGAATTTGTTTTTTTTCTTTATCAAACATAAAAGTATGTTTAAATCTCAACTACAAATTTTCCAGGGTGTAGATCAAACATTTCCAACATTCACAGAGGCCTACAGCATGACACAGCAGTCTTATTTCCTGATAAATAACCTTCAGGTTCTCTCCGAAACGGCGATGATGAATATTGTGCCGCTCTTCGATTTGCATTTGATAATGAAAACTGTCTCGCACCGTCTGCATTTCAAAGAGCGGATGCTCAAAAATTGTTCACACGGTGTTTAAAAGCATGGGCCGGATTACTTCTCCAGCCTATTTCAAAGCGCCATCGCTCTGCCTGTGCTAATAAGTTATCTAAACTTTAAAGGCTTCTCCCAGGCTATAATTTAACCTCTAAAATCTAACTCCTGCTCATTAATATCACATACAACTATCGGCTACAACATTAAAGCTGCTGACAGGGGAATTAAGTAACAACGCTGACCCTGTTACTATATAAAGTTCTGCCCGATCTGATTTATATTTGACACATGTCAGATTACTAATTATTGCCGCCGACCTGTCAAACACCCTCAGATTTCAGCGGTATTCCACACTGGCAGCCAGCGGTGGGTCCCTCCAAACTATTTACAAAGGGCTCAGAGAACACAAAGAGTTTTAGATGTAGTTCCTGCATCGAAAGTCCCCCGATCCCAACCTGATAGGTCTGATGAAATTTTAGGAGAGCAAAGCTGATCTACAAAAAATCCATACCACAACAGCCTTACAGGGCCCAGTGGAGCCCTTGTCAACATCCTGGATACCAGACACAGAGGGACACACACACATACACGACTAGTCGGAGACATTTTGGAAACGAGCTTAGCCGGAGCTGAGGGGAAACAATGATGCGGCTGGGTAAACTTTTTCCCTGATTGCTTGTCCTGAAAAGTTAGCGTCATCAGCGAGTGGCGGTGATTGGTTTCTCGGGCTTGTTTCAGAGATGTTTCGGAGTTTTCTGCTGTTTCAAAGTGGAAACGCTCAGTCTCTGTGATTTCTAAAGTGCTTTTGTCTATGTGTTTTATTCTATCTTATTCGCAAAACTTCATCAAATGTTCAAAACCATCTGTTAATCATGTTTGTAATTCACCTTAACATCTATCAAGTCTTAAGCTGGCAGGCCTCAATCTTTTTCCACTATTCTTTAGATATCCTTTAAAGTTTTTTTCTTCTTTCCAGGTTTTCCTTCTAAGAAACCTCCATATGTTCACTTGTTAGTAAAAAAAATAGGCTGATTTAGCTCAAACTCATTGGAAAATAAGTGAACACGCTCATAATAACATGTCCATCTGCTACATATCCACAGACACGTCCAGCTC
Organism: Menidia menidia; assembly: GCA_907169785.1. Taxonomy (NCBI): domain Eukaryota; kingdom Metazoa; phylum Chordata; class Actinopteri; order Atheriniformes; family Atherinopsidae; genus Menidia; species Menidia menidia. The sequence goes on along the minus strand of CAJRST010007779.1, from coordinate 14,916,466 downwards.
ATCTGCAGTTTTGCCACACACCGCTTTGGGCAGGGTTCGGGTTGGGGGCTATGTTTAAGGGGTTAGAACAGGGTCGCTGTCCTGCAGCTTAATAACAATTATTACAAAAGATTGATTTAACGATTTAACATTCACATAAAAAAAAGGGACGGGAAAAGCTTTCTTTTTGTTATTTTTTTCATATCTTTAGAGCAGCATCAACCAGAATCAATGTTTTTCTTTTAGAAATAGTTGGGGTGACACTTTACGTTAAAAGCGTGACAATCTAATAAAAGAAAAGATGTCCCAACTCATGCTTAATTTAGGCATAACATACCTAAACTTCATTTTAGAGCTAGTTTAGGTAAGTGCACTTCTTCTAGTACGTCTTGTGACCGAGAATAATTAGTGTCAAATGTGCATTAGCAAAGGAGCAGGAGCAGGTTTAGTTTTGCCCGATGATAAGTGGAATAATCCCCCCCAATGTCAAAAGTTATTGATGGACTCATTTCAGCGAAATCTTCAAAATGATATCTATACAAACCCAAGCTGAGCACAGTATTTTACACCATTACTCAGCATTTTTTCATTCTAACGAAAGCTGCTCACTCTGCAAGAAAAGTTTCGATAACTTCCTGCTTGAATTCTTTGCTGGTCTAGTCGATCGACAACGAAATGATATGTTCTAAATGTGTTTATCGATCGGGGGGTCACAGCTGCCTGTCTTTTACAAGGCCCGGGGTGGTCAATAACAGCAAAGTTCAGCCTGTTGTTGTTGGATCCTTCCTGATGCATTTTTGAGCGATGCGTGACAGTTTTCCGATCTGAGAATATTATTCTTATTGTGTATGAAAGCCCTTATACCGGAGTAGCGGGATGCAGCAGCAGCCAGCACAGCTGGAGCCGCGCAAACTGCTGAGTGTAAAAAAAAAACCCCAAATCTAGAAAGTGAAAAATTTATGACGGGATGATGGACTTGACAGACTCTGTAGGTCAAGAAACCGGCCAGCGCGATGTGCCAAAAGTTGCGTTGGAAGCAATGCAAAAAGAAAAGAGTGGTCAGGAGTAGTAATCTGCTTCAGCCTTGATTACGGATTTCTGCTGAAACAACTCGAGGTGTCCTAAAAAAAATCCCGCCGGGGAACAGGCTGCAAATGTCACCCGCTTACGGGATAAGATTAAAAATAGAATAAAAGTGTGGGGCCGTGACAGTGTGTTTTGTTGCTTTCGCTGGCGCAGGGGCCTCGTGTTGTCTGTCGGACTGGCATTTCCTCTGCCAGATGTCAATGAAGTTGACATTAAGAACCTGCTTTCACTGTGTGTCAGCCATGCTGTCCCTCCGTTGGGGAAAGACAGTCATTCCGCAGACGTGTGCTGTCAGACACACATCAGCTATAGAAATGTCCTGTCTGTGGGCAAAGCCATCTATTCTAATCACAGGAAGTCACACATAAAAAGATGAATAAGGTTGTGTGACTTGAGGAAATGTAGAAAGCAGCTAAACTGGATGGCATACCATGTCACTATATATATATATTTATATATATATGACAGAAGGTCATTTGGTGCTGGAGAATAAGATGGAAACAGACAAAAGAAGTCTCAGATCAACAACATTTGTTGAAGGTGGATCATGTACAAATTGGCAGAAGCCAAGCGCAGTGCCTGTTGTTGTTGTTGTTGTTGTTGTAGGGGGGGTCAGGGTGAAGGATTATTAAAAATTGAGCAAAGGTCGAGACAGAGCCTGCACGATGGAAGATCACATTTGATAGATTTTGAGTTTTGAGCACCACACCTCCATAAAGCCTGACGTGCATTGCATGACAGCTCTCCTCCTGTTATGAAACCAGGACTCTGGAGGGCTTCCGGGGAGGAAATATTCTAGTCCACCACCGTCCACCGTGTTAAAATTTTAGCAATATGTTTCAACAGGAACAATTCGAAACCATCTGTTGGCATATCTGATGGCTCTATTTACTGAAAACCACATTAAGAAACGCTGATGGAATTATTTAAGAGCAGATATTCAACTTCAGCTTTTGTCTGAGAAGCAGACCTCTTCATTTCTGACGTTTTAAAAGAAAATACACTCAGGTGACCGTTTATACTGCTTCTAATTTGTCAGGCAAGCTAAATCAATACAGCAACACGGGGAGCAGCAAACGTGTTGAGTCAGTTGGATTGCTCGCCCTATGTTCTTTCATCTGCTCCGTAGAGTTGGCTATAAATTTTTGGTTTATGGAGACGAGGCATGAGGGAATGCTGAGTCACCAGAAAAGCTGTTTACAATGGAAAAAGTGGCCTCCAAAAGCCGGAGATAGACTTGCCCTCTAACGACACGCCAGTGAGATAACCAGTGTGACATCACGCTGAGACGCATTCCAAACAGAAATCCTCATAAATTTGCTCACACTCTCTCCTTCAAGAATGCAGATCTAATACAAAGATACAGACCAAAGCTTTGCTTTCCCCTTTTAAACTGCACATGGTCACACTGGGGGCTGCGCGGTCAACTCGCAGTGCGAATCCCGCCTAGGGTCCTTCTTTCTTCTCTACCAGCGGATGTTTGTATCTGCGTGGATGTGGAATCTGTTAACAACTGAGCTGGTTGTGCATAGGTTGTGCTTCAGTTCCCCATTGACCTTAGCTGTGTCTCACCTGGTGTCAGCAGCTTAACTCATTGGCTGCCAAAGACGTCTATAGACGTCTTTTATGTTTTTCAACGAGAGTGGCTTGGGGGACGATCTGCTAAAGCTTGTCCGTAAATATCAGGCTTCTAGACAGAGTATTTAGTAACAAATTGACCCTCTAGGTGGTAGTGCCACTTTTGATGGGAGATGAGCATAGACTGTAGACAAATAAGAAAAAGGTAACGGTTCGCTATGAGAAAACATGTCGCCGGTGAGACGCAAGTCGAGGAAGAACGGAATAAGGTAGAAACACATTTTTTTTCCTGATGAAAGAAGAGAGTCTATACTCTTTCTTTTGGTGTGTTCGGTGTTTACATAGTCATAGCACAAACTATTGTGTGACTGATTGAAAAATCAGTCAAGATGCTCAAAAAACTCTGGCAGTATGGGACTCTCTGTTCTAAAAATGACTGGCAGTCAATGAGTTAAAAATCTGGTCTGCTTCCCTCTCATTGGCTTATCGTTTGCTCTCCCTGGTGGTCCTCGCACACGGCAAGTAAAGGCAAGTTACCTGTAAACTGTCCTGTAACGTGTCCTCCTTCCTCCCAGGAATTCCAGACCGGGATCCTTCAACCTCTTGGAAACACATGGCGGTTTCCCGCTAACATCTCTGGGATGACCCTAGGCAAGTCCCCGAGTGGAACCACCACCAGTCTCTACCTTCTGCATCCATATTCTCTCATTATCTTCATTGGAAAGTTTTAACCAAACCATGATAACCTCAAGCTGTGAGTGGAGATTTCATGGCAAAACCTTTCAAATGTGTAGTTCTAAAGTATATGGATGAGTTTTAGGGGATTACCAACTACTACTTTCCTATTTTGGCTATGTTGTGTAATCATATGACAAGCTATATTAAAACCTCAGTGTTTCACCTGGTTGTAAAGCTCCAGCTCTTTCTGCACTTTCATTTCAGCTCCACTCCAACACCTTGCACTTATTCTAACACAAGTTTCACTCAAAACCTCCACGAACACTTTTTCTGAGTTAGAGCAGCAGCCTGTTCGAAGTTGGACTTTAAAGTCTGAGAAGGAAGTCTCTGTTACGGCTAATTTAATTCGGAATCTGTATTTCTGTCGCATTACCCCGCTCGGAAAGGATTTGTGCATCAGAAAATCCTCGTTTGGACCCATGCGGGGAAAGGGAAAACAAACCTTTTATTTCAAAGCACGCACAAAGACTCAAACTGTGGGATTGTAAGCGACAAATTGATGTGGAGGTGCGGACCTGGTGTGCTGTTATACGCTTGTCATCTCCGAGGCCTTATGACACACTGATGGGATCAGCTGCTTTTCATATCAGTGTAATCAAATATTCTCATCAGCTTAATATTGAAAAATAGAGCTGCGAGCAGTGAAACCTCTCAGTCCCGGTTGTTTTCATTCCAAGGAAGTTTTTCTCCAGATGAATTTTGGGAGTTTTTAATCAGATCGAGATCATCGTAACTGCCTATTTGAAGAGAAAAACCCAGTTATTTTCACAATGAAGACACAAGGCTTTAGTTTACAAGAGTATCTTGTCGTTTTAAAGCTAAAGTGTGTTTTGGAGGAAATCTGCATTGATGCCAGGGATATTCAAGCTTATTCCAAACACACATAAAGCAGCTCTGCAGCCGGTTGGAGGAGACATTCTGACAGCTCAGCCATGGCGGAAAACAAATCAACACATTTCCATTTCAGACACAGCTCTCACAAGCACTACAGTCATTACATATGGTCTTTGTTTTCACACCGCCCCGCCATACTATGGATTTCTGCTTCGCTATCAGCTCTTTTACTTGTTTTCCCTCTGACGGCATCATCCATCCCCCAGCCAGGATTCCTTCACCGCGCGCACATAAAAGCAATACGGATGCCTTCAACAGGCGCTCATAAATGTGAGCTGAGAGGGATCGTACTTCACACCAACTTCAAACAACGCCTGCATACATATTTTGAAAGCAGGTGAAGATTAAAACGTTGAGGTGGGAACAATAAAAAATAAAAAATAGCATCCACCACCACACACATCTATTCTATCCTTGATCCTGTGGCATTAATAAACTGAATTCGTATGGAAGACAATGAAATATCGTCAGTTTTATTAGATATTGTACTCTTAATAGTGGGTGGTATCGCAAGCAGAGGCTATAGGGCTGCTGTGGTTCCACCAGAGGACCTTGAAGTTTTCTTTGAACTTTCAGCAGTGACTGTTTTCAAGGTTGTATTTCAGACCAATGTCAAAGAATTCAATTATTGAAATGACACTGAATTTCATGAACTGGAAAATTATTATGTTCCAAAGGCAAATCGTTTAATAATGTAAGTAACTGTCCAGTATTGGCAATATCTTATCAAAGCATATCGGTTTTGTCGCTTTTTTCCATTTACTTTGCTAAAACTTGCATGGAAGCAGCACATTTAAAACTTCAAATGTCCCTTTTTAGTTCCCAATCCTGTAAACCTCAGGACAAGAGGACAACACGTTCTGATTGGTCAGAAAAATTGTGAACTAAGTCGGAGATTTCGAGCAAAGCTTTGTGGACGGCGAGGCTGACAATAAAAGTAATGTAATGCATGTCGATGAGGCCATTACATCGGTTTTCATTTGATGAAAACGCAACCTTCCACTTCCACTAAACCCACGCAGCTTAGTTTCCCCGAGCAACCCTCATTGTCCGGTCTCACAATCAATGCTACGCGAATACCACAAAACTTCAACTCACTTTAATTGGCTGCATGCGTCCAAAAAATTAACCCGCACGCATACCAAATGCAACTATGCAACCGCAGTATGAGTGGATTTAAAAAATGATGTGATTTTCTGGAATTTTCTGTTTGAATGTACATATGATTAAAGTTATAGATTGTTGCATTCTTTGTAAGTGGGCAAACCTGCAAAATCAGCAAGGGGTCAAATACTTATTTCCCCCACTGTATATATATATATAAATTAAAAGTATTATCAATGTCAGTTTTACTTAATAGTATGTGGCTACATGTAATATGAATTATTAAAACAACACTTCCACCAATTGACTGTCATTCAACAGTGCATTTCCACCCACAGAACGTATCGTTTCTCTTCTGGGGCGCTAGCCCCAAGCGCCCCTGAAGTGCAGCGAAATAACTAATTGAATAATGTTGCTAAGGAAAAATTCATAAATATTTGGCCAATCAGCATCGCCGAAAGGAATGGCTTTGGGGCGCCTGGAACTGGTGCCCCTGCTACCATAGACATATAGCTAGTGGTCAGTCAGGCAGTTTTCACACATCTCAGTGAGATCTTTACTGAGCTTTAAATGGTTAACTGTATATGTAAACTGCCGATTCTGATAAGGGAATTAAACGCTTATTGTGGAGTTGTACTAATTTTACGACTTTTAACTTGAATGCATGTGCTGGGTTTGGCAGGGAAATCTATTGGCAAACCAGCCCCACCAAGATTCTTTTTTCACCAGCCGCCACTGGGAGGGAAGATAGGCTTTTTTATTTATTCCAGAGGTAAATTTGCACAGCGGGAGGAGGTGGGAATATTGCAGCTGGGGAGCAACGAGGGAGGAGCCGTGGGAGAGTGAATCACCCAGTGGAGGAAATAGAGCCGTATGACCCGTATTTAGATGGAGAGCAGCAGATTTCTCGTCTTGTGAGTTTTTTTTCACGCCGTATTAGCTCCGAGTGTCTTTTTCTGGTGCTCTCACCCCTGGAGACCTTCAGGGAGACGGAGACCGGAGCCAAATCATTTGAGGCAATTAGCATCTACCACACCTGGAGAGCTTTTTTTGTTGTTTTTGTTGTTGTTGCTAGAATTCATCGGCAGCTTCCCTGAAACTCCTGAGAGACGTGAGCCGGAACAGCTTTTTCACCACTACACCAACTCAACCAGAAAAAAAAAAGATTAGAAGTAATTTTCTTGAAGTCCCTTACAATAAGTTCTCACTCCTTATCTGCCGCTATCGTTTCCCCAAAAACTTTTGCCCGTCTTTAAGTCGGCGAAGTGGGCTGTATCTAACTATGAAATGTTAGGAGCCGAAAGGAAAATTATCTCGCGACTGTTGAATGTGACCAAAGTTATGCTCAGAGGAAGAAAATATGAGATATACATTCAGCGCATGCAAACTCTCAAAGTTTAATGAAGAGGGAACTTTTTTATGCAACAACTCTTGACTTTTGGCAGCTTGCCCTCGCAAAAAAAAAAAAACTATGACTCCTCACAGCTCGGTTTGCCTTTCTTAATCTAATCATTTATTAAACACAGGCGCGTCGTCGTGTGTCAAAAAATATCCCCGGCTTCTGACTTTTGAAGCGGGGCTTTTTTAAGACCTGCCGTTTTCCGGGAGTTCAAAATGCAAAGCGGCTCACTTTGTCTCTGGGCGTCAGAGCAATAGTGGGAAATCTGACCTTTTTCTGGCGCTCATTTGGAAAAACATATCTGATGATTTCTTAACCCTGCCCCTCCTCCCCGGCGAGCGGGGATGTGACAGTCGAAACATCAAAGACGAGTCAGATCCCGGCAGCATAACATGAGCCCCCTCTTAAAGTTGCACGCTCACCCATCTAATCACACTTTTTTGCCCTTTAATAACATACCCCCCCCTGCTCTGCCGGAGGGCGGAGAGTGCAGCCACTGAAACAAGATGTTCAAGCGACGCGAGGAATCACAGGAAAACATGTCAGCGGTTAAACCAGTGGCATTTCTCAGATATTGCCTTCTTGAAGTGGATGCCAGGGAGAATGGTTCTTCAAGTTGAAGTTCAAGTTGAATGTTGCTTCTGACGCTTGACACCAAACTCCAGACACGCCTTCAGAAATGTGCAAAAGTCCGTCACTCCTCTTCTTTCTTTTTCTTTTCCCATCCAAGAATCCAGAATGTCTTCTAATCTTTTTAAATCGGCCTTGAGCAACAGTTTTTTCCAGGTCTTTCAAAGTCGTTGCTTTAGAAGTCGCCTGCTTCTTTACTCATTCATGGCCATGTCCTCTTATCCTATTTGTACCTAATATTGTTTTCAAAGTTAATTGACATTGACGCTCTGCCCTATAAATAATCCATGCGTTAAAAAAAAAAAAAAGCACCAGAATCAAGAAATGAACCAGTGATGTATACAAACATAACAGACTCCATATCAAAGAGGCCGTTTTTAATTGGATCTTTACACGCTTTGTCTCCAGCATCCTGTTACAAAGGCGCATAATTTGTGGTTCTTTCTGTGGCGGCACCTTTGACAAATGGCAAAGGTGAAACAGCTTACAAAAACGTGAAGCTTTTTCTGTACCAGCAAGGAGCTCGGAACCTTGTTGCAAGGTGATACCCACAGAGGTTAGATGAGGAAATTTCTCACCGTGAGTTGCACTTTGTCCTTAAAAACAATTCAGAAAATTGGACGGTTATTGAAGGATTGACACACACACACACACACACACACACACACACATCAGATCTTAAAGTGATGTGCTGAACCAGCCTCTGTTCATATAAACCTTATCAGATTGTCTCCACAGAGTGGGTTGTTGTCATTTTAACTGTTAAGAGTCAGTGATATTTGACATCTAGACTTACAAAAAAAGGTCATGAAAGTATTGCATTTTTCTCATTTCTTTGGAGCAATATAAACCAGAATCAATGCTTTTATTACAGATAGTTGGGGTGACACTTGAGGCTAAAGGTATGAAATGTAGTGCTTAATTTCGGCATAATTGACTTTAGAGAAGGTTTAGGCAGGGGCACTTCCTCTATTATAGCTTATGACTGAGTATAATCAGTGAAAAATGTGCTCTACCGAATGGTTGAGCAGGATGTTAAAGGCTTAAAATCCATCGCAACGGGTGTCATGGAGGGATGGATCCTCCCAAGAGTCCAGACCTCCAGGATGGAGCTCCAGGAGCTTCAGGATGGTCTTCGAGGAAACTGGAAAAACTATTTCCGAAGACCACATCAAGATATCCCCAAATATTACCCTGAGAAAGTTAGAATCAAGTAGTCTCAGAGCAAATATGGACTTTTAAGAGAGGAATTACTCATGAAGACATCATCATTTGTTTTGGGAATGCCCAGTTATCCAGAAATATCGGAAAGAGATGAACAATGTAATGCAAACTGTTTATAATGTCACCATCCCTCTCAACTTTAGGATGATGGACCTTGGACTGAAAACACCGGCAATGGACACAGTAAATAAATACCTTTGGAACATAATGCTTGCTGCTGGAAAAAAAGCCATAACTAAGAAATGGATGACACAGTCAGCCCCCACGATTTCAAACTGGATTGAAACCATGACTGAAATAAGAAATATGGAACAAATTACTTTTAAAATTCACTTGAAACTTGACATTTTTCACAATTTTGGTCAAAATGGGACTCCTACAGGGTAAAGTGTGCTGTGCTTCAAAATGGTTCATGATTCATCGCTACTTTGAACAAGCTGAATTTATGCTAGCATGTAGCATACAGCTAGCCAGCTAGGTTAGCTTTAGCTAACGTTATCATACAGCTAGCCAGCTAGGTTAGCTTTAGCTAACGTTAGCTGCTACGTCCTGAGTGAACAGGTAGAACTGAACTAGCGCTTATTTACAATCTTATATGTCATCGTATTTTTTAATTTACCTTGATATGCTTCTTCAGATTAGATGGGGAATTTTTGAAGACTATAATTAACAATCTTTCGGGAGGCTTTTTTTAATAGGCTATGCTTGATCGTTCAAATCGCCAATGAGGAGCCAGCTTCCCAAACCATGACAGAGCTAACTATCATTACGTTTACATATCAGTAACGATTCAGCCCGTGAAAAATCGATCAGAGTAAAAGTATTGAAATAATAAAAAAATATGTAGTGGAGTAAAAGTAAAAGTAGGGGAAAAAATATCTACTCCAATAAGGTACAGATACTGCATTTTGGTACCTAAGTACAGTACTTAAGTAGTTCTACTTCGTTACTGAACATCTCTGGGTGTGCGTACACCATATCGAAAGATATTGTTTAGAACAGCCAGAGGGGGGGAAAAGACACAGGCGCAGCACTTTCCACCGTCTTGTTTTCCTCAGCGTTCTCAGGCCCTGAGTTGTCCTGCCAGCGCAGTTGTCGGCCGCTAAACATGATTGATCGCGGGATTTGTGTCCTGCGCAGCGCTAGCCAAACGCCCATCAGAAGGCCCCCCCCCCCTCTCAGCCTGAATCTTCAACGCCTCACAGTATGGCTTCATAAACGCACATTTTCCCACGTCCCTCCCCTCCTACCAGCGTCAATTCTCATCTTTTGCCATCATATCGAAGTGTCTGAGAGTTCAGGCAACAACAAACAAAAAAATGAGGGAAAAAAACGGAGCACAATAGTAACTTGTATGGATAGAAGGAGGTAGAGTAAATCTGTCAGATGAAGAGGAACAAGCATCACCGGCTGCTTTCCGCAGACAAAACAATCTTTAAAAGGGAAGAATCGGGAATGAAATGGAGGGTGAGGCTCTGTCTGGCTGCGAGTGGGGGAGGAGGGGGGGGTGGAAGGAAGGTTGGCGCGTTAGCATGTGTGTGTGTGTGTGTGTGCGCGTGGAGGTGGAGTGCTGGGACATTCATTTTCATTTGGAGTAATAACACTCCGAGGACCAAAAGGAGCGAGCAGCAATGTGGAATTGAGTTGCTGAATTGTTGACCTAAAGGGCTTTCTTTTTTTTTTCTTCCCGCCATTAGATTGCTGCTGGTAGCATCTGGAGATCCTGCCTCACCCCCCCTCATCCCCCTTGAGTTCTGAAAGGACGAGGAAAAAAAGAAAATAAAATCGACTGACTGATGTACTTTTCAATGTCAAAAGTCTTTATAGAGTTCACTAAATACTGACAACAAAATAAATGATGTCCGCCAGCTGTTAGGAAGGTGTCAAAGTTGAGTTCCTTCCAATACTTGCTTCCACCAAGCACGACTCACATTTTGGACACCAACAAATGACTCTCGTACCGACTCTAAAAATACATTGTGTCATATTACGCTTATTTATCGAAGAAAGGAGCCTGGAGAAAACAAATTAAATCTCGGGTCAAAATCTACGTGGGGAAATTATCACTTGATTCCGCTAAATTGTACCTCTGAAAGGTGTCATTAGCGGGGAGGGCTACGCTGAAAGCGAAAACCATTTATTCCCACTCATTTGATGAGTGCGTCTTGTATGTCAATAGATGGCCGGCCCATTCAAGCATTCACACAATGACTAATTCAAAGTCACCCATTTGGCCACAGTCATTCAGAATATTAGTGCACAGCAAAATAAACTATTAAGCACTGTACACATAATAATGCCTCCTAATGTTCTGACTCCTCATTGATGTCTCTTAAAGGTGGATATCTTTGGGGATATGAGGAAAAAGGAATTGGCTAGCAAGATGTATTCCAAACCCACGAATCTTAGTGATAATGTATGGAATATCCATGTCCTGTTCCTGTACCTGAATAAAAAGCTTATAGAGTTATCTTCAGGCTCAAACTTTGGTTTTTCAATATTGAAAAGCTGGTTGAATTATTACCACGGCAGTTGGTGAAACATAACCTTCTTCAGAGAAGCTTAGATGCATTCAACTAATATCCATACTGGTGAAATCCGTCTAATTGAAGTCACCGTACAAGTACAAACATTTTCATTGCAAAATCACATAACTTTTAGTGCAGAAACTTTGCCAGTTTTGTACTGAATTGCCAATGTGCTGGACACCACTATCTGATATAAGTTTTGTGTGATATTCTTTTACTTTTGTTTTTCTTTTGTTTCATTTATATTCAGACTGGGTTGCATGGTAGTTCACAATTCATTGTAATTGTAATCTCTCCATGAGAACTCAGCAGGTTATCTTCTGGTACTTTTACGTCCTCCTGTACTCTAAAACCAAAGATAAAGATTGCAAGGTGAGGCCACAAACAACAGATGGAGTAAGATCAAGTTTTTGGTGAATGCATATGGCCACAAGCACCTCAAAAAAGGGGGGATTGGAATTCTGAGACCCTCAGCAAACATCTTCCAAAATCATTACAGTTTTTATCATTTTCCCTCCAAACTGGGATACTGGACATGCACAAGACAGCTCCAAAAACAACTCTGTTACAGCTTTTACATGTAGCTATTCGTAACTCCTGTGTTATCAGATCCATATCAGATGGTCCCAAAAGGCTCCATGCTGGAGGTCACTTGGCCCCTGAGGGCTACCCATTCTTTCAGAAATCTTTGTAGAAACTGGCTGCATGCCTTGATTGCCTGATTTTACACACCTTTGGAAGTGATCAGAACACTTTATTTTCATTATGTGAGTGGGTGAGCGAATACGATTGCCTATAAAATGTAGAGAAAAGTTGTAGAGTGCCCATTTGACAAGTGTGTTGCTGCATGGGCAATATTCTGTTAATTGTTGCTCTCACTTGCTTGGTCACGTGAAAGCTAATGCACACACACACACACACACACACACACACACACACAATATATCCATACAGAGTCATTGAGAAGAACTGTTTATGTCCTTGTGTTTCATCAGTTAGCAACAGGGGGCTAACAGCTCATCGCTCAGTGTGCCCTGAAACTGCCTGAAACACCGCCGTGTGCACACAAATCCAGGCGCGCACGGTACCTGAGGAGTGGGGTTTTTCAGCACCTTTCAGAGGGAATATTATTGATTGCCTCAGTATGACTGCTTTAATACATTATAGGGGCGTACGATTTCCCACCGCAAATTAATCATCAGCGAGAATATTCAGTTGGGTTTTCTAATGTTGAAAAAAGGCAATTAGCCAAGGTTCAACATTGCAGAAGTGATTTAAAGGGCCTTGCATGCTTAATTTCTTTCCAAAGCAAAGGGGCTGAAAAAAGATTTAGACTTTATTCAGAAATATTGTTAATATATACCAACAAGACTTAATTAGGGGTTCCACTAAAAACCCCACTGTAAAAGTTTTACGTGAAATACACATCCAACAAAGACAGAGAATCAACAGATTGGACATTTAAGTTGAATTTTTGTTCAATATGAAGTCATTGTTATGTGTAATTTACTCTTCTGAGATTAAATTACTTCATTTTTAAGACCAGCATAAGACGAGTATGAGAAGTTGGGCTTTTTGTTCTGACCTGATATGTTTTAAAACCTTACAAATGACAGAAGATGCACTTTTTTTCCACTCGGAACCCGTAAAGTAACAGATAACAGATTTCCTGAGGACAGAATGGTTTGTTTGACAAGAGAAGGCAGTTTAAGAAGCTTCAAAAGACATTAGAGAGGAAAAATAATAAAGCCACCTATGACAGAAGGAGAACATTTCCATAAGCAAACATCATTTTTAAGAGAGGGCGAGAAAACAAATGAACGCATAAAAATAGGTCAGAGAGAACCCAATCAAAGTGATAACATATACGTAGCTGCTGCTCCAATTCCAATAAAGAATGCTCATGAGGTTTGTTAGATTTATATCCTTGGGGGGGGGGGGGAGACAAAGTGGAGCTTGGCAAGCACGCTCAATCACATTTGCAGACAGCTATCCTCAGTAAACGTGCGCTCCGTGAAAAATGACTGAGACAGACTGTTACGATTCCAAGAAACACTTCACTTTTCAGCTGCTTTTGTGGATGAATGAACTGAAATGATGCAACATCCTGCATTCAGGTATCAGACAAGAAACGGCCTCGCGTTTAAATACTCCGGCTTGAGGCTTACTGGGCAATGAAAGGATCTGGATCAAGGCCGAAACTATGACCATCAGGACACCTGCGTCCCTTGTATTGCTCACACGAAGGAGTAGAGGAGTAAATTGATAACCTAAGGCTTCTCATTTTATGCTCTGCAGCTACCAATTTGTCAGACGATAACTGGCAGTTTTGTCACCTCCGCTGAATTGCTCGAGCCTATCGAGTTATTTTTTTATGGGAATGTGTGACAGTTCCGAGGCCCGTTTTCTGACTGGGCCGCTTATGTGCAGCTCAACAAGGCAGAATTCCTTCGTCACATCGTAACAAGACGCAAAGTTGATTTTGAGAAATAAAGAGAGATGAAGGCTGTGTGATAGTTATTGGAAGCGAACATCGGGTAATGACATAAAATGTTCTGATGCAATTCGATTGAATCACACGCCAGTGACACATGACAGGTCTACGTTCTTATGAATCGGGACAAAAAACACAAACGCACATCAGGTTTTCTAGTTTTGGTTCACATTTTGTTAAATAACTGAATAATGAGGTGGTGTAACATTGAGTTAATATGAGACGAGGAACTGGATGATTTTCCAGATTAATGTCCTGACTCATAAAGCCGTTGAACTAAAAACAAGCATGCTTTATTTTCATCAAACCACATGTCCAGCACAATTGGAGAGTTCTGGACGAAGGTGGCAATACTTTTTAGCACTAGATGAAAAATATTGCCAAACTCTGTATTTGTGTGGCTGCTACGCTAACCTCCTAATCAAAACAAAAACAAGGAAACTAACTCTCAGTGGCAACTTATATTTAAAAAAGTTTTTTTGCCATGGGGTTTGTAGTTTTATTCTTCATTTAACTTGATGTCCACACCCTAGTTTCCTCGTCGGGATGCCAACCCGATTTATTTGGTGCTGGGAGTATCGGGGACGAAATGTTCAGATATCCCTGTCCCACTTTGATGGGGATAACAGGATGCATATTTTCTTAAATGGGTTTTTGACACAACTCTTTCAAAATGTGTCCCATAACAGAGGACCATGGCTTTACTCTCAATAATTCATGTCAAAATAATGAATAATTCAACCCCTTTCACCCATGTGGTCGGTGTTGTTTGGGTTACTGGGGCACTAATAAACACATGACACCCTTTATTTCTTTTGAAATTTGAGCCTAGGAATCTTCCGAGGGACTGTGAATAAAATTCTATATACATTTGTTATGTACGGCTGGAAAATTCAAAGCCTATTAGGTAACGCAAAGAAAGTTTTCAACTTTACAACTAAACGTGAAGTAAACTAACTTCTGTCATACAGAACTATCCTGAGATGACAGCGGAGGCTCACAGCTTTGGTTTCCAGACTGGCAATACACACTATTTTCTGTTATGGTACCACATAAGACAAACAAGACATGATACACATACTTTAATACAGTTGATATACAGAAATTCATGTGTATAGCTGCGCATGTACAGGGCTCAGATTAAATTTTCTTTCAAAAACATGTTGTGAATATTTGACATGGCCTGTTGTGTTGGTAAGGCAAAACCGTAATTGTGTAACATGTAACAGTTGTACAGTACTTCATTTGTGACAGCCTCACATTAAGCTAAATGTAAACATGGTCACGACATGTTAAAGGAACATTGACAATTCATTCATCTATTTGTGGACATGAGTGACTTTTTGCCAAGTTTAAGCCCTCAGTATTCAGACAAAGTTTGCTCTCAATAGTCTTCAT
Source organism: Menidia menidia (assembly GCA_907169785.1). Lineage (NCBI taxonomy): Eukaryota > Metazoa > Chordata > Actinopteri > Atheriniformes > Atherinopsidae > Menidia > Menidia menidia. Next base: position 14,901,414 of record CAJRST010007779.1, on the reverse strand, counting down.
CTGGGAACCCTGGCAGTAAGTCTATGTCAGTTCAAATGTATTCAAATGCATTTGCTGTTGTTCAGTTCAGAGAAATTTGTTGAAAAAAGACGAACAATGACCTAGATTCACCTGCAGAAGTCACAAATAATGAACAAAGCCACTGATTATGATCATAAAGAAGTTTAATTAACCTGAGTCATGATTGAAATAAGCAGGTAAATTGTATCCCTCGCAAATTAAATCAGAATTTGGTCTTGATTTTATAAAGAAGGAGGCCATGGTTCAGGTTTCTTTGTCTGAATTCTAACACCACTCCTCAAATATTTATTAACCTCATTATAATCTGAATGGAAATATGCAGCTTGAAAGGTGCAGTGGTCTTGTGTAATTTGCATGTAAATGAGTGGAGTTTAACAACATCATCATGAGCCCAAACCGAAGTACAAATGGGATGTGTTAGGTCTTTTCCCCAAACTTTATACGAGGAGAGCCGTATAGTTGTTGGGTAGAAATAGTCAAATAGCAGTAAAAAGTAATTGAATGTGTTCAGCAAAATCCTATTAGTCGAGCTTCCTGATGGTGTTCCAGCTTCAGCAGATTGTTGCTTCGAGGGCTGGGTCAGAGGAGTTTGAACCCAGTGACCGTTGTGTCCGGTTGTGGGCGGGCTCCGCTCTGACTCTGTCGAGGATGCGATAACCTACGCTTTGTTCCAAGTGAAAGCTGTCGTAACGCTGATCAATAGGAGGCACCTGCTGATGTAAAAATGCTAACTGCCACATAAACAATAACCGCAGTGGACCGGTTCATAAATCCAGGACGAAAATACAGAACTGTCACCTTGCCATTGATTTCTTCTTCTAAGTGGACCATTAAGAGGTCCACAATAAATGACCGCCGCGCCAGTTTTACTTCTAGAACTGTGTTACTCCTCCCCTCTCGGCTGATTAAAACTTTCTCTGCTTTCCAAATGGATTGGTTGGATGGGCGGTTCCTTTGACCCTCAAACGCAGGGAACATTTCTCACTAAAATGGTAAATGAGTGTATCAGCGGGGTCTAGTAGATGGCAGCTGATATTTGGGTGTAAATGCAATCACAAACCCGAAGAGGAGGGCAAAGCAAAAATCCGAAACACAACAATGTTTCAGGGGTCATCTGTGACCCCTCTGAGAAGATGCATGGATGTATATTAGGTTCATTAGTGAATTTAGCAAGGCTATGACTACATGTGTTAATTTCTCTTTCTGTATTAGCCCCTTTGATATAATTCTATCCTTATTTCATGGGGTATACTCTGAATCCAGTCCAAGTCCATGGCATCTTAAACTTCAGTATCCCAAAACCACATGTTGTATATAATGGTCATTGATGACGGTGGGATAAATGGATCAGGGTTTAATCGTCTACTAGTATGTTTCACGTGGTAGAGGATTAATATGAACTATTACTTTAAAGTTCTTGTAAATGTATTGGATGCTTGATAGGTTTTGCTGCCATTTTGCTGCCAACAATTATGAAAAACTAAAGTTTCTACCTGGATGTTAAGTGATTTTAGCTTGTTTAAAGAGTAAAAATGGCAAAGTTACAGCGATTATTGAGCGTAGAATAAACTAATGTGACAAACTAGTTTTTTACTCAATTGTGATAGACAGTGCCGGTTATTAAAGTAAATCTAAAGGAGACATTTCTCCATCTTCCCTTTTAGGATGTCCAAAAGATGAAAGAAGAATTTCTCTGGGCTGGCATAGCTACTTTTCCTGAATAACAGCATAGTATTGTAGTAAATGCTTGCTGTCTTTTGGCACCATGCAGTCTTTGTTCCTTTCAAACGAGTTAAGAATTTCTGTTTCTTTTTTTGTGGATTTTCTATGATACTGAATGGAAACCTAGCTCATGCCATTGTGCCATAACCCAGCCACGCTAGAAACCTTGATCTATAAACAGATACAACATCCGAGCCAGGACTAAATTCTACTCCAATCTGACTTCTATACAGACATTTATCAAAAATAAGAATAATAATAAATAAAAAAAAGATGTAAGGATGTATTTCTTTCAAGTTCATATTCTGAAAGTCAATTGTGCTAAACTTCAGCACTTCAGTTAAAGGTTCCAGGTCAACATCTGTCTGATTGTTTCCAAATGCCGCACATTTTGGTTTGCTTTCTGGAGAGGCGATGAGGGGTGGAGATGAAATGGAAGTGGTAATGACAACTGCAACTAACAAGGTGAGGAAGAGTAATGACAATGGCATAGCGAAAAGGAGACAATATGTGAACTGGGCACATGCAGAACTCTGAGTCAGGGAAAAACAGTGAGAGCTGGAAGGCTTTGAAAAGATTGAATGAGCGAGCGAGGAAGCTGGGATTGAAGCCATAACTGCAGAACATTAAATGATCCAGTGCCGTGCTGTCTATTTCACACAGAGATTCAGGAAAGTCTGCATGGAACAGGTCAGGTTATAGTGCGAACATGCAGATATGCGAGTGCAGGAATGAAACACGCACACGCAATAAGCATTAGAGTCAAAAGACTTCTCAAAGGAACAGGATTGGAATCAGAGATGGATGTTTAGAGGGAGGAAACAGCAATCAGGATTTAAAGACATGTAATGAGACAAGGCCCCAGAGGCTCACAAACAGAACAAGAGCTCCCCATCTGAGAGCTCATTTCTGGTTTAAGCGTGACGCCTGGTCTCAAACATTCTACCACTCCCCCCACTAAATTCGCATCAAGCGGAAGTGTCAGCGCTTTTCCCTTCCAAGGGTTTCCGAGAGCCATTCCTACAGCTGGGACTCCTTCAGTTTTTTCCTGTGGCGTTCGAAGTTCATGTGTGTTGGAGGCCTGGAGGGAAGAACATCAGGGGTTTTGACCTAACATTTACATCACCAGACCGGGTGATGTGTTTGACTTCTTCTTCTTCATAGACATAGTGTATCTCGTGACGAAGGGGGATTCCGGTTTGGAAGTGACAAGGTGACTTGGTCCATCATCGTAATTACCGGTAGGAAAGGGAGCAAGTGACCTGATGAATTTAACTGATGAGGCTAAGGCCAATCTACTTTTACAAGATGTAATCCGTCTCCTATCGTCAAGCCGGTTCACGGCGTTATTTCATTGGACACGTTGAGCCGCTGCTGGCCTCTGTAACAGCTGCCGCCCTGGCTTTCGGCAGGTCCCTTGCTCAAATCTCAGAGCCAACGCTTCGCTAGCGTCTCGCACTGACGGCAAAACCTTAAATATTTCAGTTCGCCGTGTTCGCGGTTGCGACTAGTGAGGGCAGTAATATCTCATTAACCGCCGGGGTTGCAAACTGGTGTTGTGGAGAGGCATGAATTTTTAACTTCCTCTGGAACATGTGGAGCACACAAACAGCAGCGGCTTGTCTGCGAGTGCTTAACCAACCCACTGTGACAGCAAACTGTGCAACAGTCATGGAAATTTAATCTATTGATTTGTGCCCACGGTGATAATGGAAAACAAAACGGGGAAAAAAGAGAAAAAAGCTCTGACAGGAATGCAATACCATCACATGTCATGAAATGATTATAAAGGGACTGTTGTGGTGCATTTAAGAGACCAAGAAAATCCATAGAAAAAGGTGGGATGAGTTAGGCGATGTTGCTGCTCACATGACTGACAAATTAAAGAGCTGTTTGTCTGTTTGTTTTATGTTTTCAATCAATGCCATATTTTGTTGTTTTCATCTGTTAGTTTTCAGCATTTTCCCTCAATGCACTTGTCTAGTATTTTCAAACTAAACTCTTCGTTATTTATTCAGAGACAGATTCTGCTGCATTTCTATGAATGTGTTTCTTGGACATCCCTTTTTTTTCTTGTGCTTTGTAAGCGCTAATGAGGTGCAGGGCTCCTCTTTCTGAGTCACAGAAGCCAGATGTCAGGAAGGCTACCAGCTTGACTGACTGTTTGAGCAAAGGCGTGACGGCATTCAGTCATGTGACACATTTCGATTAAAGAAAAGAAAACAGCTATACTTTAAGCAGACCAGTTAGTTGTTTGCCTCCATCAACACATTAATCCTGTATTGTCTCGAAAATAAGATTCCCTTGTTTACTTGCAGCTGCTCCTCCTCATAAACTCATCCCGCCCAACAGAGGGGGACCAGTCTAGCATCACTGTGTCCTTACATCCAATAAGTCCGCATCGAACATATCAACCTGACAACCACCTTTGGGTAGATCAGCTATTTTCAGAATTCTAGATTGATGAGTTTAAGCCCAAACGAGGTGGGGTTGTTTTGTCTGTGTGGCTACTTGCCTTTTTGCCCATTGCCCATTGCCCTTGCTCTCTATACCTATATGTGCAACAACATGAGGAGGTATTTGTGGTAGAGTTGTCAAAAACAAGAGATGACAGGGGGATAAAACCCAAGGCCAACCCATCAAATCAATTATTTGAAAATACACGTAATCCATCCATTATTGTGACCACTTATTCCCTAATTGGGGTCACGGGGGGAACTGGAGCCTATCCCAGTGGTCAATGGGTGAGGTCCCCAGTCCATCACAGGGCCACACAGAGACAATCAAGGACCAACAACCATGCACACTCACTCCAACTGGCAATTTGGAATGTCCAATCAACCTAACATGCAGGTTTTTGGACAGTAGGAGGAAGCCGGAGAACCTGGAGAGAACCCACGTAGACACAGGGAGAACATGCAGACTCCACCCCGAAAGGTCCTAGTTTCCCCTCTTGCTCTTGCTGTGAGGCAATGGTGCTAACCACCACACCACAGTGCCGCCCCAAAATACACACAATATATATGTAATTTGTAGCCAAAAGTATGAAAGTAAATCTCCCAGGTCCTTCCATTTTTCATCAGTGTGGCCGACTGAAATATAGGAGACATCTCCATGATGAAACTGGTAATGAGACTTTCCCCCGGTGCTATATATTTTTTAGACATCAGGAGAATAATGGGGGAAATTGGCCAACAAATCGGAGACATTACAGCCAGTCCCGAAGTGATCACATTTCTGGAAGGTGAGGAAAGAGAGTCTCACAGCCAAAGACATCATCAACTGATCAGCACAAGGTCGCTAAATCTGATGTAGGCCAGCTCAAAATTAGGACTCCAGCAGTCACAGCCTGTCACTTTCTCCCCCTCCCATCCCCTTTTCTAACTCCTCTATCACCCTCTGCCTCCTTCACTTACTCTTGATAGCTTCATCTTCCTGCCTGCATCCATATGTGCAGGATGCTGAGGAGATACTGTTGCACTCAAGACAGCATGGGTAAAAAATCCATAGGGACAGAAAAGTCACATAATGAATTCAGACCAAGGGTAAAGATGCTGTGACAAGGGACAGAACGAATACTTATCTAACCAAGAACCACTTGAGGTATTTGTGCGCAAGCATGCATGCATGAGGATTTTTTCTCTCCTCTGTTCAGTTAGTTTAAATTTATACAAGCGCATGGAATTAGCTTAGCCATTCCGAGTCTGTTTAAGTAGCGACATGCTTGCTTTATAGTCCTTTTTTTAGTACACCTATGTCATTGTGTAACGGGATCTTAAGGTCAGGAAAGCTAGCAGCTTTGTAAGAGTAGCAGGAATCAGGAAATAAGATGATTTGATTAAATTGTTTCAGACACTTAATTGCATCTATAGCGATCTGTCAATAATAATCACGTCTAGCGAATTACATGACTATCAAAAGGGACTCTTATCTTTTATAGGCCTTTTTTAGTGAAGAATGATTCCCAGTGCTGTTTGCAGTAGCAGAGATAGCTGGCGCGGTGTGAGGAGCAGTAAAGGCCGGTATTAGGGGAGTGACTACCAGTGATCACTCTCTAGCCTCCTGGAGGGAATCGGGAGGCTTTTCATTAGGTAACGAGCCAGTAACAGAATTTCAGTGTTTAACTGTTGAGATTAGGGAATTATACTCCGCCTCTGGTCCATTGTTCTCTGGCATTTCCTTTGTACCAGGGATAAGAGGACGAGCTCTGACAGCACGGCCCTTCACACGTTCAATATCTTGAACACAACTCTCAGATACGGTCTATCAAGACAGAGACATGGAGAGGTTTACAGCAGCTCAATGAAGTGAATCCTGAACATGCTTTCAACATACATTTATACCACTTATGGGGAGGACAGAGGAGTTAATCATGTCGTTGCCATCAAATGGATAAAAACCATGCAAAACGGAACGGGATTTTCTGCTGCTGTTCTGAAAAGCTAAGCAAAGCAACTGTGACCTAGTTCTTGATTGGAGAGCCCCTATTTTAAGGGTTACATTTAACTCATCCATCCTAGTCCCAGTGCAGACCGTTTCCAACCACGCCAGGGCCATGCTGCTCCTCTGGATATATAAAATACTGAAACTATGTCACCACATCGCGCTCTGGGTCTCAAGTTGTTTGATGTCCATGCACAGTATATGAACTCAGGAAGAAAAAAAAGAAACACCCGGGCTTTAACCAGTGTGGAAGCCAGTGACATCAAATGTTAATGAACTCCCCGACTGTTAATTAACAAACCAGCATGAGGGCGGATCGCTCTGCATGGCCCTAAAGTTTGTGTTGATAATCAGCTGCTGGCGATTACGCCATTTCGATATCCGTAAAATGACATTTCACATTAGGTTTTTGGCGAATAGCAAGATAGCACTCGTAGATTTATTTGTTTTCTCTCATTTTGCGTTTGTTATAAAGAATATCGTTTTTTCAAACTTATATTTGAGATCTACTTCAAATCAACCAGTACAAATGTTTCATTTGCATAGGCCAGTTTAATTACATTCATCCCTACCTTCTTAAACAGGAATTACTTAAGACAATGGCCATTTTCATTGTGAGTATAAGTGCCCCCACTGTCTGATTAATTTGCAGAAGTTCAACAGATAAGTCAAAGAGCCAAACTGTTTAATGGCAGTTCAACTGCCATTAAACAGTTTGGCTGCTATACAGTGGATATTTATAACCCTTCACCTCTGTATGAGACGTTTACTCGTAGTCGGTGGGCATGAGGAAGTTGCGATACAGAGGGTCAACATGGACATCTTTTGAGCGAACTGTGCTGCTACTCTGATTCTGTGATTGAGAAAGGTCAGTTTTCTTTATTTAAATCCAAATGTTACACAAGGAAATCTTCTTCTGCGCCATGTGGCCCGATGGGATAACTATAGCCTTTCTTTTGCGTGCCACTGCCATTGTGAGACAAACCGTAAACAGCACGGTGGGCCATTAAAACAAGCACAGATAAGGGAATGCACGTGTAATCCTGCACAAAGAAGGGGCGAGGGGAGCTGACATGCAGTAGATATATGAGAGAGAAGAGAACATGGGCAAGAGCAGACAATGACAAAGAGAGAAAGAGAAGTGGAGAGTTTCACTTTCCCGAGCGTCCTTCTTCAGCTCTACAAAGAACAGTGTGGGTTTTTGGACAGGCATAGATAAGGCGGTCGAAAGACAAAAGAGGAAGAACAAAGTGTACAAAATGTTGTGCCTGTTATTAGATGAATTGTTATTCATCGCCCCTCACTGGTATGTCAGTGTCACATATCAGGGTGCACAGTTTATCAAAGCAGAAAGAGAATATACATGCTCTTTCTCTCTTTCTCTCTCACACACACCCACAACTCATTATTTTCCTAAGAAAGACTGATAAATATAGAGTTCAAGAAAGTCGTAATCTAAACTAGAGGTTAAAGAAACCGTTAAAATGGGAGCTGCTATTGATTATTGTGCAAGTGCAAAATTTGTTTGTGATGGTAGTTAGAAAAACACAGCATTTAATGTCCCCCTGCTCATATAGGAGGATGGTTGGAGAGTTAACGGTCTGAGTTTTGAAGCATCCTTGGACAAGACAGCTACCATTTGTTTACAGTTTATGTGTGCATGGTGGAGAAAAAAACTCCGCCCGCGAAAGCGTGCTGTAAAAGTGCTCTCAGAGGTGTCGGCTGGACTAGAAAAGTGCTGCATAAGTGCAGTCCATTTACCATATCCTTCCCCTCGGTCAGACTCACAGAGTGTGAAAAAAACAAAGAAATGGTCACCTTGTGTCATACTTCCAAGCTGATAAAATAGGGGGAGTAGCAAATCGGAAAAAAGAAATGTCGAAACGATTCACTGGTAACCGGATTTCAACATGAGATTAAAAACATTCCCAATTAAGAGGGATGACTACTTCTCTTAGTGATGTAGGGGGGAACTCACACATTAGAGGAAATACGCTGACGACTTCCAGCAGAGGAGGGATTGCATTTGTTTTCATTAGGGCAGCACCTTGCATGAAACACTTTGGCTTTTTAAAACGCTATTCGAACACTGTAGTAATGCCGCCAGCCGTGCCGGGCTGATTTAAGGGATCACTGTCGCACTCTCTTACAATGCAATTAAAGCCGTCTGCGGTTTAGAAGGATTTGCTTGTTAGGCTGCAAATTACAACCTGTTGACTGGGACTAAATTGAACTGATGTGTTTACAGTGTGTGGCTGAGGGTGTGATAATAAGCTTTAGGTAGAATATGCACTGCCTGAACTGTTTCGAAAAGACATGTAACATTTGTTTTTGTTTTGTTTTTTTGGGGGGGGGGGTTGATTTTTGTTTGTTTTTTAATTGGTCATTCGGATACATGCGTAAATCTACCATTATTTGTATGGATGTACAGTTTTGATGGCAAATATTCTTCTGATTCTGACTGGCTTTGACACTCGAGAGACAAGAAATTTAACACAAAAATGTAAGTTTCCTGTGTTAAATAAAGCTGTGAAAAGGCCAAATAGTCTTTGATTGTTATTTGAATAAATAATAATGACACAGCATCTTTTTCATTTAGTTGATTTCCTTATTGAAAAAGTCTGAGCCTTTCAAGCATGCAAGCTGCAACTGGGCAGCACATTCGGTTTTTATTGACTTCATCTATGTTTTCCATTAGAAAATAACCTACTCAAACCATAGACGCGGATTCTGATCCACTTTGATAACACTCCGATAACAAGCATCCCAGCACAGACAATAGCACCATCTATTTTGTTGTTTACATGGCAGGGGCTGAAATTGGAGTTTTGACCTTTTTTTCCATACTGCTGAGAGATTTACAGCCACACCAGGTATCAGGAAGCTTTGATAGAATTTAGTTTTATTGGCCTGCTATCAGATTCTCAATCAGCTGCATCAGTTTGCAGTCAGGTTATGATTGCATTCCCACAAGTTGGATCCTGTTTTTGAAAAAAAAAAAAAATCTTTTTTTTGTCATAAAAGATCTACAGACGTTAGGGATGTGACAGACTTTGCATTAACTATGATCGGGTCGTATGGGAAAAAAAACAAAGTTTTTACGAGTAAAAAGCATTTTCCTCAGATTGAATACGTCTATGTAATTAGCATAAATTGATTCTGATGCAAGATCACCAATGAATGCAGCTCTCACTGTTTAAGCATCTGATTTTGTGCTTTGTGCTTGTTAGTATCTCATTTTTGCATGTTAGCCAGAAGCTAACTGTGTCTGTCTGCCTGTAAGCTGTGTACTCTACTACTGTGTAGCTTATAGTAGGATTTGTGGCTTATTTCGAAAAAAAAAAAACTGCCTGTTTATTGAGAGCAGGTAGACAATCCACCACAATCAAAATTTAACAAGCTCACAGGAGAAATAACCCAAGTAGTTGGAGAATCTTTTTTATTATGTCCCTTTAAATGAGCAAAATTTTTCACACATACTTTGTTTAACTGATTTGTAATAAAATGGTGACTAGAACGGATTAAAACAGCATTACTTTTAATGGTCTTGATCGCTTCCTCGCTGAATTAATCAAAGCTTTGGGAATATTTGGGTTTCGGTGTGAGACTTGAATATTTGGATTGACTGCTGAGGTGAACAGAACCCTCAGGCCTCCATGCACAAGCCCAGCTGAAGTCCTCCATCCCCTCACCTGTTTGATGGCGTACAGAAGTTTCCCGTAGCAGAAGATAATCACCAGGAAGGGCACGATGAGGCAGAAGATGAACAGGCAGATGATGTACGAGACGTTGTTTGCGGTCTTGGCCGTCCAGTCCACCGAGCAGGTGGTGCCCGGGCCCTCCGGACCGTAGTGGCTCCACCCGAAGAGCGGCGGCAGGGTCCACGCCAGCGAGTACACCCAGGACCACACGATGCCCAGGGAGATCTTGCGGTAATTGGAGGAGTCGGCCTCGGTGGGGGTCATCATGGTGACGTAGCGTTCGTACGAGAGGATGGCCAGGGAGATCAAGGACACAATGCCTACAGTGGACATGGGAACACAAACACGATTAACTCATTGACTGCCAGCCATTTTCAGAACAGAGAGTCCCATACTGCCAGAGTTTTTTGAGCATTTTGACCGATTTTTCAAGAGCCACAGAATAGTTTGTGCTATGACTATGTAAACACCGAACACACCAAAAGAAAGAGTAGAATCTCTTCTTTCATCAGGAAAATTTTTTTGTTTCTACCTTATTTCGTTCTTCTTCGACTTGCGTCTCACAGGCGACATGTTCTCTCATAGCGAACCGTTACCTTTTTCTTATTTTCCTACAGTCTATGCTCATCTCCCATCAAAAGTGGCACTGCCACCTAGAGGGTCAATTTGTTAGTACATACTCTGTCTAGAAGCCTGATATTTACGGACAAGCTTTAGCAGATCGTCCCCCAGCCACTCTCGTTGAAAAACATAAAAGACGTCTATAGACGTCTTTGGCAGCCAATGAGTTAATGAGCAATTCACAGCCCACACAGCACGAGCCAAAGACGCACACCGTGAGGCGACCTGTGTTGTGCCGTGAAGAGACTGAAGTTCAACAAAAGACCAGACGGCGTGCTCTGTGTCCACACGCTCGTCCTTCCGCCAGAGCTAAAGGAGAAGGCGCTCCCTCTCAAATCCGAGGCGCGGGGCAGGATATAGTTTTCAAAGGACAATTGCCCGAGACAGACGCGCGGTAAGGTCGGAACAACACCTAATGTCCCTCAGCCCATACATCAGGACCTGAAGCAGTTCCAGGCTGCTGTAAATCAGCAACGGTGGCGCCACCTGAAGTGTCTCCGACCGGGGGCCGTCCGGCGTAAAATAAACAAAGGAACGTTAAGGAGCTTCCTTATCTTTCCCCAAACACTCGCTTGATATCTCCGCGTCCCCGTCATTTCAAAAGGCAGGCGGTGGGAGCCTGACGCTCGGCATTCATGCCAAACCCTGGCCTTTTCATTCCTCCTCGCTATTTGTTTTGAGGCCATTATGATCCATGGGGCTGCCGGTAGGGCATATTGATTTTCAGCGGCAATGAAGGGGGACCTGATCGGAGCGCTCCTCAAAGAAGATCTTTCCCTGACAACTTGCCATGATGGGTAGTCATAAAAAAGGATTGGGGGGAATAATAATAAAGGAGAGGTGATAGAGAGCAAGAACGATATGGAAGCAGGTTTTTCCTCTGCTAAGAAGATGAGTTGTTTTTCCGCCTGCTTACACTCTCTGCTCTGAGTCTGATGTGTTTGCTCTCCATCATGGAGCTCATGTTGCTTTCCCTTCACAGGCCGATTAGCTCAGGGCTTCTGTTAGTTCTGTTTGACGCAATATTACAGGGTCAACACGGCTTTACAACGACCGACTGGTGCTTCTGTTTGATCTGAGCTGATTCTCAAGCAAAAAGTGTATTGTTTTCTTCAATCTGCATCCGGATGCACCCTTTCTGCATTTGGGATTCTTGCGAGTCAGTGGGGGAACCGTTTTTCTCAGTGACGCGTGAGCTCTGCTGGGCGTTTGATCTTCTCTGTAGACGGATTTGGTGACACCGAGGAGGCTGCTCTCACCTCCTTGTTCTATTTTCGGTGACGGGGTCCTCTGACCTCATCTGCAATCTGAGAGTTTGAGGCGTGTCCATTAAAAATTCAAGACTGACCAAACTAATATAGATGTTTTGTTTATTTTCCTATAAAAAGAAGTTTGCGTCATCTTACAAATGTATGCCTGAATAATTCAACTGTTTTGTAGAAACAAAAGCAACACAGGGATGTCACACGTCTTAAAAACCAACAAGCCGTCCCTGTTGGCAAGTTGCAATGGGTTCTGGTTAATGGAGGCAATGACTTAAAGCCCAAACGACTTTCTTCTGAGAGTCTTGGTGGTTTGCAAGGACACCAAACCCTGTTTCCACCGGTGGTTCGATCACTGATATTTTGTTGCACGTAAGACAAGCTGCAGAAATCCATAGCAGTTCTGTGTTCGCTGAAGGTGATCCAACTTTAAGTCTCCAAACAAACTTTTTCCTTCAGAAACTGAATACATGGTGGAACGGTCGCATCCTCTTTAAAGCAAACTGATTAAATGCATGCATAATGCATAAAACACAACACGGTGCCATTTGTTTTTCTAATACGGTGGAAGCATTTCTTCCTTTTACCAGTAACTCTGGGGTATTTATTTCCAGGCTTCTTATCATGGCTCTACTGGATAGGAATCATGCTCCTCCCCGAGTAAATATTATACCAGTTTTAATAAGTATGTTTTTAATGCATTATAAGATTTAGATGTAGTATTTATCTACCGGTAAGAAGTGGTATAAATGTACGGATGATAATCCCACTGTTTATGAACTGATGAGACAAGAACGTGCAGTTCAATGCGCTGAAAGCTGAAAATGGGTTCGATTTTGATGGGAATGATATTTCTACCGAGCGCAGGCTTATAAATGAGCAGATCTTATTCAGCCAAAACTGTTCACGAGCTCGCTGGGATTTGTAACTTTAAACCTCAAAGCGTACTCACTTGCTCTAAAATGAGCCTGAAAAAAATCAATATCCATCCATCCATTTTGTAAACTCGTTTAAACCAATTCAGGGTTGGGGGAGGGGCTATTGCTAATCTCGTGCATGTTTTTGGACCCAAAGAGAGCCCATGCATACACAGAAAGGGTCACATCTTTGGGTTTTGGACTTTGGTTTGGTTATTTTGCAATCTATTATATGTAGTTTCTTCCTTGTTTTTCCATGTGTTTTGATCTTGTTAGTCTTTTAAGTTCGGTTTCCCGACTCGGCTTCCTGTGTCTTATTCCGTCTGACTAAAACTCTGCCACCTTCACCTTCCTTGGGCTCCTGCTGGTTCTCCTCATTGACTTTACGCCTTTGTTCTCTGTCTCTCGCCCGCTTTTCATTCCACTGATCACTCTCCCTACTTAAGCCTCTCTGTTTCACTCTCACTCGCCCAGGTTCACGGGTCCTGCATCCATGGCCCCTCCCTTCGCTCCTATCTTCCTCGCCCGCTCCTTGCTACCTCTCCTCTCTGTGTGTCTCACTTCTGGTGCCCTTTCGTCCACGTTTCAGATCTGTGTGAGTTCTCTTCCTCAGCTCTAGTTTCTCCACTTTGGTTTGGTATTTTTTCCAGCTCAGCGATTGTCCCATAGGATGAACCCAAGTTTTCCTGAAGTTTCGGTGTTCCCAGGAGGCAACAACCCTTCCCCACTCCATAACAGGGTGGGATTTGAACCAGGAAAACTTTCTGCTTTTAGGACACACTGCAAATCAAATCAACACATCACCTCACAACCCCAAAGCTAGAGTATGTCCAAAGATTAAATACGTTTCTGAAGAAAAATGTTCCTCTGTACTGTGATCGCTAATGTCAATTCTGTCATAATTGAGTCAAAGGTAATTCATTGGGAGGTTGGCGTAGGGGGGGTTGGTTTGTTTCAAATACATTAGTTAAACTTCAGTTTTGTATTGATATCTTTATGGTAAAGGCTTTTCCACATTAGTATTGTAGTGATCTGCCCAAAGTCCCTACAGTAACAGCTAAAGTTATAAGAAGTTCTCTCTCTTGTTCCCATGTTTCCCACAGCAGAAGGTACAGGACTCCGTGGATTTGCATGATTAATAAGTGTGAGATTTCACTTTAACCGTGAGCACTTTGCTCCACATGTGCAGCTGGGCCACATTTAGAAAACACTTTAAGGGCAGAATCGTCGTTTTTCCTACCTTGACGCTTTCCATTGGTTACCCTGTAGGAGAACGGTCTTTCTCTCATGACAATTCCAACAGCTGGTATTCAATGAATGGCTCAGAATCAAATGAAAGCATCATCCAGACAGCTGAGCCCTGTGAATCAATGCCTCCTCGAGGTAACAGGTTCTTTTACATCTCTCCTGTGTCTACAAATCCACTTCAAATTTGGTGCAGCTCATACACACAGAGGCATAAACTGTTCATCCCAATGCCGCTGAAACTGTCTGTCCTCACCGGAGGAAAGGGCACGTTCTAATTCATTCGGGGCCACAATTCAATTCACCCGAATCTGTTCCATTTGGTTTATCTATATGTCAGCAAATCACCGCATGAAAGCCATCACAGGGCGCGATACGGACAGAGTAAACAAGCTCGATCCAATTAAGCCCATGTCATTAACAGTGTATTACAGTAAAGCCAGATAAAAAGAAAAAAGGAGCTGATCACAGCAAATAACCTGTTCGATTCCACCCCTTCAGTCACAGTTAATGGGAAAATGTAATCGCTTTTAGGAAAAATCTGAAATTCCAATCCTGGATACACGTTTGGAAACTTTAAAGGAAATTTCGCCCAACAGATTCCGGTCAGTGACACTCAACTTTGCCAAACGTGAGCCAGAATGGCTCAGTGGCATATATGGGGCATTTAAGAATCAGTCGCCACCTGGACGAGCGCCTAAAAAAGTGCTTTGATCTGGAGAAAAATGTCAAAATCAGCGAATCCTCAATAACTTTCTCCCTCTTTGATGAGGGCGGCACATTTCTGGATTCCCTGCACGCTGCGTGAGTGACAGGGGGACCTTTATTTGAGCGTGGATAATATCGTTCGGAAACGCAGCCCTCTGACAGAATCAAACGCGGAATCCAATAGCTCCGAATGAAACGACAACAAATGATCGGATTAAGAGGAGAACAAAAGAGGCTCTTCGTTCTCGCTCCCGCCTTTTGTCATAATTGCTGTTTGAAAAGCATCTGCTGTGGCGTTGGTGGTCTGTGCATCCGGCAAAAAGGCGTTTTTAACAGAGCCGAAAGAAGATGTTTTTCCACCTAATGGCTGTGGGTAGCAAATCCCAGCAGATGTGGTTTTGTTATTCCCACTAAGACTTGACACCTGCCACTGTCAAAGCATATCCTCACCTCAACGCTTACAAAGGCCTCTGATTCGCTGTTTAACGCTTGGGCTCGTTTATATCTGATCTCCCCTCGTTCTGACCTTTGTGGCCTGTGTTATGGAAAAAGTTATTTAAAAGAGTGAGGCAAAGTTTCCTAATAATTAGAGAAGATCGATCTTGTCCAATAAAGAGATTTATTCGAAGGCAAGAGCGTTCGAAGACGCAGGTCACAGAGAAAAACCCAAGTGAGTGTGCACCGATGAAAAGGCGCATCCCCTTTTATAACATAGTATGGATAAAAGAATGGAAAAAGGCCACTGTGTTTCTTATCAGCAACAAACAAAGAGTTTCTGGTTTACATTCAGTCCTCAGGAATTCCCATGGAGAATCTCCAAAGGGACAGCGCAATTTATATTGTCAGGAGACAGGAAAGGGCCCCCATGCGGATTGGTCAAAAGGAGAACCTTCTCAGGTGTGAGGATTTCACAAAAGGGCAAGTAGTACAATTTCAATGATAAACAGGAATGGGAGATTCATCCTTGATGGGATTAAGGAAATTGTTGCATTTCCTAGTGGTGCTAAAACCAGTCTCCAGACGTGTGAGACAACCCTCCCTAAAGGAATCAACAACCAGTAGCTTTAACAAAGAAACAAAAGAAAATTCTCCACGACACCTGGTACCACCATTCTGCTGTCTCTCATCCAGCTCAGACTTCCTCACCCTCACAGCAAATTAGCATCGCCAGTGCAAGGTTAATCCAGCGACTGTGTGCGGAGTCCACCCGGGGGGCAGGGGGCGCTCGGCAGTATGCACGAGCACGCAGACTGGGGTCGTCAAAAAGGCAGAACAACAGACTATGGGCCGGTTACTCCACGGTGTTGTGGGAGACCATGAAAGCACGGGCCGGGGAGTGAGGAAAATACTAACAGTGTTGGAGAGGCGACGGAGCGGATAAATGGGTGCCGGGGAAGATGATGGCAAAGGCAAAACGAGAAGATGTGCCTGTAGCGCACAAACACCCTTTTTTCTGGAGTAAAGTCAAAGACGCGGAACAGAAAATTGCTCACTTATTCAAAAAAAAAAAAGAAAAGAGGAGCCTGAAAGCAGGAGGCTGCGAAACGGGGAGCAGAAATTGATGTATGAGGGACCGGGAATACGGCGCCCCCATCGCCCAAGCTCACAAAGTCTTTTGTCTTTGACAATAGGGCTCTCTAATTTGAAGCAGCATTGACCATTTATGGGTAACAAATATGATAGAAAAACTAATCCCGTATAGAGATTTGGTGAAGACTGACAGAGTCGTTTCGTCAATGCTGCTTTGAGCATTACTCATCTAAACAATCAATTTCACTTTTCCTTTCCCTGACCCTCCCTCACTCTTTAACTCTGGTTCTGTAAGCCCATTGAGGATTTACCCGTCCGTGACCAATGGAGGCTCTAATGATGTCTGCCAGACATCTCTGTTCCTCTATGTATTCCTACAATGATTTAAGTTTGTAAAGACCAAAGTTCAGCCAGAAAGAATGTAATTAATTGGCTCCTGGTGGACATCAGTGTTACACGTCTTCAAATGGCCCTTAATCTTGATATGCCGAAACTATGGGCAAACACACAGGATACAGAGAAACTATCAGGGCTTGATTTTCTTTTCTGAGATCTGACTGAAATGAAGTTACCCCACTGCTGGAAAGTGGAAAGTGACAACTTATCTTCGAGTAAGGGGAAAGTAGCAGGCAGGGGATTTTTGTCTGTTTAAAAGTGACACACTGAAAAGGCTGTCATGGAAGGGAAAAATTCAATTTTGGTAAAATGTAGGGGCGACAGCAAGAAGAGACGAGTAAATATGAGTAAATGGATGGGTTCTGGAAGATAGGAGGTGGACGACAGCATTGAAAAGACAGACAGAAAGATGCTTCACTTACCCCAGGTAAGTGAAAACATCTGAAAAATTTAAGTGCAAAAGTTATAATCAGCCCTGATGTTTACACCGTTTTCCCAGTGGCCGCTCCACTTAAAGCAAGTCTTTTAATATCAGGAGATTAGAACCAGCGGGTCGAGCAAGAGGGAACCTTTTGTGAAACATTTATGAGACCTTTATACAATCTTCATCAAAGGAAAAAGCTACAGCCACTGACTATGAAGCCAGAGCCTGGATCACTGGGTCGATTTTAGGTCTCTAAATATTTTACCAAATGTTATTTTTCAATCTCGTGGAATAATTTCATTCAAATCCCAAACGACCTTTAGGATTTCAAAAGGAGCCTGACTGTAAAATTTGTTGTCTTTGATGAGGTGATACGGGGGTTGCGGCTGGAAGACTTGAAACACAACACAACTGTAATGATATAATTTTTTATTGGAGGCATTTAAGGCATCTGGGCTGCCCTCCTCAGCATAATCTGTCATCTGTTCACATCACTTAAACGAGTAAAAGCCGACATGCGTTCCAAAGTTAATCAAATTGAAGCCGATGAATGTATCCGACATTTATTACTTTATTACTTGTTTACTTCCAGCTTTTTCCTTTATTTGAATAGCGAAAATGGACAAAAGAAAACGAAAAACCTTTTTGACGGTCGATTCTTAACAAGAACTCCTTTGCCAAATGCCCTAGCTCGTAAATGCCCTTTTTTCACGGTCAGTTAATCATCTATTCTTCTTTAAGAGCTCTTTCAGATGAGCATCCAGCAGAAGTCTCCCATTTCTGAGGTCGTTCTGCTAATTTTGGACTATTTCTTAGTCAGGGGACTGAGGACTGTGGCCAACTCTTCAACTTGTACTTCTTCTGTAGGCCCATTGTGAATGTCGTGCTATACTGTGCTATACTATTTTGATTCCACGATCAGCTGGTTGTTAATTGATTTTACAAGCAAAGTATTCCACATAGCGCTCGGCGCAACACAAGCCCACACCATGATCGATCCACCCCCGTGTTTAATAGTAAGAGCGGCTTTCTTTCAACAAAAGTCTCCAAACGTACTGTTTCTATTGAACTTTAAAAGTTTTTATTTCTTTCACTAGAATCTTTCCAGAAATGCATCAAGCTTCTTTAGACTTCAGTTGCAAAACTCCAAGGCTAAATTTGCACAGACGTTACCGACCATTAAGAGTTAGACGAATATTTCTGGAGGTTCTTCTACTCTCAGATTGGGATTTGCTATTGCATAACCCAATTGCACAGTCGGTTCTCTCAGAAACTAATCTCCAGCCCCATTTGAGCTCAGCTTGACTGCCGCTCTATAGGTAATTATATTGCAAACTTCGAAAACACTGCCTCGGACGTGGTTTGTTGTTTCCTCGTAGCCTTCTCCTGCTTTGTCGGGATCAATTTGATTAATGTTCTGATTGCTAGACGGCTGCTTGTGGATTGCCTGACCGCCCATTGTCAGAGCCAGGCTCGAAGAATAAAAATTGTACGACCTTCTGATGACTTGAAATCTCATTTTTATCACTGTTGCTTCCAACCCAATCAATGTGAAGAAGCCAAAGTGCTCACAAGCTTACCAAGACATTTATGAAAGCTTTCCAAGAGCAGAGACATCTCTCTGCATACTTAAAACCAGTATAGTAGATTAAAGACCCTTTAGTCAAGCATGAACTGAGGATGGATGAGATAAACACTGAA
The DNA here is from genome assembly GCA_907169785.1 of Menidia menidia. Taxonomy (NCBI): domain Eukaryota; kingdom Metazoa; phylum Chordata; class Actinopteri; order Atheriniformes; family Atherinopsidae; genus Menidia; species Menidia menidia. The sequence continues at coordinate 14,882,723 of CAJRST010007779.1, read as the reverse complement.
TTACTTGCAAAGAGAAATGAAGTCATTGCTCAGGGTGACATTATTTTCCTTACATTTCTACCTCAGTAAATTTACGAGCTTCCCTCCCCCTTTATAACCCGCACTACAACTTTTTAAATGGATTCTGACTGAGCAGCATGGCAGAAGTTGTATATATATCACAATGAGAGCCTTATAACAGAGTGCTGATGCCACAGAAGAAAAAATCCTTCTGGTTCCAAGGGTTGTTTGAATTAAATTGAAGGCTTTTAAATCAATTGGAGACAACAAGCAGGCTGATTTATTTTTCTTTAAGAAATGAAGAACCGGAAGAGAGATAGAGGAGGGCACAGAACCAAGGTGCTTAAGATAAACGAACAGAAAGCAAAGCCTCAATAGAAATACAAATGACTCAAGTCTTACATAGCAGGAAATGCATCCAGCTGACTCAAATGACAGAATCCCAGCCGTTTTCATTGACCTGCAGAGGAAAATCATGTTTTTCTGCTTTGAATTCATGCGCAACTTTGTATTCAGCCTGAATTAGCCCATACAGAATCCTCCGTGCGTGTCTCCGTGCGTTTTACCCTCCATCCTGGCCCACGTCCAAGTGCTATAATTCAGATCATTATTGCGCCTCGTTTGCCTCCACGTCAGCAACTCACAGCCAAAGGTAGACGAGCGTCCTTTTTCCGCATTTCCTTCGTTTTTTACGCGGAATGGCTTTAAGATTCCCGGTGCCTCTTCCTGCCCGTGGACCGACTCCGTTTCCCCGCAGCTCTCCACGGGGAGGAGGGCTTCCTTTGCCTCAGGTGACGGGCACCGCGCAGCCATTTAACAGCCGCTCAATGCGCACTCTGAGTTGCGGCCAACTCAGGCGTTTTCAGACCATTAAATCAACCAATGACTCAGATAGTGTCCATAACACCACACTCGCACGCGCTGGAAGCCTGAGAAAGTGATCCAACGGTCCATTAATGAAGCTCCATGGCCGCGCGAGGATGTGAACAGCTGTTTGGGTTTTTTTTTTTTTTTAACAGGATCCAGACCGGACGCGCACATCAGCAGTATTAGAATTTTCCGGTTTTCATTCCGACTCAAATGAACTTTTTTTCTTCTTTTTTTAAGAAAGCAAACATTCGTGTTTGAGGATGTAAGACTGCCTGCGCTCTGAACATGGTCTGATCATCCAGATGATCCAAAAGGGGGAACAAACGGCATAGTTCAGCCCAGAGAGCACATGGGAACAGGTACACCTGCCGAACCGGTTTCGTGCACACCGGTTTGGCGCAGAAACGCACCAGAAACGCACCGCATTCGCGTGCGCTTCGGGAATTGCTATGTTTTTCCACGGAAAGTTTGCTTCGGCCATAAAGTGCGCAAAATGGACACTGTCACAAACGATCGTTTCGCCCACAAAGACAGAGGGAGAAGGCTTTTACGTGGTCAAAACCAGACACCGCAAGCTCTGCACATTTCTCAACAGACATCTCAGATTTATTCCCCCCAATAAGTGCGCCCGGGTTATACAGCAGCGCATCACCGTGAAGACATAAACAGAAAAAACACGCGCAAACCGTCAACTGACACATTCCACATTTTTTTCTACTCACCACATAGGGAGTTGGCAAAGCCGTACCACACGCATCCCCCTTCCCCTATGAGCCACCTTCCCTGCGTGCTGGCCGCGAAGCTGAACGGAGTGCCCAGCACGCACACGAGCAGGTCGCTGACGGAAATGTTAATCAGGAGCAGGTTGATGGGCGAGCGCAGGATCTTGTAGCGGCAGAAGAGCACGAGCACCAGCAGGTTGTTGACGAGTCCGAGGGAGCCGATGAAGCCCAGGCACACGGCCACCACCAGGTGCCCCGTCGGGCTGAGGGTGGGCCGGTGTGAACCGCCCCCCAGGTGTCCTTCCCCGGCTCCGGCGCACAGAGCGCTGTTGAACTGCGCGCAGCCGCCAAGGCTCACGTTGGACACGATCATGGCAGTCCGTGCCACTGCGGTGGCACTCTGGGAGGCCACGGCAAGCTAATGTGTCGATAACATTTCTTTTTTTCCCTTTTTTTTCCTGTGTGGAAAAAGAAATAGAAAAAAGCTCCGAGCCAGCAACACTTGTTGCTTTAAAAAAAAAAAAACGACGTGTCAGGTGGATGGAGAAAAAAAAAAAAAGAGAGTCAAACTGAAATTTGAGACAATAAATTACTTGCTTTTTTTTTTTTTTAGGGGATATCTCAACTTTATGTATCCGTTCGGAAGGAAAGGGGGTGGAGAGGGGGGTTCTAAAAAAAATGTTTTTGGGGGAAAAGAAAAAGTTTGGTTAGGCTTTACTCCACCGTGTGGCAGTCTGTGATGCGCGCTCTCTCATTCTTTCTTTGCGTCTCATCCAGGCTCCTTCCCTCTTCTGGCCGTATTTAAATCACTGTTGCGCGCTCTCCAGCAGCTGACGTATAGCTCGGAGGTTGGGGTGGGGGTGGGGGTGGGGGGGCAGCGGTGGGAGGGGTGGAGGGAGTGCGCAGGGGTGGGTGGGGGTGGGTGGGGGGGGGCTGGGACGAGCAGCGTGGAAAAACAGAGACAGACCTGGGACGTTCAAACGGGCAGCTCAAAGAGAAATACTGCGCAATCGAATGCTCTCAGAGTTAGACTCAAGTCCACCTTAAAGTTGAAGGCGCAACCGGGCGCGTGGGGGGTGCTCGGTGCTCACCAGGGTGCTTATGAACATGTTCTCAGCGGTGCCACAAATCCATTGCACAAATAATTACGCGTGGACATGCGTTCTGGGTCCATCCACCGCAATAGCCAGCTCTCTGATGGTTTTCAGCACTTTGGCAGGTGCCTGTGTGCGTCTTTCTCTCTGAATGGAACCAATGAGTGTGTCAGCACTAAATACTGAATACTAAATACTAAAAGTAAAACTCATTTGATGATGATTGTACTTGAATGACTTATTCAAGTAATAAAAAGTAGAAACACATCTTGTAATGTCCAGTCTTATACAACTCAGATTGCTTAAAAATCAACATGATCTCTCTCTATTTTAGGGGGGGAAGACAACCCTGCTTCAATTTTAAGGTTTGACTAAGCAGGACATACAGTAGGTCTTAAGAAAAGGTGAATACATCTTGAAAAAAAACACAAAAAACACGAATTAATAATTACTTCCATGGGTATGAAGAGGTTAGTAGCAAAGTACAGTGGCCACTGCCAAGAATAAACTTCTGGCACAACCACAACGTGGGAGGGTGGGGGGTTCCAAAGACATCCAAAGGCTTTAAAGCGAGACCTGAAATCTTATTTAAATGTTGTGTTTTGACCTAAGCGCAGCTAAGCACAAGTAAGTGCTTGTAAACCACCATTAACGGAGGCAGAGAGGGTGGCATTCCTCTGTTAAACGGTGAGAGGCTGGTAACATATGGGAACCGATTACTTCAAGTTACTGTCGCTTAAGATGCTGCTATCAGTTGTTTGATTTTTCACACAGTGCCTCTGCATTTTAATGGTTTTCTTTTTGTGAAATTAAAAATGGCGCTATGATGTTTATATAATTCGCTTTTCTTAATCTGATGTAGTTTTCACATCATTTTAAGACCCTGTCAGACTCAGGACGAGGACTTAATTGTTCTTTACTTTGTTCCAGTTGTGACACATTGATTGACATTGGCGCTGCTGCCTTTAAATTGGTCGAGGTTGTACCTTTTCTGTTTGTGCGACTAAACCCCTTTTTAAACACAGGGAAAGTCTTTATAATTCCCCGCACACAACAGGCTGCATCTCCTATTATGGGTTGATGTAATGATGCTGAAGCTACTGTATAGCATCAAAGTAAAGGTAAACGGATGTAATTTGCTTTTCTCCAAGAGGAAATCAATTTGAGCATATTTTCTTTTGTCATGCTGTGCCCTTTCCTTTCTGTTCATTGTGTTCACAGTGTCTCTTCTTCTGTTAGCTGGGAAAACATACTTCAGGAATGAAAAACTAAAGACACACTAAGTGAAAGGCATCTCCTGTCAGTGTGTCCAAGCTATAGGACCACCTGCGCCCTAACCCTATATATCTGCTAGCTTGCAGCTTCTCTCAACCTGTAAAAAAGTTGAGAGAAGCTGCAGTCTAGCAGATATATAGCACACACTTATTTTAGAACGTTGGGTGCCTCTAAAGTCCAATAATTATAATATCATCTTTCCCACTGCTAAATAACCTCAATGTAAGTTTGACCTAAAAGCCAAAAACACTTGCAATTGAATGTAGGTGCCCTCAATTTTGGGGAGAGAATCCAATGCCTCTCTTTATATTAGTTTCAAATTCCAGTTGGTCGTTTCAAATTCCAGTAGGCAGGAGCTTTACCAAGTTCCTAAGAAAACCCCCATCTTTTGGGCAATGCAGATGCAAAAGCTGGTTTCTGTATGTTTCAGTCGCAGGGATGTGATCCACACAAAGAAAAATGTAAAGACAGAGAGCAGTTTCAAAATGGCAGCATTGGCATTTAGTGCAAATGCATTAGTCTTAATCACGTGTGGAGGGGTAAACATGTGCCCTCCAAGATTCCTGACTTTGAAAGCCATGGTGGGGATTCAAAGACTCAGACGGGGGGAAAATTATGCTTCCCCTTCATGGTCTGCTCCCAACCATTCTCGGCAAATAGGCCCCTTGTCACACTGGAACCAAGGTAATTACCCATGAAACTGTATGGCGACATTTACTCTGACAGCATCTTCTCTATGTAGAGGCCTAATTGAGTTGAGTTAAGACACTGGAGTATTACTGTGAATACCACCCCAGTTTACATTTACATTTATGCATTTTGCAGACGCTTTCATCCAAAGCGACTTACAAAAAGAGGGTTTAACATTTAACTAAAATGCAAAATGCTAGAGGAGGATTTAACATTAAGGATTTATCATTCAACTATGACTTAGATTACACAAGTAGCATACACTGAGTGCTATATGCTATTAGGATATACATTATATTAGAGCTTTCAGGACAAGAGATACTTGTCTCTTGGGTCTTTAAGGAATTTTTGAAGGAGAAAAGATTTAGTCGGAATTCTAGGTCAACTCAGTGGTAACATTTAGCAGTTTGACATGCAGTTGGGGTTAGAAGTTCTTTAAAGATTACTCCTGTTTTGTGGAAGTCAGAGGAAATGTACATCAGCCTTTTGTTGCTTCTATTGTTAAACTAATTTGATTTGATATGGACTGTTAAGCTTTTCCTACCTCATGAGCTCTAAATTTCTGCACCCACAATCAGGCAGTTTCTTCTTAAAAAAAAACTTGCAGCGTGGTTGCATTCACAGTTTTAAGTGTAGCTTGCTTTTAGTTAGTAAGTTCCAGAATTTTATTAGAGCAGAGCAGCAGTCTGGAAACGTTTCAAGCAGCCTCAAATGTGCAGGTCCTAATGGATTTATAAGACAATTTCTGACTTATTTAGTAACATGACAACAGTAAGAGACAAATATATTAACAGAATTAGATCTAATGGCAATTAAGTTGAATTATTACAAACTTTAGCGTTTTTATAGAGCAACACAATCAAAAATCCAGCATTGAAGTGTAAAATGGAAAAAACTACTGCTACTAACCTAACTGTATGAAGGGGTAAAAATCACTATGGTTATGATTTTGTCCATTCACCTTTGAGGCCAACCTGGAAAATCAAGTTTTGAATACCAGTTGTGCCTTTATTCTCTGTTAAAGGAAAACTGTACCTTAAACAGGTCCCCAACTCATCACTAGGTCACTTGCCCAAACTCACGTTGACTCCTACGGTCAAATGAGATTGAAGAAATAACCAAACACGCATGTTTTTGGAAGGTGGGAGGAACATATTGGTCCTGGAGAGAAAATGTGAGAAGATTCGAATATGAAAGTCCTCCCGAGATTTGATGGTGAGGGGATGGAGCTAACCACCACAAGGCTGTACCACCGCCAGATATTGACCAAAATGAAACTATTTTTCCAAAGAGCTATCTTCATGGTGGATTTCCACCACAGTATTTGTTGCATTTTCTGTGCGGATGTTTGTTAAATTTATTCTTGTGGCACAGTGGTGTGGTGGTTAGCACCATCTTGGTGATGAAGTAAAAAATGAAGTCGCTAATAGATTCAAATACATTTGAGGACCCCTGCAGAAGGTTTGGAGTCATGCTGCCGGCTCCCTCAGTGACCATGTCACTCCTCCTGATTTTTGTTGGTACAGATATTTTATAATAGCATAAAAAAAACCTAGTGCCTCACCACGGTTACAAAACTCACAAATTCATATATCCATGCATCCATTTTCGAATCCACTTATGGGTCAATGGGTGAAAGGAGGGGAACACCCTGGACGGTCTCCACCCTGGATAGGCTCCATTCCCCCCACGATGCCATTCGGGAATAAGCGTTTATGAAAATGGATGGATGGCACTGGTGCCTTAAGCTTTGAGTAAAGTTGGCTATTCCACCGCCCCTTACCCTAGTGTCTGTCAGGGAGGGTGGGTCTTGGTGGAGGACTCAGGCGCGGAGATGACGAAAACAGGTTTTATTGTAACAAAATAGGTTCAAAAAGTGAATGTCCAGACAAAGTTCAAATCAAGGCTGTGAAAAACTACGAACAAAGTATCAAAGCAATAAGTTAACAAGTCTGTGGCAAAGTATCAAATCATGAATAACAAAATTGTGACAAAACGTGGCTATGACGGAAACTAGGCTATGGAACAAAAACATGACTATGGCAATAAAGTAACTAAGCTGTGAGAAAATCAAACCTGGCGTGGGGGTGACGAAAGACAACAGACGAAACAAGGAGGACGAAAGACGAAAACGCACTCGCACAGGACATGGGAAACGAGGACTATTTAAACACACGAGGGAGGGGAACCCCAGGTGTACACAATAGGTAATCAACACATGATGAGACACCAGACATTCCCCCAGACGTGACAGTGTCACCACCACCAATTTGGTAAGATCAAACAATTAACCAGACATATTTAAATGAATATCTAAAAGTATATTATGAAAGTGAGATGGCGATATGGCTGACCACTGAACGGCTGGAGAGGGCCTTGTTAAAACCACCAAGCAAAAGCACATTGACTACATGAGTTGAAGGAGGGGAACTGACAAGAACACGTCATGACAATAAAACATGATTTATTTTTGCCAGTTGAATTTACAGCACAGTTCCTGCACTTACATTTGAGTCTTACTCTGTACTAAAGTGGCTTTAATGATGGCATTCACCGCTCTGTGCGTGCCAAAGACGTGCTACATTGTTCTGGATGTAAAATCATCTTTGAAAGCGTCGTCCATCAAACCCCATTTTCCGCTGAAGACACAGGTTTCGACACATGTCGCGACAATTTTCACGGATTTCCGAAAAAAATCGACTCCTCGTTCTGGTTCCATATCTGTGATCGTTTTCACGAGTGCTCGCGTTACGTCTTCCCAGACTGTCACCGTTCCACTATCACACCTGGAATCGTAGTATATAATTTGTTTATCCTGCTTCATGGCGAGATAATGGAAGCCGGGCTGCTTTTCTTCTTCCTTTTTTTCCCCCCCTCTCTTTTCATGTCAGCATCACGGTGCCTCACGAAGAGTGCGCAACACAAGGTGAAAGTGTCGTCTGGTACCGCCGCCCTGCATTTTAAATAATGCACAGGTTTGGTGCACGGGGGGTGGATCTTTGTATGCGAGCGGTGTGGGCCTTTTGCCATATTGTCAGATACGGAAAACCCAAAGCTACCTCACCGAGGCAAAGAGGAGCAAAGGGCGAGGTGCCGAGAGAGCGTGTGCGTGGAGTGTGTTTTTTTTTTTTTCCTTCTTCGGGCATCTCTATTTCAAATCCCCAATCACATTGATATTTTGTTCCGCTTTGTTCGTCTCTGCCCCCGTTGCTCCTTCTGACGTCCCTCGTCTCTTTTTCCACCGCCTCTCCTTCTACATCACGGCTGACATCCCCGGTGACGCTGGCCTTGATCCGGTAGCCACGGATGCTGTGCAACTCAATTCGAGCGGAGCTTTAAGGGG